>CM043701.1:92407932-93135432 GCA_023935145.1 Bretschneidera sinensis
ACTAATTTGCAGCTTAAAGATTAGAAAGATCATTGATGAATTTATGTCCTTTTAAGAGATACTGTCTTGTAGAAAAGAATGTCTAAAGTTTGATTAATTTTCCTGTTACCATATCCTTCCTTATTTATCATACACGGGTCCAGCTCATCCTCACCTGCATCTTAGCTGTGGGTGTACTTTGGAGATATGGAGTACTCAACACCTGAAATCACCTCAAGAAAGTCAAAGTCATGAGATCAAAGTTATGATTTTCGCCTAAGCATCCAAACAAAATCGTACACCATGCTATATGTCTCATGAAAAAATCTTCTTTTTTTTCCCTTTTATTGCACTAATAGTTTTCATTTTCCCTTCCAAACAGTGAAAAGTCTAATTGATATGTTAAGGTGATTACTAGGATGCCTTCTTAAAAAAACAAGGCAATTTGACTTACCCATATATTTTGTGTAAACCACACACTTTTGGCGGTAAAGTTTTTATTTTACCACCAAAATTACATCTTTTACCACAAAATGTATACATCAGGCAAATTGCCTTATTTTTTATCAAAGCACCTTAGACACCACCACAAGTTAAACCACCACAGACCACGTAAAAGTTAGTTCACCAATCAGGTTCTGCAAAAACTCAGAATTGGAGAAGATGATTTTAACTGAGTTAAGTTCTTTATTCCCAATAAGAAAGCTAGAATTTTCTGCTCATATATTTGAATTTCAACCTACAATATTCTCAAGCCCATACTGGAGCTCAAAATTTAAAATTTCCAAGGTTCATGTTGAAGTTAAGCCCATAGACTCTGCACACTGGTACAGTTCAATAGAGTTTTCATTTCACAAGAAAACTGACATAGAACTTTGTACAATTTTTCAAGTCAGGAAAAATAATTTTGCAAGTGGGCACAAAGACATGACCCACTAAGGTGATAAGCAACTAGGAGAGATTTCATATGCTAAAACGTGAAATCAAACAAACCAAAATGCTATTCATTACATTGGAAACAAAAATGACAGATAATTCCACATCACAAATATCGCCAATTTCGATCTTCTCCAGCAAAGACAAGCATTTTAAGTTTGTGATTTAGTACCGTTTAGGAGGTAGATAAAGAAGAAAGAGAGACCAAACCTTAACTTGTTCATGAAGGAACTGTATGTATTCCATTGCCTCCAGAAGGACAGAAGCTGTATCTGTCTGCAGCAAAATTAAGAAGGATTTGGAATAAAATATAACCTTGATTTTCCAAATCAAACTTCATCCGAGAAAATTGACAGGGCAACGTTTAAGTCTTAATGTCAATATCCTGTGTTGATTCTAACAAAGTTTTCCCACTTTAATTAAAAAGACTGAATTGCCATATATACCTTTCCGTAAGGTGAAACAAGCTGTTGCAAAGCCACAATTCGCTCCCCAAGCTTCTCTTTCCTCTCCTAATGCCAGAAGGAGAAAATTAAAGACTAATATCAGCAATGTCACATCACAAGACAGATGGGACACCAAGAGAACTAGTCACTTGTGGCCACTACAACAATTTAGCAATGGCCTTCAGTAATGCTATTGGAACAAACATTAGAACTACAAATTCCTATAAACTCATATAGCTTCTATTTGAAAGCAAAGTAACCATTGGATCAAAGGAAAAAGGAAAAAAGAAAAAAGAAAAGCAAAAGTAACTAGTACGATTTTCTCATTAACTTAAAAATGTGCTTTTCCTATAAATTCTTCGTGTAAGTTAAGTTTGGAGCAGAAGTTGTTTGCTTGTAAAGCATTTCCCTTCTCATTTATACAAATCATGCTACATTATCAAACAGTAGTATAATCTGATACATGAAATAGAAGATGGCCCCCATAATATCAGGAATTTTAAGTTTATTTAATTTGTAAGAAATGCAAAACAAGGCACTAAGATACGATAATTGCACTATTTACAATGGACTTCTATATAGAATTACCAACCAAGGTTAACTACAGCATGGAATTTGATTCATGGGAAACATTCCTTTCCATGATCTCCAAGATTAACCAAGTTATCTTAAAAAAGAACAAACAGTTGGTTCTCTTTCATGGAAAAACTACAATTGTAATGGTCACTGGCTATTAGACTTGATACCTCGTAATCATCGTGTCAGAAAGCCCAAAAAACATGGATAGAGACCATGAAAGAAGCCACCATTGCCAACAAACAGAATCAATATAAAAGTAGAAAAAAAGATCCACGTATCAAACTCCATCTATTTGTTATTCCGTTTAGTTGAGTTTAGCACTCTAGTGGCTAAAAGGTTTGTTTTTCATCTTAAGCTCCTTTGAGGCAAACAGTTTTTCCAAGTATCTATTTTAATTGTATTAATTGCTGAATTCTCAATAAAATTACATTCACTTGCCCAAAAGAAAAACGACAATCTCTTTTCTAACCTCCAAGATTAAACCCAAATTATCTAAAAAACAGTGTTTGTTTTCTTTCATGGAAACACTAAACAATGGTTGTCACTTGTTATTAGATTGTAAACATTATAACAGTCATGCTAGAAGGTCCCAAAAGACAAAAGGAAGGGACAAAAAGACATGAAAAGAGACTGAAAAAAGGCATAACCGCCAACAACCAAGCATCAATTTTTACAATTTACATAGAGGAAAGAGATAGACATATAGGCAACTTCATCCATTTCTTATTAAGGTTCAGTTGAATTAAGCACTCCAGTGGCTACTGGAAGCCATTGTTTGTCCCAATCACACTCTCAGTATGCCTATCATATTAGTTAGTAGAAACTATACCCCCAATAAAGCAAATGCAAAGGAGGAGGAAAGCAGGGAAAAGAACCTTTGTAGAGAAAGATAAATCAGCCTTCTGTCGTTTGGAAGCCAGAGATGTGAGACTACCTTCATCAACAGAGCAAGGACTCCTTTTATGTTCAATCATTTTCCCCGCCTCTATTACTCGTTCTCCCTTGTTAGAAACGACAACAAGAATCAGCACATGATAGAAGACAAAAAAACACAGGCAACCAAGATTCACACAACGCTTTTTTTTGGCATTTACAACTACCACACACCAAAAAGAAGGAACAGGCATTTAAAAGAACTCATGAATTCAACTGGCAGATAACATCAACATGATTTCAACTATCCCCTGGCAGTCACTTAAGAAGCAGCCAAAGTTCCAAGACAGTAACATAATCAAATTGACTGGTTCTAGTTATTATTATGTATGTTCATCATACAAGTAGTACAAATATTAACTAAAGATGGTGAACGTCAAAATAATTGATATCTTTTTTTATAAGCAAATTGTATTAACAGGACAAAGAAGGTGCAACTCAAAGCCAAAGACTAAGTACAAGAAAAAAACTTCACAAAATCTAATATATCTACCTCATTTAAAAAAAAAAATCTCTGTAAACCAAAAATTAAAGGTATTGAACCATCCATCTCTAATTAGTTCTATAGACTTCTCTAGACCATCAAACGCTCTACGGTTTCTCCCATTCCATACAATCCAAAAAATAGAAAGGGAGATCAACGAATAAGCTTTCTTTATCTCTTTAGAGGTCTGTAACCCGCTCCAAGCCCACAATTCATCTTTGACGGTGCCGGCCACCACCCAAGAAACCCCAAAATCCTATAAGTCATCTCCTATAAGCTTCTAGCCAATGAACACTCCAATAAAAGATGAAACACAGACTCGACACAACTTTTGCAAATGTAACACCTTTAACAAGCATTTTTTCCCTTTTTTGTAAATTGTCAATGGTAAGAATCTTATCCCAAGAGACCTCCCTCACAAAAAAACTTAATTTCTTAGGGGCACTAGGGCACCAAGTTACTTTCCAAGAGAAGTTTGGAGAGCCTTCCAATGTAGCCCCATCAAGCAGAGTCTTACAAAAAGATTTCACCTTAAAACCTTTGTCCAGGCTAGGCCTCCCACCTAACCAAATTCTCTCTTGCCATATCCATCCTCACCCGATACAAGGTCTCCAAGAACTTCTCAACCACCTCAATCGCCCAATCATGGACATTTCAAATGAAAGGCACTTCCCAAGAAATCACATCATTAGTCAAGGAGATATATTGCTACAAATCCAGTATCAATTGTTTGTAAAACTCACCACACATCTATAATGAACTGGAAAAAAATAACCCTCTAAAACACATTTTCTCTCCTGTTGCTTATTGCTTTTGGCAAGACTTAGAAAGAATAGATTCTCCGTTTAGGTAATTAGGTCTACCGAAACAGAAAACACAAGCAACAGAAAGTACCAAATCACCAATGTCACCAAAAATCAAGTATTACTTTATTAAAATTTAATCAATTATAAGCATTTTACTTGCTCTTAGACTTTCCAATATTTCAAAATTTAACTCAAGGTTTAACAGACAAAGCAGCTACCCCTCTGCATGTCCATCAAGGCAGTATTCCTTTAAAAAGAATAGCAAAAAAAGTCAACTTATGATTCTTGCTTTTCATAGGGGAAAAGAACACTAAAGAAACTGCCTCAAATAAGAAATGCATATGGTGAAGGAACGACCAAGGCCTCCTTTGACAGGGCAGTTCATTCCTTACCTTCTACGAGGCAGGTTTCTACTCGAGGATTCCATCCCCAATCAACATGGGATGAGGCATCATACAGAAAATAAATTTGTAGTTCGCCTGAGTAATGACACCGAAATAAATTGAAAATTATGGTTGACTATTCAATGAAATTCATTTTTATGAAGAGAGCATCCAAGCACATCCAATTTGGGCTGACTAATGAGCTTAATGTCGTTCTCATTATATCTTAAAATAATCGTTTTATATAAACCATACAAGACAGCATGCAAATCAAGATTATTATCCATATAATAAACCAAGAGACGTACACTGTTTCAGTCAGACGTTAACTCTCCATTTGACATCACAAGATGCAATATTATAAGCAATCATTCAATAATATAATTCCTATTACATAATTTAAAAAGTTATCACCTTAATTAAATAATTGTAGGCTCATAAACAGATAATAGTTCCATGAATCAATGAGAAACACAATCACCTACTTATTACGAAAAACAAACAGACATAATAAATTATGCATAGAATTGATAAAACTATGCAGCGGCAATACTATCAAACATTTACTTAAATTTACCATGCAAAGAATTGATAGAACTATTAGAAGCTTTAAAATGGAGCAAGTGCTCATCATTTGATTAATTGGCAATCTAAACCTTCAAATTATAAACCAAAATTCAGTAGATAACACCACATAAATACATTCAAAACAAATAAATGATCATTTTTAGGCCCAAATTAAAATATTTATACCATGCATGAACCATGAACCATAAATGTATCTGATTTGCGTATATAATCTTCCTATCCACTTTTATTTAATACTAAAGAATATCTCTACAGATACCAACCAAAGATTAATACAAAGATGATTAAATAAATATTTCCACGGAAACAATCAAGAATCTACATAGCAAAAACATGTCCAAGTCATTTTGAAACCCAGAAGAGGGAAAAGAAAAATTGTAACAATGAGTTTCATCTGGAAGAGCATCATTGATACACAAATAATTTGGCATGATAAATGAACAAAAACTCTTAAATTGGCTTAAATAAGCACAAGATTTTTAGTGAAGTAAAGCTCTTCAAGAAGTAAAGAAGGATCCAAAGTAAAGGCCAAAGAAAGCAATGAAAAATTAGATAAATAAACAAGTAAAAAGAACTTACCAAGAACTTAGTGCCTGCATTTGCCAAAAGAGCTTACAACAAAATCTCAACTTTATAAGTCGAAAGGTTCAAAATTCACTTTAAAAATCACCCAAATACCATAACACGTTAAGAAAAAGCCAAAGAAAATGGCTTTAGTTTCAGTTTTTTTTTTCAACCAAACAACTGAAAAAGGTACCCAAAAGTCAGTTTTTTCTCTCTCTAGACTTGCTTTCTCTCCCTAAAATATGAAACTTTTTTGCTGAAATTTGTCAGTTTTCGTCCAAAAGTTGAAAACTTTTTACTGGATGATCAAATCATTCAATCAAAAACTCGAATTTTAAGTTGAAAATGGAGTTTTTGAGAGGCACGAAACGACACCGTAAATCGATCACAGAAGTTGAGAGGTTCTGAAACTCCGACGAGTGAAGAAGAGAGGTAGACTTGGGGGCGTGTGTATGAAAGACTTGGAGGCTCAATAAAGGGCTTTTGAAAAGATTTTTATAAGGCTTTTGAAAACAATAAAATATTTCGCGAAAGCAAAATTCTGCTTTTGTTTTCTTATTTGACAGCTAATATACAACACATGCAAAGAGCCAAAGAGAGTGGTTAGTTTAACCTTAGATGAAGCCATTTTTCCAACCATGGTTGAAAATGACATTTGAATATCGATATTCCTCACTCTTTCTGTGTGTTCAATGTGGCTTGGCTCTCTGTGAAATTGATAGGTTATTTCCCTAATATAATCAAGACCATACTAATCATAACATATATCAAATATCAAAATTACCCTTCAAGAAAGGGAAAAATTGTACCATCTAAATTCTGAATCACACACATATTGATCAAATCTAGAATCATACATGCTTAGAGGGTCATTCTTCTTCCCTCACAAGTTTATGGGAAGCACATAACCTGCTCCAAAAACTATATTTTCACTCAGCATACCTACTTTTTTGAGTTACTTCTAGGTTTTTGACGTTTTCCCAATAAAAGGTATTTCAACAATTCTTTAAGCTACAAGATTTCAACTCATTTGTTCCCTTGTCGGCAAAAATATGCATTCAAGATATGGAGTGACACTTACTATTTTTAAGATTTTAAGTTCGAAATACATCCTTAAATGTGTTAGATGTATTTGATAGGAGGGGGAAAAAAAAAGATAATAAAATGTCTCGTTTTGCTTTTCAAAACATAATAATTTTATTATATTATGATCAAATGAAATATTGATATGTTTATCATTAAAAACAATGAAATCGAAAGAAAAAAAATATAAAAATTTTAAAGAAAATAATTAAACATTTAGATTTTTTTTTAACAGTTGCACGTAAAAATGAAATGGGGACCTAACATTTATGAAGAAATCAGAACTATGGAATTGTATTAGTAGGACTAGTTTCCATGTTTTCCCCATTTTTAGTGTACTAATTTGGCACCATGGAGAATCTTTTGTCCGCTCATATTACTTAACTAGAAAATGCAGGAACTTCAAGAGGAAATTCCTTTTTCTTCCTTATAGCTAAAATTCCTTTCTCGATTCTTTCTTTGCCAAGAGGCTTATGCGAAATAGTGAAATTATCCTATTGGATCAAAATAGAATTTATTAATTTTTGTAGTTTCATTGACAAAAATGTAACTAACTAGAATTAATTGATTTCAATGCTAGAATGAATTAAAACTTTAATAATGGGAAGCCAAGCAACCTTAAGCAATAATTTTGGTTTATAATTTACAAAAATAATAGTGAGTTAAAAATTGTTTAGTGTTTGGTAAAACAAAAAAAATATATTTTTTAACACAAATTCAATTTTTTTTAAAAATTATTTTTCAGTTTTTCATTATTTTCATAAATTAATATTTAAAGTATATTTAATTTAACTTATATATACAAGAAACATTATTTTTTAAAGATTTAATCTAAAAATACACAATTTATAAAAAAACTTAAATCATTTCATAACTCTTAAAAATAATACTCCTTCAATCTCTTATATATTGACAAAATTTTCATTTTAAAATGTTTCATATTATTTATCTATTTTGAAAAGTCAAATTTTAACTTTAATTAAATTTCTTAGATTACCCTTAAATTTGTTTTTAAAAAAACTTTACAATTAAGTTTAAATATTAATTAAATGAATTTTTTTTAAAAAATTATAATTTAATGAATTGTAATATTAATTATATCTCTTTTAAAAAAGTTATTTTTTATACGTGTTATTTTTTCTATCTTATAATTTTTGTCACGTTTATTATTTAGCTAATTAAATGAATAAATTTTTTTATTTTTAAATCATTAAAAAATTTAATTTTTTTCATATATACATAAAAAGTAGTTTAAAAATTTTAAAATAATGTATATAAAATAATTAAAATTAAATTTAAATAATAAAAAAAAATAATTAACTAAAATGATAAGATAGAAGAGTAATATATTGGAGAAGGAAGGGTACCTAAATTGTTTGTTCTTATTTATTTTGGCGGGAAATCATTGTCAGAGCAGTTTCCGCATTCAGGTGGGCGGTTTAGAACAGTGGGCCCTATCTCTCCCATGTTTGTCCGCAAACAGCTTCCCTTAATGATTCTCCGATTCATCTCCATCTTGACATCACCTATACTCGCAGATCGTATACTCTCCTTAAAAAGCATGCATTTGTATGATTTAACACGTGGCTTTATCTTAGTGGTCCGTTGAAACCCATCTTACAGTGCAGGGAGTACAATTAAAAGAGACGGGTGGTGTAGGAGATTTGTGGGCCCATAATGTACTGCGACCGTGCGCGCAAAAGTCCACGACGCAAAGGACGATTTTAGTCGTCTGGTGGTGGGACCCACACGGTTTTGCTCTTTGTCTGTAACCTTTTCGTCATCTACTCAAAACTTCGTTGTACTTGGACGTAAATTGCTAGTACTACTTTGCCAATTTTGCCCTCCTATTTTATGTAACAATTGAGTAAAATGTGATTTAATAGTCGCTAGCTTTTTCAGTTTTTTTTTTCTTTTATTTTCTTCTTTATATATTATATGTCAGGTTTGAATGACAATTTAAAGCAGGGTTGTCTTAACTCCAACTAAGAACTGGGGCGCCAACAATGCAGCCTGGAAATTTCTACGGAAGAAATTACTTTCCAAACCTAGTGGCCATTGCTTCGGTTCTACCCGCGGGGTTAATGTGGTAAATTCAAATACCTCATTAAAAGACAAAAAAATAGATAGATTTAAGTTATCTAAAATTTGAAAAATGACTAAAAATATGAGACGAAGAGTTCAATGAATTCTTTCTCACAAATTTACTGTCATTCAATTGTTGAAACATTTGTGTTGATGCCGTAAATCTGCTGCTCAACTAGAGGTCTATTATTCCACGGTCTATACAAAAAATAAGGATGAACTAAAGGGTCATTGGAGGAAAGGGGGTGGTACTTCCGATGACTTTTCGATGTCTTTGTTAGTGTAAGATTTTGAGAAAATTGAGAGAGTTGTGATACTAGTACTTTAGTAATGAACCCGAGTTTATATCTACATACCTCGAGTTTTTTATAATGGTTCAGGGGGTAAGTTGATCATGTGAACATCGTGGCGTTTCTCTGCACTTTGGACTAGTAGTACCCTTGGCGGAGTACTTTGAAGGCTAAAGCTCGGCTTCATAGGTGATTTCTGCATACCTCTTCGTGAACCTCCTGAAGAGTGTAATTGGCCTGAGTAGGCCTGAGACACCTTAAATAAGGCGTCGTAAGACTTTTTTTGTATAACTGTTCATCTATGATTGCGTATCAGCAAGAGCGGGAGATGAGTTTCCTAGCTTCACTTTTCTGCTCAAAAAGCTGACCATCACGTAAATACCGGAGGATCGAGTCTGCCCAAGTTTCTCTTTCAATTACCGACGAAGGTCTCGAGGTAGACGACTTGGGTTGGTTCGGTCTAGCGAGATGAGGAGAGTCGGACTAGAGCATCAGCCTTCGATTTTTTCGCCTGAGTAATCTGGAACATTCTGAATTTGACGGCGAGTTCTCTAGCCTTCTCAAGGTATCGAGCAATCTTCTCCCCTCGGCATCGAACTTTTCGTTCATCTAATTCACCGCTAGTTGCAAGTCGTTGTATGAATCAAGGGCCCCGACGGCCATTACTTTTGCCAACTTCATTCCGGTGAGTAATGCCTCATATTTTGCTTCATTATTGGAAGCTCTAAACTTGAACCTTAAGGCGTATTCAATGGCAAATGCATCCGGACTGTAAAGAATGAGCCCAGCCCCACTTTCGATGGTGTTGGAAGAATCGTCAACATGAAGAGTCCACTACAGAATTTGCTCGACCATCTGCGATTCTGGGGTTTTGTTCGAACCCCCTAGAGTGTTGTCTTTACAATGAAGTCTACGAGGGCCTGGGCATTGATGGTCTTACGAGCATGGTACCATATATTGAATTCTCCGAGCTCTTAACCATCCTCCCCAAGATGTCCAGCTTATGAAGCACTTGTCTCAATGGATGATCTGTTAAAAGGATGATGGTGTGTGCTTGGAAATATGGTTGAAGCTTTCGCACCGTGATCATGAGAGTGTACATCGTCTTTTCTATAGGGAGATACCGTGCTTTTGCATCATAGAAGACCTTGCTAACATAATACACAGGTTTCTGGACACCCCTCTCTTCCCGAACCAGAACAGATTCCACTACTTCTTGCCCGACCGATAAATATAGGAAGAGTTCCTCTCCCGTGATAGGTTTAGTCAAAAGTGAGGGAGAACTCAAATATTCCTTCAGCCCTTCGAAGTCCTTTTGACAGTCTTCAGTCCAAGAAAAGTTTTTCGCCTTCCTGATGGCTTTGAAGAAAGGGAAGCATTTCTCTGCAGATTTCGAAATGAAATAACTAAATGTCCCTACACGCCCCATCAGCCTTTGTACTTCCTTTATCGTCTGATGGGGGGTCATGCCGAGGATAGCCTCGATCTTCTCTGGGTTAGCTTATATTCCTCTTTGGGTGACCATAAAACCGAGGAATTTCCCCTCAGTGACTCCAAATGCGCACTTTGCGGGGTTTAACTTCATCTGGTGATGCCGAAGCACCTCGAATGCCTCATCTAGGTCGGAGTTGTGGTCTTTGGCCTTGAAACTCTTGACCAACATGCCGTCCACATAGACTTCTATGTTTCTTCCAATCTACCCACGAAAGATTTTGTTCACCAACCTCTGATAGGTTGCCTTAACATTTTTTAGCCTGAAGGGCATGACTTTGTAACAATGCAGCCTTGGCCTGTGATGAAGGCCATTTTTTCCTGGTCAGGCTCGTGCATGAAGATCTGGTTGTAACCAAAGTAGGTGTCCATGAAAGTTAGAAGCTCGTGCCCTGAGGTGGCATCAACCAACTGATCGATCCACGGTAAAGGAAAATTGTCTTTTAGGCAGGCATTGTTCAGGTTTGTGAAGTCAATGCAGATTTGTCACTTGCCATTGGGCTTTCTGACTATCACCACATTCGATACCCAATCGGGGTAGTTTGTCTCCAAATAAAGTTAGTTGTGAGTAACTTGTCCACTTCAGTTTTGATGGCTGCTTGCCGCTCGGGTGTGAATGACTTCTTCTTTTAAACGACTAGCTTGCGGCTTGGGTTCACATTTAACCGGTACATGATGACCTCGGGGTGAATCTTGGGCATATCTGAGGTCAACCACGCAAACAAGTTTTGATTCTTCCGTAGAAAGGATCTGAGGGACTTTCTGAGGCCCTCAAGGAGATCAGAGCTGATTTGAACTGTTATGGAAATGTTTTCACCAAGGGGAACAGCGGTCAGCTTCTCCATGGGTTAGCCTCGTCGGGTTTCTACCTCATCTCTAAAGTCTTACACTTCGATAGACAAGGCCTATGTCTTTTTTCTTCCTCTCACAGTATTTACATAACAGGACCTAGAGGCCTGTTGGTTTCCTTTGACTTCACTCACTCCATTGTCAGTAAGGAACTTCATCTTCAAATGGTAGGTGAAGACGATTGCCTTTAGTTTGTTAAGGGTGGGTCTGCCGAGGATCATATTGTAAAACGACAGTCGTTTGACTACCAGGAAAGTAGTTTGCATAGTAATAGCTCGCGGAGCCGTCCTCGCGGTGATCGGGAGAACTATGCTACCTTTAGCGAACAACAAAGCTCCCGAAAAGCCGTACAGCGGTTCTAGCTGACTATCTTTCAACTACATTTGCTGAAAAGTATCATAGAATAAGATATCGTCGAACTATCGTTATCCACCAAGATGTGTCTGACGTTGTGGTTGGCTAAAAGAAGGGAGACCACCATGGTATCATCATGCGGAGTATGTACTCCATCCAGATCATCATCCGTTAAGGAGATCGTCTGGTTTATCCTTCTCTGTTTATAAGGCTCGCTGATGGAAGCCACAGACCTGGCGTATGCTTTGCTGTTCTGCCTCGAGTTGCCTCCTGTACTTGGGCCGCCACAGATCCTTTTGATAATCCTAGTGATTGTGACTTCTTGACCTCCCCGTTTGGGCTCTCTTTGGTTCTGCCTTAGACTCTTCTAGGGAGCTTGATGCTCTCGATTTTGATTAGAGTGACGTCCGGGACTCCTCCTAAATCGATCCAACATTCCTCCCTGTTGTGATTCGGTAAGCTTCTTAAAGTGCCCTCAATTGATAAAGGTCTCAATCTATTATTTTAGGGTGTGGCACTCCTCAGTATCACGCCCGTGGTTTCTACCACACCACTTGCTCTGATCTCCGTTGAGGTGTTGTGGCTTCGGAGGCCATTGGAGGATTACCTTGTCCTAGAGCTGCATTAAAATATTGGTTCTGGATGCGTTGAGAGGGATAAAACTTTCAAAACGGGTGGGGGCTTTATATCTCCCATCGTGGTGGGGATTTTTGGTCGTCCTACCGTGAAGGTCGTTGGTGTCTTTCTTCTTTTTCTCTGTTTCCCTTTCCCTTACTCTTCGGAAAGCTTGGTCATCTTCTGCTAGCATGTACTTCTCTGCTCGGGCCAAGACCTTATTCATGTCTTTAGGTGGTTTTCTAGCGAGTTTGGAGCTGAAGATTCTGGATCTTAGGCCATTTTTGAATGCCAGCATCTAAACGTTGGGATCGAGGTCAGAGATCTCCCAAGCAGCAGCGTTGAACCTTGAGATGTAGACTCGAAGCCTCTTCCCTCAATGCTGAATGATATTGAATATGCTCTCTGAGGCCTTTTTAGGTCCCTTGCTGCTGAGAAAGTGGGAAGCAAAGACGTAGTTAAGCTCTTTGAAAATGTCAATACTTTTTGGTTTCAACCAGGAATACCATGTACCAGCAGCTTTTTCGAGTTCAGGGGAAACACTCGACACATGATCAGGTCGGAGTGTCAATGCAGCATCATGGTAGCCTTATAATGTTGGAGGTGATCCAAGGGATCTACTGAGCTGTCATAGGGCTTGATTTGCGGCATCCGAAAATTTGGCAGGAGTGGAGCTTAAAGAAATTCCTATGTGAATGGTGGCTCCTGAATACTGAGTTTGTCCAAGACACTATGATTTCGGAACTTGAAGGCTTCGTTGATTTTTTCTTCCATCTTCTCGATCCGTTTGTTCAGGTCGAGGTTGCTTATGGAGGAGGAACCCCCTCTAGAGTTACTGGGGGGAGGTGGTAACGACTCCATAGTGGAACCCGTCACTAGGAGGGCTAGTTTCCCTTGTGGTGCGGTGAGGAGATGAGTGCGAGGACTGTCGACCTTTTCTCCGGACTTCGGAGGCCAAGTTCGTCACTAAGCGAGATAGCTCTAGGAATTGCGCTTGAATCATCGGAACAGTGGGATACACCGAGGCGGCTCCTTAGAGATTTTCGGGCTGGTCGATCTCTGTGCGGCAAAGATGTTGTGTTTCCGAAAGGGTTCGTGGGTCATAGCCAGAGGTCTTGTGTTCAGATATAGCAGAGAACCTTGAGCCGGACTGCTGGTTGTGGGCACTGTTTTGTGTAGGTGTGGCACTTGTTCCGGTGACCCCCTTGCCGGTGTTCCTGGTGGTGTTTCTAGGTGGCATGACAACAGATGAGTTCTTTAGATTTCTTCGCTTTTACTGTTTAGCGAGAGATTGGTTTTCCACGGACGACGCCAATCTATTGATGCCACAAATTTGCTGCTGAGCTGAAGGTCCGTTATTCCACGGTCCACACAAAGAAAGAAGGATGAACTAAAGGGTCACCAGAGGAAACGAGGGTGGTACCTCCAAGGACTCTCAGATGCCTTTGTCAGTGTAAGGTTTTGAGGAAATGGAGAGAATTGTGATACTAGTGCTTCAGTGATGAACCCGAATTTAGATCTACATACCTTGGGTTTTTTTATAGTAGTTCAAGGGGCAAGTTGACCACGTGCTCGGGATGACGTGATCCCAGAGATCTCGCTTCTCTAGTGAAGGGTCTTGTTGCGTGATCAGGGATGATGCAATCCCTAAAATCTTCCTTTTGTTCTTGCGTGCGGGAAGTTTGTGAATGATGACGGCTTCGTCACCTACTCGGCCACGTGTCATCTGATCATTGGAGGGGAGTTGTCCATGCTTCATCAGGCTACTAGAGAGTGTCTGTTATTGATGCGGCTATATGTTGTCCAGTCATTGAAGAGAGAGTCGTCCACGTATCATCAGGCTACTGAAGAATGAATTATTTGCTGTATCAACTTGTGATATTAAGATCTCTATAGCATAGCTGCTTAGGTAAATGACAATGCTTTGTTTCCTTTTTTTTCAAACCTTTCCAAACTCTCAGTTTAGTTCAACAGTTACATTTTTTGTTTGTGTGAATCTATTTTAGATTCGATCTCAATCACAGTTTCATTAAAAAGACATTAATAGTTATTTTAAAGGAACTTTCCTCTCTCCTCACCCTAAAATGAACATTATAATTTAGCAATATCTTGGCAGGATCCTGATTATTAGCCCAAGGGAGTATCATGTTAGAATTTTTTTTCAAACTTAATGCTACCATAATAATGGGTTCTTGTCTCTCTTCTGCCCTGTGAATCATCAGCCAATGTTAAAAATTAAGTTAAATTACATAAAAGGTTGACTCAGTTTTATAATAAATCTTAGATTTATTTTGTTTATATTAAATCATGTAGCTAATATTATTTACATTAAGGTTAACGATGCTAATTCTATTTTCAACATTAAGTTTTGTTATGAAACTGAATCGAACCATAGAATTTTTTATATAATTTAAACAAAAAAAGGTATTTGGATGGTAAGAAAATGATGTAAAATATTAAAGCAATAACTGCACAAAAAATCCAATAAGATGGAAAAATAATATTTAGTCCAGCACAAAAAAGTCCCATCTTTGACTAAACTCTGTTCTTCATTCGTCATTTTAATTTTCTTGCAACCGAGTTTTTATTTTCTCAACCAAAAGCATAATATGGTTTGCTTCACATTAACAGGCACTACTCAGCTTCATGCACATATCTTTTTCTCGGATGTATAATTTACAAAATCAGTGATCCTGAATATGACAACTAATTACCATAAAACAAATTTACTATACTTTTTTATCATCCAAACATTTTTTTTTCTCTTTGAATTTTTCTATTGAAATAAAAAAATGTTAAATTATATAAAAAACCACGTGCTTTGATTCAGTTTCGTAACAAATCCTGAAGTTAAAGACAGAGTTAGCACCGTTAATTTCAGTACAAACGGTGTCAACTACAGAATTTAGCATGAATAAAAATAAATCTCGGAGTTTATTATGAATCTGAGCTTAAAAATTAAATAATTGATATTTTCCAATAAAAAAGCTGGTGATTTGAAAAAAATGAGACTCGTGACAAACATTTTGAAGATTGAGATTGTTATTGGAATAGTTTTCGCATTCAAATTTTTTTTTTTTTTTGTTTAGAACGGATTTAAAACTAATATTTTAGATCCATTCAAAATTTTATTGGTAATTTTAAATTTTTTTATTAATAACATTTGTATAAATGTGAGACTCAAAATATAATATTACTAGTAAAAATTTTAAAATTACTAATAAAATTTCATTTGAGTCTAAAGTCTATAACAAAAAATTCCTCTTCCTACTTTAAGCAATGTAAGTATAAAATTACTCAATTCTATTTAGCATGAGCCCATTCAAAAACACCATGGGCTTGGTTGTTGATCAGTCTTCTTTGAGTCTTTGACCTAGAGGGCATTACCATGGCTTAGAGTCTTATGTTGAATTAAAACTAACCGGAAATTGTGGCACAAGACATGGACTTCATTAGTGTCCAATGGGGTGGAACGAAAAAGACATCAAATCTTGAAATTTTCAGGGTTTAAGATTTCATTTTCTGATTGATAATGATACTTAAGTGTAAACGGTGATATCACGAGCTTGTTTTGTGAGAGTTATCACATAATTGAAAATTTTTATTAGTAATTACAAGAAAATTAAATAGTAACTGTTTTAATTAAAAAAATTAAATACCAAAAATTACTATTCAATTTTTTCGTGATTATTAATAGATTTTTTCGGTTATGTGATAACTCCCATGAAACCAGATCTACGAGATCGTTACTCTATAAATAGAACTAGTTTTTTTAGTCTTTAGATGTTATAGTTTTTGTCACATGCATATTATTAAGATTTTTTTTCTTCCTTTTAATCCTTATTAATAAATCATCACAAGCAATAATCAAACTTGCAAACAATTTCTAAGACTAATAATTTCTTAATCAATGTGGTTAGTCAATAACTCAAGAGGATTGTGGGCCAAGATCACCCCTTTTAATTATAGTAATTTAATTAAAAATGTGAGGGGTAGATGAGTCAAAATCACAATTTAGCATAGATCTACTCCAATTTTATAATTTTTTTTGCTCAAACCACTTTCTCTTTTCCTTTCTTTCTAACGTAGTTGGTTGATAGGGTCACCATACCTTTTAAAAAATAAATTTGGTTGATTTTATTGCATAAAATTTTATATTTTAAACCTGAACCGATCAAATATTTTTCCGTTGATTGTGAGTTCAAATAATAATTCTTGAAGGTGGTATATCATTGTCGAGGAACAGCTTTTTGCTAAGAAAACAACGTACCACATCAGTCCCTAGATAATTATTTTAAACACTAGTATTTTAATGTTTCATAGAAAGGTTGATGCTTTCTCTTGTCGGAAGATCTTGTAATTAATAATCCTTTTAAATCTGTTTTAGCTTTGTTAGGAATAAAAAAACTCACTCTAGACGATATGTCCAAAATTTAAAAAGAACATTGAGGTTAAAAGAAAAAAAATCCATTTAAATTATTGGATCGATCTTGATTCTCTATTTGGTGATCCTTATCAACTGTTATAAACGATCCACTTTCCCTTTGTAGTGGTAAATGGAGATTCACAATATTTTGTTGAGAATCAAAAACTAATATTACACCTTATACTCACTCTCTTTACAATTTATATCAAACGATTTTGATGAGTTAGGCCTCAAAGTAACTCCCGGAGATAGAATTGGAGTCTTCACCTAGTGTCTTCCAAATCTTTAATAGGTTCAGGTACTCCGCAAGCAGCTAGTCCTTCAAGCATCATTTAACCTCCCCTAAGGTCTTTTGAGTATGCGCACACTCCTTGAGGTACGCACGTACTACCCTTTGGTGACTTAGACATTTTTTGGGAATCAGCAAATTGGAATCGTCTATAAGGAACACAACAACCCACACCATACAAATATTATCTGTACATGGCTCAAAGAAATGTTGCCTTCAAATATGACACTCGAATAAGAAGCAGACACCAAGAGACCTCACAGGTGAGGTCGACGAGAAAAGCCCTCGACACTGTTGGGAGAAGAAGAGTAAACCCACTCGGTGAGGTCCGCTTTGATCAACCTGGCCTTTACAAATGATGACCTAAGTGACATCCAAGCGATGATGCCATGGTTGTCACTTTGACCATGGCAGACTACACAGTCAAACGAGTGTTGATGGCTGATGGGAGCTCCACAAATATTAAAGAAGAATATTAGAAAAGAAACATGATCTGAATTAATCTGTTTTGGGATATTAGCCTTAGTTTAGTGGAATTTCAGTCTGGCAACAAATAGTGAAAGATATATCATTGGAAATTGTTAAACGGAGTAGAAATTAAACCTTCATTTGGCATTTCATCTCAGCTAATGAATTATGAATCCTTCTGTCTTGAAGCTTCCTTTAATTCTCCAATTTTTTTTCCTAATTAGCTGCACTAAAAAAGATGTGATAGGAGCAAGAAACTTCATGAGAATAACTTTAAGCTGAGGAACAAGGACATGTATAGTTGCTGAGCAAGTGTTTTGTAATGCTTTCATGCCAAACAACAATGGGCATAGCCTTTTAGCTGCTATGTCATAAGCAACAAACAAGTCTTTTAGCTGCTAAAATTTCAACAAGAAGCACTTGAAGTTTCTTATCTTTGTTAGGTAACTGTGTTTTGGATCTGTAATTAGGATATGCAACTTGTTAATGCGACTTGTTTTGCTGCAGAGAACATTATACAATTTCCAGAGACTATAGAACAAATCCTCTTCATCCTACAGTTGATCTATTTTGTATACGGTTTTGCTGCAGATAACATTTTACAGTTTCCAGATAATTCTGAAAACACTAAAGAATGTCCAGTGAATTGATTTTGTTTTGTGCAATCAAAAGTGGTCTTTCCTAAATGAACAGAATCATTTTCCTATTTCTGTTTTCTGTTCTAACAAACAGTTGTCACTAGTACTGAAACCACAAACTGTTTCATGTCTGTCAACAACCAGAGCCTACTATATTTTTTTCTCCATGCATGAAAAAAGGCATTTTGTTTCACAAAAGACTTCTAATTACATCATTTCTAGTCTATCTCTCTTTCTTCTCTCACTTTTTTAATTAGTGGCTAAAAGCAGAAACTTAAGTTCATACAAACAGTTCTTGGACATGAGATGCCCATCTAATTGTTAAGCAGAAATACAGAAACCCCAGGAGGGGGAGAGTACTTACAAACAAAAAGGCCCAAGCTAAGCTTAGAGGCATCCCTAGCAAGGAGGTCTCACACACTGATTTCCCTATCTGAAGACATGCTTGAGGGTCACCATCCAGTTCCTATTTATCAACATCCTGCAATCACCGATAATAGGGTTATAACAGTAGGAGGAGATCATTTCTAGTCTGAAACAACCAAATTCATTAATGCAGGAATGTCAATAATTAAACCACAAGAAGCTGAGAAATGCACCACTAAAACCAATTAAGCCACCTCTATTTCAAATGCATTCAATAAGGTCCTATAATCTATACGCATTGTAAGGATGTTGCTTCACATTTCAAGTCCATCACCATCATGATTGCCGCTGCTGACCGTTAAGAGCCACTGATGTAATCATTGAAGACAAAAGTCTTTATGAACATTCCACAAGTTCGTGTGTGACTGCTCACATCAGTCTGCAAACAATATTAAACTTTTCTCGCTCTGATTCATGAAAGTGAATTCCAATTTTGTTTAAAAAGATAACAATTCTCAATGAATTTTGGCAAACTTTTAGTGTGATCCTTGCTGCAAGCGGAATGAAAATGCATGCTCACTCCTGCTGCCTCTAGACAAATTCTTAATCTCTGCCAAAACCGCCTTCTCCTCCATGTTCTCAAAGGTTCTGAACTGGAATGCCTCCTAAATGACCCCACTTCATTCTCCTCAAGTCCCACTGACATACTCAACAAATCCGATGCTGACGATGCTATATTGTCATCGTGACTAGGGCTGGCAACGAGCCGAGTCAAGTCAAGTATTTGGAAACTAGAGCTTGGCTCATGAACCTTAATGGATTAATCAAGTTGAGTCGAGCTCAAGCCAAGCTAGAAAACCCATGCTCAAGCTTGGCTTGAGATCATTTTAGTGAGCTTGAGATCGATTCAGCTCGAGTGTGACTGCAACTCAAACGAGCCCGAGCTTGAGCCTGAAGAATTCAACTGTTAAATTAAAAGAATAAAATACATTTTGAATAAAAAATAATTTTAATAAAAATATTAATACTTAATATAAAATAATAATTTATTATAAAACGAATTATTTAATAAAAAATTATAATCGAGTCAGCTCGCGAGCCAAACGGGTTAAGCCTTTCATTGCTCAAGCTCAGCTCGTTTAACTAAACAAGCCTGACTTGAAACTCGAACTCGGCTTGTGGCTCGAAAACACCAAGCCGAGTCGAGCCTAAATGAACCAAGCCACGAGCTGCTCGCGAGTAGCTCAACTCGTGGTCAGCCCTAATCGTTACTGCCATAGCCAGGAATTGGGTGAGATATCTCTGAAAACTTTGACAATCTCACCTGAATTAAAGTCGATTACGTTTACTATCTAAACTGACATAATGGTCCTCGTGGCTGCAACCTCTTGATCTTATCTCCTTTATTTCATCATTCATTGCACACTAGCTTCAAAGCTTGTACAACTTCAACCATGACAGGGGGATGACCTTCAGGCCGCACACACATTGATGACATTCTTAGAGATGACGACCCTAGACTTACCCTTGTTGATTCTAAGCCCAGCCATGGCGCAGAAGCTGTTAAGGGTGTTACTAATGGTAGAACTATTTGAGGTAGTGGTGAGGTACCCAAAAGCAGAAGCATGGATAATCCATTGAGAAAGATATTCCATGCAAAGAAAGAAAAATGTCGGGGGATAAAGGATCAACTTGCCAAATCCCTCTAGAGGGAGAGAAATTAATGATCTGTGACAGGGCCATTGAAAAGGATGGCAGTACTAGGGGACGAGATACAATCCATAATGAGGGAAATCCAAGTAGAAGGAAAATTAAAATGGGCAAGGAGGACCCTCCTAATGAAATTCCATCCCAGCCTATCAACTTGGAAATTAGCATGTTAGACAAAGATCATAATTTAAGGGGTGTTCAAGGAAATAGCCGAGCACATAATTGGTCATCGATCAGCATGCGGATTCGTAACAAAACTTATTTGTACTATAATGTGATTGATAAGTAAAGAGGAAAGATTATGGTTGTTAAGAACCAGTTTGTTGAAGATAATTTTAACAAAGGAAATACAATCAAAGATGGAAACAGAAAGACGGCTGATAGAAGGCTTGTTTCCTTCTTTTTCTTTTTCTTAACTCAGTACACACCTAAAACACAGATCAATAACCTCATGCGTACAGAAAGCAACTTCAAATTCCAAACCGATTAAACATCACATAAAATGACTTTACCTATCAGTACACATTAATTCTAAACACCATAAGTGGATCATTTATACATCAGCATGCATTTTCAAGCAACTGCAAATCCTACATACTTTCTTTTAATTTTAAAGCCTACATACAGATTATTGTTGTTTAACAACCAAATTGTTGAGCTTCTGACAACCCTGGTTAGTTCCCAGTCTGTAAAAAAATAATGGAAAGAAAATTCAGGCCAGAGAAGGTTATTGTAGAGAAAAGTGATAAAAAAAAACAATGCAAATTACAAATCATGGACAACACAAGCAAAGCAATGAATTTAAAACTATAATACCGAGTAATAAAGTGGATGCCCCTAACGGCAATAAATGATTGTGTGTGAGATAAATTAAGATTACAAATGGGTAACTCTAATAAATAATAGGAAATGCTGAACCAAACAGAGAGAACAGCCACTTCATAAAAGAATTTGGTAATAATTAAGCCCCAGAACAAGAAATTAATAATAGTTAAGGAGAGAACTCAGAAAGTAGAGAATCATACCCAAAATATAATCGCAACTGCATGCAACAGCAGAAAAGGTAAAGAATTAAGCTTGAGCAAGCAAGAAAAAAGAGAGATCAAAATACCCTTTTGTTAATTGGAAGAAATCCACTGCTCATCAATCCAATCCAAATGAACCCTCAACTGAGAATCATATAAAGTCTTTTTCTCTCCAGTAGTTATAAAATACACACGATACTTAGACCCTTTTTTCCGAGTGATCTTACCAATCCACCAGCCATCATTGTCAAAGCCATCAACTTCATCACGCACAGAGAACCCGCCACTTGGCAAAGGAATCTCAGGTGGCTTTGGCCTCATATCATCACCAGAGATAATCTCTGTCAGTGGCCCAGACTCGTCTTCCCTCAACAGGTTCTTGTACTCCACTATGTAAAAGCTTTTGCTTATTTGCATCATCACTGTTGCTTCATAGAATGAGCCCCAAAATCCCTGCCCTTGCATGCACACTTCTACTTGGTCCCCATTGCTAAATCTCATCTTTTGTTAGCAGAAAGATTGAGGCTTTCATAAGAGAGTTGAGTCTTGAAGAGAAAGGTGTTAATTGGGGTTTGGAGAGAAGCAACCAAAGAAAGAAAGGTTGAAGGAAGGTGGTGCTTTTAATTTGGTGGTGCAGGTTGGTTTTGGTCTTAAATGCAAATTTGGAAACGAGTCATTGGGACGTTCGCCTGACTTGTGAGCCATGTAAGCAAATGGGTGTTGGGTGTTTGGGTAAATAGAAAAAATAGTTTAAAAAATAGATTTGAGTTTATTTTTTTAAAATTTGTAAATTTCAAGTAAGGATTGATTTGCTTTGGTTTGATTTAATTAATATTTTATTAAATTTTAAATTAAATCCAAACAGCTGCATGTGACATCATGAAATTTTGCTCTGAGCCCCATAGTACCATCATTTCATTTTAAAAAGAAAAAGGAATAGCCTCATTGTGAGGTTGAAAAAGGTTTTTTTTTTTTTTTTACATGGTGCTTTCAGCATAAAAAATTTCATAACTTATATATTAAATTGCGTAATTGAGTTTTTGTTTTTGAGATATTTTTATAAGATATTTATGAAATAAATTATAAAATCACATAATATTTTAATGGATTTTATCTCTTCATAATTCAAATTCTATGAAAACTCTCTCTTTCTTTCTCTCTCTCTTTAAACTCAAGAATATATTTCTCTCTTTAAATCAAAATCGTTACAATAAAATTCACAATCGATTGTCAACTTACTAATTGAATTGACTGCCAATTGACAATCGATTATATGTTTATTTATCAATGGACACATAAATTGAACCAAAAACATTCATTGTTTTTCAATCAACATAGTGATTTCAAATAATAAGAATTAAATTTAAATTAATTTTTTTAATAAGCTAAAAATTTTAATATCATTTTATTATTACGAAAAATAATATCCGAGTTATGAAGTATGTGATCAGCATTACAGAATTTGATGGTAATTTTTTTATTACAGAAAATGATAACTAAGTTATGAAAAATATTTATGTTACGAAAATTAAAGCACCTTGTATGAAAGCTCTTGGTTATGAAATTTAATAGTATTTTATTTATTACAAAAAAATGATTTCTAAGTTATTCAATATGAAAGTTAAGTTACTGGAAAATATTCAGGTTACAAAATTAAGGTACAAATTACAAAATATGAAAGTCCAGCTATAAAATTTGATAGTAATTTTTTATGAAAAAGAAAGAGATTCAAATTATAAAATAAGAATGTTAAATTAATAAAAAAACATTTAGAAAAATATTTAGGTCAGGTAAAGTTGAACAGAAATGCATCATCACTCATTAGAATGACATATATACATCTTTTTTCTTTTCCTTTTTTTTGTTGCTATATATCATTTTCAACATAATTATGTGAAGATTATACGACATGAGAACCATAGAGAAAACTGAATAATTTTGTTATTGGGAGTTGGAGCCATAAGATTTACTCAACCAACAATATAAAATGACTAATGAAAATATACATCTTTTCTTTATTATTAAGTTTTGGACATAGACCACAGATTATTCCAGAAGGAAAAACAGGAACCAAGACCAAAGATTACAGTGTTCGAAACGGGAGAGAGCAAGCTGAAAGATAATCTGCACAATCTCTGGGGCCAACAAGTGAAAGTGCCTTTAAAGACTTGATTGCATGTGGTAGTCCAACTTCAGTAATCTCCTGTAATTGGTTTTTGACTGAGGAAATTAAATTGCTTTTAGTCCATAATCATAAATCAGAAAACATTTACTCCATATCTTTCTGGATATAGAGCAGAGAATCAAGGATAGAACATAGAGTACATTTAGAAACATATGAAAATTTTCAAATTATTTAAGGAGCTTTCTTACCAGATTTAATCTCGGTGTCCCCTCCTCTCCCTTCTTCTTCTTGGTTGCCTCCTACCAAAAGTCTTCATAAGCCATTTATGCTTCCTCGTGGTGAAGGTCTGTCCAATCACAACTCCAACAACAAGCCCACTTGCATATCTCATCGAAATTATCATCTAGTTAAAATCAAATGGAGAACTTGAGTCAAGATCTTCCTCAAAGGTTGAACTAGGTGTAGGTGAAGTCTCAAAATTTCCCCACATTCATTAAAGGCTTCCCACATAAACTTGAGTTCCCCTCAAATGAACTTTCTTGAAACGTATCAAATTGGTTTCCTTGAGGAATAGTACCCGAAAGATGATTACAAGAGATATTAAGATATCTAGGGAATATGAGTTGTGTCAACTGTGGAGGAATTTTTCATGTGAGATTGCTAAGTGAAAGGTCTAATGATTTAAGCCCCGTTAAATTCCTCCAAAGAAGATGGAATATGACCCATGAGATAATTGTCAGAAAGATTGAGTAAAAGAAGTATCTTTAGATTACCAATAGATTGAATTATCTCTCCACTGAATCTGTTGCTTGAGAGATCAATGACTGTGACAAATTTTGAAATCTTTGAATATGTCATCTCTATGCCTGCCTTTGTTAAGATCATTATGTAAAAAACATGTAAGTCCCTTACAACACTTGACATCTCCAAGCTTATTTCAAACTCCATGTATGTTAAGTAGTCTACCTCAAAGAATTTCATGCAATTCCAATTCTAAATGAATGTTACTAGCAAATCATCGGTAAAACCATTATGAGATAGGTCAAAGATGCGCAACATCTTTGATTAAATATGGAATATCTGTCAAGACTCTTGGCCAGAATGATTAAATCTCCTAAGTATAAATTTCACCCTAAATGTGAACCTTTTAATATCACCCACTGTGCTTTTGCTGATGACCTTATCCTATTTGCAAGAGGAGACACAAGGTCTGTCAGTTAGATTATGGAATGTGTTAGACAGTGCAGTGATAGTTCAGGGTTACAAGCTAGTTTTCCAAAATCAAGACTTTTCACTGCAGGCATTCCTGGTAATGATCTCCTGGAAATCAGAAGGATCACTGGATTAGCAGAAGGAATCATGCCTTTCAGGTACCTGGGGGTTCCCCTGGCTGCATCTAGACTGAACTCTGGCCAGTACCTCCCTTTGATTGAGAAAATTTCTAGGTATATCAGTGCATGGGTTGGGACTAACTTGTCCTATGCAGGCAGAGCTGAACTGATCAATTCTTTCCTACAGGGTGTGGAATGGTTATGGTTATCCATTTTTCCCATACCTTCTTGTGGAGTGGTAAGAATTCAGATTCAAAGAGAGCTTTGGTTGCTTGGAAGGAGTTATGTCTTCCAAAAAAAGAGGGGGGTCTGGGTCTCAGAGACCTTATAAGCTGGAACCTAGCTCTCCTATCAAAATCTCTTTGGAACATCCATTCAAAGAAGGATTCCCTCTGGGTCAGATGGGTCAACCATTATTACCTTTATGGTGAGTCCTTATGGAATGCTAGCCCTAAACATGAAGACTCTGCCCTATGGAAGAAGCTTCTGGAAATTAAGAATAGAATGATCAGCTCTGAATCCTCAATTCAATCAGCTACTGACAAGATAGGTCAACGAGTGAGACAGAATCAGATCAGTATCAAGCTAGCTTATGATCACTTCAGACCCAAAGGTTCTAAAGAAATATGGGCTTCAGTGGTTTGGAGCAGTTGTATAACTTCTAAACATGCCTTTATCTTGTGGTTAGCTATTAAAAACAGATTGCTTACTAAAGATAATCTCATGTTCCTAGATATGGACAGATTGTGCCCATTGTGCAGAGATGAAGAAGAAACTATTTCTCACCTATTCTTCTCCTGTCGAGTAAGTGCTTCTATATGGAAAGACATTAAAGAGTGGACGGGCAACAAAAGATGCATGTCTACCCTTAAAAGTGCAACAAAGTGGTTATACAAGGAAGCTAGAGGGAAAGGTCCTCATGCAATAGCTCATAGAGTTGTTTTCGCCAGCACTGTTCACCACATATGGACAGCTAGGAATGCTAGGCAGTTTGATGGAATAGTCTCTCACCCCAACAGTATTGTCAGGAAAATTAAAATCCATGTGTATAGGATTGTTTTTGTAAAATTTCCTGATTTTAGACCGTTTATGTAATGATTATATCTCCTGAGAATGCCCGATGCTTTTTTTTTTGTATATAATTTTTGAGTAATATAAGTTTATTTACAGTTTAAAAAAAAAAAGATGCCCAACATAGGACACTCAAAATCAGTAGTAGGGTTTCCTATTGCACTGTAGAATTTGTTGGATCGCAAATCAGGCACCTGCAAGTTCAAGAGACTTCCTAACCAAAAAGAAAATGTATCGGTAATCTGATTGCCGCTGAGATCAAGACTCTCTAGCATTGTACAATTAGCTAAAGATCTTGGTAGACTGCCTTCTAACTTATTCTGACTCAAATCAATCATCCTCAATGCACTTCTTTTTGGGAATATTAAAGGAATGTTGCCGTCAAATGAGTTTTTTTTTTTTCTTCCAAATTCATTACCTCTAGAGAATCGTTGAAGTTTCCCAAACATTGTGGAAGTGTTCTGCTCAAGTTGTTGTTGGACAAGTCGAGGAACTCAAAAGAGTTTAAATTACAGATAAATGGGAAATATCTCCAGAAAGCATGTTGTTTGAGACGTCATAGTAAAGCACGGAAGATGATGGAATCAGGATAGGCCCTAGTAGCTTGTTAGCTTTAACGCCTAGAAATTGTAGATTCTTCAACTGTGATACCATTTCAGATTAGACTAAGCCTCTAAGAAAATTTCCAGAAAGCCTAATATACCACATAGAGAGCCTCTAAGAAAATTTTCAGTAAGCCAAATATACCACATAGAATCGCTACTTGAAGGATGTTTGAGTTTCTACTTTTATCTTATCTTTTCTTTTCTTTATTGTTTTCAATGATGCTATTGTTCATCATTTTCCCTCTTTTAGTTCAGTTGCTAGAAATGCAAGGTTAATGAAACAACAATGAAAAATGAAACAACCAATTTCATTAATGCAACAATGTCAAGAAACCAAAATGAGCTGAGGAATGCACCACCAAAACCAGGCCACCCCAATTTCAAATGCATTCAAGAAGCCAATAAGGTCACATAATTTACAAACATAAAAAGGATGCTTCATATTTCGAGTTCATCAACTTCAATGCCGCTGATGAAATCATTGAAGACAAAATCGTTACGAACATTCTACAAGTTCGTGTGTGACTGCTCACATCAGTCTGCCAACAGTAAACTTTTCTCGCTCCAATTTGTGGAAGTGAACTCCAATATGGCAAAATTTTAATGTGATCCTTGCTGCAAGCTGAATGAAAACACATGCTCACTCCTGCTGCCTCTAGACAAACTTCTCAAAGGCCCTGAAGCAGAATTCCTCCTACACGACCCCACTTCATGCTCCTCAAGTCCCAGTGGCATACCCAACAAATTTGATATTGATAATGCTAAATTGGCATCATGACTAATACCATAGCCAGGTATTATTGGGTAAGAAGTCTCTGAAACTTGGACAATCTCACCTGAAAGTCTATTAGGCTTACCATCTACACTAATAGAAAGGTCCTTGTGGCTGCAACCTTTTGATCTTATCTCTTTTGTTTCATCAAATTCATTACATACTAGCTTCAAAGCTTGTACAACTTCACCCATGAAAGGGCGATGAGATACTTCAGGCTGCACACACATTGATGCAATTGCTGCTACCTTGGCAATGCTATCAAATGAGATATTAGACTCTATAGATGGATCGATGATTGTTTCTAAACAATCCTTGCTTGTGAGGAGTGGACGAACCCATGCAACAAGGTTTTCTTGACCTTGTTGCTGTGATAAATCCACGGGCTTTCTTCCTGTCAGGAGCTCAAGGAGGACTACACCATAGCTGTAAACATCACTTTTCACTAGAAGATGACCTGTCATTGCGTATTCTGGAGCCAGGTAACTGGAAAAGAAGTTAAATCAGAAGAATGCTGAAGTTGCAGAAAGCTACAAAATCAAGAAAACACTTGCATAAAGAAAGTAAGTAGTTTTATAGGTAATGTGCAGGTATTGATCAGCTGGCACATATTTTTATACTCCATGAATAAAGAGAGAGGTGTCTTTAATTGCTTCATTAACATTATTGGAATTAGATCTAAGAGGTTTTTAAGTATAGTGGCAAAGAAGTTCAAACCCAAAAGTTCCCATTACGTGCGTTGAGATGTGTTTGTGTCCTTCATCCAATGCTGTCCTAGCCAATCCAAAATCTGAAACTTTAGGTGTAAAATCATGTTCCAACAAGATGTTGCTAGACTTGAAGTCTCGATGTATAACACTGGGGCTTGTGTCTTCATGCAAATAGGCCAAACCTCGAGCTGCACCTAGGGCAATCTTCATTCGAGAACTCCAGTCAAGTGGATCAGTTTCCTTGTCAACACCTGAGAGCATGCAAGAAGTAAAATTCAAAAGCACTTCTTAAAGAAGTAAACACTGTCAACATCTAAACCTATAACTGAGACTTTCACAAAAATGTAAAGAACTGAAGATGGAACTTTCTTTTTCTTTTTATACTCATATTTATATACCATGTAAATGAGATTCAACACTTCCATTTGGAACAAGTTTGTAGACTAGGCAGCGGGTATAATCTTCTGCGCAAATACCAATCAGTTTAACTAAATTTCTGTGATGCAGTCGGCTAAGCATCTCAACTTCTGCCAAGAACTCTCGGCTTCCATGCTGATCATCTCTCTTAAGAACCTTGACAGCCACCTCCCTTCCATCATCTAAAATGCCTCTGTAAACAACCCCAAAACCTCCTTCCCCAATTATCCTTGACTCGTCAAAGCTATTAGTGGCTGTCTCTAAATCTTTTAAAGTGAAGGTCTTAGCAGATCCTGTATATGTCAATGTACCAGAACCATAAGACATTGATGCCGAACTAGACATGCTTGCATGTATCATAGACCTAGCAGCCCCTGCAGAATTTGGACTTCATTAATTATCACAAAATTGAATTCTACATAAGCTCCAAGATCACAACAACATACTATGATAAACTGGAATTTGGGTGTTGTAAAGGAAGCCAAACATCAAGATAAAATTTGGCAGTAAATCTGGAAGTAATTCTAAACAAAACACCAATTTGAGCAGGAAACTCTGTTTTGAATTATATGGGACAAATAAATTTTTGAAAAAGAAAAAAGGAACAACAATCAAATACCATTTTCATGGTACCAAACTACCATTGATCACGATAAAACCAAGTTCGATAAACTTAAACAGAAGTTATACATAATTTGCTAGCTGCCTGTTAATTGAACCGTAATGTTAGTACCTGATGGTTTTGGATGGGAGGATAGAATTTGTACATTTAGATGCACACCAGCTCCACATTTCAACAACAAAAGAGCAACAATCCCCAAGCATAAAATAAAGGCTGTAAAAGATGACAGAACAATCACAGTAATCATACTTCCAGTAAGCCTGCCTTTTTTCCTCCTTGGCACCTCAACTCCTAAGGGTTTAATTTTCTGTCTACCATTGTTATGGCCAGGGTATGGCCCATCATCTGTAGTAGAAATACTTGATTGGGCTGAAGGTGGAAGACCTGTACGGTTTGAAAGAGCTTCAGAAGTGAAATACAATCACTGACATAGAGCTCCAAAATCACTAAAAAATGAGTTAGAGAAACAGTTTGAAGAAAAAAACTGAACAACAAGCACTATAGGTCAATAAATCTATCTACAAAGGCAGGCACACTACTCATGAATTATCAAAAATCTCTCAAGAACTAAGAATCAATATACAACCTGGATAGCGGACATAAACTACTTCATAGGCACCAAAGAGAGAAGACCTTATGAAGACCTCTCCATGCCAAAACTTCTTGTAGATTGAAAATGCAGTGATGTCATCAAACTTCACTCCTCTTGGTACCAGGTTAATGAGGACTGTGCTTCTCTCAAGCTGCTGACTAGCTGCATTGGCTCCCATAATCCGAACTTGGGCATGGTTCAGTCCAACACTAGAAGCAATTTCCTCAGCCAGCTCTGAAACCAAGGGAAAGAATGTATATATTGCAATTACAAGTTGGAGTTTCACTTGAATCGGCCACACGCAACCACATGGTGACCCAGGAGGTTTATATGTTAGTGGCTCGGTGCATGTCACTGATGTACAATCTGCAAGTTGGATCAGATATGATTGTTACTCTTCATCTTCATGAAAGAATAACTGATATAACAAATCAAAAAAGACATGCGTGCTAATAATGGTCAATTATATATACCTTCATTGGGAGGTGGAGGCAGTAGCGTCATAACTGGTGATGGTGGTGAAGCCTTTATCTTCTCCAGGGGTGAAGCCAAAGGGGAAATTGTAGGTGGAAGAATGGGCACTAGTAGACACAAAACATGATAACAACATGGTGCTTATCAATAATCATTTAAAGGACTGCAAAGAAAGATAAACAATAAACGTTAAGTGAGCCGTTCCATACTGTTAAAGTGGCTTGATACAGTTGTTGGTGATGACAGAGGTGCAGGTGAACCCCAGCTTGGAGAGGGAGATAGAGACGGGGAAACAGGACCTGTGGATTTTGTATAAGAATTTTGAGGGGAGAAAAATAAATACAGATTTTATGACTTTGATGTTAGGGGGAAACAAACCTCGCTGCTGATGATGACGTTTATGAAAGGAGATCGAAGGTGAAGATGTAGGATCATGCACCCATTTCTTCGCAGGTGGTCCAAAAGATGACATAGAAGGTGCAAGTGCAATACTTGACGGCCTTGTTGCATGATGTGGGTGGATGGCTACAATAAGGAAAGACCTTGTTTATAGGTGTTGGCATAAAAGTTAGTTCCTTAACAAAAAATTGCAAATTAGAAGTTATTTCAGATTATCCATTTACATTTAGTTGAAGAGTGGTCCATTGGTGATGAGAAGTGGGATGCTCTCTTCGAAGGAGCAGCAAATACTTTTCCATGTCTTGTCCTGCCAGAGCTGGGAGGAGGTCGAGTCAGAGAGAAGTCGGGGTCTGTGGCATCACATCGAAACAACATTCAATTCAAGAAGTATCAACTTACTGAACACGTGCAGCAACCAAATTTGATAATTAAAAATACAGCTTAATAAAGTCACCTATTGCTATATTTCCTTAATCTGACAAATTTCATTCTTCTTTTCTTTTTCAGGTTGATCTTGTAAATTTTTTATGACAACAAATTGTAACGTAAAATGGTCGCATCAATATCCAGACCCTATTGCCATTTCAAACATATGGTAGGAAGAAAAACTCATTAAGTGCCCATGATATATATATATATATATATATATATATATATATATATATATATATATATATATATTTCTTTTTGTTTTTGGAAAAAAGGGAAAGGTAGTGCTGTACTTCTAAGGAAAAAGGGAAAGGTAGTGCTGCTTAGAAGTACAGCAAGATATCTTGCAAGTAGAAATTTCCAATCTCATTTAACAATTATATAAATTTTTATAGCCTTCACCTGGTAGTGGTGGTGGTTGGCGTGGCCTGATAGGGTGGCCAGTTGGCTTCTGTGGCAATCTCCCTGGTGCTGCTGCAATTGTTACTGCACCATTAGATCAACAGAATGAGAAAAAGAAAAGGTTAAGCATCAATCTCCTTCAGCAGATGAATACAAAAAGTTTATATCACAGAGTTGCACCTGGTGACAAACAAAAAGGTAGAATTAGCAACAGTTGATTTGTTGCCAGTAGTTTTTGTGATAATTTTTCTGATAACAGTGCAAAGCCAGAATTTCTAAAACGAAGGAGCTTGATACAACTACAGTGAACCGAGCTTGATAAAACTATTTCTTATTAGTGAAAACCTAGAAAATACAGCAACGGGGCATGCTTATACGAAGCTGCTGGGACTTCAGACTACTTGGAAACCGAATGCAAAACACATTGTGCAGTAGAAACCAGTACACATCACATTATGACTGAGTGGAAAGAACAAAGAAGAAAGACATTCACTGGTGGCAAGGGCAGGCATAAGAGCCATCATTCTATATATATCTTTTGGATTGTAAATGGAATTGGCGGAACCATAGAAGTGACCATTTTTTAGGACTTCTTGGCATAGCTCAGTAGTTTCATGACTCATGAGGAGCTTACACTAGGTATTTCTTTGTAAATGAGAAGCACAAAAGTTGCTGCTAAAGGGGATGTAATGTATCTTGCAAGAGAATGCAGAGGTAATAGATGCCAGTCAAGTAAATATTTCATGCACTTGTTCGATCTCATCTGATTTGCAATAGAAGCCAAAATAAAGGAAAACTTCACATTTCAATTACTAGTCATGGAGCTAAGAACCCAAATTATGCATTTAATCAATGATACAAATGTCATTTGAAATTTCAAAAAGGAGAAGGGTTTTTGTGGATAGCTTGTTCCTATAATCATTAAATCCTTCCTGTTGTCAACAAATATATGCAATTAGAAGTTATTTCAAAATGAAATGGCTAAGCAATAGGCAAACTTCACGTTTTTTATCAATTAATGGAGTAGTTTTTTTTTTTTTTTTCTGATAAAATTCTTATACTCATAAAGAGCAATACCTTAAAAGCTAGCAATGATTGATAAGGAAAAATACAACATAAAAAAGTATAAAAGAAAAAATAGAGCAATAACCCATCAAGAGATCTAGTCAATTAATGCAGGAGCCAAAAGAGAGTACTCTTAAGAAGTAATAATTGAAAGGAAAACATATTTTATGGGTGAAAGAGACAATATAAATAATTAGTGGCAAATTAGACTTCCAAAGGCACACAATGGACAAATGTTCTTGGAAATTTGATTCTCCAACATCTATATGCTACAAAAATAATTCTAAAAAATAAACCACGGTGCTTCAGGTTGATTAATTTCATTTAGGATCAAAAGAATGATTCCTGATTTTGCTTTATAAGTAACTCTTGCCGCAAACAATTGAGTACCAGTTACTCATAGAGCTCAGAGTAAATCATCACAAAGCAACCCATGGAAAAAGAAAGCAGTGATCAATCTTGAGGATAAAACAAAGAATTCCAAAATCAACCCGTTGAATTACCAGATAAAGAAATAATAGATCATCTAGAAAATGAGTGGTAAGTGATCATGAAAATGCAAATTCTGAAATGTACCAATAACTGAACCAGCACATTCAGCATTTATGATTCTCAACAAAAGAGTAAAACAAACTCATTTTATCTTTCATATGAGTGGAGCTTCTCGTACTCGCTGATCAGAAATCAAATAATCTAAAGAACCCAGATCTTCAAATTAAAACCAAATAAAAAGTTCACTAGTAAATTATATTGAACAAATATATGGATCAAACGTAATTCAAGGCAAACACTGCACAGAGTACTAAAAATCAAATCCCCATTACCTGCAGATCCATCAACTGACAAAGCACTGATAGTTACACATACTTTCACCAGAAGGAGAGCAAATTGTAACTCCATTTCACTAAAGAAACTGAAATTCAATCTTCAAGATCTTTCATCTCTCACCCAAAAAATCAAGAAGAAGGTAATGAAAGAAAAAGAAGTGAAATCATAAACAATGACCTAAAGCAAAACATGGGTATAACTTAAAAGGAACAAATGTACAGATTTTTTTAGCTAGACAGCAAAAGGAGACCCACAAATAGTGTTACCAAAGTAATGAGAAGACTAATTATTTAGTGAAAACATAAGACTGAGTTAGGTAGCAAAAACCCAAGTGAAGGTGACCCTTTCTTTTTAGACTAAACTTTGATATTTGTACACCTTTGAGAATTCTAATAGAATAGTTTGTTCTTGTCACATTGGTGATTAAAGGTTCACCAGAGCTGATCAAGCAAAAAGCAAAACAGTGCTCTTAAAAAGAGTTTGGTAAGAGAGACTTTCGAGTAAGATGGTTTCTAAGAGAGAGAGAATTGTTGTGTTGTGATCTCTTGGTTAAAAATTCAGTTTATAATGATTTGAATTATTTAACATTGATTGATTGACTTCTTTTCAGCTAATAGTGGAATTGATTATACCTAAGCATCTCATTTCAAAGCTGATGTACATTAAAAATTTGGTTATATAGTTAGGCATACAGTAATAAAATATATTTATTCTTCTGTGGCTATGTAAGTCATAGGCATCACATCTATAAGCACGCGGTTAAAGTTAATCTAAGTATAGGCCAAACCAAAATCTTCTTTGATAGCTATTTCATTGCTAGTGATAAACATATCTATGCGGATTGTCCTCAGTCCCCACCCCACAAGGGACAAACAAGTCACTGTTTGGTACTTGGTAGTTTTTTTGGAATTCAATGTTGGTTTTCATTTTTTTAGATAAAGATTGTCAGACATCCAATTGCGAGTTTGATAAAATATTATTAAAAACAGTTTTTTAGAAAATATTTTTCAAATTTTAATTTTTTTCCTAGACAATTAAGCTAAAAGCTTTGATTGAGATTTGAGAATATATCATAAATTGCATAACAGGAATGTCATCAAGTTTTTTTAGCAAGTTTAAAAAAAATTGCTTTGTTATACACCAAATTAGCGCCAAATCTTTACTTTCCACTATTGATCTTCCATAAAGTTGCATGAAGTCAATCCTATGCGCCAAAAGTAACAATAGTCAAAAGAAAACACATTTTTTTAATTATTTTTTGGAATAGTTTAAAGTTACATGAAATGAGGGTAATATTATAATGTTACGATCTTGTTTTTAATGATTTTGAGAAAATTACAGTTATTTTGAAACATCATTTTAACAAAACAAAACGAAAATGATGTTGTAGCTATTTGTAAGTCACACATACGCATTCTCTTTCCCTCACTTTGGTAATATGGCGATATCTATTCACATAACATCTCCATCACAATGTTGCTAGAAAAGTAGGCGCTCGACATGGCCATTGCTACGAGAAATTCTTCCCTGGCTCGGATCGGTCGGGAACTCCATTGAAAATTTTGAAAAACTTCACTAGTAACATGAAGTCCAAAAAATGATGTTACCAATAAAATTTCTCAAAATTACCAAGAGAGTTTCCAACTAGTCCAAAATAATGAAAATAACCAAGAGAGTTTTCAAACGGTCCGAGCCAGGGAAGAATTTCTCCACTGCTACAGCTGCTGTCCTTGTCATCGTGGCAGGGCAGCCGTAGGAAAGGGAGAGACAAAGAGGGAAACTAGGTAGTGCGAGGGGTATTTGATCTATGAAGAGGGGGAAGAGAGTGTAAAATAATGAAATTCTTCAAAATTACCAATAGAGTTTCCGACCGGTCCAAAATAATGAAAACAACCAAGAGAGATTTGAACCGGTCCGAGCCAGGGAAGAATTTCTCCACTGCTACAGCTGTTGTCCTTGTCATCGTGGCAGGGCAGCCGTGGGAAAGGGAGAGAGAGAGAGACTAGGTAGAATGAGGAGTATTTGATCTATGAAGAGAGAGAGAGAGAGAGAGAGAGAGAGAGAGAGGAGAGTGTAAAATAAAAACTGTGGTGTGAGAGGGATTTGATCTATGAAGAGCAATTATGGGTTAGATCAAAATGACTAAGGACAAAAATCTGTCTAAAAAATCATAATCCGTAATCAACCCAGGCAGGATAACATGGATCTATTCCACCCTTTGGTGGCATTATGTTGCCCGAATTAGTGGTCAAATGAGAATAGCCCAGCACAGTATAACGTCTTTTCTAAACCAAACTATCGGATTTGGATTAGGTTGGGATTAACTTAATCCAATCTGACCTAATTCAGGTTTACTCAACGAACCAAATGAGCTTATCACAAGAGAGAATTAAATGTATAGTGTTCCTTCCGTTTCTTCCAAACTATACAAGTACAAGGGAGTTCTCTTGTGCGTAACCCATCTCCTGCATTGGGGGCAGTAGCTTCTCCATCAGCAGTCCATGAATTTCTTTTACCTGAGGATGAGATCTGTCCCCCACAAAGAATACATGATTCTTGCCTTTTACTTCTATTTGACTAAAACCTGGAATTTTCTTCACATCCCTCTCCTTCATCAGCTTCCTTACTCGTGCAAATTCATCCCACTTCCCACGTGCTGCATATGCATTTGCCAAGAGCACATATACTCCAGAGCTCGTTGGCTCTAGCTCTATTAGCTTCTCCCCAACTTCATTTGCCAGCCTTGCATTGCCGTGCAATCTACACGCACCAAGCAATGCCCCTAAAACAGCACCATCACGCTCAGACAAAGGCATTGTGCTAACGACCCTCATGGCCTCATTTACTTGTCCAGCTCTACCTAGGATGTCCACAAGGCAGGAATAGTGCTCAGCCCTTGGTTTCATATCATAAGCACTACTCATTGAATTGAAAAGACTTCGACCTTTCTTGGCAAGACCAGCATGACTACAAGCTGACAAAACTCCCACAAAAGTAATCTCATCAGGCTTGGCACCTGATTTTAGCATTTGTGCAAAGACGTTTAATGCATGGTAACCATATCCATGGTTTGAACATGCTAATATCATTGCAGTCCATGACACGAAATCCTTAACCTTGATATGCCCAAAGGCAAGCCTAGCAGCATTGACATCCCCACTTCTGGAATACATAGTAACAAGAGCATTCATAAGGGATGTGTCATGCTCAAATCCAAGAAAAATAACCAGGGCATGAGCTTGCATGAGTTCTAGCATGCCTTCACATGAAGTCAAAACAGTAGTGATGGTAGTCTCATTGGGCTTTAAACCAGATCGAAGCATGATGATTAAGTGCCTCAAAGCTTCACCTTTGGGTCCATTTCTAGCATACCCATCAATTATTGCATTCCAAGTCACGATATTCCTTTGTGGCATCAACTTAAGAAGTTTGTTAGCTTCAGCCATGACACCTTCATTAACATATGCTGTGATCATAGCATTCCACGCAGCTATGTCTTTGTAAGGCATTCTATCAAAATAGTCCTTTGCATGTTCAGTCATCCTATTCCGTGCCAAACCTGTAACCATAGTTGTCCAAGAAACTGCATTCCTTTGAGGCATCAAATTAAACAGTTGAATAGCTTCATTTACCATGTTGGCATTAAGACAACCTGAGATCATAATATTCCATGAATATAGGTTCCGCTGAGGCATTACATGGAAAAGCTTAAGTGCCTCATCGATTCGATCATTCTCAACATAAGACTTGATCATAGCTGTCCAGGCAACAACATTTTTCTCAGGCATTTGCTCAAAAATATCACGAGCTTGATCAATCAAACGATTGTGAGCGTAACCCAAAACACCAGTTGTCCATGAGACCACGTTTTTTATAGGCATTTGGTCAAACAACCTTCGGCCCTCATCAACATGTCCTAATCTAAAGTACCCAGAAATCAAACTGGTCCATGTGAAAACATTTCTCTGGGCCATATGATCAAATATTTGACGAGCCTCATACATACTACCAGCCTTCATGTAACCATGGATCATTGCAGATTCCACGACAATGTTCCTCTGGGGCATTGCCCGAAAGAGCCTTTCGGATTCAAGCAGATCATTGTTCTTCAGGTAAACAGTGATTATTGAAGTATACGAAAAGGCATCCCGGTGAGGCATTTCATCGAACAGTTTCCTTGCTTCATTGACTCTGCCATGGAGGCCTAAATCCCTTATCATAATATTACATCTATATGTATCAAAGAGTGTAGCAATTGGAGGCTTCGCATTAAAATTTGATTTTCTGGTATTGGCGGGTTCTTCTTCCTCCATGGCTCCTCCATGTTGGTTTTGTTGAGAGAGGTTCTTTGGCTTTGAAAGAGAAATTGCTGAAGAACCCGATATCTGTTCATTTACACGGTCTTCAGCTGCATTCCATTTATATTTTAGCAACTATTTTACCTTTTTGTTTGAAATTATGCATATGAATAGTCATCAAAGTAAACAGATTTTTGCAAGAACTTCAAAGAAACGGTAAAGAAATAATTCATGCAAAAAAACGGTTGAGCTTTGTAGATATCCATGGAAACTAAACCCAAAAAATCAAAAAAAGAAAGAAGAAGAAGCAAAAAAGAGAAACCATCTTTAACCAGAAAAATAACAGACAAAGGAATGGAAGATAGAAGCTTACAACAGTATGGACAAAAGAAGAAGGGATAGTCCTGGAGAAGGAGCCGCATGCAGCTACTACCACTTTCCTTGTTGCCTCTCTCAGCTTTGAGGATGCTCCTCCTACCCACATTTCCCCTCTCTCGTCTTCTTCCTCTATTTTGGCCTTAATAATTACATTGTAATAAAAGCACAGAGAGAGAGAAACTCCATCAAATTTTGCTACCTGCCACAGGTATGTTCATACACCCCTCGCCCTTACCCGTTAGCGACGGAAAACCCTAATCCGACTCGAACCATCCGGGCCTGTTTAAACCCGAAAAATATATTCAAATAAATGACCCGAATTCTAATGACCTAACCTTTGACCTTACCCCCTTTTATGTCTAGAAACATCTTGACAACAGTGTAGAGGATTATACTTCAAGATCGGATGTCTCAAGTTCGAGCCTTTTTGTTTTTTTTTTTTTTTTGTCATTTGGGGATATTTTTCATGTTCCTCCTATTAATTTTTCATATAAGGCATATTATAATAATATCAAAAATATTAATTTTGCATATTTATAAGTTTTTATAACTCTTCTACAAATATTCTACATTATAATAAAATTTAAAACTCTAGACGATTTAAAAAAAAAAAAAAAAATCATGCATCAATTTATATCTACCATTTGCTTGTAAGCATTTGGATCGAAAAGAAAAAGTAACAGTTAAGAGTAAAAGTTATTTTTCTCTATGAATTGTTTGATTCTGATTGTACAAAATGTATTTGTTTTTCTTAAACAATAGTCTAAATGATTAAATTTATATTGTTTTACTTAGGACTTGTATTTAAAAACATTAACATGAGAAGAAAAAAAAGTTTCTCTACAATAAATTATTTTTAACTTGTTTCGTGAACTTAGACGACTTGAATTTTTTTTAAGAAAAACTAATTTAGTAGGTTCATATAACCCAAATAAGACCTCAAATAAAAACATCAAAAAATTTGAAAAAAAAACAATTTGATGGGTTAACCCAAAATTCATCTGCCTTGCCACAACTTGAATAACACACAATTTAAATGATCCGACACGAAATGACTCACAATCTAATTGAGACACGTCTTAAAATGACTTGTTTAGACCTAAACTCAAAATCCATTTTGGTCGCCACCTTTACCCTTCTTTTTATGCTTGTTCTTCATCACATGCTCATAGATATCAATCCCCTTTCAATAACCTGGCACCAACCATCATAGTAACACTAGCTACGTATAGAGTAACTTTTATTTTTAATACTCTTGGTTTGCCTCATATTTTTATTGGGTTCTTAGAATTTGAAACGTTCCTATTGAATCTTTTTTGTTTCCGTTTCAATTAGATCATTCATTCAAATGATTTTGTTTCATTAACTAGTGATTTAAATGTGTATGTTATATTCATGAAAGTTCTCAAGTTAAGAGTTATTGAACTTTATCTAGAACATATGGTTATGTTTGATGTAATGGAGGACTAGTTAAATGAGGTTGATGAAGATGTGGTGATAACAAATGATATTATTCGACTATTTGAATTTAATGAAACGGTTTTTAACTATAATATCTGATGTGAATGAGACTACTGTGAATGAACTTCTTGTTAATGAGATTACAAAATCATTTGGGCGAAAAACTTGAATGAAATGAGTACCAAATTTAAAAGGCTCAACAGAAATATTTTAAACTCTAAAGACCCAATAAAACATGAAGTAAACTAAAAAAACTAAAAATAAAATTTATTCCTACATATATGTGTTATGTATAGTTTCATTTTTTTTTCTAATAATTTGAACATTATATATCACTTATGTTTTTATATGTATTAGTGTGCTCTAGATTTGGCAAGGTTGCGGGGACGAAGCCAATGTTTTCTTATTGGAGAGACCAAAGCTAATACAGTTAAAGGAAGATATCATTTTTAGTCTCGTTTGACATAACATTAGAAACAATTTATGAATGTATATGATTTTTGAAATGTTTATGGTAAAACAACAATTGAGGTATAAATTGTTTTGACGGCGGACTTAAAAAGCCATCTACAGACGCTTTACGCCCAATCATTCCGGATAACGGTTGCATCCTCTGTATGATAATTTTTTTAAAGCAAATTTAATTTAAGAAAATTACATTAACATCATTGGAGTATAGTCTATTATACACTTGCATTACTGTGTTTTTAAAACATACACATATGCATCACTGGACCATGTTTAATTATCATTTGACTGTTAATTTCTAACATAAAAAAAAAAAACTAAGATTACAAAATTACCCACGTAAAAAACATTTTGTCTGTCTCATTTACTCATTTATGCTCAATTGGCTACTGCAATTTCTCTCACTTTCTCCTCTCTTCTCCCTCAATTCTGCTCATGCCATGGGTTCTTGTCATGATTCAACTTTAGAATTTACTTTTAACAGATTCTGGCATAAACTCACACACAAATAACAATCTTGAATTTGAGTCGTAGGGAGATGTTTGGGTTTTTCTCGAACTCAATTTAAGATTTTCGACTCAAATCTTTTCGATTTTTAGCATTTAATTTGTGATATTAATGCATGAATCTCATCTTCAATAACTTGAAAACAAGATCTACTGGTTTAATTTTGGATTAAATGGTTAAAGTCCTATGATTTTTTGAGTTTTTTATTTGCACCCATGATCCAGGTTGCGACTCAATGCCGACCCAAATCAAATCAAAACCACATCAAATTTCTCCAAATTTTTCAGAATACAAACCCAATTTGTAATCCAAAGACAACTCAATCAAACTCAACAGTAAAAGCAAACACCCAACACCGAAAATAAATCCGAAGGGAAAATCAATGCAAAAAACCCATATACAAAACAATAGGGTATCAAAAACGAGGGATGGCATGTAGACATTTCATTGCCTGCTTCCTAGTTCACTGTTTCCTATACTTTCTGGTACCTTTAGCATCATAGCTGTCTTTTCATTGGCCTGTAGACATGATTTTGAGATGGTGTTGCAACTGCAGTAAAAGTTGAGTGCTTTCAGGGAAGAAGATAAAGGTTCAAGGTGTTTGGCAACCAAGAAAGTAAGAAAATTACTTTCTCTCGATTTTTTTGGAACTGAAAATTAGAGAAAGTTCTTGAGATTTTTTCGTCAAAAAGGAAAAAAAGAAAGAAGAGAAAATCAAACAAGAACATTAGGAAGAAATCTTTCTGTTTTGGTATCTTATTTGAGATTTTTAACTAAAAATCAAATAATAAATAAGATAAATAGTTTATGTGTATGTTTTAAAAACATGGTGATACAAATATAAAAAATACTATACTCTAATAATGTAAATGTAATTTTTTTATTTAATTTTTTTAAAAATAAAAATTATTTCATAAATTTTTTTTAAAAGTGTTTGACGTAATTTTTATTTATAAAAAATAAAAACCGCTTCATAAGCTCTTCGCAATGTGTGAATTAAAGACAAAATGAAAACTATAATTTATTTATTTTTTTATTAAAAATTCTAAAAGCTAAGCTATTATAAGCCTACGCAGTATCTTTTGTTAAGAAAACAATACTTATCTACTTTGCAACTTGCAGGTGGTCATGTGTTTGAAAAAAAATAGTTTAATATAACAAATGAGTTTGGAGTCGGCCACAAAGATAAATATTAGTAGCATTTACAGTTTGACATGTATAATTCACTCGGTCATTATACAGTCAAGCCATGTTAGTAAACTCACTCAAATTTCAAGCCTATTTGAATCCTCAAAAAATACTCAAGCCATTATTAGTATTCTTAATAATGTTTTTCAAGTAGATTTTCGTTTTATGCAGTATAAATCTCAAAAACTCAAACATTCTATTAGTTGATACTTGTAGACAGTAAATATGTAGAAATCAAACACACATCAGACTAAAAGAACCCTAAAAAAATAGAATTTTCAAAATGCAATATCTTAAAAGTCCTTAGTCCTTCAAACTACCTAATCCATATGAAAGAATTAAAGCAATTTTCTGTTCCCTTTGGTCCGCAATCCTACACATACCATGATTATAGAATGATTTAGTATAATATGTTTTATATTAAACCATTTGAACACTCATGATTTATTCATTTTGACCAAAAATGTCTCAAAGATTTTTCATTATAGTTTATTGAATGGTTAATTTATTTGGGTCATTCTAAAAAAATATTTCATCCCATATGCAAAGACACATTTTCTTTTTTCAAATCTCAATTCAATGCAGACAAGGAATATGTCAAGGAGTTATTATATATAGTAAATTTTCTAGTTCCATAGATTTTATGTTGGGATTATGAAATCCTCCTTCTGTTCCTTAAGGATATCTATGAGTTTCGACCAAGATATTCAAAATCAAATTGTGGCAAAATTTTAAACCCTAGCAAGCATGTTCTCATGCAATTAATGAATGGTTTTCTCAAAACATTCAAATTGTAGATATACTGAAGCAGAAACTTCATCCCCATCTCAAGAAATTCTTTCCAAGAAAGATAGAAAGAAAAAATTATCGGAAGAGTTTTCTCAAATTTCTAAGGATGATGATGAAATCACATCAACTCTCCACTCAAACGGTATATTTGGTGGGCAATGTTCTCAAAATTCTTTTGAGCTGTAAAGAGATTTTATCATCTTTTATCAATAGTTCTGTAAATAGTCATCTCGAGCATCGAAAGTTGCTGGCAAAATCAAAAACTCAATAGTAAAGATGCTTTCTTTTTTAAAAAAGATTCTTCACCAGTTATCAAATTGTTAAAAGAAGAACAATATCTAGACACCTCAAAAACTTCAATAATTTTCAGATTTCAAACTCTTTGAAGTTCGAGTTTTTTGTCTATAAATTCTAAAGATCTTCAATTTGAAAGACATAATGAATTTTAATAAGTGACGGTCTTGAAGAGAGTACTCTTTAAAATTTTCTTTGAAAAATCAAAGTTTGTGTAAAAAATTTCAAGTCTATAAAGGCATTATTAAAAAAAAGTCACTATTCAGTTTATTGTTCATTTGTAGGGAGTATATATTTTCGTCATCTCTGATTAGGGTTAATGAATTCTGTGAGCTCAAACACAATTAAAGAAATTTTTATTATTTTCCAAAGGATGGAGAGGTAAGTGTAGAAGACTTCAAACCTTAGGGAAGATAATGTAACTTTTACAAAAATAAATCATATACCTCATAAACATATGTAAATGGGAAACATGGATCATTTCTTGGAATTTATTTTAAATCATCCAACAATTTATTTTTCAAGCTAAAGAGTACATAACAACCACCACACATGACCGTAAAAACTCTTAACAGTGGGAAAACCAATACCAAGAAGGATTATGATCTCTCTATTTGAAAATTGAAATAGAATCATGTTTATAGTGAGATTGAATACCACATCATCAAATTGAAAATATTCATATTCAAATTTATCAATATTACATTTAATCTCGTCATGAACTTAACATCCGTTTCAATTTTTAAATAGAGAAGATCGTGATACTACCAAGAAAAGCCTAGATAGTGAGACCACAAACTTGAATCCCTTCATCGACGACCTCATAGTAGAGGTTAAAGGCAACCTCTCAAAGCAAGTTAAGTCGTAACCTCAACACCACCAGTGATCCAATATACACCACATTAATGAAAGTGAAACCTAAGTTCACTGAAAATCCCTTCAATTTTGCAGCCAACCCACATCGAACTTGAATCCTCCAAACCACCACCAATGCCTTTTGAATCACATTATCGGGTGATAGACTAATCCGACACTTAATGAGATAAATGCCCTCGTTAACACAAGTGTCAACTGCTCAAATACTTCTATTGGTGGTACAAAAACGCTCTCAAATTTGCATTTACAGTATCTTTCTAGTCTTTATGTTGTTCAAGGAAAAGTTACAAGGGCTTCATTTCTGTTCTTCCTCGCCTTCTCCCATTTTTTAAAAGGAAAACGAAGACACAAAGAACTTTTGGCACTAAACTTTAGCCACTTTAATTTGGTACCTTTTTAATTTAAATATTTCTTCAGAAAATACAATATACATGTTGATGTTTATATGAGTGAATAGCCTACTAACCCTAAAGGTAGTAGTCATATATATATATATATATATATATATATATATGGAGAATATATTAATGAAAAATACATAAATGCCTTTAACACTCTTAACCCTAATACCCCTAACACTCCCCCAAGTTGGAATATATACATGCACAACCTTGTTACAAATAAACTCATATTATAACAAATAGGCCTATTTAATCGAATACGAATAATCTAATCCCAAAAAAACAACAAATCCATAAGAACAACTTGAAGTCAACAAGACCCGCGACAAGAAATTGGACCATCACGACCTGACGACATTCGATCAACACGATCCATAGACAATATCCAAAGACACTGGATCAACAAAGCTTTGACTTTGAACTTAACTTTAACTAAAACAAGCTACTTCACATGGGTTGGCTTTACCAAAACGTGTCAGATTGAGTGGACTTCAACAACACATGCCCAAATCGAGGCCAAGTCAACATATACGAACCTGACACACTTCAAACGGGCCATATCAAACTAGAGGCTTCACTAGGTTATTACTAGATCTGCTACAGATCAAACCAGATTCACTATCAAGGAAGATCAAGATATGCTACTAGACTTGCCAGTTATGCTGAAAAAAGGACTAGAGTCGTGCTGAAGATGGGAACCAAATTGCACTGAAGATGTAGATAGATCGTGTGAGTGAAAAGCTGTGCGTAGAGTTGTTATGCATGACATTAGGAACGATGAAGAGAACTGAGAAGGCAAACAGGGCGAAACAACATTGAAAAAGATAAGCAAGTTAAGTCGTAACCTCAACACCACCAGTGATCCAATATACACCACATTAATGAAAGTGAAACCTAAGTTCACTGAAAATCCCTTCAATTTTGCAGCCAACCCACATCGAACTTGAATCCTCCAAACCACCACCAATGCCTTTTGAACCATATTATCGGGTGATAGACTAATCCGACACTTAATGAGATAAATGCCCTTGTTGACACAAGTGTTAACTGCTCAAATACTTCTATTGGTGGTACAGAAACGCTCTCAAATTTGCATTTACAGTTTCTTTCAAGTCTTTATGTTGTTCAAGGAAAAGTTACAAGGGCTTCATTTCTGTTCTTCCTCCCCCTCTCCCTTTTTTTAAAAAGGAAAACGAAGACATAAAGAACTTTTGGCACTAAACTTTAGCCACTTTAATTTGGTACCTTTTTAATTTAAATATTTCTTCAGAAAATACAATATATATGCTGATGGTTATATGAGTGAATAGCATACTAACCCTATATATATATGGAGAACATAATAATGAAAAATGCATAAATGCCTTTAACACTCTAAACCCTAATACCCCTAACACTCCCCCAAGTTAGAATATATAAATACACCAACTTGTTACAAATAAACTCATATTATAACAAACAGGCCTATTCAATCAGATATGAATAATCTAATCCCAAAAAAACAACAACTCCATAAGAACAATTTGAAGTCAACAAGACCTGCGACAAGAAGTTGGACCATCACGACCTGACGACATTAGATCAACACGATCCATAAACAATATCCAAAAGACACTGGATCAACAAAACTTTGACTTTGAATTTGACTTTAACTAAAACAAGCTACTTCACATGGGTTGACTTTACCAAAACGTGTCTGATTGAGTGGACTTTAACAACACATGCCCAAATCGAGGCCACGTCAACATATACGAACCTGACACACATCAAACGGGCCATATCAAACTAGAGGCTTCACTAGGTTATTACTAGATCTGCTACAAATCAAACCAGATTCACTATCAAGGAAGATCAAGATATGCTACTAGACTTTCCAGTTATGCTGCAAAAAGGACTAGAGTCGTCCTGAAGATGGGAACCAAATTGCACTGAAGATGTAGATAGATCGCATGAGTGAAAAGTTGTGCGCAGAGTTGTTATGCATGACATTAGGAACAATGAAGAGAACTGAGAAGGCAAATAGGGCGAAATAACACTGAAAAAGATAAGCAAGTTAAGTCGTAACCTCAACACCACCAGTGATCCAATATACACCACATTAATGAAAGTGAAACCTAAGTTCACTGAAAATCCCTTCAATTTTGCAGCCAACCCACATCGAACTTGAATCTTCCAAACCACCACCAATGCCTTTTGAACCACATTATCGGGTGATAGACTAATATGACACTTAATGAGATAAATGCCTTCGTTAACACAAGTGTCAACTGCTCAAATACTTCTATTGGTGGTACAAAAACGCTCTCAAATTTGCATTTACAGTTTTTTTCTAGTCTTTATGTTGTTCAAGGAAAAGTTACAAGGGCTTCATTTATGTTTTTCCTCCCCCTCTACCTTTTTTTAAAAGGAAAACGAAGACACAAAGAACTTTTGGCACTAAACTTTAGCCACTTTAATTTGGTACCTTTTTAATTTAAATATTTCTTCAGAAAACACAACATATATGTTGATGTTTATATGAGTGAATAGCCTACTAACCCTAAAGATAGTAGTCATATATATATATGGAGAATATAATAATGAAAAATGCATAAATGCCTTTAACACTCTTAACCATAATACCCCTAACACTCCCCTAAGTTGGAATATATATATGCACCAACTTGTTACAAATAAACTCATATTATAACAAATAGGCCTATTCAATCAGATAGGAATAATCTAATCCCAAAAAAACAACAAATCCAGAACAACTTGAAGTCAACAAGACCCGCGACAAGAAGTTGGACCATCACGACCTGACGACATTAGATCAACATGATCCATAGACAATATCCAAAGACACTAAATTAACAAAACTTTGACTTTGAATTTGACTTTAACTAAAACAAGCTACTTCACATGGGTTGACTTTACCAAAACGTGTCAGATTGAGTGGACTTCAACAACACATGCCCAAATCGAGGCTAAATCAACATATACGAACCCGACACACTTCAAACGGGCCATATCAAACTAGAGGCTTCACTAGGTTGTTACTAGATCTGCTACATATCAAACCAGATTCACTATCAAGGAAGATCAAGATATATTACTAGACTTGCCAGTTATGCTGAAAAAAGGACTAGAGTCGTGCTGAAGATGGGAATCAAATTGCACTGAAGATGTAGATAGATCGCGTGAGTGAAAAACTGTGCGCAGAGTTGCTGTGCATGATATTAGGAATGATGAAGAGAAGAAAGAAGGCAAACAGGGCGAAACAACACTGAAAAAGATAAGCAAGTTAAGTTGTAACCTCAACACCACCAGTGATCTAATGTACACCACATTAATGAAAGTGAAACCTAAGTTCACTGAAAATCCTTTCAATTTTGCAGCCAACCCATATCGAACTTGAATCCTCCAAACCACCACCAATGCCTTTTGAACCACATTATCGGGTGATAGACTAATCCGACACTTAATGAGATAAATGCCCTCGTTAACACAAGTGTCAACTGCTCAAATACTTCTATTGGTGGTACAGAAACGTTCTCAAATTTCCATTTACAGTTTCTTTCTAGTCTTTATGTTGTTCAAGGAAAAGTTACAAGGGCTTCATTTCTGTTCTTCCTCCCCCTCTCCCTTTTTTTAAAAGGAAAACGAAGATACAAAGAACTTTTGGCACTAAACTTTAGCCACTTTAATTTGGTACCTTTTAATTTAAATATTTCTTCAGAAAATACAATATACATGTTGATGTTTATATGAGTGAATAACCTACTAACCCTATATATATATATATATATATATATATGGAGAACATAATAATGAAAAATGCATAAATGCCTTTAACACTCTAAACCCTAATACCCCAACACTCCCCCAAGTTGGAATATATATATATATGCACCAACTTGTTACAAATAAACTCATATTATAATAAATAGGCCTATTCAATCGGATACAAATAATCTAATCCCAAAAAAACAACAAATCCATAAGAACAACTTGAAGTCAACAAGACCCGCGATAAGAAGTTGGACCATCATGACCTGACGACATTAGATCAACACGATCCATAGACAATATCCAAAGACACTGGATCAATAAAACTTTGACTTTGAATTTGACTTTAACTAAAACAAGCTACTTCACATGGGTTGACTTTACCAAAACGTGTCAGATTGAGTGGACTTCAACAAAACATGCCTAAATCGAGGCCAAGTCAACATATACGAACCTGACACACTTCAAACAGGCCATATCAAACTAGAGGCTTTACTAGGTTGTTACTAGATCTGCTACAGATCAAACCAGATTCACTATCAAGGAAGATCAAGATATGCTACTAGATTTGCCAGTTATGCTGAAAAAAGGACTAGAGTCGTGTTGAAAATGGGAACCAAATTGCACTGAAGATGTAGATAGATCGCGTGAGTGAAAAGCTGTATGCAGAGTTGTTGTGCATGACATTAGGAACAATGAAGAGAACTAAGAAGGTAAACAGGGCGAAACAACACTGAAAAAGATGTTGGCGCTCTAAAATCACACCGAACAACGAAAGAGGTGATGATAGAAAATGTTTGGTGGCGTGATTGACGAGCTATTCTAAAACTAGGGTTTCTATTTTTTCTTTTGTTTTTGTTTTTTTTTTTATTTTAGAGTTTAATCAGTATAATCACTAAGGACCCAACGACGCTATGATACCATATTGATGCTTATAAAAGTGAATAGCCAACTAGCCCTAAAGTTAGTAGTCATATATATGGAGAACGTAATAATGAGAAAATATATAAATACTCTAATAGTGTTAACCCTAATACTCTAATCAATACAAAAGAACTTGCCCATGCAGAGCGTTGATCTTTATCAACGCAGTAGAAATACCAATACCAATCCTGTCATTATCCACTTAACCCTTAAAATGAGAAAGAGAGACAAATCAAATATGGTGAAGATAAAAATAAAGCGTCAAAAAGTAAACAAGATTCGATGAGACAACGTCACCAAGATCCAATAGATCTATGAACAAATATGACAGATAAACTATGAACAAATATGACAAATAAAAACCTTACATCCGACCATGCCTATGCTTGGCATCAACAATTTACTACGTAGCTTTTATGCAAGTGTGCCAGAGAAGTATGCAGCAATAATGCATTACTTCCCACCTGTGCCTTTTGCCTACCCACCTCACGTGTATTATTTTAATTCGAGAGCATGAAGAGTTCAATAAAAGTCAAAAGATTGAAACTTATACCCAAAGATCAAAAAACACCTATCCAAAATGTGTCTAAATTTTTTCACGAAGGAGAGCTCATGTCAAGCCTTCCGAAGGAGAAATTTTACGCATAAGAATAAGTTTCACATGTGGTCATTCTAAAATACTTTTGGGATTAATAAATAACCTCAAAAAAATAGCAATGTGTACAGAACTATATCACTTTCATCTATGCATTTGCACAAACCAATGGGCATTTTTACAACTTACACTTGTGTTGCTAGAGTATACTCTCATCAGAATTCAACTTATTAGCCAAGTAGTTTCTAATAACTGAGTATTACTCCAGATCCCAAACCCTCTAGTAAATATATTAATTGTGGAAGTGTAAATGGAAAATCTTACTGCTGCATCAAACAAAATAGATAGGTAGATAGATAGCATGATGTGGGGCAATATTTCAAGTTTACTCTTCTAGTCCTTTCTGATCAGTCGCATTAGAGTTCAGAAAACCTGTATTTTCCATCACAATGATGCAGATAAAATGAGAGTGTTTTGGTGTTTTGTGGCAAGGCCAAAGGAAAAAGAACAGAGATCTATTCATCCTACCTGTCTCATTCTTCTGCTTTGTATGTAATATGATCAAACCATCACACAACACGACAAAAGAAAACCTGCAAACTAAAGAACTGAGATCTGAATCTTCAGTCCATTTTTCAATTCAGTCTTTGAAACCATTTTTAAAAGAAAAGGAAAATGTTTGCCAAGGCCCCAAGTTATCAACAACTTTCATCTGCTTAAATAACCTTTTTGAAAAAAGAAAATTATAACTTTGACACGCACCAGATGCATACACTCACGGAAACATAATATTTGTGTAAGCAACTTGATGCTCATCCACAACACAAATGTGTGAGCATCAATAAGAAATATGCCGCAACAATCGATTTTGTGGTGTCATGATGGACTTACATTGAAGATTGTTGAAGATTCTTGCACCATGCCTGAATCTCTCGAGACCATAAGAGCTTGGTGTATAAGCAAAACTATCAGCAACTCTACTCCAACCCATATTGAATTTCAGAGATGATATAAACATAGCTTTTGAGAAAATAAGAGAAACACTTAAAAAGATTCATTCAAGTTTTTGTCACTCACAATGAGAGCAGTAGAGCTGAGACAAATAATGCTACAAGTATTTGCAACAGCATAATCCTCATATTCTGATTGCAGTAATTGACGTTCAGAAGCATCAAGAACTAGAAGATGAGAATCATGAAGATTCATATGTGGGCCCCATGCTTGGCTGATCATGAAGGGGGAAAATCATGAATCTTGAAGAGTTAAACTTACATATATGTATAAATATAATACGGAGTGCTTTTAAAAAAGCCAAAAAGAAAAATAGTTGACCAGAGCAATACATAGGAAACCTCAGTCAGATTTTGTTATCTCACATCAGAAAAAAATAAAAAATAAAAGTGGGCTATATACATGGTTTATGCCTAAAACTCATGAGTTTAAGCTTTTGAGCCATATTGGTGTCTATCCATGTATATCAAGCACGTGTTCGTGTTCGTATGACAAAAAGTACGTCGATGAATTTATCTCATAAGCTTTGTTATTATTGTGTTCTCTACCACCTTCATTTAGGGAAACCTTTATGTTTGGTAGAGATACAATTTCTTTACAGAATGTTAAAGCTTCATTATTTTCTAAGGAATTGCTTTAGAGGATTTTAAAACTTCATTATTTTATAAAGAATTGCTTGAGAGACATATAGCTGGGAAATAATTATGAGGAATATAGTCAAGGTGATGCCCTAGTCACTAGAGGGGTCAAAGTGATGGCCTAGTCACTAGAGGTTCTAAAGGCAGATCTAGAGAAAAAAGTTCAAATAAAAGTAGCCAGAAATTTCGATCTACGTCCAGAAATAAGAATATTGTAAGAAAAAAAGACATTCAAGTCTGAGTGTTGGAATTTGAAAAGGAAAATTCAAGAAGAAACAATCAGAATCAAGGTCAGAATCAAAATCAGAATCAAAATCGAGATCGGAAAGATAAACAACCTAAAGCTAATGTTAGTGAAGAAGACTCTGATGGTTATGATCATGTTCTTGGTGCTAGTGGTGATGGGTTTTTTTGTGTCTGATTGGATTATGGATTCAGCTTGTTCCTACCATATTTGCCAAAATAAGAATTGATTTTTAGAATATGAGCCTTATGACGGAGTTTTCTTACTAGGTTATGATGTAGCTCAAAACATTACTAGTATAGGAACTGCCTAGATAAGGACTTTGACAGAAGTTCGACATATTCCTGCCTTTAACAAGAATTTGATTTCTTTGAGTACTCTTGATGTCAAGGGTGCAAGTATTTATCTGAAGATGGAGTTATGAAAGTCAGTAGAGGTGCTCTGGTTATCATGAAAACAAAGATAACGTCGCCAAATTTGTACGTTCTGCAAGGTGGATGCTTCCACTATGTTTCTGAGGTTACAAATTGTGGTATATGAGATTGTGTTACATAAGTGAAAATGGACTAACTCTGTTGAACAAGAGAGGTTCGCTTTGTGGAAATAATACATGTAAAATGGAATTTTGTGAGAATTATGTTTTTGGCAAACAAAGAGTGCTAATTTCAGTACAACGATTCACAGAACCAAGGGTATTGTGGATTATATTCACTCTGATCTTTGAAGACCCTCACGTGTTCCATCTAAAGGTGGTGCCTGATATATGTTGAGAAAAATACTAACCGTCAACAATTAATCAAGTACCATAATTCTGCCAAAAATCACAAATTAAATATTAGGGATAAATGCATTTACCCCTTGAGGTTTGGCATAACGCATATTTACCCCCTCGTAGTTTTGGGAAAGACAATCACCCTCTTTGTCTTATTCACAATTTGGGTTTTGCGAGAAATTTAACCCTTTACCAAGGGTGTGCAAAAGTCAAGCAATTTCGATTGTCCGGCCACTTTCGACCCAAATTTTGTAGTTGGCTCGGTTAATTCAGACAAACGGTATAAGTCAGTTATTTCAAAGTCGGTAAATCGGGTCGGTAAGCGGACAAAATAATTCCTTATCGACTCAATCGATTAACCGAATTTTTAAAAAAATAAATTATTAAAAATTATAAATATATACACTATACTAGGGTTTCATTTACTTAGCCATTTCCTTTTTTTTTTTTTTTTTTTTTTCCAGTTGTGGTCTCTGAATCTCTTTCTCCACTTCTCTATCTACTTCTCTCTCTAAGAAAGAAGGAAGGACAACCACTAGCCACCACTCCCCATCACTGCCAGTTCTCCACAATCTCTTTCACTCACCCTGTATATCTCTCTCTATGTGACTATGTATGTGTAAGAAGGAACGGCTAGCGCAAGCCTCCACTCCCTGCCACACCGTCACTGAGCCTTCAATTTCAGGACACGACCCACCTTTACCGGTGTCACGTTCGATTGGAGGTAAGATACAATCTATCTCTTCCATATCTTTTGTATTTGTGTAGATCTCTCTCTCTCTATCTGGTTTCTGTAATTTTTCTATCCCCTTATTTCTCTCTCTGTCTCTATAACACTCATCTTAAGCAGTAAACAAAAACTGTAAATCTTGTATTTTTTTCTCTTTCCCTATCCCCGTGTAAAAGAAGAAGAAAACAAGGACAGCCACCGAGTTTGGGCTGCGCTTGGGGAATCTTAGAAAAGTTGTTCTATTAATTAGTGATACAACACTGTCATCCTTTTTTTTTTTAAAAAAAATTTCACTTTCACCTTGAAATAAAATTGACTAGTCTACTTTGAATGTCGATTAATCGACTTTTCACCGAAAATCGACCGATTTAAATTTGGTACAAAAATATCGATACATACTTGTAAAGTCGGTCGGGTCGATAGAAAAAAATTTATGCTGAAAAAGTTGGTTAATTTTTTTTAACTTACCCGTATGGACGGAACCCACCGATTGCACACCCCTACCTTTTACTATAAAAAAATTTGTTAATCAACTGTTAAAAAATTGTCAATCGACAAGATATGTCATCATAATTTTGGTTTAACCCCATATTACCCTTATTGTACTTTTCTAAGTAATATTTAAACTTCTCAAAACACATTAGTTCTTTACTTTCTTCCCCCTTTTTGATTATTCACACGTTTTTTATTTCTTTAAACAAATTTACCCCAACTTCTCATTCTTTTATGCTTGAGTGGATGTGCAATTTTTGCATATTCACATAAATTATTATCGGCTTGGGGGCGGCGCGATCTGGGTTCAATTTGAGTTGGGGAAGACTTTTTTTGTAAGCAACCTGGGTTCATAAAAAAAATCTCTCCATTGCTTCAATTTTGATTCCTCGTGATACTCCAATTCGCATGTTTTGATGCAACAAGCTGATATGGAGATAAGAAAGCCCCACGAAAAAAGATCTCCAAGTTCCATTTTATTTTTGCTGGTTTTGTTCCTTGATTTTGGACTTTAGCGCTCCACTTTTGTTCTAACTAGATTTCTCACCAATAAATTTTAGTTTTCAAAACCAGAAATCAAACTCATTCTTCTCCTTTTCACACCCAATTCGCAAAATCAAAGCAACAAATTTTAGATTTCAAACCCAAAAAACCTTTCTTAAGCCGATTCTTCTTCTTCAAACCAAATCGCAAAATCAAACATAGATTTTTTTATATTTAAAACCAGATCACGAAATTTGTAGCAGAAAAAGGAGACGATCGGAAGATGAAGATGATGACCAGAAGTCGCACTGTTGGGCTTAGATCAGAGGTCGCGCCGGCTAAATGTTGCGATCTGTTGCAGAAGAAGGAAGAAGGGAAGGAAAAAATAGAGATTTATTTTTTTCTAATTTTAATTTTTAGTTGTTTTTCTTTTAACACAAATAAGACTAAAAAGTATTTCTTTAAATAAAAAATTAAATAAATTTGATTTGAAAAAAAAAATTGAAATAGTTAATTTTTTTTACCCTTTTTAAAGGGTGTCATTGCCTTTTCATCCAATTTGTTATAAATTAATAAAATCTGTTAGGTCAACGCCAATCAAAAGGGGTGATTGTCATTTCCAAAATTACGAGGGGTAAGTGTAGTTTATGCCAAACCTCGAGGGAACAAATGTATTTAACCCTAATATTATCATAACCAAGCTAGTTGCGGAAAAAAAAACGATAAGTACCAAATAAAACAACCAAAGAAGAAAACAAGAATTTACATGGAAAGCCCTAGAGTGTAGAGGGAAAAAAATCACGGGGCAAAAGAGCAACTCCACTATCTAAATAATGATTACAAAGTTTATGTGTCAAGTTCATGCCCAACCTTAAGACCTATAACAATTTGCCAACAATAACAAATTACCTCTAGGGAAAAATCACTGTTGTACAACCAACCGTTGAAATTTGAGAAATCTTTACGCTTCACTAAAATCAGTCAACGTGATAGGAAGTGCAAACCCCGAGTAGCTTAATTCTCTATGACAAAACACTCTGAATAATATCATAGAGAAAAACCCCAAATTATTATACTATTTTTTTCTCTCTTTTTAGTTTGTCAGCAAAAAAGAAGAAAAATACTTTTTTTCTCACAGTAGCTCTCCACGATGATAAAGATAAAAATGATTTGTCTTTCGTAGCTCTCACGAAAACCAAGGCAAAATCTCCTCATTGTTGCTCTCACTCGCTCTGTTACAAGTTGTGACTACCAAGAGGAATTTTTTCCCAACTATTATTGTGTGTCCAAAACAAGGAGAAGCACAACTATATATAACGTTTTGATTGTCGTGCCCAACCCTGACACCACTTGCCACCATTTTAGGTTTTGTATGGCCATTTAGGTGTAATAACATGTGGGCCACCAAAACTATCATGGGATATTATTTTTTTCTTTTTATTTTTCATGTTCTATAGGCGGGACCAAGCCCAACAGTATATGCTTACCTTCATTGATGACTACTCAAGAAAAACTTTGTGCATTTATATTGAAAACCAAAGATGAGACATTCAAGTATTTTAAGCAGTGGAGAACCATGATTGAGAAGCAAACCAGGAAGCAAATTAAGAGGCTAAAGACAGAAAATGGTCTAGAACTTTGGTCAAATGAGTTTGATGACTACTGCAGAGATAAAGGTATTATTCGACACAAACAACCAAATGTAAACCAGAACAAAATGGGGTTGCTGAGCGAATGAACTGTTGGTATTTGTCTAAGGTTTAAACATGGTTCAAACATGGTTAAGGTTTGAACAGGTCCAAGTATGGTTCAAAGATGGTTAAAGTCTAAACCAAAGGTGGAGGATCAAAGTTCAGCAAGTGAGAAGGCTGCACACATGTGTGTGCTTCATTTTGGAGCAAGGGAAGGCCATGCGCACTAGTGTGCGCACTTCTGCACACAAGCAGAAGGGTGTTGTGTGAAGGGGACAGCAACTCAAAGCTGCAGCACAGCACTGGAACCTGGCAGGAATAACACAAGGGACAGAAACTCAAAGCTGCAACGCAGCGCTGCAGCTTTGGCCGGCACACATGAACAACATGCTTTAGCCTTCTCTTAGGTGCGTGAATGCAAGGTTAAAACGCACAGCACCACTTAGGATTTATGGAGGGCCATGGTTAAGTGGTCATCAAGATTTAAGGGTGGAGAATGACACACAAGATTGGACAAGAAGTTGGTGCACTATATAAAAGGTCACCTAGGTTCAATCTCAAAAACAAGAAGACACAACAATGTGATGATGTAAATTATGAGACATGTGTGTGAATGAGAGAATTGTGTGAGAGTGCAAAGACACATACATACAAGAGGGACTCATTGTAGAGAGGCTGGTTGTAAAGAAGAGAGGGTAGTATAGAATTAATAGAAAGCTTTGTAATAGGTCTATCACTTTCTAGTTCTCTTCTTGGTTCCTTCAAAAACTTGAGGTTTCTTGGAGAGGGTTGCTGAATTATAAAGAACCATTTGATTTAGTGCAGAGAGTTCGGAGGAACTCACGGGGACGTAGGAACATTTTCGAACCTCGATAACAATTTCTTGTCTTATTTCATTCTTTGATTTTCTGTTCTTGTATTCGATTGCTGTATTTCTTTCTACAAGTCATTCTAGACTTGGGTGTTTGGAAGATCACCACCTGGGCATCTTGTCAAGGTGAATTCCAACATTGGTATCAGAGCAAGCACAGTTGGTTATCGGAGCAAGAAGCAGAAGGTGACGGAGCAAAGACTCCAAGAATCAAAGATCAACTTCTTGGGTGATTCAAGAACGGTGTAAAGATCAAGATCTGATCGTCTTCTTGAGGTAGATTCAAGAACGGTGTTAAGATCCATCTTCGATCTGTGTTCTTGAGGTTGAAGAAAGCATTTGTGGGTAGTGCATAAATCAGGGATCTTGTCCGCAAAGATGGCTTCAAATTTCGGTATTGAGAAGTTTGATGGAAAGGGGGATTTTTCCCTGTGGAAGCGAAAGATCAAGGAGTTTCTAGTGCAACAAAAGGTGGACTTGGCGATTGGAGAAGATGATGCTTTTCCAACAAGTGTCACGGAGGGCTAGCGGATTGAGATGAAGAAGATGGCTTACAACACCATCTTCTTGCACTTGTCGGATAATGTCACAAGGGAGTGCGGAGACTCGGAAGATCCAGCTACAATATGGAAGAAACTAGATGAGTTGTTTCTTGCCAAGACTCTCCCGGATAAGAGGTATCTTCGTAAACGAATCTTTGCTTTTAAATTTAATCCTGAGAAAGAGTTGCAAGATAATCTTGATGCCAAGATAAGGAGTGCATCAAGTGGTAAAGGGATGTTCTTTAAAAGAAGGCCAGCAACTCGGTATTGCAGCAACCATGGCTACTACCGGGACAGAGGTAGAAGAGAGAGCCATGGGAGAGTGCACAACGGCATGCATGGCTACTACCGGGACAGCGGTAGAGGAGAAAGCCATGGGAGAATGCATTCCAAACTGAGATTTGGAGGGAAGAGTTGCTACTACTGCCATAAGGAGGGTCATATCAAGAAAGATTGCAAGAAGATGACAAGGGATCGAGGAGGAAGCCATACCAAGAATGGAGAGGCTTCGGTTGCCAAAATAGAACAGCAAGATGGTGATGTTCTTGTTGTGTGCTAGGGTGTGAGCAAGGGGCAAGAAGGTAGCGGAAAATGGATCTTGGATTCCAGGTGCACTCATCACATGTGCCCTCACCGGAGTTGGTTCAAGAATTTCAAAGAAACTAATGATGAAAGGGTTTTCTTGGGGAATGGAATTTCTTACTAAGTGAGAGGCATGAGAGACATCCAGGTGAGGATGTTTGATGGAATGATAAGGCTACTGGAGAATGTGAGGTATCTCCCGGATTTGAGGAGGAATTTGATCTCATTGGGGCAGCTAGATTCCATGGGATACACATGTAAGATAAAGGGAGGAAAGATCAAGGTAGCAAAGGGATCTTTGGTAGTGATCAAGGTAGCAAGAAACGATGGACTCTATGAGATGATCGAAAAGACAGAAATCAATGATCAAGCAGCAAGTTTGATGGCTGAGATGGATAGGGCAGCTCTTTGGCACACTCGCTTGGGATATATAAGCGAAGAGGGCCTGCAAGTTCTCAGCAAGGATGGCCTACTTGGTGGAGACAAAATAGAGGAACTTGATTTCTGCGAGTGTTGTGTTCTTGAGAAGCAACACCGGGTTAGCTTCAACACCGGAGTGCACAAGTCTAAGGGTATTCTTGACTACATTCATGCGGACCTTTGGGGACCAGCAAGGACACCAACACAGGGAGGTCACTTTTACTTTTTGTCATTAATTGATGATTATTCAAGAAGAGTGTGGGTTTATTTGGTTAAGAATAAATTAGATACATTGAATAAGTTAGTGGTGTGGAAAGGGCTGGTAGAGACTCAAATAGGTAGAGTAGTTAAGGGGATAAAAACCGATAATGGCTTAGAAATTTTTAACCAAGAACTTGATCAATTCTGTAGGTTAAATGGGATTCTAAGACATAGGACGGTTGTGGAAACCCCTCAGCAAAGTGGAGTTGCTGAGTGGATGAATAAGACCTTTATTGAAAAGGTTAGGTGCATGTTAAATGGATCCGAATTACCTGAATGTTTTTTGGGGGGAAGCTGTATCTACTGCTGCATATTTAGTGTAGGATTGTGTATCAAAAGACTCCCATAGAGATGTGGAGTGGAAAACCCCTTGAGTTGGACAACCTTAGGACTTTTGGGTGTGCTACGTATGCACAACAAAAGGATGATAGACTTAGCCCAGGATCTAGGAAGTGTGTGTTTCTAGGATATGGGGAAGGCACTAAGGGGTATAGGTTGTGGTCCTTAGAGAAAGAATGATTAAGACTCATTATAAGTAGGGATGTTAATTTTAATGAATTGTTATTTCCCTACTTGGAGAAAACTAACCCTGCAGGGGCTAGTGAGCAAACCAGTTTGGTTAGCATAGCATCAAGGAAGATTCAGTTCAGGTAGAGCAATGAAGGCAAGAGGGTTCGGATCAGGTAGAGCCCTTGGATGAAAACCATGCTTAGGGCACTCAAGAGGAGGCTGAACTAGAAGAGGTTAATGCAGCAAGTCGGAAGGACTATCAGCTCACAAGAGACCGGGAAAGAAGGCTGGTTGGACCACCTTCAAGATATGGGTTTGAGGATGCTGTGGATGCAGTAACTCCTTTGACAAAAGGAGAGATGATTGAACAAGAGACTTACATGGATGCCATGGAGTGTAAGGATTCGCCAAGATGGAAGCTAGCTAAGGAGGAAGAAATGGATTCTTTGAGGAAGAACAACTTCTGGGAATTGAAGCACATTCCGGGAAATCAGAGAGTTGTGGATTGTAAGTGGACTTACAAGGTCAAAGAAGGGTACCCTCCAGGAGATGAAGTCTGGAACAAGGCTAGCTGGTGGCGAATGGGTTCACAAGAAGAGAAGACATAGGTTTCACAGAAACCTTCTCACCTGGACACAAGGTGGAGAAGATGGTGAGTATCCTCACCTATGTTATTGATGGGCTGTTGGTTTGGAACAGCAAGAAGAGGATGGAAAGGTTTACATCTTAACTCAGTGAGGAGTTCGAGAGGAAGGATCTCAGCTTTACACAAAAGATCCTTGGGATGTGTATAATCCAAGAAAATGAGAGAAACCAGTTGAGGGTTTCTTGGGCAATGGGTGTTCTCAGCAAATTTGTGAGTAATCCCAGAAAGAAGCATTGGCTTGGGATGAAGTGGTTGCTGAGGTATTTGAAGGCTCAGTGGCAGCCAATGGTAGCACCCATAACAACCGAGGCAGAATACTTTGCGGCTACGGAAGCCATAAAGGAGGCTATGGGGTGCAAAGGGTTGTTGGACGAGTGGGAGGTCCTAAAAGAGCAGGTTGTGGTGTCTTCGGATAGCCAAAGTGCGGGGTTCTTATGGAGGAATCCGGTGTTCCATGAGGAGACGAAGCATATGGATGTTTGGTATCATTACATTCCGAAAAATGGTACGAAAGGATGCATTCATGTTGATAAGAAGACCACGGAGGAAAGTCCTGCAGATTTAAGCACCAAGGTTCTACCTTTAAGAAGGTCCAATCATTGCCTTGGACTTCTTAGGATTGGAGTCGGTTGATGGATGACTCAAGATGAGTTTGGATCCCGAAGCTCTCTGCAAAAATGGTTCGGGTTTAAACGCTTAGACAAAGGTAGAGATTGTTGGTATTTGTCTAAGGTTTAAACAGGGTTCAAACATGGTTAAGGTTTGAATAGGTCCAAGTATGGTTCAAAGATGGTTAAAGTCTAAACCAAATGTGGAGGATCAAAGTTCAGCAAGTTAGAAGGCTGCACACATATGTGTGCTTCATTTTGGAGCAAGAGAAGGCCATGCGCACTTCTACACACAAGCAGAAGGGTGTTGTTTGAAGGGGACGACAACTCAAAGCTGCAGCACAGCGTTGCAGCGCTGGAACCTGGCAGGAATAACACAAGGGACAGAAACTCAAAGCTGCAGCGCGGCGCTGCAGCTATGGCCGGCACACATGAATAGCATGCTTTAACCTTCTCTTAGGTGCGTGAATGCAAGGTTAAAACGCACAGCACCACTTAGGATTGATGGAGGGCCCTGGTTAAGTGGTCATCAAGATCTAAGGGTGGAGAATGACACACAAGATTGGACAAGAAGTTGGTGCACCATATAAAAAGTCACATAGGTTCAATCTCAAAAACAAGAAGACACAACAATGTGATGATGTAACTTGTGAGACATGTGTGTGAATGAGAGAATTGTGTGAGAGTGCAAAGACATATACATACAAGAGGGACTCATTGTAGAGAGACTGGTTGTAAAGAAGAGAGGGTAGTATAGAATTGATAGAAAGCTTTATAATAGGTCTATCACTTTCTAGTTCTCTTCTTGGTTCCTTCAAGAACTTGAGGTTTCTTGGAGAGGGTTGCTGAATTATAAAGAACCATTTGATTTAGTGCAGAGAGTTCAAAGGAACTCACGGGGACGTAGGCACATTGCCAAACCTCGATAACAATTGCTTGTCTTATTTCATTCTTTGATTTTTTGTTCTTGTGTTCGATTGCTGTGTTTCTTTCTACAAGTCATTCTAGACTTGGGTGTTTGGAAAATCACCACCTGGGCATCTTGTCAAGATGATTTCCAACATGAACAAAATTCTTTTGAAGAGTGCTCGTTGTATGCTCTCAAATGTTGGTTCATTTAAGGAGTTTTTGGCTGAGGCAGCGTCCACTACGTGTTATTTGGTGAATCAAACTCCGACTTCAACTATAGAGTTCAAAACCCACATGAGGTATGGTTTGGTAACCCTCCTAATTATTTTATGGTAAAAATTTTGGATGTCCTGCATATGCACATGTTAATGGTGGAAAATAAGAGCCTATGGCTAAAAGGTGCATTTTTCTTAGTTATGTTGATAGTGTGAAAGGATATAGATTGTGGTGACCTGATCCTATGTCACATAAATTTCTTATTAGTCGAGATGTACTCTTTATGAATATGTTATGCTTAACCCAAAAAAAAAGAATTTGTTACTTGTGATCCTGATCACGTTAAGAGTAGCACACGGTAGGTGGAGCTGGAAAGTTTTATTCAAGTTCTATGAAAAGTATTTTCACACAGCTTGTTTTTGAACAGAGTGAGAATTTGGGTGAAGATCAAACTCAACAGACTCATGATGAACCTTACAACATTGTCAAACATAGACTGAGAAGAAAGACTAGACTACCACTGAGGTACAATAATATTGTTTTGTCTAATAATATTGTTGAAAAGGAAAGATTCGGTAGTAATACTTCCAAATATTAGGGACTTTATTAGCTGTGATTATTTGCTGTAAATAGAATTTTTAGTCAACAATGTAAAATAGGAGATTAATTAGGCTAGCTAGCTATTGTAATAAGTATCCCGATTTTGCTCTTGTATTCTCTTCTATAAAAGAGAATCCGTGTAATCTTGTTTGTTATGAGTTAATATAGAAAAATTTATATGGTATCAGAGCTGACCTAAAAAAAAAAATTATGCACATTTTTTTCTTCGCTGATCAGCCATGTCTGACAGTTTCTCAGAGTCTACCCAGCCAACCAATCCTATAACCTAAACCTCCAATACCGATTCTCATTCTGTTCAAATCACCACTATTTGCCTTAATGGTGACAATTATTTACGATGGTCTCAGTCCGTTCGGATGTACATCAGAGGGCGGGGAAAAATTGGGTATCTGACGAGAGACAAGAAGGCACCAGCACCTAAGGACCCTACGTACGCAACCCGGGATGCAAAAAATTCAATGGTAATGACTTGGCTCATGAACTCCATGAACACGAGGATATCAGCTCCAGCTATAAGTGCTACTTCACGGCCGAGGAGTTCTAGGACAACGTGAATAAGATGTACTCTAATTTAGGAAATCAGTCTCAGGTCTTCGAATTGACTCTGAAACTTGGTGAAATATGGCAGGGAGAAGACTTGATCACCAAGTATTTCAATTTATTGAAGCTTCTTTGGAAGGACTTGGATTTATTCAATGATTATGAATGGAACCTCACTGACGATGCCAACCACTACAAAAAGACCATGGAGGCTCATCGCATTTACAAATTCATTGCTAGACTCAACGTGGAATTTGATAAAGTACGGGGACAGATTATTGGCAGGACTCCACTTCCTCCAATTGGTGAGGTGTTTGTTGAAGTTCGAAGTGGAGAGCCACAAACATGTAATGTTGGGGAAGAAGACTACCAGTGGGCCTGTTGAGAGTTCTGCCTTTGTTGTTGCTGAGGCTACTGCTAATAAAGCAGTCAATTATCAACAAAAAATTGAAGAGAAGCCACGAGTCTGGTGCGACTGTTGCAACAAACCGCGTCATACTCGAGAGAACTGCTAGAAAATCCACGAAAAACCAGTAAATTGGAAGAGTAGCATGCCTAGTGACAGAAAGAACCGTGCGTTTCCTACTGCCAATGAAGCTGAGACAAGTCCCTTCAACAAAGAGCAGATGGATCACATTTTGAAGTTGTTGAAATCTCATTCCTCATATGGTATTCCTAGTGTTTCTCTTGCACAAACAGGTAGTGCACTTAATGCCTTTTCTTTTTGATTAAATTTTGCTCCATGTCATCGATTCTAGAGCCTCTGATCATATGACTAGCCTTTCCAACCCTTTTAGCACTTACTCACCATGTTCTGGCCTTGAAAAAATTAGAATTGCAGATGGTAGTTTCTCACCTATTGCAAGAAAAGTTTTGATAAAATTATCCGAGAATATAAATCTTAAATCTGTTCTTCATGTTCCCAAACTAACTTGTAACCTTTTGTCTGTGAGTAAACTAACCAAAGAATCTAATTGTCGTGTCATTTTCTATGATTCTTACTATGAATTTCAGGACCGAAGCTCGGGGAAGAAGATTGGCAGTGTTAAGATAATAGATGGACTTTACTACTTTGATGGTGACTTTTCCAGTAATAAAAAGGTTCAAGGTCATAGTAGTGTTAGTTCTAATTCTGTTTGTGACAAATAATGCTTTGGCATCTAAGACTAGGACACCCTAGCTTTCCATATCTTAAACATTTGTTTCCTACTTTATTTAAGGATTTGGATTGTTCATCGTTCTATTGTGAAAGTTATTGCTTATCTAAGAGTCATCGTGCAACTTATTTACCAAAACCTTATATTTCTTCAAAACCATTTTATTTAATACATAGTGATATATGGGGGCCTTCAAGAGTCACTACTATTTCTAGGAAAAAATGATTTGTTACCTTTATAGATAATCATACCCGTTTATGTTGGGTTTATTTGATGAATGAAAAGTTTGAAGTTGAAAAACTTTTTAAGAACTTTTACACGATGGTTGAAACCCAATTTCAAACAAAAATTAGCATTTTACAAACCGATAATGGAACTGTGTATTTTAATAAAATTTTAGGGAGTTTTTTTGAAGGAAAATGGTATCCATCATCAATCTACTTGTGTGGATACTCCTAAGCAAAATGTTATTGCTGAAAGAAAAAATAAACATTTACTTGAAGTGGCTCGTGCTATAATGTTTTCAATGAATGTTCTAAAATATCTTTGGGAAGAAGCTGTTTTAACAGCCTCTTATTTGATTAATAGAATGCGTACAAGTGTTTTAAAATATAGCACGCCATTAGAATGCTTTTAAAAAAATTCCCCTATCAAGGATATACTCGGATTTACCTAAAGGTTTTTGGTTGCATAGTTTTTGTTCATATACCCAATAATAATACACGGTCCAAACTTGATCCTCGGGCTGAAAAATGTGTTTTCATCGGGTATGCATCTAATAAAAAGGGATATAGGTGCTATAATCCCCAAACAAAAAACATTTTTTGTGAGTATGGATGTCTCTTTCTATGAACATAAACCCTATTTTCACCAAAATTCTCTTTAGGGGGAGAATGAGGTGATGGAAGAATTTTTTTGGGATTTATCTCCTACTCCTTTACCAAATATGATTTTGACTGATTTATCTCCTACTCCTTTACCAATGATTTTGACTACTTCACCTCATCAGGTACAAAATGATAAAAACAATGTAGGGAATCCTAGTCATATAGTGTCAAACATTACTGTATCAAAAACAGGGGGAGAATCACTACAATCGGGCACAAATGTTCCCAATACTGAGCCACTGGTTTATACTCAGAGAAAACCTCATCAAAAGAATCAAAGTCAACCTATTCCTTTCAAAAATGATCAATCTCAACCTTCGGGAACTGGACCTACAGATATCACAGGTAGTTTTGTTCCTAACTCATCTTCACTTCTTGTTGCTTCTCCTAACCAAGAATCATCAGACCATGACATTCCTATAGCTGTTAGGAAAGGTACCCAAATTAAAAAAAAAACAAAATCCCAAATATTCCATTGCCACTTACCTTTCTTATAAAAAAAACTCTTTCATACTCGTACGACTTTTACGTAAAAAATCTCACACTTGTTTGTCCCGAGAAACATTCAGGAAGCTTTTAATGATCCGAATTTGAAATTAGCAGTGTTGGAAGAGATGAATGCTCTTAGAAGAAGTGGTACTTGGGAGATAGTTGATTTACCTAAGGAAAAAGAACAATAGGCTGTAAATGGGTCTTTACTATGAAATGTAAAGCTAATGGTAGTGTAGAGAGGTACAAGGCAAGATTAGTGGCAAAAGGGTTCACCCAGACCTATGGAATTGATTATCAGGAAACCTTTGCTCCTCTAGCCAAGATAAACTCAATCAGAATCTTGTTATATTTGGCGGTGAATTTCAACTGGCAATTACACCAGTTAGATGTAAAAAATGCCTTTTTAAATGGAAATCTTGAGGAAGAAGTCTTTATGAATCTACCACCTGGGTTTGAGGGAAAATTGGGACCAGACAAAGTTTGTAAACTAAAAAAATCTTTATATGGTCTCAAACAGTCCCCTAAAGCTTGGTTTGAGAGATTTGGGAGAACTGTGAAAAGTTGTGGCTATTAGCAGAGCCAAGCTGACCATACCATGTTCTACAAACATAGTAGGGAAGGCAAGGTTGTAGTCTTAATTGTCTATGTAGATGATATAATCTTGACATGTGATGACAATGAAGAATTGGAGAGACTGAAAAAAGGACTTGCAGCTGACTTCGAGATCAAGGATTTGGGTGCATTAAAGTACTTTCTTAGAATGGAGTTTGCTAGATCCAAAGAATGTATATTTGTGAATCAACATAAATATGTTGTTGATTTACTTGATGAGACAAGTCTACTAGGGTGTAAACCAACCGAGACACCCACTGAGCCCAACCTTAAGCTACAGCCGTCTAAAGCTGAAGAAGTTATGAATAGAGAACAGTATCAAAGACTTGTTGGAAGACTGATCTACTTATCACATGCACGTCCAGATATAGCTTTTGCAGTCAGCATGGTAAGCCAGTTCATGCATTCACATGGATGAGAACACTTTGATGCAGTCTATAAAATTCTTAGATACCTAAAGGGGACCTCTAGAAGAGGTCTACTGTTCAAAAACCATGGGCATTTGCAAGTTGAAGCTTATACTGATGTGGATTGGACTGGGAGTGCTATTGATAGACGGTCAACTTCTGGCTATTGCACCTTTGTTGGAGGTAATCTTGTCATTTGGCGGAATACAAAACAAAATGTAGTGGTAAGAAGCAGCGCAGAGGCCGAGTTTAGATCAGTTGCTCATGGAATTTGTGAGGTTTTGTGGATTAAGAGACTATTGGAAGAATTGACGATCTCTAATCCGTTGCCTATGAAAGTATATTGTGACAATAAAGCTGCTATTTTGATCACTTACAATCCCGTGCTTCATGACAGAACAAAACATGTGGAGGTAGATAAATGCTTAATCAAGGAAAAGCTCGAAAACGGTTTGATCTATATGCCATACATTCCTACTACCGAACAAGTTGCAGATGTGCTTCAAAGGGACTTCCTACAAGAAGGTTTGACAGACTAATTGGCAAGCTGGCTATGAAGGATATCTTTAATCCAACTTGAGGGGGAGTATTGAAAATGAAAGATTCGGTAGTAATACTACCAAATATTAGGGACTTTATTAGCTGTGATTATTTGTTGTAATTAGTCGTGATTATTTGTTATAAATAGAATTTTTAGTCAACACTGTAAAATAGGAGATTAATTAGGCCAGCTAGCTATTGTAATCAGTTTCCTGATTTTGCTCTTGTATTCTCTTCTATAAAAGAGAATTCGTGTAATCTTGTTTATTATGAGTTAATATAGAAAAGTTTACAAATACTGATATAGTTGCCTATGCATTGTCAGTTGCCCAGTGATGCAGGTGAACCTTCCACATATACAGAAGTCATTGCTTATTCAGATTCTTCAAAGTGGCTAGTAGCTATGCATGAAGAGATGGAGTCTCTCAAGAAGAATCAGACATTGAAATTGTTAAACTACCAATGGGTAAAAAGATAAATGGTTGCAAATGGGTATTCAAGAAGAAGGAAAGCATCATAAAGATTGAGAATGCAAGGCATAAAGTATGTTTGGCTGTTAAGAGGGTACAATCAGGTTGCAGGAATTGATTTTAATGATGTGATCTCTCCGGTTGTGAAGCATAGTTCAATTCGTGTTCTCCTATTTTTGATTGCTATGCAGAATTTGGAATTAGAACAGCTTGATGTTAAAACCGCGTTTTTGCATAGTGAGCTTGAAGAGAATCTACATGCATCAGCTTGAGGTTTTGTTATTGATAGCAAGGAAGACCATGTTTGTTTGTTAAAGAAGTCCCTATATGGTTAGAAGCAGTCTCTTCGTTAGTGGTACAAGCAGTTTGACTCCATGATGAGTAATGGGTATTACAGAAGTAAGTATGATAGTTGTATATATCTTAAAAAGCTTGTAGATGGTTCATTTATTTATTTGTTGGTTTATGTGGATGATATGCTCATATCTTGTAAGAGTGAGTCGGAGATTGCTAGCCTGAAAGCACTGCTCAACAATGAATTTTAGATGAAAGATTTCAGTCCAGCTAAGAAGATTCTTAGTATGGAGATCAAAAGAGATAGAGGTGTTGTTTGTTATATTTCACACGAGAAGTACATTGAATAAGTTTTGGAACATTTTGATATGAAAAATGGCAAACCTGTTAGTACTCTTCTTTCTATTCACTTCAAACTTTCAGTTGTTTTGTCTCCACACATAAATGAAGACAAAGAGTACATGTCACGTGTTCCCTATTCCAGTGTTGTTGGGAGTTTTATGTATGCCATAATTTGCACCCGTCCAGATATTGTACAGGCTTTAAGTGTAGTTAGCAGGTATATGAGTAATCCAAGGAATGAGCATTGTAGAGTTGTTAAGTGGATATTTTAGAGGTACTTCAGATGTATGCTTTGAAGTTTGGAAGCCACAAGAGCAATATTTTTGGTTATGTTAATTCAGATTTGGCAGGTGATCTTGACAAAAGAATATCTACTACAGGTTACGTATTACTGTTGGTGGATGCGCTTAGTTGGAAGGTTACTCTACAACCTATTATTGCTCTGTCAACTACAGAGGCATAGAATATAACTTTCAAAGTTCTATCAAGGAAGCTATTTGGTTGAGAGGGATACGCTTAGTTGGAAGGCTACTCTACAGCCTATTATTGCTCTGTCAACTATAGAGGCATAGAATATAACTTTCAAAGTTCTATCAAAGAAGCTATTTGGTTGAGAGGATTCATTATTGAATTGTGTTGCGTTCATGATGCTATTGTTGCGAATTATGATAGTTAAAGTATTGGTCACTTGACTAAGGATTAAATGTTCCATGAGAGAACAAAGCGTATTGACGTTCGCTATCACTTTATTTGAGATATATTTGATAACGGTGAGGTTTTGAAAAAATTGGGGCAACAAATAATCCAACAAATATATTGACTAAACCACTTTCAGTGTCCAAGTTCTAGCAATGCTTGGATTTGATTTATGTTACTTACAATTTTTTAGTTAGGCCCAGTTAGGGCATTTGTGGAGAGTATTTTACTACTTGTGAAAATACAAGCCAAGGTGGAGATTTGTTAAATAGCGTACAACAAATCCCAATATACTAAAATCTAAGCTACCACAAATTTAATTGAAAAAATACAATAGCCTAGAGAGAAAAATACCAACTGCTCGGTTTTTGTCGCGTTGGTCAAGGAAAAAGAATCTGAGCTCCTTGTTGTAAATAACATCGTATATCCTCTGTTGCTATTCTGTTTTTCTACAACACTAAAAAAGAATAACTCTTCTTTTTCTTCTTGATTTTCGTATCCTACTACAAAATCACCATCCAAATTTTGCTTGTGTATTTTGTTTCAACCAAAAAACATACTGCATTCAAAACCTAATGATATTGCTAATGTGGCCACTAAAACCAAAGTAATTGGTTGTTTCTATTTTTTTACTTTTTTAGGCTGTTTTTTATTTTATTTTATTTTCTTTCTTTTGTTAGTCCATAAAATATGGGTTGAATAAAAAAACCCAAAATAAAATAAAATCCAAAAAGAAACAACCCATTACTTTGGCTTTAGTGACCACATCAACAATATCATTAAGTTTAGAATGCAATAAATATTTCAATTGAAACAAAACAAATAAGCAAAAGGCGACTGTGATTTTGTTGTTGGACATGAAAACTGACAAAGAAAAAAAATAAAGATTCTTTTTTGGGATTTTGTATATTAGAGAAAGTTTGGTTCTCTTTTGTGTTGTACAAAAAGCAACAGAGCAGCAAGAGCGGTTTGTAATTTTTACTATTTGTGAAAATACAAGTTAAAATAAAGATTTGATAAATAGTCAATAAATTTTAATATACCCGAATCTAAGTTACCACAAATTTAATTGAAAAAATATGATAATATGGAAAGAAAAATACCAACTGCTTGGTCTCTATTGTGCTGGTCAAGAAAAAAGAAACTGAGTTGCTTGCCGGTTTAAGTAGAAAAATAACACCACCTAGCCTGCACCAAAACAGAATCATTTTTCTCTTATATATAGTTATAGTTACAGTTACCAGGGAGAATAACTCTCCTTTTTCTTCTCGATTTTTGTATCCTACTATAAACCCACCAACCATCTTTTGTTTATTTGTTTTGTTTCAACCAAAATACTTATGCATTCAAAACTTAATAATGTTAGTGACGTGACCGCTAAAGCTAAAATAATGGATTATTTTTTTTGTGATTTTTTTCTTTCTTTTGTTACTCCATAAAAGATGGGTTGAATCAAAAAATTCAAAATAAAAAATAATTCAAAAAAACAACCCATTACTTTGACCTTAATAACCATATCAACAACATCATTAAGATGAGAATGTAATAAATGTTTTAGTTGAAACAAAACAAACAAGACAAAGGTAACTGATGGTTTTGTTATTGGACATGGAAATCGATAAAGAAAAGAATAAGGATTCTTTCTTGGGATTTCGTAAATAAGAGAATGGTTCTCTTTTGTGCTGTACGAAAAGCAACAAAGCAGTACGAGCGGTTCGTAATTTTTACTATTTGTTAAAATACAAATCTAAGGTAGGGATTTGTTAAATAGTTTATCATAAATTTTAATACACTCATATCTAAGTTATCGTAAATTTAATTAAAAAAATATAATAATTTAAAAAAAAAGAAAATACTAATTGCTCGGTCTCTGTCGCGCTGGTCAAGGAAAAAGAAAGTTGGTTGCTGTTTCTCCTAGAAAAATAACACCGCCTAGACTCTGTTTCACTGCACCAAAAGAGAATCATGATTCTCTTATATATAGTTACAGTTATCAAGGAAAATAACTCTCCTTTATCTTCTCGAATTTCATATCCTACTACAAAATCACCAGCTACTTTTTACTTGTTTTATTTCAACCAAAACATTTAAACATTTACTGCATTCTAAACTTAATGATGTTGCTGACATGACCATTAAGGCCAACGTAATGAGTTTTTTTGTTTTTAGTTGTTTCCTTTTTCTTTTCTTTCTTTTGTTATTTCATAAAATATGGGTTGGATCAAAAAACCCAACATAAAAAAAATCCAAAAAAAGAGAAACAACCCATTACTTTGGCATTAGTGACCACGTCAACATCATTAAGTTTAGAATGCATTAAGTGCTTTGATTGAAACAAAACAAACAAGCAAAAGACGACGTGTGGTTAAGGATTCTTTATTGGGATTTCGTATATAAGAGAAAGTTTGGTTCTCTTTTAAAGCAACAGAACAATGAATGGTTTATAATTTTTCTTTTCCTTCAGTGAGGTTATTGTATTTTTTCAATTAAATTTGTGATAGTCTAAATTTGAGTGAATTAGAGATTTGGATTTTGAGAGTTTTATCTCTTTATTTATACTCTATCGATTATAGTGAAATCTCTCTCACCATCGCTCGTGAATTTAGGAATTTTAGTTCTGAATCATGTAAATTCTGTATTTGTTTATTTTCATTACTTTATTCTTAACAAATTGGTATTAGAGCATGATTCAAGTTGGTCACGGTGTGAGACTCCCATAATGTTGTCCCGTGGTTGAGTCTGTGAATGAGATGCGGTTGTGTGCCAACGGTTTCTTGAAAGACTGTCATATATGCCTTGTGATACAATTTGCTCCGTGAGAACTCCCATGGCTTGCCTCTCCTCATGGTTGAGTTTGGCTTGGTTTTTCGTGTTGATCTCGTGATTCTTGGATCCATTCAAGGGAGTGTTTGGTATATAACTCACACGTGAGGGGGAGAGTTGTTAGGATATTCACATGAGGTAAAAAAAATAAGTGTTGGTTATACATATGGTTTGGACCTAAGACTCATGAGCTTAAGCTTTTGAGTCACATTGGTGTCCATCCATGTGTATCAAGTTTTTGTTTGTGTGCCCTCCAGCGTGTGAAATACTCCCGACCTTAACAGATCTTAATCCATTCCTACTATAAATCAAGGACATTATCTTACTTCCTACTTTTGGATATTAAGGAATGACATTTAGCCATTCTAGTGAGCCATTCCAAGTTTTACCACATGACAGAGAAATTAATATAAGTGTTGACACAATTTTTGAAAGACAATCTTGGGTCTTATGATCCCAGGCAGCATTCACATTCACAGGATCTTTTTATGGCGATGTTTGGGAGGAGATTTAATCTCCACCCAAACATCGCCTATGTCAAATAAGAAATATTTTTATTTCTAAATCTACCATAATCTCCATAAAGCAAATGCTTGAGGTATAGTTTGTTAATAATTTTCATCTTTAATTATTTTCATTTTCAATACTTGTGTGGCCACAAGTTCACATGACGTTATCCCTTAGGACATATTAAAGTTGAGAGAAAATGACAAGATTTAAATCGAGACCACCATTACATAATATATGGAAATTCAATAGATATACATCTCCTTATAGGCAAGTCACAGCAGCAGAAGACAAGAAGCATGCAAAATTACCAAATAGAAACAAAAAATAATTGTCTTCGAGTACCTCTACCCTAGGCCAACTCAAAGGACAACGTCATGCCTCAACCCAGCCTCATCAAGTCATAACATATTAATTAACACATTGTTGTCAGTTTTGTATAACAATGTTGGGAACCATATAAAAAAATCAGATGCTCAATGCATCAATACCTCTTAATGGGACCTCCTCTGGCACCCATCGTACACAAAAACACAACATTCTGTTATTTTTTTCATTGATTTGGCACCTGCTGTTTGCTTCGTTAGTAATAAGATGTTTCTTCGTTAATTATTCATTATAAAAATAAATTAAAAGTTTTAAAATATTTAAAAATTATGAAAAATCATAAAAGTAAAAAAGAAAAACGAAATTAATAATTCTGAGATGAAATTTTGCGTTTGTTGATGTTTTTCAATGAAGATGTGGGTTTGAGTTACAAGGTTTCCGAAGAAGATGATGAAGTTTTTTTTTTTATTCTTTTTTATTACTTTTCTATTTTCCAGATTTAAAAAATTTTAAAAATCAGTTTTTTTTGGGGGTATTTTCATCTTTTGTGGTGAACAGTTAATGAAATAACATCTTATCACTAACGGAGCAAACCACGTGTACCGAATCGATGAAAAAAATAACAGTTGTGTTTCTAAAAAAAATTAAACCACAGGGGTCTATTTATTAGGCATGCACATAAGCAACACTGGAGGTAAATTTTCCCCCGCATTAGCCAAGGTTAAATTGAAATTTTTAAAAAAAAATGCATTATGTTTTTACTGAAGGTGGAAAGGAACTTCAGAACTTATAAGAAAGGTTCTTACTGTACATATGTGGAACTTGGATCCTTATGGATGTTATGCCTGATAAATAGGAAATTGATCATCAAATGTAGCAGTTAAAGAGTGGGAGCTTGATATCGTGAGTCCCAAAAACTTACCTGATATCAATTGCGAAAACATCAGGACTTCTCTTGGTAGGACGAATAGATTAATTCAGTGAAAAAACCTATTAAAAGATTGAATAGTACACATTATCCCATTGAATGGCATATTTTTCTAATTTCCTGGATACTCAAATTTAATATCTTTAGAGATACGTGAGGAAAAACTAACAAACCTGGGAGCAAATTTCACAAGTTATGTCACCTTTCTTGTTGCACCATCTCTGGATTCACTTCCTATGAGCAAACTACAAGTAAAAGCTAAAAGTAATTAGAAAACAGTTTCACCAAACTTCTTTACATTTACTACGTAATCAACATGCCGAGAAAGTAGATTTCAGCATCCTAGATGCAAAGCATAAACTGAATCATCAATTCCACTAATGCCATATGCATGCAAGAAAAGAACACAGAATACACGCCAACTTATCCACAAAGAATATACGAAAAAGCAACAAGAGAAATAATAACCATAATAATATTGAGAAAATGGTTAATTCACAAATGGTAGAAGAACACATGCTGCAGTTTGAGTAAAGACTAAATGCTAAAGCATACTATAAAACTTACACCACTGTTAAATGTTGGTACATTCCATTCTTCTTCCAGGATTCAAAAGGGAAAAAAACAGTGGACAATTAAAGAGGCGATTCCCATACCACCACACCACATCTATGCAAAGTTAAAGCACAGGCTACTTCTTTGATGATAAATGAAAATTTGCATGAGTAGTCTCCCGATATAAAGAAGATTACAATTCCAGAAAAGAAAGCATCTCTCTTTGCAAGTTCACAGACCTAGGATCAAGATGTGTTGTAATATTAAAAGGGATTAAATGTGCCAGCAAATATGCAAAACAATAAAGTCACTACCAGAACTAAAAACCTTCAAAAGCATTAGCAGATTTAACACCAGTTTTTTTATATATGTACATACATATATATGTATGTATATAAAAAGAAAAACTAAACTAAACAAACGAAAAGATTCCCGATGCATTTATTAAAAGCTCACACTTTATTGAAAAAGAAAGAAAACATAAAAGGTTATTTGTTTCAAAATTTTTTTAGCATGAAACGTTTTACTCAAAAAAAAGGATGTTTATTACTTTTTGTTGTTGGGAATATTCATGTCAGTGAAGAGATGTGGAAGACCAATCTCACGTGGAAAATAAATTTGATTGATGAATGACATATATATATGGAGGTGGAACCACAACCTATAGGTTTAAGCTTTTGGGTTCTCCAACATCACATATTAGGTTTTTGCTTGGTGAACCCTACAAACCCAAGTTTCTCCGCAACTGAGTCATCATGCCTAACATTTGTTGCTTGGAACAACAAGGTCAATATACTAATAAGAAATTTATGATTTAAATGCAAGGAAAAAGTATTTTGATATTTTGCCAACCCAAAAGAAAAACCTTAATTGCCCCATCAGAATGGAATGAAATTCATCTGATTGATAAATGTATCTACCAATTTGACATAGATCCAAGATATTTGCTCGGAGTCGGAGCATGTGATTATGAGATTTGTTGTACCATAAATCATAATTTTAGAAAGATAAAAACAATTTTCAATAACTTGTTGATCCATCATTCTTCCCATATTTCCAAATTTTTCCTGTATTAATTTCCTGGCTTAGTATTACTTAACAAAAAGAAATCCTAGCTTAATGTGAGATAGGGATACACCTATTTCTATTTTATCTTAACAATGTCTAAATCAATGAATGAAGGCAAATAAAATGCAATAGCAGATTTTCTTTTTACATAGTATCAGCCTATGGGGCTAAAGTTTCATAGAAATTTATAGGGTACAATATAAAAGGAAATTATGACATGTGATGGTAAGAGATCCGTCCTAGAATTCTCAAATTATAGTAAATTGGTATTTATCTCTTTATTTCTAAGTTTATGAGATTTTAAAAAGTATATCAAGAGCTACTGGATTCAAGCAATGATGAAACACATCAATATAATGATTCTTCTACAAGAATTTCAGTCTTAAGTAAAATGCAAGACATCTTAGGAGCTGTAACCATTACCAACCAAAAGATATATAGACATTTCCAACAACACCACCAAGGTGATTGCTGTTGCTGCTACAGCTGCTGGCAAACTGAGATTTCCACCAAATGAGCAGAAGGACTAAGCAGTGAAATTTCCATATATACATAGATATCACATACATGTGTACATACATACAGGGATTGTCACAACCCGGCCCATGCGGATTACCCTCCCAACAACTTGGCATGGGCCGGGTTGTTACAGAGATGGATCATAACTGTTGTCTTGGGAGCCAATCAAGATTTTTTATCATGAGATTATACTAGCTTGAATTGAACACTACTCTTTACCTATTTGGTTATTTTGCTTTGTCTTTTGATATGGTATATTTTAACGTCTAATACTGTCTTTTTTTGGGTACATTGGTAGGGAGGGGATCGAACCTGGGTCTCCACTATGGAGGACCCGGAGATAACCATTTGGCCAAGAGGTCTTGGTTTAATGTCTAATACTGTCAAGTGCAAAGAACTCAACCCGAGAAAAGGCCCAAACCTAATTATTTGGGTTTGGTTGCATATAAGAATAATTTTCCAACAGCTACCTCAATATAAAAATGATGTCAAACATAAAACCTAAACCAATTAAAACTCAGAACCCCATTTAAGGAGAGTGAGGAGCGAAATATGAATGATGATCAAGGAGACTGGGGATCTATGACCAGAACAAATTACAAAAAAGTGACCTCACCTCCATGGAACTTGGGGGATGGATCCGTTCCCCCTCTAAATTCTCCCCTGCATGCAAACATATGCATATGTATACATATATATACACATGTATAAGTTGACTGAGACAGAAAATCAGTCAAATGTACAACCAAAAAATAAAAATTTTGATCCCACCGAACCAGTTTCATAGGAGTTACACAGAACATGAATTTTATTAGTAATTACAAAGTAATAACTGAATAAAAAAAATATTTAGATATTCAATTATTGCTGCAATTCTTGTAATTAGGGATAAAGTTCCCTGCTAACTCAAACAAGGACTAAAAATTAAATAAAAGACATATCAAAAGACTCAATAAATGCACATACCTACAAACGATCACTTACCAAAACCAACAATAAAAAATTCTTCAAACGCACAACAAACCCAATTTGAAAGCAAAACCACATGTGCCATTTAAATTAAACTAAAGTCCAGCCAGAACACTGAAGACCTTGATATTGCAAAACATAAATGATAGAACTTTCGTTAAATTTAGAGCAAAAATGAGAGAGAGAGTCAAATCAGAAATGAGAGACAAACAGACCGAAAAAATTGATTGATTATTAGGAAAAGGAAAAACACAAAAACCCACAAGTAAAGATCAAGAAAAATGCAAGCTTTGACATACAACAAAAACAAATAACTAAAGCAAGAAAAACACTTTACTCAAATTCAAAACCCAGAAAGTTTGAGTTCAATCAAAAGCCACGAATAGAGAGCTAGAGGTCAACAGCAAAATAGAAACATGCCAAATGAGTAGAAAACAAAAACTTAAAACCCACATGCCAAAAACCAAATACTAGTAAAAAGATAACAGAATCATACACATAATCAACGTAAAAAAAATTAAAAAGGTGAACTTTTTTTTTTAAAAAAAAAAAAAAGAGCAGAATAGCAAAGACCTTGAGAGAACCATTGCAGGCACAAGGAACCTCCATTGCACGCACCTCATCTTCCTCTTGGCATATCCTACACTCCACCATTTCCTTCATTTTTTTGGAAGAATAAGGAGACCCTTCTCCTCCATTACTGTTCTTGTTCACAGAAACAACACTCTCATTCTTTGTTGGTTCAAAAACATTTGAATGGGTTTCTCTCTCATCATAATCTTCTCTTTCTCTTCCTCCATTGACTGACTCAGAGCCAACTGATGCTATTGTCACAACCCACGTAAAAACCATGTGTTCGAGGGTTTCCTAGTGCCCCTTTGATTATAATGTACAGCCTTATATTGCACATGCACTACATGGTAGTACTGTACAGCATTGTAATGCACATGCATTAGAGAGTAGTACCTTTTACTATTGTACTACACTTGTAGTACACTTGTACTACACTTAGAATTGCATAGGATTGTGACACATGGCAAGATGATAGCCATGGATGTAAGGGAGCTCTCCCTATATAAGGGAGCTTCCCCCTCATTTGTAAATCACTTATTCACTTATACAAGTAATAGCAAGCTCTCTAGCTTTGCCTCATCTTCTCTCTTGTTTGCTTATTTTCTTTGAGCGGGTCTAGCTTTGTGGGCGGTTCTCTTGAGTAGCCAAGAGGAAGGCTGACTTAAGCATTCCAAGGAAGCATTTCCGAGCCTAAGGCCGCACGGTTAGCAACTTCAGCTTGCAACCCGTGACAAGTGGTATCAGAGCCAAGTTCATCGAGAACTTTCGAGAAGAGATGGCAACCGTGTCCAATGCTAGCAATCAACCTCACGACGGTCCCGAGACTTGAGGGAGGGCAACCAAGAAGCCCAGCTCAAGGGACCTAATGTCAAGCATGGATGCTCGCTTGGCTAAGGTGGAGTTAGCTGTGGGGGAAATACGGGACATGTTCGAGGATACCGAAAGAAGCATCGGGGAGCTAAACTCCATGAGGGAGGATCTCCAAGGAGCGATGCAAGGTGCCCTCAACGAGGCCGTAGATGTCCTCACGCAGAAGAACGACACCCTTGAGGCCATGGTTGTGTCGATGCGGGAAGAGATAGAAGAGCTCAAGAGGGAGCTCTTAGCTTGCAAAGCAACTGTTGGAGGGGGCATGCTTGCTATGGCACCCAATCCTAGGGTGGATGTGCCAAAGCCAAAGGAGTTCAAAGGCATCCGAGCGGCAAAGGATGCGAACAACTTTCTTTGGGGCATGGAGCAATACTTTCGAGGGATGAACATCATGGAGGACATAACTAAGATAAATACTGCCTCTATGTACCTTGTCGATATTGCTTTATTATGGTGGCGACGTAGGTGTGCGAGTGCTGCCATTATTACGTGGGAAAAATTTCAGAGGGAATTTCGCCAACAATTCTATCCCGAGTATGCAGAAGATGAGGCACGAGCCAAACTGCGAAGGCTCACCCAACGTGGGAAAGTGCAGGAGTATGTACGAGAGTTTTCAGAACTCATGCTCCAAATTTCTGATCTTGGAGAGAAGGAGGCTCTCTTCTTCTTCATGGATGGCCTCAAGCCATGGGCCAAGCAAGAGTTGCAAAGAAGGGATGTCCAAGACCTCACCCGAGCCATGTCCATGGCGGAATCCTTGGTAGAGTTCAAGAAACCAGAGAGGTTTGACTCCTCCAAGAACAAAGGCAAAGGTGGGGGAGACAGAGACAAATATCAGAAGGGCGGTCCGGGGAAACCACCCATTCACAAGTGGAAGTCCACCAGAGAAGGGGATAGGAAGAGGGAGCCATTAGCATACTTCTTATGTGAAGGCCCTTATCGAGTGTGAGATTGCCCGAGACGAACCAAGATCTCTGCCATTGCCAGGGAAGAGGGAGTAACGGAGAGAGATACTCTCAAGCTTGGTTCTATCATGCTCAGCTCGATCAAAGCCAAAAGGTTTGGCAAACAGAAGGGACTCATGTTTACTGATGTCATGGTGGCTGGCACCAAGGTTAGTGCTCTCATAGACACTAGGGCTTCCGATCTCTTTATATCTAAAGAAATGTCAAAGAGATTACACCTTAAGGTGGAGAAAGGCAACGGGTGGATCAAGACGGTCAATTCCAAAGAAGTTCCTACAATGTGTGTAGCACAAGGGGTGGAGCTACAACTCGGAGATTGAAAGGGCCAGGAAACTCTTGAGGTAATCCCCCTTGATGATTATGACTTTGTAATTGGGTTAAATTTCCTTGATCGGATTAATGCCTTGCTAGTGCCATTTGCCAATTGTTTGTGCATCCTTGATTCTCGATGCCAATGTCTCGTGCTGGTAAGACAAGACTCTGGCCAAGCTAGTCGGGTTTTGTCGGCAATCCAACTAGCCAAGGGGTTGAGAAGGGATGAAGTCACTTACTTGGCCACCTTGAAGCTGGAGGAGGTCCTAGAGCCCGAGGAAGAGGCTCCTCTTGAGGTACTGGAGCTATCAGAGTCATTTGTTGATGTGATGCCCCCAAGTTACCCAAGAAGCTCCCACCTAAGAGAGAGGTGGATCATAAGATCGAGTTGGTGTCTATTGCCTAACCACCAGCCAGGGCTCCATACCGAATGTCGCCTCCCGAGCTTGAAGAATTGAAGAGACAACTAAAGGAGTTGGCTGATGCGAGATTCGTGCGACCTTCCAAAGCATCCTATGGTGCACCGGTTTTGTTCCAACGGAAGCATGATGGATCGATGAGGATGTGCATCGATTATAGAGCCCTCAATAAGCTCACAGTGAAGAACAAGTACCTCATCCCATTCATTGCAGACTTGTTTGATCAACTTGGGGATGCCAGATGGTTCACCAAGCTAGATTTGAGATTGGGGTACTACCAAGTCCGGATAGCCGAGGGGGATGAGCCAAAGACAGCGTGTGTCACTTGCTATGGTTCTTACGAGTTTCTTGTGATGCCTTTCGGACTCACTAATGCTCCAGCAACGTTCTGCACTCTAATGAACAAGGTACTCCAACCCTTTCTAGATCGCTTTGTGGTTGTTTACCTTGATGATATTGTTATCTATAGTCGATCTCTAGAGGAGCGTGTGAGGCACTTGAGACAGGTATTCCAAGTTCTGAGAGAGAACGAGCTCTATGTGAAGAAAGAGAAGTGCTCATTCGCCCAACATGAGGTGCAATTCTTTGGCCACATAGTAGGTGGAGGAAAGATTCGGATGGATGTGGGCAAGATCCAGGATATCATTGATTGGAAGCCACCAACCAAGGTTACCGAGCTGAGATCGTTCCTTGGGTTGGTGAACTATTATCGGCGTTTCATTAGAGGCTACTCAACCATCACCACACCCTTGACTGATATGCTCAAGAAGGGGAGAGTGTGGGAATGGAGCTCAGTATGTCAAGGAGCCTTTGAGCAGCTGAAACGGGCAATCATAGAAGAGCCAGTCCTTGCCCTACCAAATCACACCAAACCTTATGAGGTCCACACAGATGCATCCGACTTTGCTATTGGAGGAGTTCTGATGCAAGATGGCCATCCGATCGCTTTTGAGAACCGAAAGCTCAACGAGACCGAGCGACGATACACGGTTCAAGAGAAGGAGATGACGGCCGTGGTCCATTGCTTGCGCACATGGAGGCACTATCTTTTGGGGTCTAAATTTGTGGTGAAGACCGACAATGTGGCCACAAGCTATATTCAGACTCAAAAGAAGCTCTCTCCCAAGCAAGCCAGATGGCAAGATTTCCTTGCTGAGTTTGATTTTGTGTTGGAGTACAAGCCAGGGAAGACCAACACAGTTGCGGATGCACTAAGCCGAAAGGTAGAGTTTGCTGCCATTAGCCGACCACAAGGTTCCTTGGTGGATCGTATTAAAGAGAGATTGTCCCATGATCCAATCGCCAAGTCTTTGATGGAGTATGCCACAAAGGGGAAGACCTGAAGGTTCTGGCTCGAGGGAGACTTGCTCTATACCAAGGGGAATCGGTTATATGTGCCACTTCATGGGAAATTGCGGAAGGAGGTGATGCAAGAGTGCCACGATTCCAAGTGGGCTGGTCACCCAGGTGTGCACCGCACCCTAGCACTTGTGGAGGAACGCTACTACTGGCCTCACTTGAGGGACGACATTGAGGTCTATGTGAAGACTTGTCTTGTGTGTCAACAAGACAAAGTTGAGCAAAAGTCACTTGGAGGTCTCTTGGAACCATTGCCAATTCCGGAGCGTCCATGGGAGAGTGTCTCCATGGATTTCATTGTGGGGCTACCCAAAAATGAGGGATTTGGGAGCATCATGGTCGTGGTGGACCGGTTTTCGAAGTATGGGACTTTCATTCCGGCTAGCAAAGAATGTCCAGCAGAGGAGGGAGCCCGATTGTTTCTCAAGTATGTGGTGAAGTACTGGGGTGTACCACAGTCCATTATTAGTGATCGGGATGGATGATTCACGGGACGGTTCTGGACCGAACTGTTCAAATTGCTCGGATCGGATCTAAACTTCTCCACTAGTATGCACCCCCAAACCGATGTACAGACTGAGCGGGTGAATGCTTTATTGGAGACATATCTCCGACACTACGTGAGTGCCTCGCAACGAGATTGGCCAAAATTACTAGATGTGGCTCAGTTTTTCTATAATTTGCAAAGGAGTGAGGCCACCAACCAAAGTGCCTTCGAGATTGTGATGGGACAGCAGCCTCACACTCCGAGTACTATTGTCGTGGGATACACAGGGTCAACTCCAGCAGCCTATAAATTTGCCAAGGCGTGACAAGAACAAACCGACTTGGCTCGAGTTTGCTTACACAAGGCAGCCAAGCGTTTCAAGAAGTGGGCTGATCGAAAGAGACGAGATGTGCAGTACCAAGTGGGGGACTATGTGCTTGTAAAGTTACATTTGGTACTTCGCACAAAAGGGATCCATAAGGCATTGGTGCGCAGATATGAGGGACCTTTCAGAGTTCTTCGAAAGGTAGGCAATGTGGCCTACAAACTTGAGCTACCATCCAAGCTCAAAGTGCACCCGGTCTTCCATATGAGTATGTTGAAACCATTCCATGAAGACTAAGATGATTCGGATCGAAGTGAGTCACAACGAGCCCCTATAGGAGTTAGGGCCTCTTATGACAGAGACATTGAGAGCATACTGGCCGACCGAGTCTTGAGACGGAAGTACTATAAGCCGAGACTTGAGTACTTGATACGATGGAAGGGACAATCCGACAGTGAGACTAGTTGGGAACCAGCTGAGGCCTTGTGGCAATTCCAGACGAGAATCGACCAGTTTCAGGCCGAGAATGCGACGAGGACGTCGCCATATTGAATGGTGGAGAATGTCACAACCCGCGTAAAAACCATGTGTTCGAGGGTTTCTTAGTGCCCCTTTGATTATAATGTACAGCCTTATATTGCACATGCACTACATGGTAGTACTGTACAGCATTGTAATGCACATGCATTAGAGAGTAGTACCTTGTACTATTGTACTACACTTAGAATTGCATAGGATTGTGACACATGGCAAGATGATAGCCATGGATGTAAGGGAGCTCTCCTTATATAAGGGAGCTTCCCCCTCATTTGTAAATCACTCATTCACTTATACAAGAAATAGCAAGCTCTCTAGCTTTACCTCATCTTCTCTCTTGTGTGCTTATTTTCTTTGAGCGAGTCTAGCTTTGCGGGCGGTTCTCTTGAGTAGCCAAGAGGAAGGCTGACTTAGGCATTCCAAGGAAGCATTCCCGAGCCTAAGGCCGCACGGTTAGCAACTTCAGCTTGCAACCCGTGACACTTTCAGGTGATCCACACACACCACGAAATCATCCTCCATTTTCACTCCATCTTCTCTCTATATATATTATGTTTATATTACTGTATGTCCTTTTACATGTGTGTACTTTTTCTCTGTCTCTGTAGAAAGAAGGAAGAACAGAGGAGAGAGAGTGAAGGGGGACTTAAAAAGACCAATGTGGTGGCAGAATTTACGAAAGGGACCTACTTTACATCCATGGACATGAATGACCTTGTAATTGGGATTTTATTACGATTTTATCAACAAAAAAAAAATCTCTCTGGACTTCTTTTCCTCATTTCATTTGTTTTCTTTAAATTATTTAAAAAATTGGATGCCATGCGTCAATTTTATATCTCATTACACCGTACAACAATTTTTTAATAGGCTAATCAAACTAAGTTTTAGTTCGTAAGACTTTCACATTTTAATAATTTATTATCAAATTTAAATTAATATATTTATTTATTAAAATTAAAATTTAAGTTTGAGTTTGAATTCGGATGGATAATCAAAGGTTAAGGATCGGGTTTAAATTTAAGTTCGTGCTCGAATAAACTCGTTTGTTATTGAACTCGAATTTGTTCATCTTAAATCGAATCAAAATGTTCGAATTTGACTCAACTCGAGTCCATAAAACAATAAAGACAAAACAAAAAGACAAAGTGATGAGGACATGGATGTACTTGATAGTAACAATATTTTTCCGTTTTTAGGTGAAAATTAATTTAAGTATGAAATTACAGTTTTAGAATTATAAAGTTTTAAGTTTAATTTTATTGTGAGTTATTGATTCGATTTATATATTGATTATTTATTTTATTTTATTTGACTTGTAGTAATATTATGGGTTTTTGTATATGTAACGGGGTGATGTTAATTTAATAAGGTAAATTATATTTAGCCCTATGTAGTTTGACCAAACTTACACATAAAGATTTGTAGTTTCAAAATATACATGTACTCACTGGACAAGCATATTTAAAGCCCTCTGTAGTTTGACCAAACTTACACATAAAGATTTGTAGTTTCAAAATATACATGTACTCACTGGACAAGCATATTTAAAATGGGTATTTATATTCTTACATCGAAAAATACATATTTCAATAAAGTATATGTATACTTTGAAACTATGGGTTCTCATGTAGAGAGCGCTGATAGACATACAACAAGAAAATACATTTTTTTTCTTGAAAATTAAATAATAATTTTGAGGATCGAGTGGTAATAATTTAAAAAAAACACGAATAATAACATAAATAAATTAAAATAAATTCTTAATTTCATTTTCACATCACATTTTTATTGAAACATGCTAAAATATACAGTTGGGTTGTACTTGTACCCATATATATATATATATATATATATATATATATATATTATGTACTTTTCCATATTTTTCTCTCTCAAAAATAATAAACAAAGATTTGAAATTTTTTATATATATTTTGTAATAAAATGTATTTTTTTTATTGTAAGTTGGCATTTTTAATAATAATATTAATAATAAAAAATGTGTTTAACTTCAGAAGAATGAAATTTTGCCAATAAAATTATATTTTTACTATATAAAGTAAATTGTTTTTTAAGCATGTAGAATGTAATTTGAGTGTGGTCCGCGTGAAGCTGCACTACATAAAAATGGGGCTAAATTTGTTTGGTTATGTCAACTCTAGCCTTAATAATAATAAAAAAAGCAGTCTATTGTTTGGTTTATCATGCAACACCTTCAGTTCTTGGGGGAAGGCTTTGGGAAAGATGTGATTTTTAGGTCCCATTTGTTAGGTTTGTGTTGGGGAAGGCTTTTATAATGATGGGTTTTGGAATAATGTGGGGAAAAGCAGTCTGGAAGTGGAGAGTGTGAGAGATGCCTAGCCCTATTCATCATATATATATATATATATATATATATATATGAAGTGGCCAATCCTTACTATTCAAACATGAAGTGCAAAAAGGAAAAGAAAAATACTATAAATAACTAAACCTAAAACATACATAAATACAACCATTTTAAATTGTTTTGAAAGAGTTGAAAATTAGAGAGAATTCAATGAATTATAACTTAGATTGGAGAAATATATGCTTTAATCTTAATAATCATGATTTTACTCTCTGTATTTTGAAAGAAAGTTTATTTAACTACTTAAACTTTCAATTGTTTTAAGTTAAATTTTGTTTTTTAATTTCTCAATCAATTTCATCTTATTTACAATTTTGTTATCATTTGGAATATTTTTAATAGATTCAGAGAAATCGTTTCTCTCTTCAAAAGTATGGACAAGTAAATTCAATCATTTTTCATCCTACATGGAATTCTTTACTAACATAATAGAGTTGATTGAAAAATTGAAAGATTTTAGAGAATTAATTCGAACAATTGAAAGTCTAGTAAATTAAATAAACCTTCTCTCAATGTACAAAAGTAAAATCATTATTAAGCCGATGCTTTATGATATAAATGAGTTAAGTTTTATAAGTTTTATTAGTGTTCATTAAACGGTTAAAACCGATTAACCGATCGTTTTAAACCGATTCAATTAAACCAATACAATTAATCAGTTAAATTGATTAACCAAATAAAATATATCGACTAATCGGTCAATGGTTAAATTTCTTTTAACCATTTCAACCGTTTAACATATTAATAAATTAATAATAATATTTAATATTAATAATATGTTAAATACAAACATAATATATATAATATAATAAACTAAAAAAAAACTTAACTATAAATTAAATTTATAATATATTATAAATTAAAAAAACTTAATTATATAAACAGTATCGGTTAACCGACCGTACCGACCAAAATTAATTTGATCGATTAATAACAAAATACTTAGATTAATTCAGTTGAAACAGTTAAAATAAATTTGACCGAAAACAAATCAATTAAAATTTTTAACCAATCAAATTAATCGTTTGCACACATGCAATTTAATATATCTTTGGAAAATAATTTTTTCTACTGTATATTATATTATTAAATAAGAATTTAGTACTTAAACTTTGTCATTAGAAAAGTATAGTGAGCTTCAAAAAATAAAATTCAAATTCAAATCATGTTGAAAATATGAAATACAAAAAGTGATTTTTTCAAAGTAATTAAGAATGTACGTTAAGAAAAATGATAAGTAAAATAGGGATAAAAAAAATAAAAATTGTTTTTCAACACTAGCACTAGAGATTTCCATATTTTTCTCTAGAAAATCCATTAATCTATAAAAGACGTCACCCTAAACTTATCTTTATCCATGATTCACAAAGATATGGGCTTTACCATACATGGTAAAAAAACATCAATTTGCAACTCACTTGGATCTATCATGGGCATGGCATTACTAGCTTGTGGTAGAAAGTTATTGCAATTTATCGACGATGGTTCAGAATAAGTATATAGTCCAAATTGCAAAATCATAAACACGAGACTACTTACTGAGAATGTGATCGGTAGCAATTGAATGTAAGATGTAAACACAGTAAGTAACACACTGTCCTTGGTGATGATAGCAACTAATTTGATGACCAAAACCCCAATTATAAGACAGAACATACTTCCAGGGCGATAACAGAAACAAAACCACAATGCAAGGCTTCGGACCATTCATGCATGTAGATCCCATTATCTAATATCACATTATCTTAGCAAATCAACACCAAGTAACACCCTTGGTGTATTATCCAGCATCTAATAAATCATATGGGAAAATTTCACATGGAAAATTATGAGTTAGATCCGCACATAAAAAGAAAATCTATAAAAGCAGGGCAAAATCCAACTCAAAAATGAATGTTACAGAACCTAGATTGGTTAGTTGTAGGGAACCACCTCAAAGCCTGAGAATCCAGGTTTACATGATTGGCTTTCCTTGATATGGGGGCCAACACGAAGGGATCCCACATTCATGAATCATTGGCACCAGAAGCTGCCTCAGCAGCCTTCTTCTCCTTTTGTTTCTCTCTCTTCTTCTTGTTTCTAAGTGCAGTCTTGCTCATCTCTCTAAATTTACATTAAAAATCAAAAAGCACTTAGATTCTGTAGAAATCTTAAGGCATCAGATTTAAAACAAACATGTAAAAGGAAGATTACTTACCCTGTAGAGTTCCCTCCAAACAACTGTTACAATAAAATCATCAGAACCATGTAAGTTAAAACCAGACAACAAAAATGGAGGATAAGAGAAGAAACAGAAGCAGACCAATAGGAAATATTATTAAAATAAGCGGAAACCATGATCAGATATTACTACTTCCCCACTCCCAATTAAGTCCACAAAATCCAAGCCAAAAAGATAATGGAAGCTAGGAGTTGTTGCTAGGTCCTTTTTGCCATACAAACTCCTAGCTCCCGTTATCTTTTTCCGGACTTTTTTAGCAATTAGAACAAGAAGTGTCATCGCACAGCAATAAAATATTGAGAATTTACGCACACTTCTTCATCAATCTATGGTAAACATCCTCACATTGTACTCATGAAAGAAAAAGTAATAAAAATCATTGTTTAGTCAAAATTAACATTTAAGTTGAAAGAAATTGGGAACAAGGAATGAAGGAAAGAAATAGAGCCTAACCTCCATAAAAGACAAAAAAAATTGACTGATATATTGAAAAGAAGTAAAAAAAGACACCAACTATTGAGAAATGGTCCCACGTCTCTCCCAATGAAGTATTAAAAAATGTATAGTAGTGAGAAGTGACATGTTTCTAAATGACAAGAAATTATTTCGCTATGATCAAACATGTCAAGGAACTGAAAGCAGAATATCAACTAGCATAACGTATACTAAGCCGCCATAAACCTATTATTTAAGTGACTAAACAACTCGGAAACAAATTATCATATGAACACAGGATTTGCAATATCTCACTAGAAAAGGGAGAACCGATTATGAAAGCATGCTAACACCATGAAACACCATAAGATTAACCTTGTGAAGTGTAAAGACTGTTACTGCAACATAACGACGCGCTACAGGTCATTAATACGCCATAATGAACGTTACTTCTCAACAAAAGTACCCACTGCTGTAACCGGCATAAAGAACAAAAAAAGTGAACCAAGCTAACACTTTGCTTCAAGAACGCTGCCCACAGAAAAGACTTTTTCCAAAACAAACCATCCCATCGTATTCCTCAAGAAACCAGCAGTCCAACAGCTAGTTTCACTGGAAACATGATTTATTTCAACATGGAACAAAGAAAGTCAGCTTGTCAGCAAGTTTGCCATCGCCAGAGAAGAACAAGAAGGCACAAAAGCCTTCTTACTTTTTTAAATTAAAATCGGGTCGGATCTTAAGTTGGATACCCAAGCCTATTAAAAACTATACTTTATCAAAAATAAAAGAAGAAACATAAACCCTATGTGTTTTAGGTTTAGGCCCAAAGTTTAATATAAGTTTGTTTAAAGAATTTCCCGCCCAAACTAAGTTTGTAATAAGATTTTTTTTTAAAATTTTTTTAGTTATTTTATAGTCATTAGTTATTTTCCATTAATTAGTTTACGTCACAATTTAATCCAGGTAGTACTATTTTAGCTTAGACTTAAATTGCTAAGAATCTTCTATAAAAGAAGATTTCCACCTTATGAACTTCCACTGTCTTACAAGTTTAGATAATTGTGCTGAACATGAATTCTCATAGCTTTAAATAGACACCATTAACTTCTAAAACCTTATTGAAAAAGCTTGTCTAAGAAAAAGACAGGAAACAGGAATAGAAATTTGATTCTTTGTGTGTATTAATTGACACAGAAGATGGTTTACATTCTATGTTAAATTGACTTACATTCTATGTTAAATTGACTTTATTTAGGAAATTATAATTTTTTTTGCATGTGTTTGATAAAATAAATTTTTATTAACTTGAATGATTATTATAATTCGTTGAAAAAGTTAACAGTCATCTAGTAATTCTTAGTAATAACAATAGCAATATAAAATATATTTGATTTAGTTAATTTATAGTCAAGGAAAATTCATATAAAGCCATAGCAAATACTAACATGAGACATCAAAGTTTGCAAATAAATTGATTTGGAAATCTATTGCACGTCCTTGAAAAAAATTCCATCTTTTTTTTTGGGTAAAGGTGAAATTTATTAAACCCAAGAAATACTGGACACAAGCAGAAAACTGCTACAAAAATAAACAAAAGGAACAAAGAAGCAAGCTGCTACAGCCTATAGGAAGGAAACAAACAGGAACACCCCAGCCTTGAGCTATACTATTATCAAGGTTGTTATTTTCTTGACTAATAAGTCCAAGTATTCTACACCTTACATCATTGACAATATGATGGGGAACACGAGAAAGATAGGAATTGGGGGATATGGGATAATTATGTAATCAGGAAATATTATGGGTATCTAAGTGTATTACAGTTTTCTTTCATATTTCAGTTTCCTTATCGGACTAAAGTTAAGATCTCTATATAAGAGGCATCCCTATGTCATTTTTAGTCAGTTTGGAATGAATAAAAAAAGAGATTATTGAAATTAAACACTCTATGGGTGAGTTGCTGTTCTGCGCCATGTGATTTGGTTGCGGTTCCCATGTCATTTGGGAAGATCCATGTGATTTGGATCGGTTTTATCTTTTATATTTAGTTTATCTTTATTTCTTCCTTACTGTACGACATCAAGTGGTATCAGGACACAAAGATCCAAGATTTCGTCATCGTTGTCAGTTGAACAACACAGCCTACTGTAGCCGTTGCTGCCACCCACCGTCGTTCGAAGCTGCCGGCCGCCACCCCAGGAGCTCGCACCACCACCAAAAGGTGCGGTTTTCCCATGCGACCAAAACCGGAGAAGCAGGACCCTATCCGCCACAGTTTTCCTCCTCAACAGTCGACGCGACTTTTAAATATGCATTCTGCATTGTCGCTGTCACCTCCCGCCACCCCAACAGTAGGTACGCAACCACCAAGTGACCACGACTCAAGCTACCCTGCCCTCCTCCGCCACCAAATCTGCCGCCTACGACCAATTTTTTTAAGAAGTTTGACCGTTTGGCTCTTCGCCAGATCCATCTATTTCCGACCACCCATTGCCGGATCGAGCATCGTCATCGTGACCGAAAGAATGTTCCAACTACAACCCCGAAAGTATGGCTAGATCTGACCTGTATTTGACCAGGTCAGATTCGACCCGCCCTAACCCACTTTTCTTCTTTTGCAGCTGACTCGAGCTGACGTCACCGAGCCGAGCCAAGCCACCTTGGAGCCATTTCTTAGACCAAGCTTGCCAGATAGCCAATTTCAGTTTTGGGTGTTATTTTTTCTGATTTCTTGAATTTACCATCTTTTATTTTGTGAAAAAAAAAGAGAATAAAAAAAGCAGTCGAAAAAAGAACAGAAATATATATATATATATATATATATATGTGTGTGTGTGTGTGTGTGTGTGTGTGTGTGTGTGTGTGTTTGAGCTATTTTAGTATTATGACTATTACTACGGAGTAACAGATTCAATATTTGACAAATAAAACTCTCGATGAGTACGAGTGTATGTGCGAGTTAAGATCACTATGGACAAGGTACGGATCACACTCTTTTTGTCAACATTGGAAAGAAGAATATAAAGTACTTAGTAGTTGTCTTCATGTAAACGAGCGAGCTCTTGCACAACTCTATCGACCATATGAGACAGCTCCAAGCAAGGTTGAAGTTCATGCTCAAGAAGAGATTCAAGTCGCTGAACATGTCCCAACTTCATGTGAGACTGTTGTAGTTGAACCATGTCAGCCAAATGATGACTTGGTTATGCCCATTGAGTCTGTTGACCAGGTTCAAGACAAAGATGCGGACAAAGATGACGGACCGGTCGACGACCAGCTTGATGTTGTTGAGCATATTGAACCAGTTCCATGTTTGGTTATCTTATTTGAACCATTTCATCAAGATGATGAGTTTGCTAAGCACATTGAAGCGATTGAAAAGATTCTAGTCAAACTGGACGACAAGCTTGATTGTTTGATTGAGGTTCAAGTTGATGCACCTGTCCATGATATTGAGTTTATCCTTCCTACCTGGTTTCACACCCCTCAGCAACAAGTATTCCCAACTCAATTTTTTTCACCTCCTAGTGACTTCGACTTTCTTGAGTTTCACGATTATGTTTTATTTCTCCATGCCTTGGAGCTGAAACATTTTTCAACTCGAGGACAAGTTCTTTCTAAGTGATGGAGAATGATGTGGAACATGAGGAAGATTAGAATTAGGAATTTAATCTAGAAATTGGGGGATATAGGGATAATTATTTAATCAGGAAATATTATGGGTATCTAGATGTAGTTAATTTTATATTGCAGTTTCCTTATCGGACTAGGGTTAGTATCTCTATATAAGAGGCGTTCCTATATCATTTTTAGTTAGTTTGGAATGAATAAAAAAAAAGAGATTATTGAAATTAAACACTTTGTGAGTGAGTTGTTTCGCGCCATGTGATTTGGGAAGATCCATATAATTTGGATCGGTTTTGTCTTTTATATTTAGTGTATCTTTATTTCTTCCCTACTGTATGCCATCACAATATTATCTACAATTGTTGAAATGGGATGAAAAGTAGCCTAATAAATCCTTAGGTTCCTTTCCCTCCAAATGTGGTAAATGTAGGCATTCCAAGCAAATCTTAAAAGGATAGTGGAAAGAGATTTCCCCTAAAGCATTTTGATTGCCCATTCTAATTCTTCATGCCAAGTGCCAATAGTCTTGTGAACAAGTGGTTTCAAAAGAATTTGGTGCCATACATCCTTAGAGAAGAGCCATTCAAAGAAGATTTGATCTCGACTTTCCACAATACCCCACTTTGTTGCCTGATTTTAGTAGTCAATCTATCCAAAATAGCAAGCCAGGAAATGAAACTATGTTTTGGGATGTGATGAGTGAATCGGGTTTGCCTGTGCAATGGTAATTATGGCCTTTCCTCTCTAAGAGCTTCCCAAGTAGATGCTCATGAAACCTCCCAGAAGGAGAAGGAATCCGAGTTACCTTATCTAATTCTGTAGAGTGGTGGATATCACAAATGGTAAGTTGAATCTCAACCAATTGGTCAGACCTAACAGGAGGCCAATTCCAAGAGCCATATCTAATTAGCTTGCTCAGTGATAGCAGAATCATAAAGATCTAGGATACAATTCAAGTAATGGACCATTAGGGTGCCAATTGTCATACCAGAGATGATTGTTCTTGCCATTGCCAAGATGATGCTTTAAAAAGGGATCTAACTTTTGATCTTAGATTGAGTAGTGTTAGAGTATTAAGAGTATTAGGGTTTAAAAATATTGATGTAATTTCACAATATTAAGTTCTCTATATATATGACTACTATCCTTAGGTTAGTAACTAGTTTACTACTTACTATCTCTCTATTTCCTTTCTTTTTCGAAACCCTAATCTCTATCTAAACCCTAAACACAAACGTTAACATAGTTTCAGAGCCCATGGTTTGGGACCCCGGTGGTATTCTTAGGTAAACCAAAGAAAAAAAATATATAGTTAGGTTTAGATTCTACTTTTAGTTTCTATCATGTTTTTCCAACGAATTTCTCAGCATTCTTCAAGTGCCCTCTTCTGCAACAACTTTTGTTTCGTCTCCGGCAAGTTCTATTTTCTTTCTTTCCGGTGAGATCTTGACATCCTGTTATCGGCCAAGAATCCCCTATTATATGTGGTGATGCTGCGTGAAGAAGAAAATAAAGTTTTTGGATTTTGTTTATGTGTTGACCCGACCCGGATGTAAGTCAGATTTTCCCCTCAACCCAATCCAATCTGTTTCGTGGATTCAATCCATGTGAAGCAACTCGTTCCAATCTGTCGTGTTGTCTTGTTGACCACTAAGTTGAGGGTCTTGTTTGTCATGGATCGTGTTGATCCATTATCGTTAGGTGGTACCGACGTGGTGACCTAACTATCGTCTTGAGCCTAATTGCTCCGGATTGTTATGAGTTTTGCTATTATTTAGGTTTGAATTTATTTGTAGCATATTGGATGGGTATCGTTGTAACAAGTTGGAATATGCTCCAACTTGAGGGAGAGTGTTAGACTATTAGGGTTTAAGGGTATTGATATAATTTCACAATATTAAGTTCTCTATATATATGACTACTAACCTTAGAGTTAATAACTAGTTTATTACTTACTATCTCTCTATTTTCTTTGTTTCTCGAAACCCTAATCACTGTCTAAACCCTAAACACAAATGTTAACAAGTAGCTTCCTCCATGCGCAGCTACAGTCGGATGGAATTCAGTGACCAGAAGCTTCTTGCTTTGCAACACCCACCAATTGTTTTTTTTATAAGTGTAACACCAATAGCTATTACCGTGTTACATAACGTTCGCAACATGTGCTTCATGAAATTGCAACCGCAACCGCAAGTTAAAACTACGATGGTAAGGGAAGTTCTAAAAGCACAAGTTTGTACACTCCGTTACTTAAACCAAAAACTCCATGGATTTCGTTTTAAGACTACCAACGGACGCAATTCTATCTTTGTTGTGTTGGACACTTGGACCACTATTCTCAAATGCCAGACCCCATGTCCCAAAACTTATGACGCTACACATGTTACTGAGTTATTTTCTAATAAGTGGTAAGGCTACATGGGTTCAAAGCTCTATTTTTCAGATAAGAGATATCTACTTTATAAGGCATTTTTGACAAACTTTGTGGAGGAAATTTGGAACTCAATTGAAATATTCCAGCAAATCCCATTCACAAACATATGGCCAAGTAGAAATAATTAACAGGAATTCGGAAAATATGTTGAGGTGCCTTGTTGGAAATCATGCAAAGATGTTGGATTTTGTAATTTCACAGGCTGAATTTATATAAAAAAAATTAAGTGAACAGAACTATAGAGAAGACACCATTCAAAACGACTTATGGACTTAAGCCCCAAGATAGTTTTGATTTAGGTTATAATTAGTAAAGGAAAAGTGGGAGTAAAGAAGAAGGAGAGGAAAGAAAAGTGAGTGAAGAACCCTTTTCTATCATTTGGTAGGAAAAGAGAGTGGGAGGATTGACGGCGTTAAGAAGTTTCCTAATTAGATATGTATTAGGTTTCCTAATCCGTCTTAGTTTATGTTTCCTATTATGTCTCCAAGTTCTATTAGGATTTATATTTCTAGGTTTATATAAAGGATTGTTGGTTTGTTCACAATACAACATCAATAATAATAACTCTATAATATTTCTTCTCAATCTCTCATCTCTCTCCGTTTAAACCCTAACTTAAATCTCAACATGATATCAGAACTCTTGGTTTGAGATCCTGAGATAAACACCATTAAAAAAAAAATCTAGTTTAGAATTTGTTTTTAGTTTGTGTTTTGTATTTTCCAGCTACTTCTTCGGCGCTCTTTTTTTGTTTTGTGTGGTCTGTCTAGGTTGTTTCTCTTTTCTCCAACATCTTTCCAGCGAGATCCCACCAGATTCAGGCAGAAAGTCAGATTTTCCCGTGTTTGTTGAGGACACAATCTATCGGTTTCGTTGATCCAGCTCTTGATTATAGCCCAGTCAAAATCGATGTCTCAAACAAAACGAAAAAGTCTTGTTTTAAAATTCAATGTCTTGTTGATCCGGTGTTACCCGGATCTTGTTGTCGTTAAGTGTGGAATTTATGGATGTTGGATTTATTTGTTTCAGATTGATAAGGTTTGTTTGTTTATGATATCGGTTTATTTGTAACAAGTTGTAGTATACTCAACTTGAGAGAGAATGTTAAGAGGTTTCCTAATTAGATATATACTAGGTTTCCTAATCTGTCTTAGTTTATGTTTCCTAGTTCTATTAGTATTTATATTTCTAGATCTATATAAAAGGTTGTTGGTTTGTTCACAACACAACATCAATAATAATAATTCTATAATATTTCTTCTCAGTCTCTCAACTTTCTGTTTAAACCATAACCTAAATCTCAATAGAAGGTTTCATCCCACATATACAAATCACAATCCTCACAAATTGAGAGGATTAGGTAGAAGCTAAATAAGTTTTTTCTTTTGTCTTTTGTCTTTTCATTTTTCCATCCTCTCTCCACCAAACACATGATGGAAAGATCAATATTTCCTTTTGTTTCTTCTCAATTTTCTTTCCTCTCACAATTCTCCCCTACCAAATACCGTTAGTGCCGTTGCCACAGACTCGAGTGCATGATAATGGGGAGGCTTTTGATGATCATATTACACGAGCTCATAAGGAAGTATTACAACCTTGAGAGTTAGTAATTACGTATACGCCGCCTACAGCCAGCTAAAGAATTTGAAGAAGACATGGTACCTATGCAATTAAAGCACGAGAGGTTTCTGAAAGGGACCTATCATAAACTTAAGTAAAGGAAGTTTAAACCATTAAAATTCTGAAGAAGACTAGGTCCAATGCATATCTCATTGGGCTGCCACCAGATTACAAATAATTCCAATCTTTAATATCTCAGACCTGTATCCATTTCAAGGATTTGATGCAGGCCGTAACTGAACAAATTGATCAGTCACAAGGGGCCAGCCAGATGTCATTGAAGAAATTCTGGACACTCATTAGTAGGGATGGCAACGGAGCGGGGTGGGGCCGGTTTTGCCTCCCCGTCCTTGGCCTGGGATGAAAATCCCTCCTCCCCATCCCTGCTCCTTGAGGAGAATTTTCCCCACCAATGATTTTTCATGAACAATTTTTGTTTTCATTTAAAAAACCTAAAAGGTGAGAGAAATTAATTTTCACTTATCTCTTACTGTTTTAATTTCACTTTCATATGGTTCGACTAAATATTAAAGGTAAAATGAACTAATATTAAAATTAAATATCTAATTTCAAATTTGAGGCGGAAGGGTACTATTCCTGTCCCTTCCCCGAAACCAACTTCAGGGAAACGATCTCCCCTGTACCCGCCCCCATTCCCCGAACAAGGGACTTTTTCCTCAATCAAGGTGGGCCCCCGAATTATAGGGGCAAGATGTCATCCCTACTCATTAGGGATTGAACCCCTGTCCTCACTCTCCACCTCATCTTATCAGGTAAAAGGGGAAGGGGGTTGAAGGCACCATTAGCCCTTTGGTGCAACTCCAACTACAATGTTGAAAGATTCTATTAGCGAGTATACTATATAAGTCTTCCCTGTCGATATAATTTTTCAATATGTCATGAAGCAAATATACAACCTTATCTTTTACCATTTAACCAACAATCTTTTTAAGAAATCAACTTGTCAAAATAGTCAGCAAAGAAAGATGTTCTATTAATAAAGTCATTTTTTTTATAAGTAATAAAGTCACCTTTTATTTAAGTTTTTTGAGAATGTTTCAAGGTTTCCTTAATCCAGCACCCCAAATAGTTCTCCTATTTTGCTTTCCAAAAGTCCACTTTGCAAAAATCAAGTAATTTAGCCTACCATGCAAACCAATTGATATCAGAGTTGAAGCCTTTGCAATAAACATCTCAAAATTTCGATGAAATAAATAACAATTAGTGGATATCCAAGCATCTAATTCCTCATGAATAGCAAAAAGGGAAAGCTTGTATATGATTTTGAAAGAAAACAAGAGAAATCTCCAAACATACAAATAAAGTGAGATTTTATTGGAGATGATTTTGTAGATTGGATTCTCTATGGCACACCAAGGGACAAATGGTGATAGTAAAGTGAGTTCAACCGAAAAGGAAAATAATAAGAACACAATCAATATGAATATTTTAATATGACATTAAAATAAATATAAGGTAGCTAGCAATTTTTTGAAATTGACAAAATTATCCTTATATTTATTTAAACTGATAAAAAATAAACTATTAATCTATGTTTTCTTTGCATGTTCCCAAAACCCAAAATAAGCTACAGAGTTTGTTTTCACCGTTTCATTTTTGGTCTCTTAAATCCAACTGATATCAACTCTCTAATTTTTCTCTCCTTGTTCACTTTCTCTCATCTTCGGGTCATTATGTAGTGTTGTAGGTTCTTTCTTTATTTTCTTCTCATTATCATATTTGTTGCTGGTGTATTAGTGAAGGATAGAATTGTCCTTTTACATTCTTTAGTTCTGTTACATCTATTTACAATAGAATCTGAGGGGCTAGGGCTGCATAAGTGTTCTGCCACTTTTCTATTCCTCTTTCCTCTTCTCCCATTTGGCATATATCTTAACATCTTTTAACTTCACCTAAACCACAACAATCTTCACCTCAAATCATCATTAAAAGCCACCATCAACCATTAAAAAAAACCAAAAAGCCGTAACCAAACACTCACTAATTTCATCTACCTTTAATCCCATTAATGTCCAGATTTAGCAACAAACTCTCTAGTGCTTGGGACACATTCTCAAACAATCCCCGAATTTTAAGCAGATGGATCCATTGAGAGATAACGACAAAACTTGAGAGACAAATCCATATATGGACAGGTGATGGGTGGTAACTAGTAACAATTTTTCTTGTGGATCTTGCAGCTAGAGGGAGAAAAAGTGTTAAAATCAAACAAATATTAACTATGAGAAGTAGAGAGTTTATAGGGAGGTCATCATATACAAGGAAAATAAAGACCAGAACCAAACACAAAACTGTTTGGGGAGAGAAAATTCAGGGAGAGGTGGCAAGGTTATGATTAATAATCAAGTATCATATCAACAAATTCTTCTCGCCTTTTCTTTTGAATCAGCCTGATCTGCTTGAGATATTCTCTCACCCAATCCTAGCCCTTTACTTTTGCAGCAAAAACAAAATAAAAATAAAAAAAAAGAAAGAGATAGGAGAGAAAGTCTCTTGTGTGCGTGTGAACTAGTGATGATGTTTACTGTTGAGTAACGTGTACTGGTGTGTGTAGGGAGTAGGGGATTGTGTCAAGGGTGAGAAGAAGAGAAGGCTTTCATGGTAGAATTTATGGAGGAAGGAGATAAGGTACCGATTTATGTGTATAATGGAGGACCAAAGATTTGATGTGCATGACTTATAGTTGGCAATACGTGCAATTTTTTTTATGAAGAATTTCATTGAAAATATAGGAGAGAGGAAAGGAAAGTAGTAGGAGACAAAAGAGAGGTTTAATAAATATGTATTTTTATTCAATTAATATAGGGGTAATTTTGTCAAACCATAAAAAATTGCTCAGGCCCTAACAATTTGTTCTCTAGCAATATTGCCACCCACATATTAAAATCAACTGAACTGGACTCAACTAAATTCTCACTATGAAGATAAAAGAATTGGTGATGCAGAGAAATGGATATGGAACCATCTATCACAGTGTTTACGGACATTGACAAAATAAAAAAGAAATTGCCATTGATTTTAAACACAAGATCAACTCATTTTTATTATAAGAAAGAAAGAAAAAGAATTTCCATAAAATATGGTGTTCAAATACCCCTTCACCTAATCAAACAAGATAGTTCTTCTTTTCCATTCATGCCTTCATGAATTTTGAATCCATCCGAATAACTGGCATTAAATATTAACTATAAAATATGGATAGTAGTTTGAATATACCTCTTCTTGAATGGAAGCTGCATTTTTAGCATGTGGTGGGCGATAGGCAGCTGGTTTCTGAGCAGGAGGATTGGCAGAAGCAGCTTTCCGGGAAGTTGATCCTTGTCCTGAAAATTGATTAACGATCTTTAGTGAACCAAACACTTGAACACAAAGATTTGTAACATCAAAGCAAGTTCTGATATATTAAACAAGAGATACTACCTTGCGTTTTGGTTTGATCAACCTTTAGTGATTCCACAGACTTAATAAGTTCAGCAATTTCACCATACCTATCTGGTGAGTCTGGTTTCCAATCAGCCTGAGTGAACAATTCGACAAGAAATCAAGAAGCTGAATGATACATGTTAATACAAGGCTACTTAAAGCCATTAATTCCTGATATACGTACCTGGTACAACTTGTCAAACATCATCTTGAAGTACAATGATCCATTGTAGTTGAAAATTTTAACCCTTCAATAAAAAAAAATTTGAAAACAAAAAATTACAAGATTGTTGATTTATGCTACTGAGAATTAAGCTGACCCTTCAAATAATTTACATATATCTTCATATTATTGCATGTGCAGACACCAAAACCCTATACAAGAACAAAAACTAAATATGCTTGGATTATCCTCAAACCTATTTATGGTAAAAAGCCACCCATTATGTCAAAAGGACTTCTAAAATGTGGCATTACATGCTTATGCTTAATTAGCGAGCAACACTACTAGTTTAAGGCTCTAAGCATCCTTTACCTCTGCCGGTCATTGAAGTATTTTGTTGAGAACAAAAGCATGTACAACAGTAGTTTCATCAAAACTTACCTATGGCAGTGCACAGAGCATTTTTTTACCAGCAAAAGGGCTTGGAAGACTATTTGACGAAAACCGGTTGGCATCACCAAATTGATATTATAATGACATGGACCAATAGAGTAGACCTCTTTGTCCCCATCCCATTATATGATAAAAGATCAACATACCCATTGTCAACTTGAAGTCTTGGAGCTGTTGTGGCAGTCATGAAATAGCGTCCATCCGGAGACCATTCACTTGTTACAGACCATTCAGCCTTAGTAGTTCCAAGCTGTTTCTTCTCCACGACATCCCAAAATGCCTGAGGCACAAAGATAAATTAACCCCAGAAATAAGTAAATAAATAAATAAGTAGAGGGAGTGAAAGACAGTTGATTGAGTTAATACCATTAACCATGTAGATAAAACAAGGCATTAAAAAGGCCACACAAGCGTTAGAGATCAACATTTTGGCAAAGACATATGGGAAAACTAATACTTGGATCAAATAATCCCCTTTACCCAGATGGCATAAAATTTTGTCAAAAGAAAAAATATGGGCTAGAGGGCAAGCTGCCAAGAAGCAAGAGCAGCCACAATCATGAAACGAATTGTGGTAGATCACAGTATCCAGACTCCAGGTATCAACTTATCAAACAAAGGAAAGCAAAAGCCTACAAATTGCGAAAAGATGTAATCCTTCTCAACTTAGGTACTGTTTGGCTTAGCAGTAGTTTTGGTTTATGGTTTACAAAACGGTTTTTGAAAAAGTTATGTTAAAACAATATTGGAGTTAAAAACTGTTTAGTGTTTGGTAAAACAACAGTAGTGAAAACAGCTTCTTGACACAAATTTGGTTTCTCATAAACTATTTTTCAGCTTTCGATTCTTTTCATAAACCGTTATTAAGGGGTTTGGCCTAGCTTCCGTTTATAGAAAACTAATATCTATAGGAAACAAAAATCATTTCATAAACTCTCCCAAACAGTATAAGCAAAGAACATCCTCGATAATATTGTTTTTCCGTTACGACCTCTCCAAAATCTGAAACGGCCAAGTATAGATGGCAAGAAAAGAGTTCTGAAACACAAACAAAAAGCATATCTAAAACAAAAAATGTAAAGCAGCAGAGAATTGAAAAAGATGATCGACCCACTCCTTAGAAACAAACTTTGTTACATACCTTTCAACCCAACTGCACCCCATACCATCAACTAAATAAGTTGATCAACAATATGATTGAGATAACAAATATGATTACTAATAAAAAAAAAAAAACAGTACATTACTAAAATAAATTTGAGAAAATGTTGACTAAATAAATCACTTTAGTGAAGAGAATGGCAAATCAGAGAACAAAGACCCGCTTAAATGATTTCACAAACATTAAAATTATCAGAAAACAAATAATAAGCTTCTAATTAACATACCATATCACCGGGTAAGTTTCCAAAACCAGCCAAACATAGAACTAGTAAACAATGAATTAAGGTTACAAATAAGTATCATCAAAGGGATGATAAGAGAGCTACTTCAAGTTCTTCAAACCACTTGCTGTAAAAAAAGAAGTACCAAGGACTCTTTTAAAAGGATACACTTCCCTTGTGGATTCCATCGAATTGTATTGTAAGGACCTGTTCCGAGCTCAAATAAAGGTTTGCACTTCTTGTCAAACACTGTTGCACTTGCCGGCATGACTAGAATGGGTCAAGGCAGTGCATAATACTTATAGAAACAATTACCAAAAAAGTTAAGTGAGGAGTTCAGTTATAGGGTACTAAATTGTTTTCCTATAATAAATTTGTTAAAGAATCAATTTAAGCACCACCAAAACATTAAATGCCCAGACTGTAGAAGAAAATTAACCTTAACCCCAAAACATCATATTCACTTTGAGCACAATATATGGATAAACGACACGTCCATGTATATAACCACATGCACACATATGTTATACGTACATGATCATCATTACCAAACCATTCAGCATAAGAGTTTCTCATCACACTTTTTAAATCACAAATCCAGATAATATTGGAGTTCTGAATAATTTAAGTGCGGCCATTAAGAATCAGCTCCAATCTTCTAATTTCAATACAAACTACATGCAAGTACCATACACACATATTCACACATAGATAGACATACACGTCCATGCGTGCATGTGTGCATACATGACAATGTTCGTGCGCGCATGTGTGCGTGATGTTCGTGCGTGCATGTGTGCGTCATGTTCGTGCATGCATACTCTTCTTTTTAGATAGCCCTACGGAAACAGCTTATCATGATAAAAGTGATAGCATGCATCAAAAGTCACAAGTCTTTGACCAACTTTTCTATTAAATTATACCCTTGTAATGCATAAAGAAGAAAAGGATACATCCATAAACAACAGCAAACTCTGAACCAGAATATGACCATTGAACATCATGAATTGGCCCCTCCTTACCTGTCAATATATCCAAGAATCAGTAATTTGCAGGCAGTTAATATTTGTAATAAATAAGCTCGAACATACGAAGAGGCACAAGTCCTTCATGGGACCCATCTGTGGTAAGGTAGTTTAGCTTTGACTCTCCATAATAACTCTGATTGGTCTTATCAACATCTGACTGCACCACCACCAGAAGCCCAGTAGAACCATGATTCCAACTCAGTTGCACAGTTGAACATCGGAAAAAGCTCCGTCGTGCAACAGGTTGACTCTGCAAGTCTTTTCCACATTCAAATATCTGGACACTGCCTGGGCTCCCCTACATAAAAATTATTTTAAATTACTTTAAATGCATTACAAATAAAAAGAAACCCAAAAAACTCCAAATTGGGGAGTTTCAGCATGCCACCTAACCAGAAGCAACTGAAACCATCTCTGTACCCTAGATATTATAATGGGACCCTTGAATGTTCCTACATGCTACCTATTCAAAAGAAACTAAAAAATGCATTAACAGTCACTTATCAGACCTGCCAAACCCCTAAGCACTGCATAGATTAACAATTTTCTTACATGATTTCCTAAACAAGAAAAATTTAAATCCTAAATTTCCAACCAAATTTCAAGTGATTTAATAGTCTGATTCCATCCAACCAAAAATTCTAGCATTTTGAAGTTCCAACCAAATCTTTTGACCTGTTCCTACCCAAAACTCAAATATGTTTAAGAAGTTTCATGCATAAAGATAATATGTAAAGCAGAGAGGGAAGTGAAATCTCAAAATGGCAAGATGGTTGATAATGCCAATCATGAAACTTCTATCATTCAGTCAAAGAATGAATTGACAGTGGAAAGTTACAGCCCGCAGTTCATACAACGTGGGAAGGTATGCATAGTGTTACACAACCAGGGCGAAACTATACAGTGTTACACATAATCACTAGATGGCTAGAAATCCCTTCTTTAGTCATAATTATAAACTAGCCTCTAAACTGAGCCCTAAGCAGCAGAGCACAAACCTTAGATTCTGGAACAAATGCAGCTACATGGGAACCAGGTGTCTTAGATAGCTCCAATGCAGCCACCCCGGGAACTCTTAGTCGATATACAAATCCTTTAGAGAAATCTCTAGCATCAAAAAATTGAATTTCATTTGTCACCAGCCGACATGCAACAGCTTCATCCGAACTGAATCTAATTGAGGGCCTAAAGGGAAGTCATATAAACAATTGAAAATATACTTATAAAAAACAATTGAAAATATATGAAAATTTAAATATCAAGTTAGACACACAAATACCTACTCCCACAGAGAGAGAGAGCAGGTATGTGAATGAGAGTGAAAGAGGATGCTCAAACTTGATATTTTAATGCTCCATTTGAAATCATTTTTAATATAGTATTATCAAATGGTATACAAATTAAGGAATAACAGTAATGTAAAATGAATTATGCATGTGAATGTGTAATAAATGCCAATTATTGTGAATCCCAGTCTTCCATATAACTACTTGCTAATAGTTGCACCTACCAATTGGCTTTCGTCATGTTCTTTTGGATCTGATGATAAATAGGATCACCAGTCTTTGTCTTCCACAAGACCACATTCTTTTCCTGCGGTGATGAGGATTTCTGAAAGGTTTGAAGATAAGTCCCGCTAGGAGACAATGAAGCAGCAGCAATATTGAGGATCTGAAAAGATCTTATCTCTTTGAAGGTGCTGCAATCATAAATGCTAATTATAGAGTCTGATTTCATCACCAAGAGCCTGGATCCATCATCGCTGAATTTTGTGCTAGTGCAGGATACTTTTTCAAGATTAATACCGGGTTGACCATTGCTGAATGGAGGCCCACTCCATATAGAGAATCCATCTGGTTCTCGAACTGAGAGAGAGTTGAAAGCATAATGAGAAGGGGAAGTTTTTAACAGCTAATCGTACAGAGAAGCATGAATAAGTACCTAAAATTCCCAAAGATGGTGAAGATACTGTGGCTGCCATTAGAGTAGTAGAAGTTTATATAAATAAAAGGCTACCACAGCTTCTGACTGTACAGCTGCAAAAGCAAGCATTACTAACAAGTTACATCTTCTACTTTTTCTACCAGTAACGAGTTTATCTTGAAAGCTAACCACTGTAAGCACTGAACTTCAATTAAACAATACTTAAAAGCCCATTGTGATCACTTAACTGCAATAAACACATGCGTGCATGCAAATACATGACAGATCATTAGATAGAACCTTCATATCATGTATGCCATAAATCCAGCCCGTATGGAATTGCAAAATAATGTCGTATGTGCATTACTTACAACTACCACATACATTAAATTTTATTTTTGACTGCAACAATGGCATGGCATAGGTGGTAGATTGACCGACACACGGTCAATCATATTTCTGACAGGAAGGAATTCCTACCTATGGCTACAAATCAGCTCAAGCTCGATTCAAGATCGACTCGTTATTTGATTTGCTCATATGCTAAATAAGTTGAGCTTGAGCAAGATTTTTGGCTCGTAGAATTCTTGAGCCAAGCTTGAGTATAGTGTGGATGAACTTGGTAAACCTCGAGCCCTAACACTCGCTACATTTTCAAGTTGAGAACTTTAGCTCGGGCAAACTCAACTCTGCTAGATACCAAGATGTTGATTAGTAGTGATATATTTTCATTTCTAAGTAGCATAGAGAGTTTATTGAGAGATTTTCAATTTGATTAGTACTTATTTGTTTATAGATATAAATCTTATGGTTTTCTTGATCCCTTAAAGAAATAAATTGTAGTTGATATCTAAGTTTGATACAGTATGATTATTTTATTGTATTTTTTCATCTTTACATTTTATTAAGTTATATATAGCATACATGTTCAATAATATATTATTTGCGAAATTAAATTACTTATAGAATAATAGTAATTCAAGCTTGAGCTTGAGCCTCACTTGCTCGCACCAGAGTGAGTTAAGTCAATTTCAAACGCGTGAGTCAAGTTTGAACAACCTTTCTATAGCCCGTCAACCGGTTGAGCTTAGCTCAAGACAGCACTTAAGTATTCCAAGCCGAACTTGAGCATGAAGCTGCTTAGTTTACCTAGACTTGTTTACAGCATTTGTCCTACCCAATAATCTCACATATGCACATAGGCGCACAAACACTTAACAAATTATGGCTTTTACACCTAAATTGAGTGATAACGCATCACACTTTGATAAAGTTATTAAAAAATCTACCACCCTGAAGTGTACAATGCTATTGCTTTATATCAATTTTGTCGACTCTGATTTTCTTTCTTCTTTTCTGTTTGCTTTGCTTCTCTACCAGAAAAAATATATTAGAAGATAATATAATAGATAAAAAAAAATTAAACTTTCTCATTAGTTTCTTTTCTTTTTCTCACTGGAAAGAAAAATAAAAGAGACAATCAAAATACTTTTTCTTTTCTTTTCTCTAGTAGAAAACCAAACTCTGTTAATTTTTATTTGAGCATAAAATTGGTCATACGGCTTTTAAGTCGCAATATAAAAATATGCCAGGCGATAATTGGAGCAAGAACAAACGAAATAAAATTTTAAAAAGTCACAATAAAAACAAGGAATGAAAATGAAATGATTAATCTCACTTCCACTTACGTTGATCTTTCTCGCACTTTCTCGGGAACCAAACGGAAGCGATTTAGGACCTACAACTAGTAGGATTCTGATCGAGGGAGAGGGAGAGTGATACCGTATATGGTGGAAGAGGGTTTTATTCGGTGGACTGGAATCGCCGACGCGAATGGTACAGAATCGAAGTCCCCGTGGAACGCCGTCGGATAACGTAGTCTCTGGTAGCTCCAGACTCCAGCACCTGCGACTGACTGACCAAAACGCTGCAAGAATTTTTCTGCGTTTTAGAGAGAGGAGGTGGAGGTGCACAAGGAAAAGGAGGAACTGTCACAGATTTGTAGTTTGAGATATTAAAGGCCGTGTTAGGATTTTCATAAATTATATGCGAGAGAAAAACTGTTTTTTTTACTTTGCCAACACTCGTGGCCTCGTTTCGTTGTGAGAAATTCTTATCGTAGAAAAATATGGGTTTCTTGCTTTTACCAAATATTGTACTCTTCTTTTTTGGAAAAAAAAATTTAATCTCCAAAAATGTTCAAACCATGAGAAGTTTCACCATCAAAATAAATACGTAATTAATTACATGGCATTAATCATACTGTCAAAATAAATCTATACTTTTATATATTATTAATAAAACTAGAATCTTTATTTGGTGTCCAATATCATTTAAACCTCTACTTAAATATATAAATCAAATATTTAAATAAGGTTATATATGTAATTCAACTGACTCAAACTCTCCACATATTTCTCTTATGATTTTCTCTATATTTTTTTTATCATATAAGAAAAACAGATCAACATGTTCTTGTCTTCGGGATTATGTGCTTTACCAACAACACTCTGCAAAAGAAGTTAAAGAAACTATAAGATACGTAGTAAAGCTAGACATACGATATTAATTAATTAAAATAAATAAATAAACATCATTATAAAATTTGAGGCCTACTTTCTCTTATAAAATCCAAATCGGTGATCTGAATCCAATTCGGTTTGTTCTCTCAACTCACATTCTATGTTATAGACATGTTGGTACCCCCGACTCGTCTATAGGACACGTATTTCACATTTTCGCCTCTAAAACCACTAAAAATATATTTGGTTCACACACAAGATTACAGTGTGATATGATTAGGATTATAGTGGAATAGGATTATGTGGGATTAAAGTGAGATTATTTTAATTTCATGTTTAGTTCATAAAATTTCAGAATTGGGATTAAAGTGGCATAACAAATATAAAGACTAAAATACCCTTCTCATTTTTTATTATTATAAAACCATAATATTTTCCTTCATTTTTCTTCCTCTTTTTCACGACCAAAGAGAGTTTTTTTCCCTTGTTCCTCCTTCATCTTCATTCTCTTCTTCCCATATATTCCTTCAAGGGTTATAGTTGTCGGTTTAAGGCGAGTTCAATGATGGCAGTGGCTCAACGTAAAAGTCATCGGAAAAGTAGATCGACAATGGTGAAGATCGTGGTGGTTTGATGGTTTTTTTTTTTTTGTGGAATCTCGTCAAACGAACACTAGATTTGAATATATCGAGGAATTTCGAACTGGATGGCGAGGTTGGATTCTGGTGGAGTGACTTTCTGGTGACGAAGACCGGTGACAACTAGCGACAGTGGCGGATCTTGACGAAACTTGTTGGGATTCGATCATGAGATCCTCCTGATGCTGATGGTGTGGGAGGTGCCACCTGGAATTTGCAGAAAAATGACGAAAAGAAAGAAAAGAAGATAGGAAACTTGCCAGCATTTGCTGAAAACTTGCTGAAAAAGAAGAGAGGAAGAAGAAAATGATGGGAAAAGAGAAGAAAGATGAAGGGTAAAATGGTATGTGAAAAGAAATAGTCCCAACTGGTGTGATTAGTTCTGTACCAAGGGGTGGGTGGGACAGAATCCATGGGATTAGTATTGTTTTTGTCCCACCCTAATCTCATGTGAACAATTAGTCCCTCAAACCAAACATGGGATTAACTGTGAGACTAATTTAGTCATATCCCACCTTTGTACCCCAAATCAAACAACCCTAAGTGTTAACATTTTGAACCGAAAACGCCTACTTTCTCTCATAAAATCTAAACCTGTGATCCAAATCTGATTTAGTTTGTTCTTATAACTCACATTTTATGTTACAGACATGTTGGTACCCCGGCTTGTCCACGAGGTGAGTATTTCACATTTTTGTCCCAAAAGTGTTACATCACTAATTGTTAATGGTTCGAATCGAAAACGCATACTTTATCTCATAAAATTCAAACTAGTGATCCAAATCCGATGTTTGTTCTCACAACTCACATTTTATTTTACAAACATGGCAGTACATGGCTTGTCCATGGGATGAGTATTTCAAATTTTCGCCCCTAAAACCACTAAGTGTAACGGTTTGAATCGAAAACGCTTATTTTCTCTCATAAAATCCAAATTGTTGATCCGAATTCGATTAAGTTTATTATCACAACTCACATTCTATGTTACGGATATGCTGGTACCCTCGACTCATACACAAGACGAGTATTTTATATTTTCACCCCTAAAACCACTAAGTGTTAACGGTTTGAATTGAAAACACATACTTTCTCTAATTATACCCATTATTCTCCTCATAGCAATAATATTCTAATCCAAGAAAAATAAATAGAATAACTTAATATTCTACTACAAAATTTCATTATTATAATTGAAAATTCATGAACATACCCATCATTTACATACCTAACAATAAAATACAAGAACTAAAAGTCTAAGACAAAAATGTTTATATTAACAAAAAGTTTCAAGTATTTATAAAATTAAATACAATAAATATATAAAAAAGTAATTAAAAATAGAAAATAAAAAGTGAGAGAAGGATAGACCGGAGAGGACATGTGGAGGGCGCGGCTAGCAACAACAAGGAGATAGAAAGAAGAGAGAGAATGAGGTAATATTAGAGAGGATGCTGGATGCTGATTTCATCTCAAAGATCTTTACTTTCTTAAGGTTGAAAATGTAATTTCATTAGTCTCCAGTCTCGTTACAATGTAGAAGATAGATTTACCATCTGAAAAGTGTTGGATAATTGTGCAAGTTCATTGCAATTGGAATTGGGCATATATATTGTGACGTACGCTATATCTTTAATAAATTGATGACCTTTGCCTTTCAAAACAAAAATTTGCATTACATGTTTTCAGTGCTCTATTTCTATTGTTTGATTTTTATGAAAAACTTGTATTATCTTCAGATGTTTAATTAGATGATCTGTAAGCGTAACTCCCCTGCTTTAAAAAAATTGTGAAGTAAAGCTTACTATATATATAGATGTAGATTACAAGGTGGTCACCACAAAATCTCAAATTTTAAAGTGTTCAAATTCATGTCAAAAATAGTGCATTGCAGGCTTTACTTCGCAGTTTTTACAGGTGTTGGAAATCACCTTCACAAGATGCCTAGGTGGTGATCTTCCAAACACCCAAGTCTAGAATGACTTATAGAAAGAAATACAGCAATCGAAAGCAAGAAAGAAAAGAACACAAGCGATTTGTTATCGAGGTTCGACAATATGCATACGTCCCCGTGAGTTCCTGTGAACTCTATGCACTAAATCAATGGTTCTTTACAATCACAACAACCCTCTCCAAGAAACCCAAGTTCTTGAAGAAACCAAGAAGAGAAGATAAAAAGATAAGAACTATTACAATGTTCTCTATCTATACTACTCTCTCTTTTTTACAACCAACCTCTCAAATGAGTCCCTCTTGTATGTCTGTGTCATTGCACTCTCACATAATTCTCTCATTCACACACATGTCTCACAAGTTATATTACATCTTACTTGTTGAGATTGAACCTAGGTGACCCTTTATATAGTGCACCACTTCTTGAATCTATCTTGAAGTCAATCTCCACCCTTAGATCTTGATGACCAATCAACCATGGCCCTCCATCAATCCTAAGTGATGTTGTGCATTTTAACCTTGCACCCATGCACTTAACAAGAGGTTGAATCAAGTGGAATATGTGTACCTCAGTGTACCTAGCGCCTAGGCACTGAACAAGGCATGCTGCGGCGCTAGGCAAAACACCCTTTTCACCACTTGCTGGGCGCCGCGGCCTTGGTGAGAGAGAGGTGTGGTGCTGCCCCTCCTCCAGCACCTCCCTTGCTAGGTGCCGTGGCCTGGGAGGAGAAGGGCTGCAGTGCACACTGAAGCTGGACCCCTCACAGTTGTGCGCACTTCTTTGTCTTGCTGAATAGAGGTGTGCACACACAGCCAAAGTGATGTGCACTTCTTTAACATGCTGAAATTCATTCTTCCATCTCTTGTTTAAACCTTAGACAAATATCAACAATCTCTACCTTTGTCTAAGCATTTAAATCCAAACTATTGTGCAGAGAACTTCAGGATCCAAACTCATCTTGAGTTATCAATCAACCGACTCCAATCCTAAGAAGTCCAAGGCAATGATTGGACCTTCTTAGAGGTAGAATTTTGGTGCCTAAATTTGCAAGACTTTCCTCTATGGCTACCTTATCCATGTGCTTTGTCCTACCATGGAACACCGGATTCCTCCACAAGTGCCACGCACTTTGGTTAACCGAACACACCACCACCTGCTCTTTTAGGACCATCCACTCATCCAACAACCTTTTACACCACATAGCCTCCTTTATGGCTTTTATAGCTGCTATGAACACAGCCTCGGTTATTAAGAGTGCTACCACCGGCTGCCACTGAGCCTTCAAATACCTCAATAACCACTTCATCCCAAGCCAATGCTTCTTTCCAAGATTACTCACAAATCTGCTGAGAGCACCCATTGCCTAAGAAACCTTTAACCAGTTTCTCTCCTTTTCTTGGATTATACATATCCCAAGGATCTTTTGTGTAAGGCTAAGATCCTTCCTCTCAAACTCCTTACTGAGTTGAGATGTAAACCTTTCCATCCTCTCCCTGTTGTTCCGAACCAATATCATATCAATGACATAGATGAGGATACTCACCATCTTCTCCACCTTGTGTCCAGGTGAGAAAGTTTATGTGAAACCTATGACTTCTCTTCTTGTGAACCCCTTCGCCACCAGCCTAGCCTTGTTCCGGACTTCATCTCCTAGAGGGTACCCTTCTTTGATATTGTAAGTCCACTTACAATCCACAACTCTCTGTTTTCCCGGAATGTTCACTAATTCCCAAAAGTTGTTCTTCCTCAAAGAATCTATTTCTTCCTCCATAACTAGCTTCCATCTTGGTGAATCCTTACATCCCACGGCATCAATGTAAGTCTCTTGTTCACTCATCTCTCCTTCTATCCAAGGAGCTGCTGCATCCGCAGCATCTGCAAACCCATTTCTTGAAGGTGGTTTGTCCAGCCTTCTTTCCCAGTCTCTTGTGAGCTGATAGTCCTTTTGACTTACTGCATCATTCTTTTCGAGTTCAGCCTCCTCTTGAGTGCCTTGAGCATGGCCTTCATTAATGGGCTCTACCTGGTCCGAACCATCTTGCCTTCCTTGCTCTACCTGAACTGAATATTCTTTGATGCTATGCTCCATAAATACCGAACTAGTTTGCTTACTAGCCCCTGCAGGGTTAGTTTTCTCTAAATGGGGAAATAACAATTCATTAAAATTAACATCCCTACTTATTATGAGTTTTAATCCTTCTTTCTCTAAGGACCACAACCTATACCCCTTAGCCCCTTCCCCATATCCTAGAAACACACATTTTCTAGATCCTGGGCTAAGTCTATAATCCTTTTGTTGTGCATACGCGGCACACCCAAAAGTCCTAAGGTTGTCCAACTCAAGGGATTTCCCACTCCACATCTCTTCGGGAGTCTTATGGTACACAATCCTAGAGGGTGATCTATTAACCAAATAAGCAGCAGTAGACACTGCTTCCCTAAAAAACATTTGGGTAATCCGGATCCATCTAACATGCAGCTAACATTTTCCATAAGGGTCTTATTCATCCTCTCAGCAACTCCACTTTGCTGAGGGGTTTTCAAAACCGTTCTATGTCTTAAAATTCTATTTAACCTACAGAATTGATTAAGTTCTTGGTTAAAAATTTCTAATCCATTATTGATTCTTACCCCCTTAACTACCCTGCCCATTTGAGTCTCTACCAGCCATTTTCACACCACTAATTTATTCAAAGCATCCGATTTATTCTTAACCAAATAAACCCAAACCTTTCTTGAATAATCATCAATTAAAGACAGAAAGTAAAAGTTACCTCCCTGTGTTGGTGTCCTTGCTGGTCCCCAAAAGTTTGCATGAATGTAATTAAGAATGCCTTTAGACTTGTGCACTCCGGTGTTGAAGCTAACCCAGTGTTGCTTCTTAAGAACAAAACACTAGCAGAAATTAAGTTCCTCTACTTTGTTTCCACCAAGTAGGCCATCCTTACTGAGAACTTGCAGGCCCTCTTCGCTCATATATCCCAAGCGAGTGTGTCAAAGGGCTGCCTCATCCATCTCAGCCATCAAGCTCGTTGCTTGATCCTTGATCTCCATGTCTTCGATCATCTCATAGAGTCCATCCTTCATTGCTGCTTTGATCACTACCAAAGATCCCTTGGCTACCTTGATATTTCCTCCCTCTATCTTGCATGTGTATCCCATGGAATCCAACTGGCCCAATGAGATCAAATTCCTCCTCAAAGCCAGGAGATACCTCACATCCTCCAGCAGCCTTGTCATTCCATCAAACATCCTCACCTAGATGTCTCCCGTGCCCCTCACTTGGTAAGAAATATCATTCCCCAAGAAGACTCTTTCATCATTGGTTTCCTTGAAATTCTTGAACCAATCCCGGTGAAGGCATATGTGATGAGTGCACCAGGTATCCAAGATCCATATCCCGCTACCTTCTTGCCCTTTGCTCACACTTGAGCACACAACAAGAACATCATCATCTTGCTGTTCTTCCTTGGCAACCGAAGCCTCTCCATTCTTGGTATGGCTTTCTCCCTCATCTCTTATCATCTTTTTGTAATCTTTCTTGACATGACCCTCCTTATGGTAGTAGTAGAAACTCTTCCTTCCAAATCTCGGTTTGGAGTGCTCTCTCCTATGGCTCTCTTCTCTAACTCTGTACCGGTAATAGCCATGTATGTTGCTGTGCATTCTCCTAAGGCTCTCTCCTCTACCTCTGTCCTAGTAGTAGCCATGTAAGTTGCTGTGCACTCTCCCATGGCATTCTCCTCTACCTCTGTCCCGGTAGTAGCCATGCATGTTGTTGTTCACTCTCCCATGGCTCTCTTCTCTACTTCTGTCCCGGTAGTAGCCATGGTTGCTGCCATACCGAGTTGCTGGCCTTCTTTTAAAGAACAACCCTTTACCACTTGATGCACTCCTTATCTTGGCATCAAGATCATATTGCAACTCTTTATTAGGATCAAATTTAAAAGCAAAGATTCGTTTACGAAGATACCTCTTATTAGGGAGAGTCTTGGTAAGAAACAACTCATCTAGTTTCTTACAAATTGAAGTTGGATCTTCCAAGTCTTCGCACTTCCTTGTGACATTATCCGACATGTGCAAGAAGATGCTGCTGTAAGCCGTCTTCTTCATCTTAATCCGCTGGTCCTCCGTGATACTTGCTGGAAAAGCATCATCTTCTCTAATAGCCAAGTCCACATTTTGTTGCACAAGAACCTCCTTGATCTTTCACTTTTAATGGGCAAAGTCTCCCTTTCCATCAAACTTCTCAATACCGAAATTTGAACTCATCTTGCGGAGAAGATCCATTGATTTATGCAGCACCCATAAATGCTTTCCAACTTCTTCTAAATCTCAAGAACACAGATCGAAGATTGATCTCAATATCATTCTTGAATCACCCTCAAGAACACGATCAGATCTTGATCTTTACTACATTCTTGAATTACCCTCAAGAATATGATCAGATATTAATCTTAACTCTGTTCTTGATTTACCTCAAGAACACGATCAGATATAGATCTTAACTCTGTTCTTGAATCACCCAAGAAGTTGACCCTTGGAGTCTTGCTCCAATACCTTCTGTTCTTGCTCTGATACCCAACTATGCAAGCTCTGATACTGCAATTGGAAATCACCTTCACAAGATGCCCTGGTGGTGATCTTCCAAACATCCAAGTCTAGAATGACCTTTAAGAAAGAAATACAACAATCGAAAGAAAGAAAGAAAAGAACATAAGCGATTTGTTATTGAGGTTCAACAATATACCTACGTCCCTGTGAGTTTCTCTGAACTCTCTGCATTAAATCAATGGTTCTTTACAATCACAGCAACCCTCTCCAAGAAACCCAAGTTCTTGAAGAAACCAAGAAGAGAAGAAGAAAAGATAAGAACTATTACAATGCTCTTTATCTATACTACTCTCTCTTCTTTACAACCAGCCTCTCAAATGAGTCCCTCTTGTATGTCTGTGTCTTTGCACTCTCACACAATTCTCTCATTCACACACATGTCTCACAAGTTACATTACATCTTCTTAGTTGAGATTGAACCTAGGTGACCCTTTATATAGTGCACCACTTCTTGAATCTATCTTGAAGTCAATCTCTACCCTTAGATCTTGATGACCAATCAACCATGGCCCTCCATCAATCCTAAGTGATACTATACATTTTAACCTTATACTCATGCACTTAACAAGAGGCTGAATCAAGTGGAATATGTGTGCCTTAGTGTGCCTAGCGCCTAGGCACTGAACAAGGCATGCTGTGACGCTAGGCAAAACACCATTTTCACCACTTGCTTGGCACCGCGGCCTTGGTGAGGGAGAGGTGTGGTGCTGCTCCTCCTCCAGCACCTCCCTTACTGGACGCCACAGCCTGGGAGGAGGAGGGCTACAACGCACACTGAAGCTGGACCCCTCACAGCTGTGGGCACTTCTTTGTATTGCTGAATAGAGGTGTGCACACATACCCAAAGTGATGCGCACACTTGTGTGCACTCCTTTAACATACTGAAATTCATTCTTCAATCTATTGTTTAAACCTTAAACCATGTTTAAACCTTAGACAAATATCAACAACAGGAGTCACACTTTTATATGTCAATTATGTTACACAAACATTTAAATCAAAACTGCATTATTTTTCATTGCATTTAATTAGATAACTAGATAAATCTCCTAAGCATGTTGATAGCTAACAAAAAGTTTTAAGTATTTATAAAATTCAATGCAATAAATATATAAAAAAAGTAATTAAAAATAGAAAATACAAAGTGAGAGAGGGATAAACTGGGGAGGACATGTAGAGGGCGTGACTAGCAATGACAAAGAGATAGAAAGAAGAAGGAAAATAGAGAGAGAGAAAGAGAAGAAAGAAGAGGGAAGGGGAGAAGAAGAAAGAAGAGAAAGAATGGGGTAGTATCAAAGAGGAAAAAAAGGGGAGGAGAGCAAAGGGAATTTGCGCAGCCAGAGAAGAGGAAGAAGAAGAAGAAGATAGGAAAATGGGAATGGAGAAGGGAATTTATGGATTTAGGGTTCTAGACCTTTAGTCTGTCGCAGATATAGGGCCATTCCATCATAGAAAATAATTCATTTTTATTTAATTTATTCAAGTCATTAAATTAATTAATATTTAATTAATTTTTTATTATCAACAACGAATTCAATCTGTGGTAACTAAGTTTTTATGGGTTAAAAAAATAATTAAAAATAAAAAGTGGGAAATTTGAATTTCAAAAACAAATGTGATGGATTTTTAAGCATTTGAGATGGATTAAGGTCTGTCGCAATTCGGAATTGCGACGGACACCAAGTCACCGCAAATAATTAGTTTCTATGAGAGAAATTAATCCATCGCAAATATTTAAATTTTCTTGTAGTGAAATTAACTCAAATGAATTTTCATATTTAATATGTTTTACTTAAACATTGAAATGAATTCCATGTTTCAAATCAACTAAGATTTCAATTCATTTTCTAAATTAGTCTAGGATCCTCTCAAGTAACTTGATTTTTTTTTTCCAAGTGCACCATTGGATGAATGCCATGACAACACTATGGATGACTCGAAGAAGGAAGAAAAAAACAATTATTTACTATTTTTTTCCCTTTTTGGAACTTAAGTGTACAAATTTCTTTTGAGGAAGTTTAAATTACACTAAAGCTCTCATTAAATTTAGCACAAATAGCAGATACAAAAAATCTCGTGGTTTATGATGGAAGTTCGTAGAGATAAAAGCTAAGTAACACAAAGCTATAAGCCTATATCAAAGGTTTTAAATTGAGACTGCAACGCGATATAGCTTCCGCTATTTTGTACACTACAAGAATTATTATAAGTTACTTCATGGTGGATGAATACCACGTCAATACTATTTTGAACACTACAAGAATGATTATAAGTCACAATCGTTTTCGTTCTTTATCGCACTTTGATAAAAAAAAATCATTTTCATGGTTTTTTAACTATATGATCAAAAGGTCTATCAATTTCAACATAAAATAAACTACTCAAGATAAACATTTTTCAACTAAAATAAAGTATATAATTCTTTAATTTTTACGTTTTACTTCATTACAACTATTATAAGTTACTTCATTTTTAGTAGGTTGTACGAAGTTGAAAAAACATATTTATGACTAAGATGCCTGCGTTTTGTTATTTTAACACTCGTATCTGTAACTGTGATAAACAGTGTACGACCTCAATTACAATTTAAAAAAACAATTGGAATTGGACATATATATTGTGACGTACCCTAAATCTTTAATAAATTCATGACTTTTGCCTTTCAAAACAAAAGTTTGCATTGCATGTTTTAAGTGCTCTATTTCTATTGTTTGGTTCTTATGAAAAACTTATATTATCTTCATATGTTTAATTAGATGATATGTGAGTGTTACTCCCCTACTTTAAAAAATTGTGAAGTAAAGCTTAGTATAGATATAGATGTAGATTATAAGGTGGTCACCACTAAATCTCGAATTTTAAAGTGTTCAAATTAATGTCAAAAATAGTGCATTGCAGGCTTTACTTCACAGTTTTTACAGCAAATGAATCACACTTTTATGTGTCAATTATGTTACACAAACATTTAAATCAAAACTATATTTTTTTTCATTGTATTTAATTAGATAACTAGATAAATCTCCCAAACATGCTGATAGCTAATAAGAGTTAATTCTAGGTATTTTCTAGGACATTTGAAATTAAATACGTATCCATTTAACACTCCCTAATGAGCATTTTCATGTAATAAATTGGCTCTAGAAGGAGAACTTGTCGCAAATTCCTGAGGTTTTTCTCTCTTCTTCAAGAAGTTGTTCACTGATAATTAATGTAATTTCATTCACTATCATCATGCTCTTAACACCTTTCTTTCTTATTTTTTTAACTTTTCTACAACCATTATCAAATCACGTGAAGAAACAAATCATTGAGAATTCTGTAACGACCCATCCTGATATCTTTACTATAAATCCTCCTCTTTCCATCATACAAAACATTCCTACTATAATCATGAATACTTCCACATTCTTTTACTCCGTGTGTTAAGACCTAGAATTTCCCAAGATATAGACTTTAGATAAAATTACATCCACGACAATTTACAATATATACATATTCCAAAACAATGGAAATATAAACATTAATCTAAACTCCCAAATAAAGATAGGTTAAGAAAAGCCTCGCGTACAAACCCATATGAGAATACCTTTCTCATTCATTTCCCTTACTGACCTGCTTCGAATTATTTTAACAACTTTCCTGAAAATGGTCAAAAAGGGCTTGAGCTAAAAAGCTCAGCAAGTAATCACATTACTCGGAGTAATCGTCATTTCAAGCAATAGTTTCTTTATTTTTTTTATCTTTTGTTCACAAATTTAATTTGCATACGTACAATTTAATTATTTCTCACCACAATGTATATCAAACCAATTATAACACATTAGATACATTTTCAATACATTCATAGGCATTAAATACCCTTCATTAGGTGAACTAAATCATACACCCTTCATTGGGTAAACTCAATCATACACCCTTCATGATTCAATCATATCCATACTCAATGAAATGTAATACCAAGTAATTCCATGCATGGGCATTTTATATCTCATTTCACTATATTTCCCTTTCTTGGGTTCACTACAACAAAATTAATATACGCTGGCGCTTTAATACCGACATTTTCCATAAACGCCGCAATTTAACTGTCGTCGGCGCTTGTTTTGTGGCGATTCAAGAAGCGCCGCAATATACAAAGGACAAATACCGGCGCTTTAAAGCATCAGTATTTGTCCAACTGCATATTCTGGCACTTTCAAGCGCCAGTAATTTCCAATATATATTATATTGTGCCAGAAATTTTTTCCCCAAAATTTTTCTTCTGCCCACGCCCGCACCCACGCCATTCTCCCCAAAAATCTTCCAGAAACTGATCTCTCTCCCCAAAAATTTTCCCTCTACTCTCTCTCGGTTTCACTCTCTCGCTTCCCTCTCTCTCTCTCTTAGAAATTTTAGTTATATTTTTCTCATTGTTGGCGTGAAGGAAGAGTCCAGCATCAGCCACCACTGTTTCCTCCTCAATTTTTTGGTAAACTCTTCTGTACCTCTCTTAACTCCCTATTTATACACATTTAAATGTATTTCTTTTGTTGGATTTCTAAGTTTTATCAATGGGTCTTTGAGATAAACTCCTCTTCATTGGTTTCAGTGAAAATATATTGACGTTTCATGCATTGTTATGTTCCTGAATGTTTCATGCAGATGCCGTTTGTGTATTCACTGGGATGTGAATCCAAACAATAACTTATTGTAATTGTGAGATTTTCGGTCATTGTTATGTTTTTATGATTTCTGCTTCTCCCATCTTGCTTCAAGGTTACTGCTGTTTTGCTTGAAAACATTTAATTTTATGTTTTTGTTTTTCCAAGTTTGCTGTTTACTGAATATGCAAAAATAGGGGCAGATTTGTACCTCTCAAGTGGTTTTGTTTTTCCAAGTTTGCTGTTTCCAGTATATACCCATTTCATTGGTTTGACTTACTTAGACGTGATCCATTAATTTGCAGTTATTTCTGTTCCAAAATACCAAAAATAAAAGGTTTGCATAATCTAATTTCATTAAAATCGATCTGACAAGAAAACACAGTATGCTGTTATCAATTAAAATATGTATGAACTAATAAACTCATCTACAAAATCTATGCTAGTTATTAAAGAGCTAAAACTAATATATCAGCAACAGAAGTAGTTGAATTCAGCAGTAGATTATATTAGGAGAAGCAAACAAGAATTAAATTGGAGGTATAAACTAATATGAAAGAGGGAGGGGATTACAAACGAAATCATAAAAAGTACCCACTACACACATGTAAAAAAAAAAAGAACTGGACTTTTTCCCACTTTTATATAACAACTCAAGAAGATATGAGAGCTCAAAACATTTACAACCTAAAAAAGGAATCCACGATCAGAAAGATCACAGACTTTTTGAAAAATTAAACAAAACTTGTTTCCATTGACCAACTATAGTTATCAACAAAGGAGGCCAACAATATTAGGTAACTGCTTTGGAGAGAGATACAATCCAAAAACTGGAACAACAATGCATGTTAAAACAAACAGTGATACTAGATTCACCATGAAGTTCAATTAATATAAACATGTTGTTTGTGTGTGTGTGTGTATTTCAACCACTAGGTAACTGCATTGGAGAGAGATATCCACTATGAGATGATCATCACTAATAAATCAACTAATTTGTATAAGGACAAAACATGAGTATGCTCGAAGATGATTGTACAAATCCTCCTTAGAGTAAAACTTCTGCTTCATTTTCAAATTAATATAGAAATACAAAAACCACAGGTACAATGTCATTGAAATAAAGCTCCTATTTTTTCACAAACTTTTCTAGCTTCATAAATTTTTTCCAAATTTGAATTCTTTTTTATTGAAATAGTAGCATATATAGGTTGGCACTACTAGTACCGTAAGTAAGAAATTCTGTCATAGAAAATCAACTCACATCAAACATTGTAGGTATTCCAGAAAGAGAATAAATACTAACAAATAGCTGCAAAATAGCTGATTATGCAAACTCGAAAGAGAATAAATACTAACAAATCAACGTGATCCAAGTTTGCTGTTTCCAGTATATATATCCATTTCATTTGTTTTGTTTTCAATTTTGTTTGGTATTTTCATATTGTAAAATACATTTACAAATCGTCAAAATTTACTTGTATATGAGTTGTGGTGTCAGACTGTCATCAAAGATCAAATCTCATTTATTGTGTAATCAATTATTTTTTAAAAATAAATGAAAAAGCCCATGAATTATGGCCCACATGAATTACTTTTTAAAACTTATTATTTATTGAAAAGTTGTCAACTAAACTAGTTACAGTTGGGCTCTTTTAAATATGAGTGCACACATGTATGATAGATTATATTTTTCTTAGTTGTTATCAATTTCAGTTCATCCAATTACCAATCAAATCCAAGTTTGTGATTATGCATTGTTTTGCCAAAAATATTACAATACTAACTTGATTAGCATTATTTTAGGAAAGTCTATTAGCGTCATCTAAAAATGGATTAAAGTTGGATAGATAAACCGAGGTCGAGTAAAGCCTATATGGATGGTGTTGCAAACTTCATTAGATTTGCGTGTCAAAAAGCTTGTGCTCGTGGTAGTATTGTTTTTCCATGTAGAAGATATGGTAATTGTTATTCATTCGAACCAGAAATTGTTCAGGAGCATCTATTGTATAATGGGTTTAGTCTCGGTTACACTGAGTGGGTTTTTCATGGAGAAAAAGTCTCTCGTATAGACCACACTCACACTAGTTCACAACCCACTAGTGTTCCAGGTGGCTTCATGGGACGAGATGACGTGTTGGGTTTGCTCCGAGGTGCCTTCCAAGTTACTTGTGAAAACTCAATCAATGAACCGTTACGTTTAGGAATCGAAGTGGGACCTTCAAATGAGCATGGTGAAGAGCAACAGGCTCATTGTGGGGTTGAGTTCAATAATTGTGGTGATCCTTCAGACGTCGAACATCCAGTTCGTTATGCTATTGATGAGACGACGCAATATCGCAACTTGATGAAAGATTATGATACTAAACTTTATCCGGGTTGTCAGAATTTCACAAAGTTAAGTTTTATGTTATATTTACTACACCTCAAATGTTTGAATGGGTGGTCTGGCAAATCTCTGACTATGTTGCTTGAGTTTATCAACATGGCATTTCCGATGTGTGCACCATTGCCATCAAATTATTATGAAGCCATGAAGATTATCAAAGGATTGGGTCTTGGGTATGAGAAGATTCATGTTTGTCGTAATGACTGCACACTGTATTGGGGTGAGCATTTGAATGATGAATTTTATCATGCGTGTGGCGTGGCATGGTGGGTAAATAACACAGTTGATGATGAGATCCGTTGAATGAGATGGATGGTTAATCGAAAAAGAAAAAGGCAGCTAAGGTATTACGTTATTTTCCGCTAATACCGAGATTGAAGAGGATATATATGTCATCTAAAATGGCTTCATTGATGAGATGGCATGACAAAGATTGGACAAAGGATGGGATTTTAAGACACCCTGCGGATGGATTAGCCTGGAAAAAATTAGATAGATTGTATCCCAATTTTGCAGCTGATCCTCGGAGTGTTAGGCTTGGCTTAGCTAGTGATGGGTTCAATCCCTTTCGAACAATGAGTTCAACCTATAGCACATGGCCCGTTCTTTTGGTCCCATACAACTTACCACCGTGGCTTTGCATGAAGCAAACATCTTTCATCCTTTCAATGGTGATTCTTGGTGAAAGAAGCCCCGATAATGATATTGATATCTTTTTGCAGCCTCTAATTGAAGAGTTGAAACAATTATGGGATGGTGTTGATGCGTTTGATGCGTCCACCAATCAAAGCTTTAAGCTTCGCGCTTCTCTTCTTTGGACCATTAATGATTTTTCAGCCTCTGCAAACTTATCTGGTTGGAGCACCAATGGGCGGGTTGCTTGTCCATGTTGTGGGAAATCTACGCATTCTGTATGGTTAAAGCACGGGGGAAAGTTTTGCTATATGGGTCATCGTCGATGGTTAGCAGAAAACCATGAGTTTCGTTTTCAAAAGGATCAGTTTGATGGCACCATAGAGTTGGGATCTGCTCCTGTTCCACCATCTAGGCACGATGTTTTAAGACAACTAGAGGGTGGAAACTATAGCTATGGTAAAACCTCGAAGCTTTCTAAGAAGAGGGCAAGAGAGGATGTTGGTGTCTCTACGGGGCAAGTGCTAGTGGATGAAGGTGATAACCTTTTTGAGGGTGTGGACGAATTTCTTGAAAATGTTGATGATGAGGGTATTCCCATGGATGAGGGAGTTGTAGATACGGTGTGGAAAAAAAGAAGCATTTTTTTTGAGTTACCATGTTGGAAAGACAATCTATTACGTCATAATTTAGATGTGACGCATATAGAGAAGAATGTATGTGATAATTTGATTGGAACAATATTGAATATAGATGGTAAGACTAAAGATAATAAGAAGGCACGCCGTGATCTTGAGAAAATTGGTATTAGGAAAGACCTCCATTTAGTTATTCTTCCTAATGGAAAAGATCACTCGCCTCCAGCATACTACACTATGTCCACGAAGGAGAAGCAGAATTTCTTGACAGTTTTAGCAAATCTTAAAGTTCCTGATGGGCATGCATCAAACATCTCGAGATGTGTCAACCTAAAGGATCGTAAGCTGTTAAACTTAAAGAGTCATGACGATCAAATATTGATGCAAAAAATCCTTCCAATTGCCTTAAGAGCATCTTTGCCTAGACATGTTCTAGCAGTTGTGTCTGAGTTATCATCATTTTTCAAAGCTTTATGCTCTAAAGCCCTTGGCCATTTTCTGCATTTGCTGTGACTCCTTGACCATTCCTATCTTTCAGGTGTGGTTATTCTAATTCTTGTTAACTTTTAATGTATTTTTGATAGTGTGAGATATAATCATTTTAATGTTTTTATCTCTACAGATTGCAAGATGTATAGGTCAAAAAATATCCCTCCATCGGTTAGAGATAACATGTCAAACCAGTATGAAGCTGAGTCTTCACACCATCAAGAAGATATTCACCATGAGCATGACTATCACCTTGACGATGATCATGACACTCAAACTAATTCTGAGACCGATCCAATAACATCGGGAAGTGATCACAATGATAGTGAACGATACGAGATAATTGGTAATTTTTGTATTAGAATACATTCTATATATAACTAGTTCGATACCACATTGTTATACTAATTATATAATTCATGTTTTCAATGTATAGATTCTGAAGGGAGGGTGAGGAAGCAGACACGTGTCTTGAGAACCTCACAAGTGTGGTCCCTTGAACGTGGGGAAAACATTGTGGTCCACTTCAATGCACGTCATCAACCTATTAAGAAAGGTGGCCAAATGTTAAGTAGCTGGTTGGGCAAGGTAGCGAGGAGAGGGAACCTTTGTCCGCTTAATTACACGGATTGGAAGAAGGTCTCTTCTAGCTACAAGAAGGACCTTGTTATATTGATTCGGGTAAGTAACAACTTAATAACCATTGATTGCCTCCAATCTCTCTTTTTGTTTTTGTTTATTCGTGGTGTTGTACATGCATAATCCCTAACACCAATAATGCTTATTTGACATCGATTTCCTTTCTGTGCGGTAGAGAAAGTTCCATTACCCTATGATTGAGGCGATAGACAACATTTTGTTGAGGATGATAGGGAAAAAATGGAGGGACTACCGATATGTGCTGAAAAGGGACTACGTGAGGAACAAAACGAAACAACAAGTTTTGAGCAATGATGTTCCAAAAGGCATAGATCAAGACCAGTGGAAGCAACTGGTGAACTATTGGTTCTCTGACCAGAGTGAGGTTGTTTTAAGACAATAATGTTCATTTGGATTCTCATTGTTTCTATTTTTCTATTAATGATTGATTATTCAATTGGTTTATTATTGGTGTAGAAATATTCGACTATAAGGACAGCGGCACGTGAAAGACAACAATGTCCTCACACGTCTGGTTCAAAGAGTTTTGCTAGACGACGGGATGAATATGTGAGTTAATTTGATTTATTAATCCAATCTTTCATTTAAGATGTCACTGTCACAATTTGATCTCTTTCCATACACGGTAGGAGATGACACATGGGAATGAGTCCGGGCGCGTAGAGTTTTTTGCTGAAACTCATAAACGCAAGGATGGAACTTTTATTGATGATGTATCATGACAATTTATGGTAAGTTGAACATCTTTAAAAATAGGGAAAAAGCCTAATTTTTTTTTATTCCTTCCTATTTTCACTTGATGTGGACTGAAAGAAAGAAGAGAGCCTTCAATTAAGTTAAGAAATATATAGCTTTCATCAAGGGAGGGTGATAAAATATTTTTGACCTTAAAGTTTGATGCTATTATTTTTTTTAAATGAGGATGACTTCATAGACTTCATTGACATACTCTCTTGTTTTTGTAAATGGTTCTTTTGTTATGTACACATGTAGTACTCGCTTGGTGCCTTTGGAATACATCTGTCTGGTTCTTGTGCCTTTAGGATTAATCTGTTGGGCAATGTGATCCTGACATATATATTAGAGTTGTGTTTGAAATATGATCCGTTTTCTGCATAGCTTTAATGATCAATAGTTCTTTCTTTAATTACTGATTAGATATAGATCTGAATTTTAGATTAGTAAATGTGTTTGATTGGCAGTAGGTGAGGTTGGGAACTTGATCATGTTTTTCATTTTTTTCCGAACTAGATTAGTACTAAACAAATTTTATGTATGGTGAAGATTTTATGTACTAAACAAAGGAAGCTTAATTGTATGATGAAGATTTTATGCTTTGAAGGTAAAAATGATATCCTAGTTACACTTTTGGAGTTGTGCTGATAAAAGTGGGATGATTTTGTATGGTGGTGACCACCGGCGAGCATAGATGATACTTTGTTGCTTTGCACATTTTGTCTAAATTAGGTACATTGCTTGGATTGTATATTTGCTTTTCTTTTGCAGGAGGTTTTACGAAAAAATAGGAGAAATTCTACCCGTTTTTCTATAAATATGATAAACACATTTTGTTTTATGTATATTGCGTTGTTATTAGCTACTAAATATTCGGCGGAGTTTAATTTTTATTGTTTCTTAATTGTATGGTGAAGATTTTATGCTTTGAAGGTAAAAATGATATCCTAGTTACACTTTTGGAGTTGTGCTGATAAAAGTGGGATGATTTTGTATGGTGGTGACCACCGACGAGCATAGATGATACTTTGTTGCTTTGCACATTTTGTCTAAATTAGGTCCATTGCTTGGATTGTATATTTGCTTTTCTTTTTCAGGAGGTTTTATGAAAAATAGGGGAAATTCTGCCCGTTTTTCTATAAAATATGATAAATACATTTTGTTTTATGTATATTGCGTTGTTATTAGCTACTAAATATTCGGTGGAGTTTAATTTTTATTGTTTCTTAATTTTAGGTGACAGCTAAAGCTCGTGTTGCTGAACTTGTTGCAGCTTCAGGATCCTCTGATGCTAGCAATAATTTAGCAATACAAAATGAAGTCTTCACCGAACTTATGGGTGAAGAGAGTTCTGGTCGTGTCCGAGGTCAGGGTTTTGGAGTTACACCCTCTGCTGTGTTTGGACTTTCAGCTCAAATAAGGAATGAGATGGGTGCCCATGGGACCTATGCTGAAGAAATAAATAGTTTGAGAGCACAAATAGAAGAAAACAATCAACATCATGCACAACAAATTCAACAAATAACGGTGAGACATGATGATCAATTAAATAATATGCAATCCCAAATGGATGAGCTGAAGTCTTTACTACAACATTTGGCTAATAGAGGACCTCATGATTGATTTCATGATGTTAAAATAATTTTTCATACTATCTACATTTCCATTACTTTGTTTTTGTATGAATTTTATATATTAACTATGATTGTTTGTTGTGTAAATAAGACGTTTATGTTGACTAAAAGAATTATTATGGATGATGCATTTTATATATCGAAGAACTTTTGCATATAGAATGTTGATATTTAAGTCAAAGAAATGTAAAAACATAATTAAATCCGGAATTCATATTGTGCTGGGATGATACTGTATAAATCGCGGCGCTTATATACCGGCGCTTTGAAGTGCCGCTAAATACCGGCGCTTTGAAGTACCGCTATATAAGCGCCGGAAAAACATGCATATTGTGGCGCTTCTTCAAAGCGCCAGTATTTGCATTTCGACACCACGCATTCCGGCACTTGATTCGGTGCATGTAAAAAGCACCAGAAATTCATATTGCGGCGCTTTTAAGGGCCGAAATATGCAAAAAAAAAACGCCGGCGCTGACAATTTATCTTGTAGTGGTTAATTATAAAACGATCGGGACGTCTCCCCATGTGCCGGTTCTTGGAAAATAATTTTTTTTCATCTTTTCCAATATTATGTCGAAATATGAAAATAAATTTATTTTTCAAATTATTTTAAGGATGTGCAAATTGTTGAGGAAATTGAAAAGAAAAATAGAGAGAAAATGAAAAACATTTACCAGAAATAAATGTACCTAGGTATTTAGTAGGAACATATACGGGAAATTGACTCTTTCAGCTCGTGTTTTACTGTTTCAAAATTGAGATCCGTGTGGTAAGTCATTAAATCAAGAAATCTGAATAATAAATGAGCCATGATAGAACCCTGCACTTAGTGCTTCCACAGGTTTAACGAAGCCAAATCAGTTTGGAAGGACAAATTTGGCTTCGCAAATGTGGCTTTGAGATGCTAATTGGCGATGAGATTTTAAAGTGCAGAAGAATTCTAAATGATTGTCTTCAATGTGATATCAATTTTGTAAAAGCAAGTCCTAAGGTGCCATGTTGTTTGTAATCCAAAAAATAGCTGAAAATTAAGTTTTCTGAAAAACATTTCCTCTTAAGAAATGGGGAAGCAAGTTATTTTGAAAAATCTTATTTCTACCCTGGATACAACTACGGTGCCGTCGATATAGATGATGACACTTAATTTTTTGATACCATATGATAGTAATTCGAGATAATATTTAACAGTATTTTAGTATATTTGCATTATTTGACCTAGAAACGGAAGTAAAACAAAACATCACACAAGAGAGTCTATAACCAAGTCTCAAAATTCACTTTAGAGCCTGCAAACAAGAAAAAATTTAAACAGTGTAAGAGAAGAAAATTGATAGACTAAATAGAAAAAATGGAAAGAAAAAAGAGATGACTTTCAAGTTTACATGGTATAAAAAACTTTATTTTGGAAATAAGATCAAAACTATCCTATTTTAAGAATTAATATTTTTAAAAGGCTCATATAAAAGAAAAACACTCTTAAAAGTGCTTAGTTGTTTGTGAGTCTTATTTTGGAAATAAGATCGAAACTATCTTATTTGAAGAATAAATATTTTTAAAGGGCCTCTATTAAGGAAAAACTCTTAAAAGTGTTTAGTTGTCTGTGAATCTGCCGTAAATATTGAACTAGCTAGGCTGAGAGTCAGGAGCTATATATACACATTGTTAGAGCAATCTTGGGTTCCCACCTCAAAGCTATATTTCATTGCAGCTATACACATTAGAGTCATGATCAATAAAAGAGATGTTGAAGAAGATAACGATGATGATAGTTATCAAAGTGCGATGATAATGATGAGATGTTGAAGATGACAGTTTTCGTTTGCAGCTATACACATGGCAGCTATACCACGTCAAGACTATTTTGTACGCTACAAGAATTATTATAAGTCACAATCGTTTTTGTTCTTCATCGCACTTTGATAAAAAAAATCATTTTCATGGTTTTTTAACTATACGATCAAAAGGTCAATCAATATATTTCAACATAGAATAATCTACTCAAGATCAACATTTTTCAACTAAAATTAAGTATATAAATCTTTAATTTTTACATTTTACTTCATTGCAACTATTATAAGTTACTTCATTTTTAGTAGGTTGTATGAAGTTGAAAAAAACATATTTATGACTGAGATGCCTGCATTGTTTTATTTTAACACTCGTATCTGCAGCTGTGATAAACAGTGTACGACCTCAATTACAATTTTTAAAAAATATCCAAGATCTAATAGGGACACTATAGTTTTGTTATGCATCCACTCCATTTTGATAATATTGTTTCAGGTCAAATAGAGCAAATTACACAATACAAGCTTTTTCTAAATGAACCATTAATTTAAACTTAACTTTAAATTTGAAAAAAAAACAAAAAAATTAACGTACCTCGAACAAGAGAATGGAGTAGACCAAAGGTAAACCCGCCAACAAGGTTAATCTTAAACCTAAATACACAAAATGGCCACCATCTTTTGTGTTAATTTCCTAACTACCCTTATAATAAAAGTTCCACTTTACAGGGTGTTTTAGTCTTTTTGGGGACTAGCGCAAACAACATATTAAATAATATATTATTTAACTAGAAAACCAATTCCATCGTAAAAGGGTTATTTAAAAACAAAGCTATAGAACTCAATCATACACTTTTCATAGTTCAATCATATCCATACTCAATGAAATATAATGTCAAGTAATTCCATGCATGGCCATTTTATATCTCATTGTGCTATATTGCCTTTTTTTGGGTTAATTATAAAACAACTGGACGTCTCCTCATGTATCGGTACATTTCTATCTTTTTTACATATTTTGAAAAATATTTTCTTTTCATCTTTTTCAATATTATATTGAAAAGATGAAAAATAATAAAAATATTGTTTTCCAAGTTATGTTAATAACGTGAAAATTGTTAAAGAAATTGTAAATAAAAATAGAGAAAAAATGAAAAACATTTACCACAACATACTAAATGTATCTAGGCATTTAGTACGTAAATATATGGGAAACTAACTCGTTCAGCTCGTGTTTTACTGTTTCAAAATTGAGACCCGTGTGCTAAATCATTAAAGCTAGAAATCTGAAAAATAAATGTGCCACGATAGAACCCCACACTTAGTGCTTCCGCAGTTTTAACGAAGCTATATCTGTTTGGAAGGACAAATTTGGCTTCACAAATGTGGCTTTGAGACGCTAATCGGGGATGAGATTATTAATGACAGAAGAATTCTAAATGATTATCTTCAATGTGATATCAATATTGTAAAAGCAAGTCATAAGGTGCCAAGTTGTTTGTAAACCAAAAAATAGCGGAAAATTATGTTGTCTGAAAATATTTTCTTCTTAAGAAATGGAGAAGCAGGTTATTTTGAGCAATTTTATTTCTACAGTGGATACAACTACAGTGCAGTTGATATAAATGGTGAGACGTAAATTTTTGATACCATATGTGTAATACCCGTATTTTTTAAGTAAGAGTAAATGTGTATTTTAATAAATATAGCAAAGAGTTAAAATCCTAGAAGGTTGAATGAGAATTGAAAGAGACAAAGGTTGAAAAGCAAAAAAAAAAAGAAATCAAAAAGTAAACAGTAAAAATCGTGGCAGCAGGTAGCTGCCAAGAGAATTGAGGCAATCATTATAATTTTAGGCAATCATCATGTTTTTTTAGGCAATCATTACATTTGTGGAAAGTAAGTTAAAGGGAAGTTATTATGTTGTTAAGACAATTATTATGCCTTACCTTCATATCGTACAGACCTTGGGAGAGGGAGCTACTGAAGTTTTCAGCCCAAGCTCTCTTATATAAATGTGTGCAATAGGTTCAAGCAAGGTATAAGCAAGGTACACGAAGGAATTTTGGTTAGTTTCATGTAATTCTTCTGTTTTCTTAAAATATTTGGGAGTTCAAAGAAATGTTGAAAGAACAAAATTTTGAAGGGATTTTCTATGGAATTTTATAAAGAATCATGAAAAGCTATCAGAAAAGCAAAAGGTAATAAGGTATTGGTTATTTTTGAATTTATGATATTTATGAAGTTTTCATGAATTCAAAGTGAGAATTTTCAAAGTGTGTGGTTTATATCAAATTGAAGAATAAATTAGAAAATTTATATAAATATGATGTCAGGTGTTGACGATCTACAATTGGGAAAAATTCAGAAAAGTACAAGAAAGGCAAAGAGGTGATCCACGGGTAGCTTTAAGAGCTACGTGGTGAGTTGGATTTACTTTAAGTAGTCTAAATAAAAAATGAAATATCTAGTGATAATATTAAAATAAATTATTGATGAATGCTTGGGTGATAGATGAAAAAATTTGATTTATAGGCATGATAGGAAATTTGGACATGTAGAAATATTTTTCGGTGAGGAATAATATTTTTGGAAATAATAGTTTATTTGAGAGTAAAAGAGATGAATAAATTATTGATGAGTTATATTGATGTCTTAATACGAATTATGATGAGTAAATTTTAGTGGATTTTGATAAGTTTTGATAGATGAATTGATATGATTTGGGATGAAATTTGGTGAATCTTGACAAACTTTAATTGATTATTTGATGTGATTTGGGATTAGAGGAATTTTTTAGAATAATCAGGATAGCCAATTTAAGTGTTTTAAATTTATATGTTTTTTTATATTGCTGTTTATATGCATATTTCATATCATGACTCATATACATATGCATTAAATGAGAAAGAAAAGAACTGGGAAGTGGCCGGTCTAATGAAATAACCGTGACAGCCGGTATATGCTGGAAATAAAAGGGACACCATGACAGTCGGTATATGCTGGAAATAAAAGAGACATCGTGCCAGCTGGTATATGCTGAGAAAATTCCGTGGTAACCGGGACAAGTTGCAAAGTAAAGAACCGGGAAGAGGCCGGTCTAAGATAATAACAACCTGTCAACAAGTGGGAAGACGTTCCCATCATAATCATTCATGCATTTGCACCTGTTTTAATTATTGCTGCATTATTGAAATGCTGAAGTGTGATGTATCATCGTGAATTTAATTATAGATGATTGAGTCTCATAAAAAGAGACAACTATGATAATAAGATTATTGGAAAGCTGAGATATGGTATATTGTTGTGAATGATGGCTGAGTCTCATAAAAAGAGACAACTATGATGATGAGATTATTGAAATGCTGAGATGTGATATATTGTTGTGAATTTAATTATAGATGGTTAAGTCTCACAAAAAGAGACAGCTATGATGATGAGATTATTGAAATGCTGAGATGTGGTATATTATTGTGAATTTAATTATAGATGGTTGAGTATCAAAGAAAGAGACATTTATGGTGATAAGACTTATCTAAATGGTAGACTTTATGATGTGAACTTCATTACGAGGTAATTATGAGATAATTGATGGCCTTAAGGTGGACCAATGATTGAGAAGAAGATATTGATAGAGAATGAATCTTATGACATGTGTAATGATAGTAGAAATTTGTCATCAGGTTATGTGAAAAATAAAAGATTAAATATTAAAGGACTATTTACGGAATTTTGGAATACTTTTAGTAAATTAAATTTACTGAGCTTGTGAAGCTCACCCCTCATTGTACAATGATTTTTAGGTAGCAGGCTTGGCAAATAGTTGGTGAGTTGAGGTTCAGAAGAAATCATTTTCTGTAAGCCGCGTACGTGTCATCATCCTCAGACTAATGAGAAAATAAAATGAAAAATTTATTTGTAAATATTCATGCATCTTATGTTGTAAATTATTTGTAAGATAATTTCAGATTTATATTGCATATATGTATCGTGCTGGGATTCTCAAAATGTGATGACACCCTTTTGGGATGGTCAACCTGAGATGGGTCGTTACAATATGATAGTAATTCGGGATAACATTTAACAATAATTTGATGTATTTGCATCATTTGACTGTAGAAATGGAAGTACAACAAAACATCACACAAGAGAGCCTATAACCAAGTCTCAAAATTCATTTTAGAGCCTGCAAACTAGAAAAATTTTTAAACAGTGTAAGAGAAAGAAATTGATAAACCAAATAGGAAAAATGGAAAGAAAAGAGAGATGACTTTCAAGTAAATAGAAAACTTTATTTTGGAAATAAGATCAAAATTATCTTATTTTAAAAATTAATATTTTTTAAAACGCCCCTATTAAAGAAAAAAATTCTTAAAAATGCTTAGTTGTCTGTGAGCCTTATTTTGGAAATAAGATCAAAACAGTCTTATCTTAAGAATAGATATTTTTTAAAGGCCTCTATTAAGGAAAAACTCTTAAAAGTGCTTACTTGTCTGTGAGTCCGCCCTAAATATTGAACTAGCTAGGATAAGAGTCTGGAATTATATATACATTGTTAGAGCAATCTTGGGTTCCTATGGCAAAGCTATATTTTATTGCAGCTATACACCGTAGATTCATGATCAATAAAAAATATGTTGAAGATGATAATGACGACGATAGTTTCCAGTCAAGTCCTGTAAGGTTAATTTTGATTTCTTTTCTCTCTCCTTTATCTTGTACGGTCATGCTACCATTCACAATGTTCTTGGTCATTCAAACTTGACTTTTTAAGCTTTCTTTTTTTTTTTTTTTAAATCATGACTTCCAGATATCAGATCAGTGATTTACCATATACAATTTGCCTCCGGTAAGAAATCTTTTTCTTTTTTTTGCTTTCAGAAGTACTTTGATTTCATATTCCATTGTCTTCATTAATTTGTCTGTAATTTTTTTATCTACAAAAATAGAATTTATTAATGAGCATCAAAGCTGCAAAAATTAAACCCAATCATCCAGCAAGAGAGTTAACTAGTGAACATCCTAACCATTTGGATCCCAAACAAACTACACAAACCAGCAGAAAAATCAAAGGATAAACATATCAATTTTTTTCATTACCATTATACAACCAAAACAACCCCAAAATGAGCATAAACAAATAATATTCAAGAATTGTAATTCTCCGTTGAAGCATACTCTTCCTACTCTCTCATTTCCATTCGGTAGATTTATTCAATCTGTTGAATAATTATGCCTTGAATTAGTGGTGGACCAAAAATTGTCTAAAGTTGAGTCCACTTCTTGCATAATTTGTGGCTTTTGTTTGTGGGTCAAAAGCATCTTCTACTTTAGGCCATGGTGGAAGACAAAGTGGAAGACAAAGTTCACTTTGGTATAATTGGAGAACAAAATGATGAGCAACAAAATGATGAGCATTCATTGTTGTTTGTCCTTTGGAACTTTTGTGAGCCTATAAAAGCATTCCAATTTGAAGCATTCCATCATCAAGTAACATCAAGAATCATCAAGTGAAAGAGAAGTTAAGAGAGAAATTGTAAGATTGTGTGTATTGGCTAAAGCCAATTTTGTAAACACTCTTTGTATATTCTCTCACTATAGTGAAATTTTGCTTGCTGGCCTCTGCCCGTGGAGTAAGCTTTAAGCCGAACCACATAAATTTGCTGTCTCCCATTTTATCTTACTTTATTGTTTTGTCATTATTACTCGATCAATTTACGATCCTGTCACGATCCGTTTCTAACAAACTGGTATCAGAGCTTGCAGGTGGTAAATTTCTGTCTGTTTTTCTGCGAGTTTACTGTTTATGTGAATAGTAAATTTTGTGAATAGTAAAATTTTGTTCAGGATCATTTTGTTCGATCGAGATGTCAACAATGAAGTTTGATATTGAGAAGTTTGATGGAAATAGCAGTTTCAGTCTATGGCAAGTTCGTATGTTATCCATTCTAACCCAAAATGGCTTGAAGAAAGCACTACTGGGGAAAGCCAAGATGCTTACCGGCATGAGTGATGAAGATTGGGATGACCTAGATGACAAGGCTCTATCCGTAATCCAACTGAGTCTTTCAAATGATGTCTTATACCAAGTTCTGTCAGAGAAGACTTCTGCAGACTTATGGGCCAAGCTAGAGGAGTTGTACTTGACTAAATCCTTGGCCAACAGGTTGGTTTTGAAGCAACGCCTTTATGGTCTCCACATGACGGAAGGTTCCTCTCTCAAGTCCCATATCAGTGAGTTTATCTCAATTATTAATGATTTGAAAAATCTTGAAGTTATTATTGGGTATGAAGATCAAGCTCTCTTATTATTATGTTCATTACCACTCTCATATAAAAATTTTAGAGACACTATAATTTATGGTAGGGAAGAATTAAATTTTGATGATGTAATATCTTCCCTTATGAGTAAGGAGAAATTAGATAACGAACTTTTGTCTAGTAAGTCTGATGATCAGGGCTCTAGTCTTGTTGCAAGAGGCAGATCCAATGACAGAGGCTTTGATGGTGGCAAGAATAGAAGAAGATCAAAGTCAAGAGGAAAGCACAAAAATTTGATTTGTAATTATTGCAAGAAGAAGGGACACATCATAGCGGAATGCTACAAGCTGCAGAACAAAAAGAAGAATGAATGGCAAAATGACAAGGGCAAGCAGAAGGAAGAAACAGCTGATGCTGATGTAGCAGAAGAAAAAGATGATGATGTTCTATTTGCAACCAACAAGTCCAGATCCAATGACGAGTGGATTCTTGATTCTGGATGTTCTTATCATATGTGCCCCAACAGAGATTGGTTCTCTACATATGATTCTGTTGAAGGTGGAGTTATGTTAATGAGCAATAATGCCACTTGCAAAACTGTTGGTGTAGGCACAGTAAAAATCAAGTTGCATGATGGAGTTGTCAGGACATTGACTGATGTCAGACATGTACCTGATTTGAAGAAAAATCTTATTTCTTTGGGCATTCTGGATGCCAATGGCTGCAAAACTGTGATTAAGTCTGGGAACATAAAAATTTCCCGTGGTGCTCTTGTTCTCATGAAAGGGAAGAAGTCTGGCAGTCTATACACCTTATTGGGTTCAACAGTTACAGGCTCTGTAGCAGTTTCCTCATCCATGTCAGATTCAGACTCTACCAAGTTGTGGCATATGCGCCTAGGGTATATGAGTGAGCAGGGATTAGCTGTACTTAGTAAAAGAGGTCTTCTGCCTGAAAGAAAGATTAAGAAGCTGGATTTTTGTGAGCATTGTGTCTTTGGAAAGCAGAAAAGAGTCAGCTTCAACACTGCAATTCACAGAACCAAAGGTACTCTTGATTACATTCATTCTGATATATGGGGGTCTTCTCGTGAAATTTCCAAAGGAGGAGCCAAATACTTGCTAACGATTATTGATGATTTTTCTAGAAAGACTTGGGTCTATTTTCTCAGGCACAAGAATAAGGTATTTGGCATTTTCAAGCAATGGAAGACCTTATTGGAGAAGCAGACCGGGAAGCTAGTCAAGAGACTCAGAACAGATAATGGTCTTGAGTTTTGTGATTCAGAGTTTAATCAATTCTGCAAAGATGAAGGCATTGTCAGACATCGGACGGTGAGAAAGACACCACAGTAGAATGGTGTCGTAGAGAGGATGAATCGAACACTGTTAGAAAGAGCTCGATGTATGCTTTCTAACGCAGGTCTTAGCAAGGAATTTTGGGCAGAAGCAGTCAATTTGGCATGTCATTTGGTGAACTGCTCTCCTCACAGATCACTTGAACTTAAGACACCTGAAGAGGTATGGTCAGGTAGCCCTCCTGATTACTTTAACTTAAGAATATTTGGTTGCCCTGCATATGCTCATGTGAATGAAGGAAAATTGGAGCCTAGGGCGAAGAAATGTATTTTTCTTGGTTATGCTTATGGTGTTAAGGGTTTTTGCTTATGGTGTCATGATACTCATAAGTTTATAATTAGCAGAGATGTTACTTTTGATGAATCTGCTATGCTTCACTCTAGAAAAGAATTGCCTGTTCAATGTGATACAGGAAAGAAGAATGCACAAGAGAAGGTGGAGCTTGAGGTTGATACCTCATCATCTGCAAATCCTAATCCTATTCAGCCAGGAAGTTCGTCTCCAGGTGGAGAGACACACCATGAAGCTGAGCATCACATTCTAGCTGGTGGAAGACAAAGGAGACAGATAAAACCACCCCAACGGTATGGTTTTGAAGATATGTTGGCTTATGCATTAAATGTTGCAGAAACCATTGATGTCGCCGATCTAACCTCATACTCTGAGGCCATCAGTTCATCTGATTCAGACAAATGGCTCATTGCGATGCATGAAGAGATGGAATCTCTAAAGAAAAATGACACCTGGAAATTGGTCGAACCACCTAATGGTAAGAAAATTATCGGGTGTAAATGGATATTTAAGAAGAAGGAAGGAGTCACTGGTGTTGAAGACACCAAGTATAAGGCACGATTAGTAGCGAAAGGCTACAGCCAGGTGGAGGGAGTTGATTTTAATGATGTTTTCTCTCCAGTTGTTAGACATACTTCTATTCGTGTCTTACTTGCTCTAGTTGCAATGCATAATTTGGAGTTGGAGCAACTTGATGTGAAAATAGCCTTTCTTCATGGTGATCTTGATGAACAAATCTATATACAGCAACCAGAAGGTTTTGAAGTTGAAGGCAAGGAAGATCATGTTTGTCTTCTAAAGAAATCCTTGTATGGACTCAAGCAGTCTCCACGCCTGTGGTATCGAAGGTTTGACTCTTTTATGCTGAGTATTGGATTTTCTAGATGCAAGTATGATAGTTGTGTCTACTATCAAAGACTTGATGATGGTACTTTCATATATTTGTTGCTATATGTTGATGACATGTTGATTGCAGCAAAGAACATATATGAAATTAATAGATTGAAATCTCAACTAAATGATGAATTTGAGATGAAAGACCTAGGTGCAGCAAAGAAAATTTTGGGAATGGAGATCAACAGAGACAGAGGTGCAGGTAGTTTCTATCACAACAGAAATATATTGAGAGAGTCTTGAAACGTTTTGGTATGCATGATGCTAAACCTGTGAGTACTCCTTTAGCTTCTCACTTTAGATTATCAGCATCCATGTCACCACAGTCAGAAGAAGAGATAATGTATATGTCTAGAGTTCCTTATTCTAGTGCAGTGGGAAGTATTATGTATGCAATAGTTTGCACTCGACTAGATATCTCACATGCTGTCAGTGTAGTTAGCAGATACTTGTCCTGTCCAGGAAAAACTCATTGGCAAGCTGTCAAGTGGATTTTGAGATATTTGAAGGGTACTTCTACTGCTTGTTTGGAATTCGGTAAAACTTCTGACAATCTAGCTGGATATGTGGATTTAGATTTTGCAGGTGATTTGGACAAGAGAAGATCAATTACAGGTTATGTATTTACTATTGGGACTTATACAGTCAGTTGGAAAGCTACCTTGCAGCCGACAGTTGCATTGTCTACTACAGAGGCAGAATTTATGGCTGTTACAGAAGCTGCCAAAGAAGCCATTTGGTTAAGAGGTATACTTAATGAACTCAGTTTGGAAACAAATAAAATTATAGTTTATTGTGACAGTCAGAGTGCTATACATTTGACGAAGGATCAGATGCATCATGAGAGAACTAAACACATTAATGTGAAGTATCACTTTATTCGGGATATTGTGGCTCAAGGTGATGTTATTGTAAGAAAGATTGGCACTCTGAATAATCCAGCTGATATGCTGACAAAATCTCTTCCCATTACCAAGTTCACACACTGCATGGACTTGGTTGGTGTTGCACAACATTTGCATTAGACCCTTCGGGGTTGTTTGGCAGAGGTTGAAGCTTTTATTTTCACTATTGTCAAATTCAAGTCAAGGTGGAGATTTGTTGAATAATTATGCCTTGAATTAGTGGTGGACCAAAAATTGTCAAAAGTTGAGTCCACTTCTTGCATAATTTGTGGCTTTTGTTTGTGGGTCAAAAGCATCTTCTACTTTAGGCCATGGTGGAAGACAAAGTGGAAAACAAAGTTCACTTTGGTATAATTGGAGAACAAAATGATGAGCAACAAAATGATGAGCATTCATTGTTGTTTGTCCTTTGGAACTTTTGTGAGCCTATAAAAGGCATTCCAATTTGAAGCATTCCATCATCAAGTAACATCAAGAATCATCAAGTGAAAGAGAAGTTAAGAGAGAAATTGTGAGATTGTGTGTATTGGCTAAAGCCAATTTTGTAAACACTCTTTGTATATTCTCTCACTATAGTGAAATTTTGCCTGCTGGCCTCTGCCCGTGGAGTAGGCTTTAAGCCGAACCACGTAAATTTGCTGTGTCCCCTTTTATCTTACTTTATTGTTTTGTCATTATTACTCGATCAATTTACGATCCTGTCACGATCCATTTCTAACACAATCATATCATTTTCATTCTTTGCAGAGTGGGCACTCTTATCATCTTCTTTGGCAGCAGCATCCTTAGACAGGAGAAGCAAGGATCAATCTCGTTAAGCCTCTCCTTCAGTTTCTCATGAAGATCCTCCAGCAAGGCCTTGAACTCAATGAGCTCATTCGGGGTAGGCTCGTGGACAGGTTTAAGGAACTTGTTTGATCCATTTGCTTCCATTGCTTTACGAAGCATGTCTCCGCATTGTTCCTCATCATGCAGCTGCTTAAGAAAGTCACCAAGCTGCTGTTTGAGCATCTCCACTCTTGCCTAGGCCTGGCGATACTCAGATTCATGCTGTCAATAAATGAAGTCCTTTAATTTCTTTTTTATTTTATAAAATATTTATCTTTAGAGTTGTTGTCAACTCCGTTAGATCCATTAGATTCCTTATTTGTTTACTGGGTATATTGTGTAATGGGGATCAAAAGTAGATCTTCCCTTGTGTTATCTATAAATGTTTATATGATGAGAAGAATAAGATCTTAGGATTCTGGCCATATAAAGGCTCTTATCAAACCAATTGATTGTTTAATTTCAAAATTTTTGTCCTCTTTATTCTTCTCATGGGTACAATCTTTTAATACCAAAGACATAATTTAATTATCCATTTAATTTGCATTATAGACCTTGTTGGGAAAATTGAATCACACATAAGCGATTTAATAGCGAGATTTAATTAAACCATGCACATACACGAATTTAATGAAAATAAAATAAACAAAGATTAAATGAAAGGAGTTAATAATGATTTAAGTGGTTTGATACTTTCTCTTTGATGTGAATTCTCTATGTTCTAGATCAAAACATTCTTAAACTATTAGAAATTTCAAACCATATTGAGTTTCTTAGATTTCCTTAATTATGATTGTATTTCTTTTTTGCTAAGTAGAACTTCTGGTCCTTCCTCTGATTAAGTGTCTATATTTCAATCTGCAACGTGAAAACTCTTGTTTTCAATGTTTTGTGCTTATATATATATATATATATATATATATATATATATATATATATATATATATATATTGAAACAGCTGGATGCTGATTTAATCTCAAAGATCTTTACTTTTGTAAGGTTGAAAATATAATTTCATCAGTCTCCAGTCTCGTTACAATGTAGAAGATAGATTTATATCTTAAAAGTGTTGGATAATTGTGCAAGTTCATTGCAATTGGAATTGGGCATATATATTGTGACGTACCCTATATCTTTAATAAATTCATGAACCTTTCAAAACAAAAATTTGCATTGCATGTTTTAAGTGCTCTATTTCTATTGTTTGGTTCTTATGAAAAACTTATACTATCTTCAGATGTTTAATTAGATGATCTGTGATTGTTACACCCCTACTTAAAAAAATTGTGAAGTAAAGCTTACTATACATATAGATGTTGATTATAAGGTGGTCACCACTAAATCACAAAGTTTAAAGTGTTCAAATTCATGTAAAAAATAGTGCATTGCAGGCTTTACTTCACAGTTTTTACAGCAAAGAAATCACACTCTTATGTGTCAATTATGTTACACTAACATTGAAATCAAAATTACATTTTTTTTTCATTGTATTTAATTATATAACTAGATAAATCTCCCAAACATGTTGATAGCTAATAAGAGTTAATTCTAGGGTTTTTCTAGGATATTTGAAATTAAATACGTATCCATTTAATACTCCTTAATGAGCATTTTCATGTAATGAATTTGTTGGAAAAGATAGAATCCCATTAAATAACTTTGTTTCTATTTTCTAGGAGTTTGTTTTCTTATTTATCTCATTTCTCAATTATCTCCTTGTAATTAGCTAAGATTACTCTGTATATATAGCCGAAAAAGGCCTCATATTCAATACATCAGATATTCATTTTTTCTGAAAGTTTACATGGTATCAAAGCTTTAGGGTTTTTTTTTTGGAAATTCCAAAGCCTTCATCGCTTCATCTACTTTGGCCTTCATAGCCGACCATACCTCTGGCCTTTATCGCCAATTTTTTCTTCCCTCTAATCTTGCCTTCTTCTCCATCATTAACCCACCATGGCTGAAAACACCACCATACCCACAGAAGTTCCCAATCATTCGACTTCAAGTGATCTGCAAAATATTCAAGCAACGTACATGCTGAATGGGAAGAATTGTTTGAAGTGGGGAAACTAAGGAGGACAACAAAGTAATATGGGACAGTAGCAGAATCAGTCCTATTTCACCAGGAATCAACCAGGTTCAAACCAAGGTATGCTTAATATAGAGGAGGTAGAAAAGCTAAAGGGACTTATGGGATCGCTGGAAAAACCTAGTGGTTCATGCTCTCTCGCATTCTTAGGTAAGTTCTCATTTTCTCAAGGACAAAATGTCTCCGATGAAACTATCAGGAATTTATGGGTCATTGACTCAGGAGCCACAGACCATATGACTCATTCTTCACTAAATTTTAGCACATACTCTCTATGTCCTAGCAATCGAAAAATAGCAGTTGCTGATGGTTCTTTAACTACTGTAGCTGGTCTAAGAGATGTTCATATCAGTCATTCTCTTACTTTAAAAAATGTTCTTCATGCCCCAAAGTTGTCTACCAACTTAATATCCATTCAAAAGCTCACACTTGATATGAATTGTAATATACTTTTCAATCCTTCTCAATGTTTTTTTTAGGACCAGGTTTTGGGGAAGAAGATTGGACTTGCTAAGGAGAGAAACGAGCTCTACTATCTTGACGAACCAAGCAAGTCACATATAGTCAAAAATATTTTATCTCTGTCATTTATATCATCATCTAATAAAGACACCATTTGGCTCCACCATTTTAGACTAGGTCATCCATCTTTTGGAATCTTGAAAATTATGTTTCCTACTTTGTTTAGAGGTCTAGGTGCTAAACAATTTCATTGTGATATATGTGAGTTTGCAAAGCATAAACCTGTAACTTTTCTAATCAGCAATAATAAAAGCCCAGTTCCATTTTATTTGGTTCACATTGATATATGGGGACCCTCTACAGTTCCAAATGTGTCTCATTCTCATTGGTTTGACTCTTTCATTGATGATTGTACTAAGGTTTCTTGGATCTTTCTTATTAAACATAAATCAGATGTAAGCAGTGTACTCCCAAGCTTCTACAACATGATTCAAAACCAATTTGGGGTAAAAATCAAAAGATTCCGATAAAAAATGCAAGGGATTATTTTAATCAAGTTCTATCTCCATATTTTCAAAAAGAGAGAATCATCCTTGAATCCTTTTGCGTTGATAATCCACAACAAAACGGGGTGGCAGAGAGGAAAAATGATCATTTGCTAGCCACAACCCGAGCCTTTCTCTTTCACCAAAATGTTCCAAAACACTACTAGGGGAAGCTGTATTCACTGCTGCTTATATGATTAATCGTCTACCTTCTCGGGTGCTAGGGTTTAAATCACCAATGGAAACAATGTCCCAATTCTATCCCGACCTTCGTGCAATAAATAATCTCACTCTAAGAATCTTTGGCTGCACTGCTTTTGTTCATGTTCATAGTCAAAACAGAGGAAAATTAGATCAAAGGGCTCTCAAGTGTGTGTTTGTAGGTTATTCGTCCACCCAGAAAGGATACAAATGCTACCATCCACCTACACATAAATTCTTTGTCTCCATATATGTCACTTTTGAGGAAACAAAGTTGATTATGCTCAAACTAATACACGGTTATTGTGTATAGGTGTCAATCCCACGAGGAAAAAAGAACTACAAGGAAAGATGTAAACTTTAATACGAAACGATAAAATCCAAATAAGTAAATATGAGTTTTAATAATGAAATTGTATGAGAGAATTATGTAAATATAATGAAGAATATAGATGGGAAACAACAAGGTTCCCTGGAATCCTCCATAGGTTCGTTGCCTTATTCCACACTCGATTAAGTTGTTTTTATCTCGATTGCAAGTTTCACATCCTAAACAAGCAATCGACAAATATTCAATCAAAGCATATGAAAACCCTAATGTAATTGCTATGAAGTATTCTTTACTTTCGATTCAAGCACAGATGACCTATCTTATAGATTTATCAAGAAACGACAATATATCTCAATAACAATATCGTAGTAATGGACAAACCTAAAAGATAAATCTACCGGACTCAATCACATCCAAACAACTTGACATAAGAAAAGCTTGACTAGACTTATATGGAGAAGAAGCATGCAATCACCAGATTAAGAAAATCTTCTAATTAAACTAAAGAGTAAATCATAACAATGTTTTGACAATAAATCCAAACTACAATTGAATCAATAATGGAAAATAAGAACAACTACACCTAGGGATTCATCCCTTTGCCTTGCTTGGAGATTAGTTAGCCATGGGGCTCATGCTTGAACACCATAATGTCGAGCTCTCTCCTCAGTTTCTAGCCTTCATGATTGTTCTCCTATCAAACCCTAAGTGATCTATTTATAAAACAAAAGGTCCAAGGGTGTTTTCGAGTTTAAACCATCATTAAAGTCCTAATTAGGTCATGACATGGAGCAGGGGATCGCGTGGGCGCCGTAACTCTCATTAGTCCAGGCTGCGGCTCAGACCTTTGGGCTTTTTTCTTGCTTCTGGAGGCCGCACCTCTCATTGCCAAGTCGTACCACTCATTGATCCAAGCCACGGCGCCCACTGATGGCTTCCTTGCTCTTTTGGGCTTGGTTCTGGAGGCCGAGGCTTAGACTTCTTCAGGCCGCAACGCACACACCTAAGACTTAGTTTCTCTTCATTTTATCTTACCGAAACCACTCCTACACCTCGATATGCATAGAATCTTAGTGCTTCAAGTGACGATAGCTTTTCTATCTCTTTTAAACACAAAGTACCTGAAAATGCACCTAAATAAGTCAATGATCCAAGAATATCACTTTAGAGTTATTAAGGTATAAAAGCATAATTCAAACCTCAATCAACCTAGTTGAAAATCACCTTCACAAGATTCCTAGGTGGTGATCTTCCAAACACCCAAGTCTAGAATGACTTGTAGAAAGAAATACAACAATTGAAAGCAAGGAAGAAAAGAACACAAGCGATTTGTTATCGAGGTTCGGCAATATGCCTATGTCCCCGTGAGTTCCTCTGAACTCTCTGCACTAAATCAATGGTTCTTTACAATCACAACAACTCTCTCCAAGAAACTCAAGTTCTTGAAGAAACCAAGAAGAGAAGATGAAACGATAAGAACTATTACCATGCTCTTTATCTATACTACTCTCTCTTCTTTTCTAACCAACCTCTCTACAATGAGTCCCTCTTGTGTTTTGTGTCTTTGCACTCTCACACAATTCTCTCATTCACACATATATCTCACAAGTTACATTACATATTTCTTGTATGTCACACTTGTTGTTGATAATGAAGCTAGGTGACCCTTTATATAGTGCACCAACTTCTTGTTCAATCTTGAGTGTCATTCTCCACCCTTAGATCTTGATGACCAATCAACAATGGCTTTCCATCAATCCTAAGTGATGCTATGCATTTTGAACTTCCACCCATGCACTGAAAAAAAGACTGAATCAAGTTAAACATGTGTGCATCAGTGTGCTTAGCGCTGCAGCCTAGAACAAGGGGCCCTGCGGCGCTAGGCAAAACACCTTTTTTTACCATTGCTGGGCGCTGCGGCCTTGGTGAGGGAGAGGTGCGGTGCTGGACTTCCTTCGGCACCTCTCTTACTGGGCACTGTAGCCTGGGAGGAGGAGGGTTGCAGTGCACACTAAAGCTGGACTCCTCACAACTGTGCGCACTTCTTTGCCTTCCTGAATAGAGGTGTGCACACACACCCAAAGTGATGCGCACACTTGTGTGCACTCCTTTAACATGCTGAAATTTATTCTTCCAACCTTGGTTTAGACCTTAACCATGTTTAAACCTTAGACAAATATCAACAATCTCTACCTTTATCTAAGCATTTAAACCCGAACCATTGTGCAGAGAACTTCAGGATCCAAACTCATCTTGAGTCATCATTCAACCGACTCCATTCCTAAGAAGTCCAAGGAAATGATTGGACCTTCTTAGAGGTAGAACCTTGGTGTCTAAATCTGTAGAACTTTCGTACATGGCTACCTTATCTATGTGCTTTGTCCTCCCATGGAACACCGAATTCCTCCACAAGTGCCACGCACTTTAGTTAACCGAATACGCCACCACCTGCTCTTTTAGGACCATCCACTCATCCAACAACCCTTTGCACCAAATAGCCTCCTTTATGGCTTCCATAGCCGCTATGTACATAGCCTTGGTTGTTAAGAGTGCTACCACCAGTTGCCACCGAGCCTTCAGATACCTCAGCAACCACTTCATCCCAAGCCAATGCTTTTTTTCGAGACTACTCACAAATCTACTGAGAACACCCATTGCCCAAGAAACCCTTAACAAGTTTCTCTTCTTCTCTTGGATTATACATATCCCAAGGATCTTTTGGGTAAGACTGAGATCCTTCATCTCAAACTCCTCACTGAGTTGAGATGTAAACCTTTCTATCCTCTCCCTGCTGTTTCGAACCAACAACACATCATCGACATAGATGAGGATAATCACCACTTCATCCATCTTGTGTCCAGGTGAGAAGGTTTCTATTAAATCTATGCTTCCTCTTTGCGTGAACCCCTTCGCTACCAGCTTAGCCTTGTTCCGGACTTCATCCCCTGGAGGGTACCCTTCTTTGACCTTGTAAGTCCACTTACAATCCACAACTCTTTGTTTTCCCAGAATGTGCACCAATTCCTAGAAGTTGTTCTTCTTCAAAGAATCCATTTCTTCCTCCATAGCTAGCTTCCATCTTAGCGAATCCTTACATCCCATGGCATCAATGTAAGTCTCTTGTTCACTCATCTCTCCTTCTGTCTAAGGAGTTTGTACACCCGCAGTATCCACAAACCCATATCTTGAAGGTGGTCTGACCAGCCTTCTTTCCTGGTCTCTTGTGAGCTGACAGTCCTTCTGACTTGCTGTATCATCCTCTTCTAGTTTAGCCTCCTCATAAGTGTCCTGAGCTTGGCATTCATCAATGGGCTCTACCTGGTCCGAACCCTCTTTCCTTCCCTGCTCTACCTGAACTGAATTTTCCTTGATGCTGTGCTCCACCAATACCGAACTGGTTTGCTCACTAGCCCCTACAGGGTTAGTTTTCTCCAAATAGAGAAATAACAATTCATTAAAATCAACATCGCTACTTATTATGAGTTTCAATCCTTATTTCTCTAAGAACCACAACCTATACCCCTTAGCCCCTTCCCTATATCCTAGAAACCAACACTTTCTAGATCCTGGGCTAAGTCTATCATCCTTTTGTTGTGTATACGCAACACACCCAAAAGTCCTAAGGTTGTCCAACTCAGGGGGTTTTCCACTCCACATCTCTTCGGGAGTCTTATGGTACACAACTCTAGAGGGTGATCTATTAACCAAATACGCAGCAGTAGACATCACTTTACCCCAAAAATATTTGGGTAATCCGGATCCATCTAACATGCACCTAACTTTTTCCATAAGGGTTTTATTCATCCATTCAGTAACTCCATTTTGTATTCATCCTCTCAGCAACTCCATTTTGCTGAGGGGTTTCCACAACTGTCCTATGTCTTAGAATCCCATTTAACCTACAGAATTGATCAAGTTCTTGGTTAAAAATTTCTAAGTCATTATCGGTTCTTATTCCCTTAACTATCTTGCCCATTTGAGTCTCTACCAGCCTTTTCTACACCACTAATTTATTCAAAGCATCTGATTTATTTTTAACCAAATAAACCCAAACCTTTCTTAATAATCATCAATTAAAGACAAAAATTAAAAGTTACCTCCCTGTGTTGGTGTCCTTGCTGGTCCCCAAAGGTCCACATGAATGTAGTCAAGAATGCCCTTAGACTTGTGCACTCCGGTGTTGAAGCTGACCCAGTGTCGCTTCTCAAGAACACAACACTCGCAGAAATCAAGTTTCTCTACTTTGTTTCCACCAAGTAGACCATCCTTGCTGAGAACTTGTAGACCCTCTTCGCTCATATGTCCCAAGCGAGTGTGCCAAAGGGCTGCCTCATCCATCTCAGCCATCAAACTTGCTGCTTGATCCTTGATCTCCATGTCTCCGATCATCTCATAGAGTCCATCCTTCATTGCTGCTTTGATCACGACCAAAGATCCCTTGGCTACCTTGATCTTTCCTCCCTCTATCTTGCATGTGTATCCCATGGAATCCAGCTACCCTAATGAGATCAAATTCCTCCTCAAATCTAGAAGATACCTCACATTCCTCAGCAGCCTTACCATTTCATCAAACATCCTCACCTGGATGTCTCCCGTGCCCCTCACTTGGTAAGAAATATCATTCCCCAAGAAAACCCTTTCATTATTGGTTTCCTTGAAATTCTTGAACCAATTCCGGTGAGGGCACATGTAATGAGTGCATCCGGAATCCAAGATCCATTTCCCAATGCCTTCTTGCCCCTTGCTCACACTTGAGCACACAACAAGAACATCATCATCTTGCTGTTCTGTCTTGGCAACCGAAGCCTCTCCATTCTTGGTATGGCTTCCTCTTTTATCCCTTGTCATCTTCTTGCAATCTTTCTTGACATGACCCTCCTTATGGCAGTAGTAGCAACTTTTCCCTCCAAATCTCAGTTTGGAGTGCTCTCTCCCATGGCTCTTTCCTCAACCTCTGTCCCGGTAGTAGCCATGTATGTTGCTGTGCACTCTCCCATGGCTCTCTCCTCTACCTCTGTTCTGGTAGTAGCCATGCATGTTGCTGTGCACTCTCCTATGGCTTTCTCCTCTACCTTTGTCTCGGTAGTAGCCATGCATGTTGCTGTGCAGTCTCCCATGGCTCTCTCCTCTACCTCTGTCCCGGTAGTAGCCATGCATGTTGCTGTGCACTCTCCTATGGATCTCTCCTCTACCTCTGTCCCAGTAATAGCCATAGTTGCTGCCATACCGAGTTGCTGGCCTTCTTTTAAAGAACAACCCTTTACCACTTGATGCACTCCTTATCTTGGCATCAAGATCATCTTGCAACTCTTTATTAGGATCAAATTTAAAAGTAAAGATTCATTTACGAAGATACCTCTTATTAGGGAGAGTCTTGGCAAGAAACAACTCACCTAGTTTCTTCCAAATTGCAGCTGGATCTTTTGAGTCTCCGCACTTCCTTGTGACATTATCTGACATGTGTAGGAAGATGGTGCTGTATGCCATCTTCTTCATTTTAATCCGCTGGTCCTCCATGACACTTACTGGAAAAGCATCATCTTCTTCAAGAGCCAAGTCCACTTTCTGTTGCACAATAACCTCATTGATCTTCCACTTCCATAGGGAAAAATATCCCTTTCCATCAAACTTCTCAATACCAAAATTTGAACTCATCTTCTAGAGAAGATCCCTTGATTTATGCAGCACCCATAAATGCTTTCCAACTTCTTCTAAACCTCAAGAACACAAATCGAAGATTGATCTCAATACCGTTCTTGAATCACCCTCAAGAACACGATCAGATCTTGATCATTACTTTGTTCTTGAATCACCCTCAAGAACACGATCAGATATTGATCTTAACTCCATTCTTGATTTACCTCAAGAACATGATCAAATATAGATCTTAACTCCGTTCTTGAATCACCCAAGAAGTTGACCCTTGGAGTCTTGCTCCAATACCTTCTATTCTTGCTCTGATACCCAGTTGTGCAAGCTCTGATACCACTGTTGGGAATCACCTTCACAAGATGCCCAGGTGGTGATCTTCTTAACGCCCAAGTCTAGAATGAATTATAGAAAGAAATACAACAATCGAAAGCAAGAAAGAAAAGAACGCAAGCGATTTGTTATCGAGGTTCGACAATATGCCTACGTCCCCGTGAGTTCCTCTGAACTCTCTGCACTAAATCAATGGTTCTTTACAATCACAGCAACCCTCTCCAAGAAACCTAAGTTCTTGAAGAAACCAAAAAGAGAAGATGAAAAGATAAGAAATATTACAATGCTCTCTATCTATACTACTCTCTCTTCTTTTCTAACCAACCTCTCTACAATGAGTCCCTCTTATGTTTTGTGTCTTTGCACTCTCACACAATTCTCTCATTCACACACATGTCTCATAAGTTACATTACATCTTTCTTGTATGTCACACTTGTTGTTGATAATGAAGCTAAGTGACCCTTTATATAGTGCACCAACTTCTTGTTCAAACTTGAGTGTCATTCTCCACCCTTAGATCTTGATGACCAATCAACCATGGCCCTCCATCAATCTTAAGTGATACTATGCATTTTGGACTTGCACCCACGTACTTAACAAAAGGCTGAATCAAGTTAAACATGTGTGCATCAGTGTGCCTAGCATTGTAGCCTAGAACAAGGAGCGCTGCGGCGCTAGGCAAAACACCTTTTTTTACCATTACTGGGAGCCACGACCTTGGTGAGGGAGAGGTGCAGCACTAGCCTTTCTCCAGCACCTCCCTTGCTGGGCGCTGCGGCCTAGGAGGAGGAGGGCTGCAGTGCACACTGAAGCTGGACCCCTCAAAGCTGTGCACACTTCTTTGCCTTGCTGAATAGAGGTGTGCACACACACCCAAAGTGATGCGCACACTTGTGTGCACTCCTTTAACATGCTGAAATTTATTCTTCCAACCTTGGTTTAGACCTTAACCATGTTTAAACCTTAGATAAATATCAACAAACCCTAAAATACTAACAAATAAGTACTGTTAAGATGCATTTTATGACTCATAAAAAACTATACTTTAACAAGCTTTATCTTCAGGGGGAGACTTCATTTAGTGAAGATAAGGATAGAGATATTTTTTTGCTCGATCTACCTACTTGTGAGTCAGTTGTGTCCACCGAATCAGCCCCATTTGATCTAATTCCAATCGAACCATCTCCAACTCTAATTCAAACCGAACCAGCTCCAGCTGACCCACCTGTATCAGCCGAACCATTCTAGTCGGTGTCAACACCCACACCCGCCCACACGGGACCCATTTTGGGCGAGTCCATGAGATATGTGCATGACTATACGATTTGTGCAGGCTTATTCAAGGAGAAGAGATTCGGATCCTAATCCCATGCAAGTCCAAGCTTCAACTCCTAATCTTGAGAATGAGGTCAATACAATTTTTGACCAATCTTAATTAACACCAGATCATGATCTCCCAATTTATATTAGGAAAGGCACAAGAGAATGCACAAAACACCCATTGTATCCTTTGACAAAATTCATCTATTTTGAGAAATTCTCACCCTCACATATGACCTTTCTAGTCAGTCTAAACTCTGTTCATATTACTGATACTTTATTTGAGGCATTATCTAATGAGAATTGGAGAAATGCCATGAATGAAGAAATGTAGGCACTAGAGAAGAACCAGACATCGGAAATGGTTGACTTACCACCTGGAAAGAAGGCTGTGGGCTGTAAGTGGGTGTTTACCATAAAATACAAGTCAGATGGCTCTCTTGAAAGATACAAAGTCAAACTCATGGCGAAAGGATACACGAAGACCTATGATGTTGACTATCAAGAGACATTTGCTCCAGTAGCTAAGATGAACATGGTGAGAGTTTTGTTATCATTGGCTGCTAATTTCAACTGGTATTTGGAGCAATTTGATGTAAAAAATGCTTTTATTCAGGATGAATTAGAAGAGGAGATATACATGGACATTCCTCCAGGATATGAGCAACAACTGAGAGGCAACAAAGTCTGCAAGCTAAGGAAGGTGCTCTATGGCCTAAAACAATCTCCACGAGCTTGGTTAGGAATATTCACCAAAGTGATGCTAGCCACCGGATATAAGCAAAGCACTCGGATGCAAGGGGAGTAACAGCCCTGTTGGTGTACGTCGATGACATAATAGTCACAGGAAACGATGAGAAGGAGAAGGAAGCTCTACGAATATGTCTTGTCAGTGAATTTGAGATAAAAGAACTTGGGAGGTTGAAATACTTTCTAGGAATTGAAGTAACTCATTCTTGAGAAGGAATCTTTATCTCACAATAGAAATATGTGACTGATCTCCTTAAGGAAACAGGAAAGTCGGCAAGTAAACCAATTTCCACACTGATTAAACAAAATCATAGACTTGGAGAAGCAAAAGATATCCAACCGTGGACAAGGAGAGCTACCAGAGATTGGTTGGGAAGCTCGTATACCTTGCCCATACTCGGCCAGACATTGCTTATGCTGTGAGTGTTGTCAGCCAATTTATGCACAGCCCGAGAGAAGTTCATCTACAAGCTGTCCATCGCATACTACATTACCTAAAGGCTAAACCAGGACAAGATTCTATTTAGAAGAAACACGGGGTTAGTCCTTAAGGCGTATACATATGCTGACTATACAGGTTCATCGGTTGATAGAAGGTCCACGACAGGTTATTGCACTTTCCTAGGAGGGAATCTTGTAACATAGAGGAGTAAGAAGCAGAATGTAGTGGCAAGATCAAGTACTGAAGTAGAGTTTTGGGCGATGGCGCAAGGAGTTTGTGAATTATTGTGGCTCAATAATTCTGGAAGACTTAAAGATTAAGTGGGATGGACCTATGAGGCTATTTTTTGACAACAAGTCGGCTATCAACATTGTTTATAATCCCATTCAACATGACTGGACAAGGCATATTGAGGTAGATAGACATTTCATAAAAGATAATCTAGACAACGGATTAATCTGCACACCGTACGTCCCAACAAACAATCAACTTGTTGATGTACTTACAAAAGGACTGAACAGTGAAGCATTCCAATGACTTATATGCAAGCTGGGAATGAAGAATGCATATTCACCAGCTTAAGGGGGAGTGTTGGAAAAGATAGAATCCCACTAAATAACTTTGTTTCTATTTTTTAGGAGTTAGTTTTCTTATTTATCTCATCTCTCAATTATCTCATTGTAATTACCAAGATTATTCTGTACATATAGCCGAAAAAGGCCTCATATTCAATACATCAGATATTCATTTTTTTCTGAAAGTTTACAAAATTGGCTCTAGAGGGAGAACTTGTTGCAAATTCCTGAGGTTTTTCTCTCTTCTTCAAGAATTTGTTTACTGATAATTAATGTAATTTCATTCACTATCATCATGCTCTTAACACCTTTCATTCTTATTTTTTAACTTTTCTACAACCATTATCAAATCAAGTGAAGAAACAAATCATTGAGAATTCTGTAACGACCCATCCCGATATCTTTACTATAAATCCTCCTTTTTCCATCATACAAAACATTCCTACTATAATCATGAATACTTCCACATTCTTTTACTCCATGTGTTAAGACTAAGAATTTCCCAAGATATAGACTTTAGATAAAATTACAACTATGACAATTTACAATATATACATGTTCTAAAACAATGGAAATATAAACATTAATCTAAACTCCCAAATAAAGATAGGTTCGCGTACAAACCCATATAAGAATAACTTTCTCATTCATTTCCCTTACTAACCTGCTTCAAATTATTTTAACAACTTTCCTGAAAATGGTAAAAAAGAGGGTGAGCTAAAAACCTGAGCAAGTAATCACATTACTCAGAGTAATCGTCATTTCAAGCAATAATTTCCTTATTTTTTTTATCCTTTGTTCGCAAATTTAATGTGCATATGTACAATAAAATTATTTTTCACCACAATGTATATCAAACCAATTATAACACATTAGATACATTTTCAATACATTCATAAGCATTACATACCCTTCATTGGGTAAACTAAATCATACACCCTTCATTGGGTAAACTTAATCATATCCATACTTAATGAAATGTAATGCAAGTAATGCCATGCATGGGCATTTTATATCTCATTTCACTATATTGCCCTTTCCTGGGTTAATTATAAAACGATGGGGATGTCTCCCCATGTGCCGGTTCTTGGAATATAATTTTTTTTTTCATCTTTTCCAATATTATGTCAAAAAAATGAAAATAAATTTATTTTCTAAATTATGTTAAGAATGTGCAAATTGTTGAGGAAATTGTAAAGAAAAATAGAGAGAAAATGAAAAACATTTACCACAACTAAATGTACCTAGGTATTTAGTACGAACATATACGGGAAATTGACTCTTTCAGCTCGTGTTTTATTGTTTCAAAATTGAGATCCGTGTGGTAAGTCATTAAAGCTAGAAATCTGAATAATAAATGTGCCATGAGAGAACCCTACACTTAGTGCTTCCGCAGGTTTAGCGAAGCCAAATCGGTTTGGAAGGACAAATTTGGCTTCGCAAATATGGCTTTGAGACGCTAATTGGGGATGAGATTTTAAAATACAAAAGAATTCTAAATGATTGTCTTCAATGTGATATCAATATTGTAAAAGCAAGTTTTAAGGTGCCATGTTGTTTGTAATCCAAAAAATAGCTGAAAATTAAGTTTTCTGAAAAGAAAATTTCCTCTTAAGAAATGGAGAAGCAAGTTATTTTGAAAAATCTTATTTCTACCCTGGATACAACTCGGGTGCCGATGATATAAATGACGACACTTAATTTTTTGATACCATATGATAGTAATTCGAGATAATATTTAACAATAATTTAGTATATTTGCATCATTTGACCTAGAAACGGAAGTAAAACAAAACATCACACAAGAGAGTCTATAACCAAGTCTCAAAATTCACTTTAGAGCCTGCAAACTAGAAAAAATTTAAACAGTGTAAGAGAAAAAAATTGATAGACGAAATAGTAAAAATGGAAAGAAAAAAGAGATATGACTTTCAAGTTTACATGGTATAAAAAACCTTATTTTGGAAATAAGATCAAAACTATCCTATTTTAAGAATTAATATTTTTAAAAGGCTCATATAAAAGAAAAAAACTCTTAAAAGTGCTTAGTTGTTTGTGAGTCTTATTTTGGAAATAATATCGAAACTATCTTATTTTAAGAATAAATATTTTTAAAAGGCCTCTATTAAGGAAAAACTCTTAAGAGTGCCTAGTTGTCAATGAATCTGCCCTAAATATTGAACTAGCTAGGCTGAGAGTCAGGAGCTATATATACACATTGTTAAAGCAATCTTGGGTTCCCACCTCAAAGCTATATTTCATTGCAGCTATACGCATTAGAGTCATGATCAATAAAAGAGATGTTGAAGATGATAATGACGATGACAGTTTCCAGTCAAGTCCTGTAAGGTTAATTTTGAATTTTTTTTTCTCTTTCCTTTATCTTGTATACTCATACTACCATTCAAAATGTTCTTAGTCATTCAAACATGTCTTTTTATGCCTTTTCTTTTTGAATCATGACTTCCAGATATCAGATATCAGATCAGTGATTTACCATATATAATTTGCCTCTGGTAATAAATCTTTTTCTTCTCTTGACTTTCAAAAGTACTTTGATTTCATATTCTGTTGTCTTCATTAATTTGTCTGTGATTTTTTTTAACTGCAAAATACAGAATTTATTAATGAGCATCAAACCTGCAAAAATTAAAACCCAATCATCCAGCAGGAGAGTTAACTAGTGAACATCCTAACCATCTGGATCCCAAACAAACTACACAAACCAGCAGAAAAACCAAAGGATAAGCATATCAATTTTTTTCATCACCATTACACAACCAAAACAACCCCAAAATTAGCATAAACAAATAATATTCGAGCATTGTAATTCTCCATTGAAGCATACTCTTCCTAATCTCTCATTTCCATTTGGTAGATTTATTCAATCATATCATTTTCATTCTTTGCAGAGTGGGCACTCTTATCATCTTCTTTGGCAGCAGCATCCTTGGACAGGAGAAACAAGGATCAATCTCATTAAGCCTCTCCTTCAGTTTCTCACGAAGAGCCTCCAGCAAGGCCTTGAACTCAATGAGCTCATTCAGGGTAGGCTCGTGGACAGACTTAAGGAATTTGTTTGATCCATTTGCTTCCATCACTTTACGAAGAATGTCTCCGCGTTGTTCCTCATCATGCAGCTGCTTAAGAAAGTCACTAAGCTGCTGTTTGAGCGTCTCCACTCTTGCCTAGGCCTGGCGAGAATCAGATTCATACAGTCAATGAATGAAGTGCTTTAATTTCTTTTTTATTTTATAAAATATTTATCTTTAGAGTTGTTGTCAACTCCGTTAAATCCATTAGATTCCTTATTTGTTTACTGGGTAGATTGTGTAATGGGGATCAAAAGTAGATCTTCCTTTGTGTTATCTATAAATATTTGTATGATGATCAGAATAAGATCTTAGGATTCTGGACGTATAAATGCTCTTATCAAACCAATTGATTGTTTAATTTCAAAATTTATGTCATCTTTATTCTTCTCATGAGTACAATCTTTTAATACCAAAGACATAATTAAATTATCCATTTAATTTGCATTATAGACCTTGTTGGGAAAAACAAATCACACATAAGCAATTTAAAAGCAAGATTTAATTAAACCACACGCAATCACGAATTTAATGAAAATAAAATAAACAAAGATTAAGTGAAAGGAGTTAACAACCATTTATGTGGTTCGACACAGTATTGTCCATCTCTTCGATCTGAATTCTCTATGTTCTAGATCAAAACCTTCCTCAACTATTAGAAATTTCTAACCAGATTGAGTGCGTTAGATTTTCTTTATTACAATTTGCAATGTGAAAACTCATGTTTTTTTATGTTTCGTGCATTATATATATCAAAACAGCTGGATGCTGATTTCATCTCTAAGATCTTTATTTTCTTAAGGTTGAAAATGTAATTTCATCAGTTGCCAGTCTCGTTACAATGTAGAAGATGGATTTATCATCTGAAAAGTGTTGGATAATTGTGCAAGATCTTTTCAATTGGAATTGGGCATATATATTGTGACGTACCTTATATCTTTAATAAATTGATGACCTTTGCCTTTCAAAACAAAAATTTGCATTGCATGTTTTCAGTGCTCTATTTCTATTGTTTGGTTGTTATGAAAAACTTATATTATCTTCAGATGTTTAATTTGATGATTTGTGAGTGTAACTCCTCTATTTAAAAAAATTGTGAAGTAAAGCTTACTATACATATCGATATAGATTATAAGGTGGTCACCACTAAATCACAACTTTTAAGTGTTCAAATTCATGTCAAAAGAAATTCATTGCAGGATTTACTTCACAATTTTTACAGTAAATGAGTCACACTCTTATGTGTCAATTATGTTACACAAATATTTAAATCAAAACTGCATTTTTTTTCATTGTGTTTAATTAGATAACTAGATAAATCTCCCAAACATGTTGATAGCTAATAAGAGTTAATTCTAGGTTTTTTCTAGGATATTTGAAATTAAATACGTATCCATTTAACTCTCCCTAATGAGTATTTTCATGTAATGAATTGGCTCTAGAAGGAGAACTTGTCGCAAATTCTGGAGGTTTTTCTCTCTTCTTCAGGAATTTGTTCACCGATAATTAATGTAATTTCAATCACTATCATCATGCTCTTAACACCTTTCTTTCTTATTTTTTTTTTTTTGTAACTTTTCTACAACCATTATTAAATCAAGTGAAGAAACAAATCATTGAGAATTCTGTAACAACACATCCGGATATCGTTACTATAAATCCTCCTCTTTTCATCATACAAAACATTCCTACTATAATTATGCATACTTCCACATTCTTTTACTCTGTGCGGTAACACTAAGAATTTACCAAGATATAGACTTTAGATAAAATTACATCAATGACAATTTACAATATATACATGTTCCAAAACAATGAAAATATAAACATTAATCTAAACTCCCAAATAAAGATAGGTTGAGAAAAGTCTCGCGTACAAACCCATCTGAGAATACCTTTCTCATTCATTTCCCTTACTGACATGCTTCAAATTATTTCAACAACTTTCCTGAAAATGTTAAAAATGGGGGTGAGCCAAAAAACTCAACGAGTAATCACATTACTTGGTGTAATTGCTATTTCTAGCAATAATTTCTTTATTTTTTTTATCCTTAGTTCACAAATTTAATGTGCATATATACAAAATAATTATTTCTCACCACAATGTATATCAAAGTAGTTATAACACATTAGATACATTTTCAATACGTTCATAAGCATTACATACCCTTAATTAGGTAAACTCAATCATACACCATTCATCGTTCAATCATATTCATACTCAATGATATGTAATGCCAAGTAATTCCATGCTTGACCATTTTATATCTCATTTCGCTATGTTGCCCTTTCTTGGGTTAATTATAAAACGACGAGATGTCTCCCCATGTACCGGTACATTTCTATCTTTTTTACATATTTTGAAAACAATTTTTTCTTCTTTCCAATATTATGTTGAAAAGATGAAAAACAAAAGAATGTTGTTTTTGAAATTATGTTCACAATGTGAAAATTGCTGAGGAAATTGTAAAGAAAAATAGAGAGAAAGTGAAAAACATTTACCATAACTAAATGTAACTATGCATTTAGTAAGTACATATAGGGGAAACTGACTCTTTCAGCTCATGGTTTACTGTTTCAAAATTGAGACCCATGTGGTAAGTCATTAAAGCTAGAAATCTGAATAATAAATGTGCCATGATAGAACCCTACACTTAGTGCTTCCGCAGGTTTAACCAAGCCAAATCTGTTTGAAGGACAAATTTGGCTTTGCAAATGTGGCTTTGAGACGCTATCGGGGATGAGATTATTAATTACAAAAGAACTCTAAATGATTATCTTTAATGTGATATCAATATTGTAAAAGCAAGTCCTAAGGTGCCATGTTGTTTGTAAACCAAAAATAGCTGAAAGTTAAGTTGTCTGAAAATATTTTCTTCTTAAGAAATGGAGAAGCAAGTTATTTTGAAATTTTTTATTTCTATGGTGGTTACAAATACTGTGCCGTTGATATAAAAGATGAGACGTAAATATTTGATACCATATGATAGTAATTCAAGATAATATTTAACAATAATTCGATGTATTTGCATCATTTGACTGTAGAAATGGAAGTACAACAAAACATCACACAAGGGAGGCTATAAACAAGTCTCAAAATGCACTTTAGAGACTGCAAACTAGAAAAAATTTAAACAGTGTAAGAGAAAAAAATTGATAGACCAAAAAGAAAAAATGGGAAGAAAAGAGAGAGAAGACTTTCATGTAAATAAAAAACTTAATATTGGAAAGAAGTTCAAAATTATCCTATTTTAAGAATTAATATTTTTTAAAAGGCCTCTATTAAAGAAAAAAACTCTTAAAAGTACTTAGTTGTTTGTGAGTCTTATTTTGGAGATAAGATCGAAATATCTTATTTTAAGAATAAATATTTTTCAAAGGCCTCTATTAAGGAAAAACTCTAAAAAGTGCTTAGTTGTCTGTGAATCCGCCCTAAATATTGAACTAGCTAGGATAATAGACATGAGCTATATATATACATTGTTAGAGCAATCTTGAGTTCCTGCCTCAAAGCTATATTTCATTGCAGCTATACACTTTAGAGTCATGATCAATAAAAGAGATGTTGAAGATGATAATGATGATGATAGTTTCCAGTCAACTCCTGTAAGGTTAATTTTGAATTTTTTTTTCTCTCCTTTATCTTGTAGGCTTATACTACCATTCAAAATGTTCTTTGTAATTCATACTTGTCTTTTTATGCTTTTTCTTTTTGAATCATGACTTCCAGATATCAGATCAGTGATTTACCATATCTAATTTGCCTCTGGTAACAAATCTTTTTCTTCATTTTGCTTTTAGAAGTACTTTGATTTCATATTCCCTTGTCTTCATTAATTTGTCTCTAATTTTCTAAACTAAAAAAAAATAGAATTTATTAATGAGCATCAAAGCTGCAAAAATTAAAACCCAATCATCAAGCGGGAGAGTTAGCTAGTGAACATCCTAACCATCTGGAACCCAAACTACACAAACCAGTAGAAAAATCACAGGATAAACATAACAATTTTTTTCATCACCATTACACCCAAACAACCCCAAAATGAGCATAAACAAATAATATTCAAGCATTGTAAATCTCCATTGAAGCATACTCTTCCTAGTCTCTCATTTCCATTCGGTAGATTTTTGCAATCATATCATTTTCATTCTTTGCAGTGTGGGCACTCTTATCATCTTCTTTGGAAGCATCATCCTTGGACAGGAGAAACAAGGATCAAACTCGTTAAGCCTTTCCTTCAGTTTCTCATGAAGATCCTCCAGCAAGGCCTTGAACTCAATGAGCTCATTCTGGGTAGGCTCGTGGATAGGTTTAGGGAACTTGTTTGATCCATTTGCTTCCATCATTGTACGAAGCATCTCGCTGCGTTGTTCCTCATCATGCAGCTGCTTAAGCAGGTCACTAAGCTGCTGTTTGAGCATCTCCACTCTAACCTAGGCCTGGCGAGACTCAGATTTATGCTGTCAATAGTGAAATGAGCAAACACACGATTTATGTGGTTCGGGACAGTCCTGCCTATCTCTTTGATCTGAGTTCTCTATGTTCTAGATCAAAACATTCTTCAACTGTCAAAAATTTCAAACCATATTGAGTGCCTTAGATTTTCTTTATTATGAATGTATTTCTTTTTTGCTAAGTAGAACTTCTGGTCATTCCCCTGATTAAGTGTATATTTCAATCTGCAACGTGAAAACTCATGTTTTTAATGTTTCGCGCGTTATATATATATATACTTTTATCAAGACAGTTGGATGCTGATTTCATCTCAAAGATCTGTACTTTCTTAAGGTTGAAAATGTAATTTCATTAGTCTCCAGTCTCGTTACAATGTAGAAGATAGATTTACCATCTAAAAAGTGTTGGATAATTGTGCAAGTTCATTGCAATTGGAATTGAGCATATATATTGTGACGTACGTTATATCTTTAATAAATTGATGACCTTTTCCTTTCAAAACAAAAATTTGCATTACATGTTTTCAGTGCTCTATTTCTATTGTTTGGTTCTTATGAAAAACTTATATTATCTTCATATGTTTAATTAGATGATATGTGAGTGTAACTCCCCTGCTTTAAAAAAATTAAGAAGTAAAGTTTACTATACATATAGATGTAGATTATAAGGTGGTCACCACTAAATCTCAAATTTTAAAGTGTTCAAATTCATATAAAAAACAGTGCATTGCAGGCTTTATTTCACAGTTTTTACAGCGAAGGAGTCACACTCTTATGTGTCAATTATGTTACACAAACATTTAAATCAAAGTTGCATTATTTTTCATATCATTTAATTAGATAACTAGATAAATCTCCCAAGCATGTTGATAGGTAACAAAAAGTTTCAAGTATTTATAAAATTCAATGCAATAAATACATAAAAATGTAAATGAAAATAGAAAATAAAAAGTGAGAGAGGGATAGTTTAATACCCATATTTGTAAAGTAAGGTTAAAGAAGTATTTTAATAAATATGTCAAAGAGTTAAAATAATATAGATATTTTGAAAAGCGAAAAGAGAGATTTTTATAAAAAAAATAATTCTGGGATGTGGACATCCGAAAAAGAAAGAAAAAAATAAAAAAATAAAAAATAAATTTTTTTGGACTTCAATGTCCAGGACCCAGAAAGAAAAAAAATTATTAAATTTTTTTTTTTTAATAAAAAAATGGTCAGCAATGGGTAGCAGCATGTGGCAGCACCTACTGCCAAGCAAAGTAAAGGAAATGGTTTGGTTGACACATTTTAGTGTCATGGCAGTGAACTGAGGGGGGGATGTGTGTGTTGAGTTGAAATTTTTTTTTGGGGCTGAACGTTGCAAATTCGTGGCATTAGTTGGGAGGGGGCGGCTAAGACTAACAGAGTATATAAACAACTTATCTTTTTCATTCTTAGGAAACCTTTGGTTTCTCTTTTCCTCAATTTAGTTTCTCTAAAGACTTGGGAACCAAAAGAAAGGTTGAAAGAGAAATTTTTTTAAAGGGGTTATTGCGGAATTTCATAGAGAATCAGGAAAAGTTATCAGAAAAACAGAAGGTAATAATAAAGTGTTTATTTTTGAAATTTTTAGCATTCATGAAATTTCCCAAGAAGTCAAAGTGAGAATTTTCAAAGGGAGTGGTTTATAACGAATTGAAGAATAAATTATAAATTTAATATAAATATGATGTCAGGTGTTGACGATCTACAACCGGGAGAAATTTTTGAGAGGAACGGGAAAGGTAAGGAGGTGATCCACGGGTAGCTTTGAGTGCTACGTGGTGAGTTGGATTTACTTTAAGTAATCTAAATAAAAATCAAATATCTAGAAATAATATCAAAATAAATTATTAGCTTATGTTTAGGTGATAGATAAAGATTTGGTTGATAGATATGATATAATATTGGACATAGAGAAAAATTATTATGTGAGAAGAAATATTATTAGAATAATAAGTTGATTTAATAATGATGGTGATAAATAAATTCTTGATGAACAATGGTTGATGTTTTGATACGAATTTTGAGGAGATGAATTTTAGTGGATATTGACAAACTTTGATGGATGATTTGATGTGATTTGGGATGAAATTTAGTGGATTTTGACAAGTTTTAATGGATGATTTGATGTGATTTGGGATGAGAGGAATTTAGTAGAATTTTTGTTAGATAAATTTGAGAATAATCAGGATAGCCAATTTAAGTGTTTTGAATTTATGTTATTTTTATATTACTGTTCATATGCATATTTCATATCATTGTCATATGTATATGCATTAAATGAGAAAGAAAAGAATCGGGAGGGAATCGATCTAACATAATAACAATCTATCGATATGTGGGAAGACGTTCCCTTAATAATAATTCATGTATTGCATATGTTTTAATTATTTCTTGCATTATTGAAATGCTGATGTGTGATGTGTTATTGTGAAATTAATCATAGATAGATGAGTCTCACAGAGAGACAGTTATGGTGATAAGAACCATCTTAATGGTAGACTTTATGATGTGAACCTCATTACGAGGTAATTATGAGATAATTGATGGTCTTAAGGTGAACCAATAAATAAGAGGAAGAGATTGATAGAGAGTGAATATGATGACTTGTGTAGTGATAGTAGAGTGCTAGTATCAAGTGTATGAGATATAAATTGATTTAAATATTAAAAAATTGTTTATACAAATGAGTACTTCTAGTAAATTTAATTCACTGAGCTTGTGAAGCTTACCCCTCATTGTACAATGATTTCAAGTAGCAGGCAGGATAAATAGTTTGGTGAACTGAGGTTCTGACGAAATCATTTTTTATAATCCACGTACGTGTCAACATCCTCATACTAATGAGAAAAGAAAATAAAAATTTATTTGTAAATATTGTATAGAATGTTTAAATATCAGATTGATGTAACTCACCTGTTGAGGGTTGAGGATTTATGAAAAATTTATTTTGGTATTGTTTATTTTTCTTTGTTGTATATATGTGTCGTGCTGAGATTTTTAAAATGTGATGACACCGTCTCGGGGTGGCCAACCCAGGATGGGTCGTTATAGATAGACTAGGGAGGACGTGTAGAGGGCGCGCCTAGCAACGAAAAGGAAATAGAAAGAAGAAGGAAAATGGAGAGAGAGAGAAAGAGAAAGAAGAAGAGGGAATGGGAGAGAAAGAAAGGAGCTAGAAAGAAGAGAGAAAATGAGGTAGTATTTGAGAGAAAAAAGGGGAGGAGAACAGAGGGAATTTGCGCGGCCTGAGAAGAGGAAGAAGAAGAAGATAGGAAAATGGGAATGGAGAAGGCAATTTAGGGATTTAGGGTTCAAGACCTTTAGTCTGTCGCAGATATAAGGCCATTCCATCATATAAAATAATTTATTTAAGTCATTAAATTTATTCATATTTAATTAATTTTTTTATCTACGACGAATTCAATCAGTGGTAACTAAGTTTTTATGGGTTAAAAAAATAATTAAAACTAAAAAATGTGGGAAATTTGAATTTCAAAAAAATTGTGACTAAATTACAACCGACACCAAGTTGCCGCAAATATTTAGTTTCTATGAGAGAAATTAATCCATCGCAGACATGCCATAGCAAATATTTAAATTTTCTTGTAGTGAAATGAACTCAAATGAATTTTCATATTTAGTATACTTTACTTAAACATTGAAATGAATTCTAATGTTTCAAATCAACTAAGATTTCAATTCATATTAATATTAGTCTAGGAACCTCTCTACTAACATGATTTTTTTTTTCATGTGCACCATTAGATGAATGCCACAGCAACACTATGGATGACTCGAATAATGAAGAAAAAAACAATTATTTACTATTTTTTTCCCTTTTTGTAACTTAAGCGTACATATTTCTTTTGAGAAAGTTTAAATTAAACTAAAGCTCTCATTAAATTTAGCACAAATAGCAAATACAAAAAATCTCATGGTTTATGATGGAAGTTCATAGGGATAAAAGCTAACACAAAGCTATAAGCCTATATCAAGGGTTTTAAATTGAGGCTGCAACGCGATATAGCTTCCGCTATTTTGTACACTACAAGAATTATTATAAGTTACTTCATGGTGGATGAATACCACGTCAAGACTATTTTGTAAACTACAAGAATCATTATAAGTCACAATCGTTTTCGTTCTTCATCGCACTTTGATAAAAAAAATCATTTTCATGGTTTTTTAATTACATGATCAAAAGGTTAATCAATTTCAACATAAAATAAACTACTCAAGATCAACAATTTCAACTAAAATAAAGTATATAATTCTTTAATTTTTACATTTTACTTCATTACAACTATTATAAGTTGCTTCATTTTTAGTAGGTTGTATGAAGTTCAAAAAAACATATTTATGACTGAGATGCCTGTGTTGTGTTATTTTAACTCTCGTATCTGCAACTGTGATAAACAGTGTACGACCTCAATTACAATTTAAAATAATAGTGCTTACAACGATAAGCTCATCCACAAATTCAATTTGTCATATAAAATAAAAGAATATCCAAGATCTAATAGGTACGCTATGGTTTTGTTATGGATCTACTCCATTTTGATAATATTGTTTCAGGTCAAATACAGCAAATTACACAATATAAGCTTTTTCTAAATGAACCATTAATTTAAACTTAACCTTAAATTTGAAAAAAAAAATTTAACGTACCTCGAACAAGAGAATGAAGTAGACCAAAGGTAAACCCGCCAACAAGGTTAATCTTAAACCTAAATACACAAAATGGCCACCATCTTTTGTGTTAATTTCCTAACTACCCTTATTATAAAAGTTCCACTTTACAGGGTGTTTTAGTTTTTTTGGGGACTAGCGCAAACAACATATTAAATAATACATTATTTAATTAGAAAACCAATTCCATCATAAAGGGTTATTTAAAAACGAAGCTATAGAACTCAATCATACACTTTTCATGGTTCAATATCCATACTTAGTGAAATGTAATGTCAAGTAATTCCATGCATGGCCATTTTATATCTCATTACGCTATATTGCCCTTTCTTGGGTTAATTATAAAACAACGGGACGTCTCCCCATATATCGGTACATTTCTGTCTTTTTTACATATTTTGAAAATGTTTTTTTTCTTTGTCTTTTTCAATATTATGTTGAAAAGATGAAAAACAACAAAAATGTTTTTTTCAAATTATGTTAAGATGGTGCTAATTGTTGAGGAAATTGTAAAAAAAAAAATTAAGAAAAAATGAAAAACATTTACCACAATGTACTAAATGTACCTAGGCATTTAGTACGTAAATATATGGGAAACTGACTCTTTCAGCTCGTGTTTTACTGTTTCAAAATTGAGACCAGTGTGCTAAGTCATTAAAGCTAGAAATCTGAATAATAAATGTGCCACGATAGAACCCTACACTTAGTGCTTCTGCAGGTTTAATGAAGCCAAATCTGTTTGGAAGGACAAATTTGGCTTCGCAAATGTGGCTTTGAGACGCTAATCGGGGAAGAGATTATTAATTACAGAAAAATTCTAAATGATTATCTTCAATGTGATATCAATATTGTAAAAACAAGTCCTAAGGTGCCAAGTTGTTTGTAAACCAAAAAAGAAAGTCATTTGTATGTGTAGGTGGTATGCCATAAATAATGGCAGCAACATCGTGCTATATGCATTTGTTCATTTGCTGCAAGACAATTCAAGAATTATTTGAATACAAACATATATTAATTATTAAGCAACATGTGCATTGTGTCGCTCATAATCCTTGCACAGGCAATCTAAGGTAAGACACAATGCATGATATATGCAAATAAAGAACCAAAAGAGAAATGAAGTACACAAGAATTGGAGAATGGTTTGATCAAGAAGAGAAAATGACAACATGGAATTTTGATGCTACTTAGGTAATAAATATATTTATTAAAAGTGCTATTCTCTATCTCCTACCAAGTGATAGCAGTTAACATTAATCCAAGAACTAACAAGTTGTTTAGCTAATTTCAGTTCTTGTGATGATAACTAATTAATTAATTAACTAGTTAAGTCCCCACCAATATTTTTTGCACCAAGTGGGTGAAACTCAAAGCCAAATGTTATTTACAATGAAGAAACTCCACAAAATCTAGAAGATCATCATAATTTACCAAGAAATTCCCTTTAATCCAAAAGTTGAGGTTATTGAACCAATTATCTCTAATATTTGCAATAGATCTTTCTATTCCATCGAAAGCCATCCGGTTCCTCGCTCTCCAAACAATCTACCAAATAGAATGTATAATTAACTCTAAAGCCTTCTTGACCTCATTGGAAGTCCTCAAACCACTTCAAGCCCAAATTTTATCTCTCATGGAACCCATAACCACCCAAACCCACCCATAATTCTATAAGTCATCTCTCACAAACTCCTAGGTAGAGAGCATTCCACCAAAAGATGATACACGGATTTGACACACTCCTTACAAATATAGCACCTATTAACAATTACCTTCCTCATTTCTTGAAGATTATCGATAGTAAGAATTCTATCCCATGAGGTCTCTCGCACAAAAAAAAATCTAACTTTCTTGGGTGTTCGGATGCATCAAATTGCTTTCCAAGAGAAGTTAGGATGTTCATTAGCAAGGACTCTATCAACGAGATTTTTATAAAAATCTTTCACCTTAAACCCTTTATCCAGACTAGGCCCCCTCTCATCACATCTTCTCTCCCCACCTCTGAAGATAATGTTTCTCGAAGTCAAATTAGTATATTAAATGAATGAATATGTTTCCTATATGGTTGTTGATATGCGTGAAGGTTTTATTCATGTTTTTGCTTTCCAATTTAAGTTCTTAGATTAGAAATGTACCAGAAATTGGAACATTATTTTATTTCTATGATTTTTCTTCTTTTCAAATTCTGTTTTCATTAACTAATTAGTGGAAATAGAGCTAACCCAATACGGATTATTATTTTCCTATTTTACTTTAAGAAAAAACATATCCATTATTTAAAATTCATGAGCATACACATTATTTATCATTATACCCATTATTCTCCTCATAGCAATAATATTCTAATCCAAGAAAAATAAGTAGAATAACTTAATATTGTACTGCAAAATTTCATTATTATAATTGAAAATTCATGAACATACCCATTATTTATATACCTAACAATAAAATACAAGAACTAAAAGTCTAAGACAAAAATGTTTATATTAACAAAAAGTTTCAAGTATTTATAAAATTAAATGCAATAAATATATAAAAAAGTGATTAAAAATAGAAAATAAAAAGTGAGAGAGGGATAGACCGTGCAGGACGTGTGGAGGGCGCGGGTAGTAACAACAAGGAGATAGAAAGAAGAGAGAGAATGAGATAGTATCAGAGAGGATGCTGGATGCTGATTTCATGTCAAAGATCTTTACTTTCCTAAGGTTGAAAATGTAATTTCATTAGTCTCCAGTCTCGTTACAATGTAGAAGATAGATTTACCATCTGAAAAGTGTTGGATAATTGTGCAAGTTCATTGCAATTGGAATTGGGCATATATATTGTGATGTACGTTATATCTTTAATAAATTGATGACCTTTGTCTTTCAAAACAAAAATTTGTATTACATGTTTTCAGTGCTCAATTTCTATTGTTTAGTTTTTATGAAAAACTTGTATTATCTTCAGATGTTTAATTAGATGATCTATGACTGTAACTCCTCTGCTTTAAAAAATTGTGAAGTAAAGCTTACCATACATATAGATGTAGATTATAAGGTGGTCACCACTAAATCTCAAATATTGAAGTGTTCATATTCATGTAAAAAATAGTGCATTGCAGGCTTTACTTCGTAGTTTTTATAGGAGTCACACTCTTATGTGTCAATTATGTTACACAAACATTTAAATCAAAACTGCATTACTTTTTATTGCATTTAATTAGATAACTAGATAAATCTCCTAAGTATGTTGATAGCTAACAAAAAGTTTTAAGTATTTATAAAATTCAATGCAATAAATATATAAAAAAAAGTAATTAAAAATAGAAAATACAAAGTGAGAGAGGGATAGACCGGGGAGGACGTGCAGAGGGCGCAGCTAGCAACGACAAGGAGATAGAAAGAAGAAGGAAAATGGAGAGAGAGAAAGAGAAGGAAGAAGAAGGAAGGGAAGAAGAAGAAAGGAGATAGAGAGAAGAGAGAGAATGAGGTAGTATCAGAGAGGAAAAAAAGGGGAGGAGAGCAAAGGGAATTTGTGCGGCCAGAGAAGAGGAAGAAGAAGAAGATAGGAAAATGGGAATGGAGAAGTGAATTTAGGGATTTAGGGTTCTAGACCTTTAGTCTGTCGCAGATATAGGGCCATTCCATCATAGAAAATAATTTATTTTTTTATTTAATTTATTTAAGTCATAAAATTAATTCATATTTAATTAATTTTTTTATTATCTATGACGAATTCAATCTGTAGTAACTAAGTTTTCATGGGTTAAAAAAATAATCGAAAATTAAAAAGTGCGAAATTTGAATTTCAAAAACAAATGCGACGGATTTTAAAGCATCCTAGATATGCCATCACAAATATTTAAATTTTCTTGTAGTGAAATGAACTCAAATGAATTTTCATATTTAGTATGTTTTACTTAAACAATGAAATGAATTCTATGTTTCAAATCAACTAAGATTTCAATTCATTTTCTAAATTAGTCTAGGATCCTCTCTACTAACTTGATTTTTTTTTTCCAAGTGCACCATTGGATGAATGCCATGGCAACACTATGGATGACTCGAAGAAGGAAGGAAAAAAACAATTATTTACTATTTTTTTCCCCTTTTTGGAGCTTAAGCGTACAAATTTCTTTTGAGGAAGTTTAAATTACACTAAACCTCTCATTAAATTTAGCACAAATAACAGATACAAAAAATCTCATGGTTTATGATGGAAGTTCGTAGGGATAAAAGCTAAGTAACACAAAGCTATAAGCCTATATCAAGGGTTTTAAATTGAGGCTGCAACGCAATATAGCTTCCGTTATTTTGTACACTACAAGAATTATTATAAGTCACAATCGTTTTTGTTCTTCATCGCACTTTGATAAAAAAATCATTTTCATGTTTTTTTTTTAACTATATGATCAAAAGGTCAATCAATTTCAACATAAAATAAACTACTCAAGATAAACATTTTTCAACTAAAATAAAGTATATAATTCTTTAATTTTTACATTTTACTTCATTACAACTATTATAAGTTACTTCATTTTTAGTAGGTTGTATGAAGTTGAAAAAACATATTTATGACTGAGATGCCTGCATTGTGTTATTTTAACATTCGTATCTGCAACTGCAATAAACAGTGTACGACCTCAATTACAATTTTAAAAAATAATGCCTACAATGATAATCTCATCCAAACAAATTCAAATTGTCATATAAATAAAAAAATATCCAAGATCTAATAGGTACGCTATGGTTTTGTTATGCCTCTACTCCATTTGGATAATATTGTTTCAGGTCAAATACAGCAAATTACACAATGCAAGCTTTTTCTAAATGAACCGTTAATTTAAACTTAACTTTAAATTTGAAAAAAAACTAAAAATTAACGTACCTCGAACAAGAGAATGGAGTAGACCAAAGGTAAACCCACCAACAAGGTTAATCTTAAACCTAAATACACAAAATGGCCACCATTTTTAGTGTTAATTTCCTAACTACGCTTATTATAAAAGTTCCACTTTACGGGGTGTTTTAGTTTTTTTTGGGGACTAGTGCAAACAACATATTAAATAATACATTATTTAATTAGAAAACCAATTCCATCATAAAGGGTTATTTAAAAACGAAGCTATAGAACTCAATCATACACTTTTCATGGTTCAATCATATACATACTCAATGAAATGTAATGTCAAGTAATTCCATGCATGGCCATTTTATATCTCATTTCGCTATATTGCCCTTTCTTGGGTTAATTATAAAACGACGGGACGTCTCCCCATGTACCAGTACATTTTTATCTTTTTTACATATTTTGAAAAATGTATTTTTTTCTTCATCTTTTTCAATATTATGTTGAAAAGATAAAAAAACAATAAAAATGTTGTTTTCCAAATTATATTAAGAAGGTGCAAATTGTTGAGGAAATTGTAAAGTAAAATAGAGAAAAAATGAAAAACATTTACCACAACGTACAAAATGTACCTAGGCATTTAGTACGTAAATATATGGGAAACTGACTCTTTCAGCTCATGTTTTACTGTTTCAAAATTGAGACCTGTGTGCTAAGTCATTGAAGCTAGAAATCTGAATAATAAATGTGCCACGATAGAACCCTACACTTAGTGCTTCCGCAGGTTTAACGAAGCCAAATCTGTTTGGAAGGACAAATTTGGCTTTGCAAATGTGGCTTTGAGACGCTAATCAGGGATGAGATTATTAATTACAGAAGAATTCTAAATGATTATCTTCAATGTGATATCAATATTGTAAAAGCAAGTCCTAAGGTGACAAGTTGTTTGTAAACCAAAAAATAGCGGAAAATTAATTTGTCTGAAAATAATTTCTTCTTAAGAAATGGAGAAGCAAGTTATTTTGAACAATTTTTTTCTACAGTGGATACAACTACAGTGCAGTGGATTTAAATGATGAGATGTAAATTTTTGATACCATATGATAGTAATTCGGGATAACATTTAACAATAATTTGATGTATTTGCATCATTTGACTGTAGAAACGGAAGTACAACAAAACATTACACAAGAGAGCCTATAACCAAGTCTCAAAATTCACTTTAGAGCCTGCAAACTAGAAAAAAATTTAAACAGTGCAAGAGAAAAAAATTGATAGACCAAATAGGAAAAATGGAAAGAAAAGAGAGAGATGACTTTCATGTAAATAGAAAACTTTATTTTGGAAATAAGATCAAAATTATCCAATTTTAAGAACTAATATTTTTTGAAAGTCCCCTATCAAAGAAAAAACTTTTAAAAGTGCTTAGTTGTCTGTGAGCCTTATTTTGGAAATAAGATCAAAACGATTTTATCTTAAGAATATATATTTTTAAAAGGCCTATATTAAGGAAAAACTCTTAAAAGTGCTTAGTTGTCTGTGAGTCTGCCCTAAATATTGAACTAGCTAGGATAAGAGTCTGGAGCTATATATACCTTGTTAGAGCAATTTGGGTTCCTACGGCAAAGCATTATTTAATTGCAGCTATACACTGTAGAGTCATGATCAATAAAAAATATGTTGAATATGGTACTCACGACGATAGTTTCTAGTCAAGTCCTGTAAGGTTAATTTTGATTTTTTTTTTCTCTTCTTTATCTTGTACGCTCATGCTACCATTCACAATGTTTTTGGTCATTCAAACTTAACTTTTTAAACTTTTTCTTTTTGAATCATGACTTCCAGATGTCAGATATCAGATCAGTGATTTACCATATACAATTTGCCTCTGGTAAGAAATCTTTTTCTTCTTTTTGCTCTCAGAAGTACTTTGATTTCATATTCCATTGTCTTCACTAATTTGTCTGTAATTTTTTTAACTACAAAAACAGAATTTATTAATGAGCATCAAAGCTGCAAAACTTAAGTTGGAGAGTTAACTAGTGAACATCCTAACCATCTGGATCCCAAACAAACTACACAAACCAGCAGAAAAATCAAAGGATAAACATATCAATTTTTTTCATTGCCATTATACAACCAAAACAACCCCAAAATGAGCTTAAACAAATAATATTCAAGCATTGTAATTCTCCATTGAAGCATACTCTTCCTAATATCTCATTTCCATTCGGTAGATTTATTCAATCATATCATTTTCATTCTTTGCAGAGTGGGCACTCTTATCATCTTCTTTGGCAGCAGCATTATTGGACAGGAGAAGCAAGGATCAATCTCGTTAAGCCTCTCCTTCAGTTTCTCACCAAGATCCTCCAGCAAGGCCTTGAACTCAATGAGCTCATTCAGGGTAGGCTCGTGGATAGGTTTAAGGAACTTGTTTGATCCATTTGTTTCCATCGCTTTACGAAGCATGTCTCTGCGTTGTTCCTCATCATGAGCTGCTTAAGAAAGTCACCAAGCTGCTGTTTGAGCATCTCCACTCTTGCCTAGGCCTGGCGAGACTCAGATTCATGCTGTCAATAAATGAAGTCCTTCAATTTCTTTTTTATTTTATAAAATATTTATCTTTAGAGTTGTTTTCAACTCTGTTAGATCCATTAGATTCCTTATTTGTTTACTGGGTAGATTGTGTAATGGGGATCAAAAGTAGATCTTCCTTTGTCTTATCTATAAAATATATATATATGATGATCAGAATAAAATCTTAGGATTCTGGCCATATAAATGCTCTTATCAAACCAATTGATTGTTTAATTTCAAAATTTATGTCCTCTTTATTCTTCTTATGGGTACAATCTTTTATACCAAAGACATAATGTAATTATCCATTTAATTTGCATTATAGACCCTGTTGGGAAAATTGAATCACACAAACGATTTAATAGCGAGATTTAATTAAACCAAGCACATACACAAATTTAATGAAAATAAAATAAACAAAGATTAAATGAAAGGAGTTAATAATGATTTAAGTGGTTCGACACTTTCTCTTTGATGTGAATTCTCTATGTTCTAGATCAAAACTTTCTTCAACTATTAGAAATTTCAAACCATATTGAGTGCCTTAGATTTCCTTAATTATGATTGTATTTCTTTTTTGCTAAGTAGAACTTTTGGTCATTCCCCTTGTTAATGTATTATATCCCGCATTGGTTGTGTATAGCTTTGCCTCTCCTATTGGCTTGTATAAATAGGATAACTCCCTTGTAAGTAAATCACACAATTCAATACAATTCTCCTCTTTATATTGTCTCACTTCCTCTCTTAAATTCAATATGGTATCAGAGCCATAATGGTTCTCGGTATATTAAGAGTTGAGTATGCTCTGTGATTGCCACTATTACTGGATCATTCACATCAGAAAAACTTCTAGTATATCATTTTCATACCTATTGGGTCATCACTATAGTCGGAGTCTCATTCTCCATCGACATCATCTTTGCTGCTGCTACTGTTTCAGATACGCTGCTGTCACGTCAGCCCTAAAAGCCACGTCAGCGCCATCTTGATTACGCCCAAAGTATAACACGGTTATTGTAGTATAGTTTTGGGGTGTCGATTCCACAGGGAAACAAGTTAATTACGAAAGAAGGTATAAACTTTAACACTAACGACAATGATTAGGTGAGAGAATATGAGTTTTGATAATGCAATATTGTGTAAAAGAGTTGTGCGAATATAACGAAGAATATAAATAAGAAATAACAAGGTTCCGGGAATCCTCCTTAGGTTCGTTCCCTATTTCCATTCTTGATTCAAATTTTTATCTCGATTGCAAGTTTCACATCCTAAACAGGCAATCGAAAAGTATTCAATAACGCACATTTATATCTCTAATATAATTGCTACAAATTACTCTTTGATTTCAATTTAACCACACATGATTTATCTTATAGATTAGCAAGAAACGACAATATATTGCAATAATGATATCACAGTAATGGCCGATCTATAAGATAAATATACCGAAATCAATTACATCCAAACAACTTGACATAAGAAAAGCTTGACTAGACTTATGTGGAGTAGAAGGATGCAATCACCGGATTGAGAGAAACTAAAAGAAGAAGAATATAGAATACAGTCATCACATGAACTCAAATCCTTCTTAATTAATCAAAGAGTAAATCATAGACAATGTTTTAACAATAAGTCCATACAAATGAATCAAGAACAGGAAATAAGGAGCAATAAAACCCTAAGGATTCATCCCTTTCCCTTGTTTGATGATTAGTTAGCCATGAAACTCAAGGTGGAAAAACAATATAGATGTTCTCCCCTTGATTTCTTGGCCATGGAGTTCAAGGTGGAAGAACAATATGGATGTTCTCTCCTTGATTTCCAACTCACGAAAACGTAAACAGAATGCTAAAAACTTCTCTAATTTTTATCTATCAAAAACTGTCTTTGTTTTTCTCCTCGAGCTCACTCCCCCGGCTGCAAACCTTAAGCATATATTTATAGCCCATGAGGAAGAGCTGTCTTTGCACAGCCTTAATTTGAGTCTGAATTGGAGTCCATGTGCGCACTGCTGGAAAGTGAAGGCTGGAACGTGAAGGTGGTCCAGCAGCATGTGCGCGCTGCTGGCTTTGTCTGAGCGTGCGCCTGGGCGCTGGAAAGTGAAGGCTGGAACGTGAAGGTGGGTCCAGCAGCGTGTGCGCGTGTCCAAGTGTGCGCCTGGGTGCTGGAAAGTAAAGGTGCAGCATTAGTTGGCGAGGGGCGCAGCACTGGTTCATGGGCGCCTAGGCGCTCACTCTTGTTTGCCTGGGCGCTGGGGCGCTGGTTCATGGGCGCCTAGGCACTCACTCTTGTTTTCCTGGGCGCTGGGGCGCTGGACAGTGAGAGGTGAGGCGCTGGGCTTTGTTTTGGAGGCCTGAACTGTTTCCGCTAAAACTGCCATAACTTTCACTAGAAAAATCCTTTTTTCGAGCCGTAAAATTCTCCAGAAAATAGACTTCCGGATCTTTCTAAGCATATATGGCTCATCTCCTGGTTCTTCCTACATCAATACAGTTTAATCTGCAAAGATGATTGATCTGTACGGGAAATTCTGGCAATTTAGTGAAACTCCTTCAGCTTGTATGCAGAAGTGCACACACTAGTGTGCCTACCCTTAACTTGTTCCAAAGTGATGCACACACTTGTGTGCAGTCTTTTAACTCAATGTACTTTATTGCTCCAACCTTGGTTTAGACTTTTAATCATGTTTAAATCATTTTTGGAAATGTCTAAACCTTGGACAAAAACGAGCACCGACACCCAAGATCTTTTGGCGCTTTAAACATGGATCGCTTTATCATCTCTTTGGTACTCAAAGCACCTAAAAATGCATCGAATTAAGTCAACGATTTATGAATAACACTTTAGAGTTATCAACATGTAAAAGTGCGATTACGACCGAGATTAACCCTAAAGAGTTAACAATTAAGTATTGTTTAGATGCATTTTATGACTCTCATCACACCTCATCGCCACGTCAGTGCCACATCACCCGTTGACCACCACATCATCAGTTGACTACCATATCACTGGTTTCTTGGAGGTTCACCTTCCTCTTTGCGCCTATGGCTTAATTGTACTTACCCTGGGTTATTACTACTGTTCTGGATGAATATAATTATGTTGGGTGGGCTCAAGAAATGTCTGGTTTTCTCCGTGGATGAAAATTGTGGCGTTACATGACTGGAGATATCACTGAACCCAAGAAGAAGGACGACAAATATGCTGACAAATATTTTGATAGTCTGGAGACTGGGATAGTAAAAATCACTAGATTCTCACATGGTTTCGTGCCACTATTATCCCAGAAATCAAACTTCAATTTGGTACACTCCATACAGCTAAAGAAGCTTGGGATCTTCTCCAACACCGCTACACCAAGGCAAACATCTCAAATCGGTATCGTCTTCTTTCCACCCTTCATAGCATGCGCCAGGAACCTTGAGAAACTGTCAATAGTTTTCTATCTCAGATGACTATCATGTGGAACCAATTAGCTCTCACTGCGCCAACTTGGGAATGCACAAAAGACGCCGATGTTCATGGAAAGTACCGAACTGAGGCACGCATTATGCAATTCCTGATGGCCTTGAGAGAGAAATTTGAACCTATACGAGCTTTAATCCTACACCGGGGCGCGATACCTCCCCTAAACGACGTCCTTTCTGATCTATTCAGTGAGGAAACATGTCTTGCCACATTATAATGATCTCATACAGATGTTGCCCTTGCAGCACCCGTTGCTCTTGGCACACCAGCTGCCAAGACAAACCCATACCAGAAGCCTTTATATTGCAAGCATTGTCATTCACCAGGGCATGAATTGCTCAAATGTCTGTCTCGCCTGTGTAAAGTTGCAGAGAACTGGGTCACTATCTTACAGACTGCCTTAAACTTCCATCTGGAAATCAGTCAAATGGGAACCAATATCGCTCTTGAGACTTATCCAATAGGTTTTATTCTAAGCCAAAGAATACTGCTACTGTAGCCACTGATGCTACACCAACTTCCTCCAGCTCTCCACCTGATTGGAGTGGTTTCTGCACTGTTCTTACCGAGGCTCTAAATAAAACTGGTAACAATATAGCCATGTCAGCTACACTAGGTACATCCCGATGGTATTTTAATTCTGCTTGTTGTAATCATATGACTTCTGATGCCTCTATATTTTCCTCTAAAACCCGTGATGAGCATGCACCTACTATTCACACTACAAATGAATCAAATATGTTGGTCAGCCACACTGGACATGTTGATAGTTCTCATTTGTCTCTCTTTGACACATATTTGGTTCATAATCGTATGCTTAACCTTATATCTGTTGGACAACTATGTGATCTTGGACTTGATTTGCATTTTTCTTCTACTAGTTGTCGTGTGCAGGACCCTCAGACAGGAAAACTCCTTGGAACCGGCTGTAAAGTTGGACGCCTCTTTGAGCTCACTCACCTCCAAGTCCCATCCTCACCATCACCATCACCAAACCAATCAGCCGTATCCATCCCAGCACTCTCATCCGTGGAATTGTGGCACTTTCGATTAGGTCACACTTCATCCAGCCCTCTACGTTCTCTTATTTCTAGTGGTTAGTTAGGTTCATTTCAACATGAGTCTTTTCATTGTATTCATTGTCAACTTGCAAAACAATAAGCTTTAAATTTTAATGAGAGTCAATCTGTTTCCCTTGCACCTTTTGGTTTAGTACATTCTGGCGTTTGGGGGCCTTCTCCTCATGCATCAATGGGTGGTGCTCGTTATTTTGTTATATTTGTGGATGACTATTCTCGTTATACTTGGTTGTTTCTTATGAAAAGCAGTATTGAACTCTTTCAAATATATTCTGATTTTTCTTCTATAGTTCAAACTCAATTATCTTGGAATATCAAAATTTTTCGTTCAGATAATGCAATGGAATATAAAGACCATGATTTTCTAAACCTACTTCACAAAAATGGCATGCTCCCCCACAGCTCGTGTCTTAGAACCTCCCAACAAAATGGATGAGCTGAACGCAAACATCGACATATTCTTGACACCGTTCGTGCTCTACTCATTTCGTCATCAGTAGCTCCTTATTCAGAAGGAAGGGTTGAACTAAAAACTTATATGGATGCCATAGAATATAAGGATTCATCAAAGTGGCAGCTAGCTATGGAGGAAAAAATGGATTCTTTGAGGAAGAACAACTCTTGGGAATTAGTGCCCAAACCAGAAAAACAGAGAGTTGTGAATTGTAAATGGATTTACAAGATCAAAGAAGGGAACCCTCCAGGGGATGAAGTCCGGTATAAGGCTAGGCTGGTGGCGAGGAGGTTCACACAAAGAGAAGGCATATATTTTACCGAGATATTCTCACCGGTTGTGAAATACAAGATGATAAGGATAGTGTTAGCAATGGTGGTCCAATTTAATTGGGAGATCGAGCAAATGGATGTGAAGACAACGTTCTTACATCGAGAGCTTGATAAGACCATTTACATGAGTTAACTCGAAGGCTATGAGGAAGAAAGACAGGGAGAGTTGGTGTGCCAATTAAAGAAATCTCTCTATGGCCTGAAGTAATCACCTCGGCAATGGAATAAGAGGTTTGATTCCTTTGTAACTAGTTTGGGTTTCATGAGGAGCTACTATGATTCGTGCTTGTACTACAAGGGGCACAAGGTGGAGGAAATGGTGATCATCCTCATCTATGTCGATGATATGCTATTGGTTGGGAACAACAGGGAGAGGATAGAAGAATTGAAGTCTCAACTCAGTTCGGAGTTTGAGACGAAGGATCTTGGCCATGCACAAAAGATCATTAGGATGAGTATAATTCGGGAAAGGGAGAGAAACAAGTTGAAGGTTTCTCAGTCTTCTTGCATAGAAAAGATGATATCTAAGTTTTCTATGGAAGATAGCAAGCCAATGAAGGTTCCCCTTGCTGGTCATTTCAAGTTCTCCTGTGATCAATGTCCAAGATCGGAGGCGGAGAAAAAGAAAATGGAAAAGGTCCCTTAATCTAGTGTGGTTGGATCAGTTATGTTCACCATGGTAAGCACTAGACCCAACATTGCTCATGCAATGAGTGTTCTCATCAGGTTTATGAGTAATCTTGAAAATGAGCATTGGCTTAGGATGAAATGGTTGCTGAGGTACTTGAAAGGAAGCCCATATGTGGGGCTTGTTTATAAGAAGAGGGGTAAGTCCATTTGTCTAGAAGGTTATACAGATTCGGATTATAGAGCAGACCGGGATAAAAGAAGATCGATTACCTTCTACTTCTATAACTTAAACGGATGTTGTATAAGTCAAAAGGCTCAGCTGCAGCTGGTGGTAGCACTCTCAAAAACCGAGACTGAGTACATAATGGCTACGAAAGCCATAAAGGAGGCTATGTGGTGTAAGGGATTGTTGGAAGAGATGAAGGTCATGAAAGAGCAGGTGGTGGTGTATTCGGATAGCCAAAGTGCGCTGCACTTGTGTAAGAATCTGGTGTTCCATGAGAGGACTAAGCATATGGATGTTTGGTATTATTTCATTCAGGAATATGTTATAAAAGGATGCATTCATGTGGACAAAGTCACAACGAAAGAAAATCATGCAGATTTAGGCACTAAAGTTCTACCTCTAAGCAAGTTCAATCATTGCCTTGGACTTCTTAGGATTGGAGTCGGTTGATATGGTGTCTCAAGTTGAGTTTGGATACTAAGTTCTCTGCATAATGGGTTTGGTTTAATTGCTTAGACAAAGGTAGAGATTGTTGGTATTTTTCTAAGGATTAAACAGGATGGAAGCATGAAGCTTCATCAGCATCAGGTTAGCCCAGTGCACCGCGGCCCAGCCTTGTGCACTGCAGCCTACAGCAACTCCAAAAGTCCTTATCTCTAGGCCGCACCACCTCACAGCCTCCCCAAGCCACGGTGCCCAGCAAGTATGAGGAAATGAGGTGGTTTCAGCCCTGTGTGCGTCGCGTCCAGCCTTGCTTTGGGCCGCGACGCTAAGCACACCTGGAGCATGGTTTTGGGCACTTTAAGATAGTGTGTGAAGGATGGTTAAAATGCATAGGATCATTTAGAATCTTAGAGAGTGATGGGACTTTGGTTCTTGAGATCTAAGGGTAGAGATTGATCTCAAAGATTGGATGAGGAAGTCATTGCTCTATATAAAGGGTCTTCAAACAACAAGTGAAGACATCATGATAATCATGAACACAATCATCATTCAAGAGAATTCAAGTGCAAGTGTGAGAGTGAAAATACACAAAATGCAAGAGAGGAACTAGAATAGAGCTCATTCAAGAGAGGCTGGTTGTTTAGAGAGAGAGTAGTATAGATTGGGGATGGAAGGGCTTTGTAGTTGGAATTTTCTTTGGGAAAATTCCAGGGAAACACTAGTCCTTATCACTTTCTTGTTCTCTTATTTCGTTCTTCAAGAACAAGAGGATTCTTGAAGAGGGGTTGCTATAATTGTAAGAACTCATTAATTTAGTGCAGAGAGCTCGGAGTAGCTCACGGGGACGTGGGCATTTCCCAAACCTCGATAACAATTGTCGTGTTCTTTCTTTGATTGGTTTGTTTCTATTTATTACAAGTCATTCTAGACTTGGGTGTTTGGAAGATCACCACTTAGACATCTTGAGGTGATTACTGTTGAAAATCACCTTGACAAGATACCCATGTGGTGATCTTCCAAACACCCAAGTCTAGAATGACTTGTAATGAAATGAAACAGCAACCGAAAGCAAGAAAGAAAAGAACACAAGTGATTTATTATCGAGGTTCGCCTACGTCCCCGTAAGTTCCTCTGAACTCTCTACACTAAATCAATGGTTCTTTACAATCACAGCAACCCCTCTTTAAGAAGCTCAAGTTCTTAAAGAAACAAAGAAGAGAACAAGAAAGTGATAGAACTATTACAATGCTCTCTATCAAATCTATGCTAATCTCTCTTCTTTACAACCAGCCTGTCTAATGAGTCCCTTTTGTATGTCTGTGTCTTTGCACTCTCACAAAATTCTCTCATTCACATAAATGTCTCATAAGTTACATCACAATTTTTTTTTTTTAAGAATGAAGCTAAGTGACCCTTTATATAGTGCACCAACTTCTTGTCCAATCTTGAGTGTCATTCTCTACCCTTAGATCTTGATGACCAATCAACCATGGCCTTTGATCAAGTCTAAGTGATCCTGTGCATTTTAATCTTGCACCCACACACTTAATAAGAGGCTGAACAACCTTGCTTCAGTGTGCCTTTAGTGTGCCTAGCACCGCGGCCTATAACAGGGGGCACCGTGGCCTAAGGCAGAGCACATCTTTATCCTTCTCTGGGTGCCGCAGCCTTGGTGGGGGAGAGGTGTGGTGTTGCCCCTCCTCCAGCACACCATCTGTTGAGCGCTGTAGCCTAGGAAGAGGAGGGTTGTGGTGCACACTGGTGCTACCCCCTCTGGTTGCTTGTGTGCTGAGGCACACACCTAGTGTGCTTTCCTTTGCCTTGCTGCAAGGTGCTGTGCACACTTGTGTGCACTCCTTTAACATGCTAAACTTCACTCTTCCATCTCTTTTTTAAACCTTAACCATGTTTAAAACATGTTTAAACCTTAGACAAATACCAACAATCTTTAACTTTGTCTAAGCATTTAAACCCGAACCATTATGCAGAGAACTTCAGGATCCAAACTCATCTTGAGTCATCATTCAACTAACTCCATTCCTAAGAAGTCTAAGGCAATATTGGACCTTCTTAGAGGTAGAACTTTGGTGCCTAAATCTATAGGAATTTCCTCCATGGGTACCTTATCCATGCACTTTGTCCTCCCATGGAACACCGGATTCCTACACAAGTGCCACGCACTTTGATTAACCAAATACACCACCACCTACTCGTTTAGGACTATCCACTCATCCAATAGCCCTTTGCACCACATAGCCTCCTTTATGGCTTCCATAGCCGCTATGTACTTAGCATCGATTGTTAAGAGTGCTACCATCGGCTGCCACTGAGCTTTCAAATACCTCAGTAACCACTTCATCTCAAGCCAACGCTCTTTTTCGGGATTACTCACAAATCTGCTGAGAATGCCCATTACTTGAGAAATGTTGGTCTAGTTCTCACCATCATGACCATGACTAATCCAACCGCACTAGAGTAAGGGACCTTTACCATTTTGTTCTTCTCCTCATCAATTCCAGGGCATTGTTCACCGAAGAACTTGAAATGACCAGTAAGGGGAATCTTTGTTGGTTTACCATCTTTCATAGAAGACCGAGAAACCTTCAACTTATTTTTCTCCCTTTCCCAAATTCTTCTCATCTCAAGTATCTTTTGTGCAAGGCTAAGATCATTCCTTTCGAACTCCTCACTGAGTTGAGATGTAAACCTTTTCATCCTCTTCCTGCTGTTCTGAACCAACAGCATATCAACGACATAGATGAGGATACTCACCATTTTCTCCACCTTGTGTCTAGGTGAGAAAGTATGTCTTCTCTTCTCATGAACCCATTCGCCACCAGCCTAGCCCTGTTCTAGAATTCATCTCCTAGAGGGTACCCTTCTTTGACCTTGTAAGTTGATTACGCCCAAAGAGTAATGCGGTAGTGGTAGCATGGCTTTGGGGTGTCGATTCCACAAAGAAACAAGTTAACTACAAAAGAAGGTGTGAACCATAACACAAACGATAAAGATTTAAGTGAGAAAATATGAACTTTTGGTAATGAAGTAATTGTGCAAAATAGATTGTAAAATATAATAGGGAGACAACAAGGATCTGGGAATCCTCCCTAGGTTCGTTGTCCTATCCCTAACTTGATTTAGTTATTTTTATCTCGGTTGCATGTTTCACATCCCAAACATGCAACCAACAAGTATTCAATGCGAACATATATAAACCCTAATATGATTGTTATGAAATACTTCTTCGATTTATGCACATATGATCTATCCTATAGGTTTATCAAGAACAACAATATATCTTTGTCGAAAATATTGCAGTAATGGACAAACCTAAAGGCTAGATTTATCGGACTCAATTATACCCAAACAATCTTGACATAAGAGAAGCATGACTAAATTTATATCAAGGAAAAATATACAATCACCGGAATAGATAAGATCTTATAATTAGATAAAGCAGTAAATCATGACAATGTATGACAATAAATTCTTATTACAACTAAATCAAATAAGGGAAGATAGGAACAACTACACCTAGGGGTTCATCCGTTCGCCTTGCTTGGAAGTTAGTTAGCCATGGTGTTCATAGCTAAACACTTTTGTGGATGAGAGCTGCTGCCTTTATTTCTGGGTTTTTCTCAACAACAAAGATACCTCTCTTAAGCCCTAAGTATCCTATTTATAATACAAGAGTCCAAGAGGTGTTCTTGGGTTTTATTCTAATGTTTAAAACCCTAATTAAAGTCTAACTCGAAGATGTAATCTCGTGAGCGCACTACGGTGCTGCTTGAGGAGCACCGCAGTGCTAGGCATAATCTTGGCTGGGTGAGCTTCTGTGCACCGCAGTGCTGGCTGAGGGGCACCATATGGGAGTTTCTGGGCACTGTGGTGCTGATTGAGGGGCACCGCGGTGCTGGGTTGAGCTTGATTTTTCTTCATACTTTGCCTCGCCGTAGCCACTCCTCTGCTTCATCGTGCATGGAACCTTGGTGCTTTTAAACAACGATCGCTTCTTCTTCTCTTTGGGCTCAAAATACCTAAAAATGCACTGAAATAAGTTAGTGGTCCAATAATATTACTTAAAAGTTATTAACACATAAAAGTGCAATAAAGACCGAGAAGAATCATAAAATACTAACAATTAAACATCGTTGAGATGCATTTTATGGCTCTTATCACAACCCCCAACTAGCTTATTGGTAGCCCCTAGCAATTCAAGTGAAAATAAGAGATGAAATTCATGGTGGGAATCGAAACAAAGTAAAGCGATATCAGTGTTAACCAAGAATAATTCACTTTTGTCTCAAAAATTTCACATAACATATAGCACATAGAATAATTTAAATTTACCCAAGTTCGAAAGTAATCCAAACATCAATCTTAAAATCGTTATTGACTCATAACATCTATCTTACCACAATCCATTAATCCAAACATCCGAATGATTTTATGCATAAGATTTGTGAATACAAGTCTTGGCCTCTAAAACATGATAAATTTCGTGACATCAATCACAAAAACAAGCTCCATAGGCTTACATTTCAAACCTCTCTCCACTATTGTAGAAAAATCACATTACAATGGATCAATAGGTCTTTTAATAAGCTTGTAACGTTAGGCTAAGGTAAAGGTTGAGAAAGAATGGGAAGGATTCACAAGTAAAAGAACTCAATTTCTTAGCTTTAAACACACCCACTTTTAAGCACTAGATAACCTTACTTCATCACCCAACTTTTTCAACTATTGTTCGAGCATTTTTCTCAAATCACCACTTTTCTTTTCTTTTCTTCTTTCTTTGCCATAATTCACTTCTCTTTTCTTTTCTTTTGTTTTGTATTTTGGCATAAGACCATTCACCTCCTTTTTCATTCTTTTCTTTTCTTTTCCATAACCCCCAACTTATCTCCTTTAATGTACTTAGGTTATGGTAGTAATATACTTTTGCATATTTCCATCCTTACTCCTCTTGAGTGCTTCCTCAACAAATGTGTATAACTAAGTTCTTTTAAAAGAAGGGTAAGGATAAAATATTTTTAGGCTCATAAGGGTAAGTAAATGGGTATTGAAAGAAACAAGGCTCAAATCCTTTTTCAAGAAAAAGGTTCAAATAGGTGACTAGTGATAAATATAGCAATGGTAAGTTCGAAAGGCTCAAACGGTCCAAAAATGGCCTATATCATATCCTAAGTAATGTGCATTCTAGGAATTTACCTCAAGTGGTTATCAAATAAGTTCTAGAGCTTGTCGAGACCGCAAAAATATTCACAAAACAATCACACATAAAACTTCTCTAAATGTTTTTAGACTAATCATACAATCTTACCACAAACTAGAGTCTCAAACCAAATCAAGATTGACACTTAAATTATTCTCAAACCGAAGGAAAATTTAACTTCTTCTAAATACTATCTGCTATCTCAATTAAGCTCATATCATTGACATGTGAATTAACTTTAAGGCTAACACAAAGCATGCTTAAAACAAAAGGTACGAAAATGTAACACCAAGCAATTTTAAAGAAAGTGTGTCTCCACTCCAAGCTTAAAATTTGCATTGTCCTCAATGTTAAAGAGAAAGGAAAGAAAAACTCCCTTTGTAAGCAGGAGTGCACAGGTGCTGAAAAATGTGTACCACCAAGTGAATTGCATGCAATTCTTCTTGCTGAAATTCGAATTTGATGTCCATGGTGGAGAGAAGAAAGACTATCTACCTCTTGAAGTGTTCTTGATGAACCCAATGGTCTTCTTATAAACAAGCTTTTGAGAGGGAATGCTAGAAAAAATCAGCAAAATGAGTGAGCAATTTAGTAAGAGATGATAGTAGAAACAAGAAAGTTTTGAGTGCAAGTGAGTGAGCAAGTATGGATTTGCTCCAAAAGGGAGAGAGGAGGTAATGTGCTACTGGTTTTGTGAAAGAAGAAATGAAGAAAGAGGCTACAAAATAGCTTTTATAGTGCAGAATTTAGGGTTAGCTATGTGCTGGGCTCGAGCTAGTGCTGTGCAGTGCGCTGCGGTGCTGGGCCTGGTTCTGTGTGCTGCGCTGTGCTCTGTAGTGCTGGGCTTGGCGCTGCTGAACTCGGTTCTGGGCACCGCGGTGCACACTGGTTTCCAAAAAAAAAACTGTGTTATTGCCAAAATAAATTAAAGTTAAAAAGTAATCTGCAAAAATTTAAATCACACTAAAAGAAAAACCAACAATTGAGTTTGAATAAAACATAATTAAAAAAAAACAAACAAATCGAAAGAAAAATAAATGAAAACATACCTGTGTGGTGAAGTTAAGGGAAATAGACCGAATCCATAAGTGGAATTTCTTCCACTTCCGGGTCGTGTCTATCGATTAAGATGTTGAGGCGCTGTCCATTTACTTTAAAAACCCGACCATCTCTACTATCCTCAATGTCTACCGCCCCATTTTCAAAAACATTTTTCACTATAAAAGGGCCGGTCCATCTCGACCGAAGTTTTCCAGGATGCTTATGAAGTCTAGAGTCGTATAAGAACACCTGATCATTGGGTTTAAATGTTTTCCTCAAAATGTTTTTATCATGGAATACTTTCATCTTAGCCTTGTAGATTCTATAATTTTCATAAGCATCGTTTCTTAACTCTTTTAACTCAGTCAACTGATATTTTCTAAGCTTACCCGTTTCGGCCATATTAAAGTTAAAAGATTTGATGGCCCAATAAGCTCGATGCTCGAGTTCTATGGGTAAATGGCAAGGCTTCCCAAAAAAAAGCCAAAAAGGCGACATACCTAAGGGAGTTTTAAAGGCTTTACGGTAAGCCCAAAGCGCATTAGTTAGTCTCAATGACCAATCCTTGCGATCAGGGATAACCGTTTTTTCTAAAATTTGTTTAATCTCCCTATTAGCAAGCTTTACTTGTCCACTAGTCTGAGGATGATAAGCAGCAGAGATTTTATGCAATACCCCATATTTTTTCATCAAAGCTTCAAAAGAACGATTGAAAAATGTGTACCTCGATCACTAATTATAGCACGTGGTGTACCAAATCGAGATAACACATTTTCATTAAGGAATTTAATCACCATTCCATTATCATTGCTTCGAAAAGCTGCTGCTTCCACCCACTTAGATACATAATCTATTGCCACGATGATATATTGGTATCCGAAGGAAGGAGGAAAGGGTCCCATGAAATCGATGCCCCAACAATTAAAGATTTCAATAACAAAAATAGGGTTTAAAGGCATCATATTTCGGTGAGACACAACTCCTAGCTTTTGACACCTTTCACATGAGTGACAATAGGTGTTTGCATCTCTAAACAAGGTAGGCTAATAAAATCCACATTGTAAAATTTTTGTAGCGGTTTTTTTCATTGAAAAGTGGCCTCCACAAGCTTGGGAGTGACAAAATTCTAAGACACTTATAATCTCTTCATTAGGGATGCAACGCATTATAATTTGGCCAGGGCAGTACTTGAAAAGATAGGGGCCATCCCAATAGAAATTATGTACCTCATATAAGAATTTCCTCTTGTCTTGAGTGCTCCAATCCATAGGTATCTCACCTGTAGCCAAATAGTTTACGATGTGAGCAAACCATGGTAAAGAAGTAATGGATAGTAATTGCTCATCGGGAAAATCGTCCTTGATTGGCATGTCATCACAAGTGTCCCCAAATGTAAGTCTCGAGAGGTGGTCGGCTACTACCTTCTCTACTCCTTTCTTGTCCTTGATGGTGATATCAAATTCTTGCAGGAGGAGGATCCATCGGATTAGTCATGCCTTAGCATCCTTCTTTGTGAGAAGATACCTGAGGGTAGTATGATCTATAAAAATAAGGATAGGCGACCCAATTAAATAAGCACAAAATTTATCTAAAGCAAATACTACAGCTAGCAATTCTTTTCAGTTGTAGAGTAATTCATTTGAGCACTATTTAAAGTCTTACTAGCCTAGTAAATGACAAAAGGTTTTCCCTCTCTTCGCTATCCAAGAACAGCACCTACAGCGTAGTCACTAGCATCACACATGATTTCAAAAGACAAAGTCCAATCTGGTGACTGCATTATAGGTCCGGAAGTAAGATTGTCGATCAGCATTTGGAATGCTTCTTGACAAGCTTCTGTCCATTCAAAGGGAGTGTCTTTAACTAGGAGGGCACTTAGAGGTCTAGAGATGTTTGAAAAATTCTGTATGAACCTCCTATAAAAACCAGCATGACCAAGGAAAGATCTCACATCCTTTATTGTCTTAGGGGTGGGTAATTTAGAGATTAATTCAATCTTAGATTGATCAATCTCTATTCCCTTAGAAGAGACAATATGCCCTAGGACAATACCGGATGGTACCATGAAATGACATTTTTCCCAATTTAAGACCAATTCTTTCTCTTCATAGTGAATTAATACTCTTTCTAAATTCATTAAGCATACTTCAAATGAAGATCCAAAAATATTTAGGTCATCCATAAAAACCTCCATGCAACTTTCAACCATGTCACTAAAAATACTCATCATGCAGCGTTGAAAAGTAGCAGGGGCATTACATAATCCAAATGGCACTCTACGAAAAGCATAGGTGCAAAAGGGACAAGTAAAAGTGGTATTTTCTTGGTCTGCTAATGCAATTTCTATTTGATAATAACAAGAATAACCATCTAGAAAACAATAAAAGGGATGACCAGCTAAACACTTAAGAATTTGATCAATAAAAGGGAGTGGGAAATGGTCTTTTCAGGTGGCAGCATTTAATTTTCTATAATCAATGCACATACGCCACCCGGTCACAAGTTTAGTAGGGACTAGCTCTCCTAGGTCATTCTTCACCACAGTGACTCCGGACTTTTTAGGGACGACTTGTGTAGGGCTTACCCACTTACTATCAGCTGTGGGATACATAATACCCGCATCTAACAACTTCAATACTTCATTTTTCACTACTTCTTTTATGGGTTAAGCCTACGTTGAGGGTCTCTACGAGGACTAGTTCCTTCATCCAAATTTATTTTATGGGAGCAGATTAGGGGACTAATTCCCTTTAAATCAGCCATGCTCCATCCTAGGGCTGATTTGTGTGCATTTAAAGTTTGAATTAATTTCTTACCTTGGCTCTTAGATAATTCAGAAGAAATAATAACAGGAAAAATATCACCTGGATCGAGAAAGGCATGTTTTAAACCCTTAGGTAGCGGCTTTAATTCGACCTTAGGTGCTTCCACATTTGAGGGGACTTGTGTCTTGCTTCTTTCGGGCAGCTCCTCAAACCTTGGTTGCCATGCCCGATTGCCATAATCCTGAGATTTGTCAAAAATAGCACAAATATTAATTATATTAGTTTTATCATCAAATAAATCTATCTCATAATTAAGAAGAAAATTCTTAAAAGGATCATAGTCATGATCTAAAGAAACTCCCTCATTGATGAGTGACTCAATCATGCAAAGCTGGTGGTTGTCATCCTCATCTTCAGGCTGTTTTGCAACATTGAAAATATTCACTTCAAGGGTCATGTTGCCAAAGGACAGCTTCATGAGTCCATTCCTACAATTTATTAGTGCATTCACAGTAGCAAGAAAAGGTCTACCCAAAATCAAAAGGATTTTAGAGTTAGTGTCAATAGCAGAAGTGGTATCAAGAATTAAGAAATCAACAGGATAGCAGAATTTATCAATTTGAATCAAGACATCCTCTACCACACCCCGAGGTACTTTGACTGAACGGTCAGCCAATTGCAATACCACACCGGTTGGTTTGATTTCTCCTAACCCCAGCTGTAAGTAAATGGAGAATGACATCAGGTTTACACTAGCTTCTAAATCTAGCAAAGCTTGTCCAACCTCATGATTTTCAATGCTGCAAGCAATGGTAGGACAGCCCAGATCTTTGTATTTTGGGGGAATTCTTTGCTCAATTAACGCACTAACTTGCTTAGTTAGGAATGTTATTTTCTTGACATGGTGTTTCCTTTTAATTGTGCATAAATCCTTGAGAAATTTTGCATAGGTAGGGACTTGTTTAATCACATGAAAAAGAGGAAGATTAAGTTTCACTTGCCTTAAGTTCTCAAGGATTTCATTATTTATTTCTATATTTTTCTTGTTGGATTTTAGGGCTTGAGGGAATGGGGCCTTAATAGGAATTTTGGTCACTTCAGGGTCTTTAGGAAATTCGGCTTCATTACTAGTTTGACCCTTTCTCACATCCTCGGGTTTATTCATTGGTGGGATGTGTAGTGACTTACCACTTCGGGTCATAATGGCATTTACATCTTTCAAATTTTCTTATGCCATATGTTGACCGTGAGGTACGGACTGAGCTTGGAAAGAGAACTTACCTCGCTCAGTCACACTCAAGGAGCCCATTAATTTAGACACTTGGCTCCTTATTTCTTTGTTTTCCTCAACCACTTGTGTAATTAAAGCCTCACACCTTTGATTTGTCTTACCTTGTGCTTTTATAAAAGCATGTAAGGTGTCTTCTAAAGAGTTCCTAGAGGATGAGGGTTGCATGATAAGGTGATGGGTATGATATAGGGGGTTGTTGTGCATGCTGCTGATTTTCAGATTTCCAGCTGAAATTAGGATGATTTTGCCACCCCGGATTGTAAGTGCTATAGAAGGGTGTTGGAGGCTTCTTGTACATGCCTAAGGCATTACATTGTTCCTCGTACAGCCTTTTCATGTCAACAAATGTGGAGCAATCTTGGGCAGAATGATCAACCCCACCACACACAAAACATGGTTCTAAAGGTTCAGCTTGATTAACCATGTGTGTTGGTTTTTTAGTTTTTAATGCCTCTAACTCCCTAGTAAGCATCTCGACCTTGGCCTTAAGATTATCCTCTTCCCTAAGATGGTAGATTCCTCCACCACTAGGGTTTGCTCTAGGTCGTAACCTATTTGTGCTTTCAGTAGCACTAGGTCCAGTCCATGTGTGAGCTTTTTCGGCAAGCTCATTGAGGAACTCAATAGCCTCATCAGGGTCTTTTTGCAGAAATTCACCATTGCACATCATCTCTACAAATTGGCGTTCTCTATAGGTAAGACCCTCATAGAAATAGCTCACTAAATGCCAATTTTCATACCCATGATGTGGACACATACTTAACAGCTCTTTAAATTTCTCCCAAGATTGATATAAAGTCTTGTTTTCCTTTTGTGCAAAGGTGGAGATTTGTCTTTTTAATGCATTAGTCTTATGTTGAGGGAAGTACTTGTTAAAAAAGACTTGGGTCATTTTATTCCATGGCCCAATTGATCGTGGTCTTAACGAGTATAACCAACTCTTAGCTTTATCCTTCAAGGAGAAAGGAAAAAACTTAAGTCTCATGATATCATCGGTTGCATCTTGACTATGAAAAGTCGCAACTACTTCCTCAAATTCTCTAATGTGCACATAGGGGTTTTCATTTTCCAAGCCATGAAAGGTAAGGAGTAATTGTATCATCTCTGTTTTAAAATCTTGATGGCGAGTGTTGGATGGAAACATTATGCATGATGGTGTGGCTGTCCTACTAGGATGTAGGTAATCTTTAAGTGTCCTAGCAACATTTTCATTAGGGTTTTCAGCCATGTTAACAAACTTTTCTATATTTTCAGTTGGGTGTACACTAGGGTTTGATCTAGGCGAGGTCTCACTAATGGACGTGAAAGGGAAAGGTATTTCTAATTCGGGTCCCTTAATGAATCTCCCACGTGAATCTCTTGGTCTAAGCATACATCAATTGAGTTTTTATTTTTATTTTTAAAAGTGATAAGTAAAACAGAATAGAAAAAAAAATCAGAAAATCAAAACTGATAGAAAGGAACGATAGTACCGTCTTGTCTTAGAGTTGACAAACTTCTTTGTAAGTAAGCGCGTTTCCCCGGTAACGGTGCCAAAATTTGATTACGCCCAAAGAGTAACGCGGTAGTTGTAGTACGACTTTGGGGTGTCGATTCCACAGGGAAACAAGTTAACTACAAAAGAAGGTGTGAACCATAACACAAACGATAAAGATTTAAGTGAGAAAATATGAACTCTTGGTAATGAAGTACTTGTGCAAAATAGATTGTAAAATATAATAGGGAGACAACAAGGATCTGGGAATCCTTCCTAGGTTCGTTGTCTTATCCCTAACTTGATTTAGTTGTTTTTATCTCGGTTGCAAGTTTCACATCCCAAACATGCAACCGGCAAGTATTCAATGAGCACATATATAAACCCTAATATGATTGTTATGAAATACTTCTTCGATTTATGCATATATGATCTATCCTATAGGTTTATCAAGAAATGACAATATATCTTTGTCGACAATATTGCAGTAATGGACAAACCTAAAGGCTAGATTTACCGGACTCAATTATACCCAAACAATCTTGACATAAGAGAAGCATGGCTAAATTTATATCAAGGAAGAAGATACAATCACCAGAATAGATAAGATCTTATAATTAGATAAAGAAGTAAATCATGACAATGTATGACAATAAATTCTTATTACAATTGAATCAAATAAGGGAAGATAGGAACAACTACACCTAGGGGTTCATCCCTTCACCTTGCTTGGAAGTTAGTTAGCCATGGTGTTCATAGTTGAACAGTTTTGTGGATGAGAGTTGTTGCCTTTATTTCTGGGTTTTTCTCCATAACCAAGATACCTCTCTTAAGCCTTAAGTGTCCTATTTATAGTACAAGGGTCTAAGGAGTGTTCTTGGGTTTTATTCTAATGTTTAAAACCCTAATTAAAGTCTAACTCGAAGATGTAATCCCGAGTGCGCACTGCGGTGCTGCTTGAGGAGCACCGCGGTGCTAGGCATAATCTTGGCTGGGAGAGCTTTTGGGCACTGTGGTGCTAGCTGAAGGGCACCATATAGGAGTTTCTGGGCACCGCGGTGCTGACTGAGAGGCACCGCGGTGCTGGGCTGAGCTTGATTTTTCTTCATGCTTTGCATCTCTGCAGCCACTTCTCTGCTTCGTCGTGAATGAAACCTTGGTGCTTTTAAACAATGATCGCTTCTTCTTCCCTTTGGGCTCAAAATACCTAAAAATGCACTGAAATAAGTTAGTGGTCTAATAATATTACTTAACAGTTATCAACATGATGAGTCTTAAATATTGCATATTTAAGACCCTTAACTTTTATTTGTTATGCTCTTAGTTAGTAGTATTTCACTTTATTTTATGTATTTTTTTTTTGTGTTTTGTGTATTTTTATAGGTTTGTGGAGAAAATGAAGCATTTCAGGAGATGTGAAGCTTCAGGAGCAATAGCGATCGATCGCAGTGCGATCGATCTCATGGTCAACATCCCACATCGAAATGTTTGCAGTGTACCTGTGATCGAGCGCACCAGACACGCGATCGAGCGCACCTGCGATCAAGCGCACCAGACACGCGATCGAGCGCACATGCAATCGTGCGCACAAGATATGCGATCGATCCCATTTGCGATCGATCGCAACATTCTACGATCGAGCACACTTGGGCAGTATCCCACATCGAATCTGCAACCCATGCTACTCCGGGACTCCCCCTATATAAACACCATCTAACCTCATCATTCAGTGTACAATTCCTGGGCCACTTTGGTGTTAACCGGTGGATGTCTGCTAGCATTCTGGTAGATCCTGAAGGCTTTGCTACCACGAGGGGAAGCGCCGCCCATCAGCGAGTGGAATTTCTCCCATGTAAAGTTATTTATTTCTTTTTATTTAGTTGTTTTAGTTTAATGTTTAGCACTTTTATTATGAATTGTAGTTTCATAGTTATGAGTGGCTAGAATCTTCAGCTAAGGTTGAAGATGAAGCCTCGTCGTTGTCTGGCATAGTAGTTCAGATTTGCTTGTACAAATCTGACATTTTTTTAGTATAAATGTTCTGTCAATTATTTGAGTTAATCTTGTGATTGATTGAGTTTAAATTGTTCTGTTGGATATTCCTTGTGTTTCATCTGATGAATACATCGAATTGTTTTCGATTAAATTGGATTTCCTTTATGATTTGTTAAGAGTGGATACATTGGATGCTTTTGGTTTAATTGGGATATTTGTTGTTTTTTGTTTTAAGTTGGATTCATGGAATTTTTTGATAGGCTATCTTTAGAACATTGGGATATATGCTTAACTTTGACGGGGTGGATTCAGAAACCTTAGTCTTTTTATTAGTTTTTAAAATCAATTTAGTTTAGTTTTTATTTATTTTGCAACATATAATACAAAACTCGGAACTAGGTTAAGATAAGATTAGTTTAGATAAATTTATATTTTCACAACGCAATTCCCTGTGGATTCGACCTCACACTTGCACAACACTATATTGCAAACGACTCGTGCACTTGCGAGTAATATAAAACTCACAATCAAGTTTTTGGTGCTGTTGCCGAGGAATTGTTTGGTTTGTGAAAATTTTTGGTCTGAATTGATTTTATTTTTCTACTAGTTAGTTATAAAAAATAAAAAAAATAAAAAAATATGGATGAATCCAGCACCAGTTTCACAGTCTTTATTGGACACCATTAAGGAGTACATGAAAATGATCGGCTCGTCCATCAATGCTGCCAACACATTCAATGTTGATAACTGTTCCATCTGTGCTAGTCCTATGCATTTAGCACAGAATTGTCAATCAGTGCCGGCTTTTGCCGAGTATCCCATGGAACAAATGAATGCTTTCAATGAGTGTTGTTGGCAATCAAATGGATCTTACTTCGAAACGTACAATCCAGGGTGGTGGGACCACTCTAATTTTTCATGGACACAGAACCAACTGAGGAATCAGGGAGGAGCCCCTTATCAAGCTCACACTCAATACCCTCCCGAATTTCCTTCGCCAGTTCCAAGTTATAGTCACTCAGCCTATCCAGCACCATTACCTACTTACCAAGCTCCCATTCAAACACCAGTGCCAGTTTCACAGTCACTTGAGGACACTCTTAAGGAGTACATGAAAATGACTAGCCAATCCATGAGCGAAGTAATGAGTGCAACAATAGAAAACACCCAAGCAATTGCCAAGCTAGAGAGTCAAATGGATCAAATCACAAGTTACGTGGGTGAATGAGAGAATAGAGAGTTCCCCAGTCAACCTGATCCTAACCCAAAGGAACAGTTTGGGTGGGAAATTTATCAACTCCTATGCATTGGTAGGAACAAGTGCAATCAACTGTCCCATACTTGTCTTGGAGACAAGTGTACAATCAAGTGGAAGAGAACCCTGCTATGCACCAAGGGCAAGAAAGTGGCAACAATGAGAAGAGAGATGCTGAGCCATCTACAGCCACTCGTATTATTAAGGATCTCCTTAGGTCATTTTTTCCTAAAGCAACTTACCCTGAGAGACTACAAGCGCCCAAGAAAGAAGGGAAGTCTGAGGACATTATGGAGGCATGCTTTGCTTAGTTTGGAGAGGATTTGAATTTAGATAAGTTACTTGAGCAAGCAAATACTATCTTGGAGTCTGCTCCTCAAGAGAGCAGTAAGACAGAGGAGACTGTGGATGGAATCTCGCATTAAGGACCCTCTAGAGGCATGCTTTACTCAATTTGGAAAGGATTTGGATTTAGATAAATTACTTGAGCAAGTGAATGCTATTTTGGAGTCTCCTCCTTGGAAGAGCACTAAGACGGAGGAGATTGCCGCACCTGAAACCCCCAAGAAGGAACTTAATCCTTTACCAGATAATCTTAAGTATAAGTTCCTAGGTTCAGCCGATAGTTTGCCTGTGATTATAGCTTCAGATTTGGGTGAGGCTCAAGAGGAGAAAGTATTAGATGTCTTAAGAGAGCATAAAGAAGCTATCGGTTGGACTATTGAGGATATCAAGGGAATCAACCCCTCGTTGGTAATGCACAAGATACATTTGGAGGAGAATACCAGGCCATCGAGGGAGCCACAAAGAAGGCTCAACCCAGCTATGCAAGAGGTTGTGAGCATAGAAGTAATTAAGCTGTTAGATGCGAGGATCATTTATGCCATCTCTGATAGCAAGTGGGTGAGCCCGATTCAAGTCATGCCCAAACGTGCTGAATTAACGGTAGTGAAGAATAAGGACGACGAGTTGGTGCCAACTCGTGTTCAGTCATGGTGGAGAGTGTGTATCGACTACCGTAAACTGAACGCTGCCACAAGGACTAATCATTTTTTATTCCCATTTATTGATCAGATAGTGGAGCGCTTAGTTGGACATGATTACTAATGTTGGGTCTGGCTGAAGACATTAAACTTAGCGCTCATGGGAGGCACCCCACAGCTTATTCTTTATGTTTATTTATTATTTTATGTATTTATGATTAATGTTTATTTCTGGTATTTTTTTGTTTTCCAGTCTTTATTTTTCAGGGACAATGCGTACTTTAGTTCAAGTTTGGGGGTATGCTATGAGCCATACCAGTCCAGATAGTTCTCCATATCTCAGGTCAGCTCTTTCCATATTAGTCACACATTGGGGTCATTGTGTAATTTAAGTTTGGAGGTATAGGAGACACATCACACACTTTGTCCTAATTTGTTGTCTTTTCTTCGTAAAGATAAATGCATGTTCATGTTTGCCTGAAAATTTTGGTTGATCTGAAAAATTGTGATGTGATTTCATTGGTGAGTTTAAAACTTTGAACACATGATATGATAATAGAGTTTAAACTTTAGTTACTTACTTTATGCATTTTCGAGAATTCACACGTTTTATCTAATCTCACATGAGCACATTAGAACATATTTGTGTGAGGTATGACATGTGAGTTGAATGTATACGTTTCCTTGTCTTAACTGAAACCGGATGACTTGTTGGATAAACACTTGGGCATATATAAAAAAAACAAATAATACTACTAATATTTATAATGATCATCATCAATAAACTTTCCACTGAGTAACTGGACCTCTTGCCTCAGTAAGCAGTGAGTGTTCACGTCAAAAGGTGTGAATTTTATTCATAATGATCATTGCAAAATTTTTCGTTGAGTAACTGGACCTCTTGCCTCGGTAAGCAGTGAGTGTTCACGTCAAAAGGTGAAATTTTGCTTGGTAGTATTAAGGCCGGTTTAATTTCATAGCCTTTTTGACTCGAGTTAGTAAGCCCTTAGGGGTATCTTTACACCTAATGCCCTAAAACCTTCTGGTTTAGGAGTCATTGACTCAACATTCGCTACATGGGTCAATTAGAAAGCTTAAGGGAATTAAACATAGTAGAGCCTTATAATAATAAAAAAATAAAAAAAACTATGCCGTCATTGTTCTGTCCGATGAGAAATTCTGTGGATCTTGAGACTTGATTACCTTGTACATTGAAGTTATTTGGAAACCTCATCTGTATATGCTAATTCACTTTACACTGATTCATGCTTGTGATGTCTTACCATGCCTCTTGTAAGTAATTAAGTTTTAAATTCTTATTCATTGTGAAGATGGGTTTGACTTATTTAAGCTTGCTCATGAATGAATCTCATGATTTTGAATGCTCCTTAAATTTTTAAATACCATGAATACTGAACTTATCTTTATAATCTTTGTGCTTATTTAGTTTTTTATTTTGTTTTGCTAAGGGACTAGCAAAATATAAGTTTGGGGGTATTTGATGAGTCTTAAATATTTCATATTTAAGACCCTTAGCTTATATTTGTTATGCTCTTAGTTAGTAGCATTTCACTTTATTTTATGTCTTTTTTGTGTTTTGTGTATTTTTATAGGTTTGTGGAGAAAATGAAGCATTTCGGGAGATGTGAAGCTTCAGGAGCAATAGCGATCGATCGCATGGTCAACAACCCACATCGAAATGTTTGCAGTGCACCTGTGATCGAGCACACCAGACACACGATCGAGCGCACCAGACACAAGATCGAGCGCACATGCTATCGTGCGCACAAGACATGCGATCGATCCCACTTGTGATCAATCGCAACATTCTGCGATCGAGCGCACTTGGGCAGTATCCCACATCGAATCTTCAACCCATGCTACTCCGGGACTCCCCCTATATAAACACCATCTGACCTCATCATTTAGTGTACAATTCCTGGGCCACTTTGGTGTTAACTGGTGGACGTTTGCTAGTATTCTGGTGGATCCCGAAGGCTTTGCTACCACGAGGGGAAGCGCCGCCCATCAGTGAGTGGAATTTCTCCCATGTAAAGTTATTTATTTCTTTTTATTTAGTTGTTTTAGTTTAATGTTTAGTACTTTTATTATGAATTGTAGTTTCATATTTATGAGTGGCTAGAATCTTCAACTAAGGTTGAAAATGAAGACTCGCCGTTGTTTGGCATAGTAGTTCAGATTTGTACAAATGTTCTATCAATTATTTGAGTTAGTCTTGTGATTGATTGAGTTTAAATTGTTCTGTTGGATATTTCTTGTGTTTCATCTGATGGATACATCGAATTGTTTTCGATTAAATTGGATTTCCTTTGTGATTTGTTAAGAGCGGATACATTGGATGCTTTTGGTTTAATTGGAATATTTGTTGTTTTTTGTTTTAAGTTGGATTCATGGAATTTTTTGATAGGCTATCTTTAGAACATTAAGATATATGCTTAACTTTAGCGGGGTGGATTTAGAAACCTTAGTCTTTTTATTAGTTTTTAAAGACCGAGAAGAATCATAAAATGCTAACAATTAAACATTGTTGAGATGCATTTTATGGCTCTTATCATAAGTCCACTTACAATCCACAACTCTCTGATTTCCCAAAATGTGCATTAATTCCCAGAAGTTGTTCTTCATCAAAGAATCCATTTCTTCCTCCATAGCAGCTTCAACATTCAGTCTTTTGGAAGGGAGTGCTTAAAGCCCACTACATGTGGCTTAAGTACTCTCTGTGCTACTGCATAGCTATCATGCCTCAATTTGATCAGCTCATGGACCTGCAACTTCTTCGCATCACCCAGTCTTGGATGCATAGGATAGATGTCAGGGAGGTACACAGCTTCAAAGTTGTCATCAGGAACGGTTTCGGATGCAGGCTCAATATATAATCTGTTGAAAGGCTGGGTTATGGTAGTCTCCAATGGATTAATGTGCTGGGCCTGAAAAACTTGCTTAGAAACACCTTGCATCAAGCACACATTAGAATAGTCCATATCATCTTTGGGTGAATTTAATGTGTTAAATATTTTAAATGCTATCTCCTCACTATTTACCTTCATAGTAACAATACCCTTTTTTACACAAATATTCGTATCAACAGTTATCATAAAGGGTCTTCCTAAAATTACAGGCAGAGGTAATGGCAAAGGACATTCTTCTATATCCAATATAATAAAATCAGTAGGTAAAATAAATTTGCTTACCCTTACCAAAATGTCCTCAAGAATACCTCTTAGTCTTTTGATGCTTCTGTCACCAATTGCAAGGTGATGGAGGTTGGTTGAAGCTCCCCCAAACCTAGTGTCTCAAATACAGTGTAAGGCATCAAACTGACACTCGCCTCTAGATCTAATAATGCATGCTCAAATAGCTGGTCACCTATCCTGTAGGGAATGGTAAAACTACCTAGATCTATTAGTTTTGGTGGTAGTTTTCTTAATAGTACCACACTTACCTCTTTTGCCAAAGCCACAGTCTCATGTTCCTGGAACTTCCTTTTGTTAGTGCAATAATCTTTCAGAAATTTAGTGTATCCAGGAATTTGTTTAATGGCATCTAACAAAGGAATATTAATCTCTACCTTTCTCAAAGTTTCAAAAATATCAAGCAATTTATTTTCTTGCTTTGGCTTTACTAACCTTTGAGGAAAAGGTGGTGCATTCCACTTCTCCATTGTACTTACCTTGGGTGTGGATGCTTTATCTGGAGATGATTTTGCAGGCATATAAGCTCCTATGATCTTACCATTTCTTAGAGTTGTCACAACATTCAGTTGCTGATGTCCTCTTGGATTAGGTATTGGTTGGGCTGGAAGCTCACCTTGCTTTCTTCCACTCAGTTCCTTAATCAGTTGCCCCATTTAAACCTCTAGTCTTTGAATGGCTTGTTCATGTTTTGCAGTGGTTTATCTTATCTCGGTTCGGAATTGCCTTTCCTTTGTCATGAATTGTTATTGTGAGGTCATCAGCTGTTGTTGTTGAGATGCCAATTGCCTCACAAGACTTTCTAGGTTACTTTTCTTTGATTCGGGGGGTTGGGAGTTCCTTTACTGCCCTTGACTGTTCTAATTGTTGCTCCTAGAGAAATTGGGATGATTTCGCCATCCAGGGTTGTAAGTGTTTACATACGGATTGTTCTTTGGCGGATAGTTGTTTGGTCCCATGTAATTTGCTTGTTCCGGATCTACAGATGAATACACATGACACGTATCAGTATTATGATCAAATTGGGAACATATCGCGCATACCTAGAGTGGTATAGCTGGTAGGCTAGATGAGGCATTCTAAGCAGCCATGGCTTTAACCAATAGGTCTAGTTTCCTCTCCACATCAGCTATTTGAGGAGAAGATCCTCCATTTAAATTTACCTTATACATACTCTTACTCTTTATATTTCTACCTCGAGAGGAGAACCGCTGAGTGTGTTCACTTAGGGTTTCGAAGAGCTCCAAAGCTTCTTCGCTGTTTTTCTCCATCAGCACTCCTCCACAACCTGAATCAACAATACTTTTGTTAGTATCATTTAAACCTTTATAAAAGGCTTGTACCAGTTCATCTTGAGTAGGTTTTGATGTGGGCATTTGAGTAGCAGCTCGTTGAAATGTCCCCATGCTTTCAAGAAGAGGTCCCCATCCTTTTATTGGAAAGACTGAATCTCCTTCCTCATTTGCCTCGTCTTTTGGGCTGGGAAAAACTTCCTTAGGAATTTGCCAGCCAACTTCTCCCAAGTGTGGATAGAAACTGCAGGCAAAGAATTGTACCATAGTTTAGCATTATCTTTTAAGGAAAAAGGGAACATAATTAACTTTATTCCTTCTTGGTCTAGGCCTCATATTTGCTGGAACTTGCAAAGGTCAAAGAACTCTCGAAGGTGCAAGTGTGGATCTTCATTAGGTGTACCCCTAAAGTGAGTCAAAGCATTCAATATTTGTGGAGATATGTAGTAGTTGCCTTCCACCTCAGGTTGATATGCAATACATGATGGCTGATCAAGGTTTCGTGGAATGAAGGATTGCTCATCGGTACTCGTGTAGGTAGTTACTGGTTTTCGAGCTGTTCTGCCATTGGTGCTTCGTTCTCGGATTCTTCTTCGTTCTCCTTAAAGTTTTTCCTAAGCCTTTGTTGGATGGTCCGCTCAAGCTCGGGATTGAGGGGAAAGAATGTTGGATGTCGGGATCGAAGTTCGTGCATAAATCAGGTAAACCAGCTTCAGTGCATCAGTTCAACTCTGCTGCTCGGGTAACTCTCTGCCTTAATTGTACTTGATCGCACAAGAGGGTGCGCTCGATCGCAAGTATCACAAAAAGTTCTACTGATGCCTTGAAACAGAAAAGAAATCAATTAAGGTTTGATAAAAAAATAAAGATGATAAACAAAAACTTAATATTTTTAGTAAAATACGAATAACGATGATTAAACGAAAGTAATTCTAAAAAAAAAGGAAATTTAGTGCAATCCCTGGCAATAGCGCCAAAAACTTGTTGCGCGATTATCTACCTAAATAAATAAGTAAATAACCGTATAGTTTTACTTGCAAGTGAAAAAGGTCAATGGTAGTACGGTGTGCAAGTGTGCGATCATTTCCACAGGGATTGGTGAATTTCGTTTTTAGAATCAGTTTCTTAATAAAAGAAGATCAAAATAACCGTTGAATGTGAATTAATAATAATGAGACATAGGGCTTTGATATCCACCACTAATCATACTTTCCCAATGAGTAATATGCCAATGCTCTAGCCCTACTATGAATACCTAATAGTTGTCAACCTAAGGGCATGGTATCTACTCCTTAAGCTATTGATTTCCCTAAGCAACGAGTTAGGCATGGTATCTACTCTAACTCTTTTCTGTCTTAAGGGATTCAGCATGGTATCTACTGAGTTGTTCCTTAAGAGAGCATAGGTACTATGGAAATTGACAACCACATAGGACCTAGGGTATGGTATCTACTCCCGGTTTCCCATGTTGATTAACCCAAGAATCTGGTGTGGATATCTTTGTTACTAATGTCAGACCCAGGACTCGGTCATCCAAATTGGTCTAACTAATAAGTCCATACCACATGCAATTATTGATCAGACATATATATATGAGGAATTTAAATAAACAAATGCATTAATCAAGTTAAGAATCATAATCAAGGCTATTGCAAAGATAATCAATGAATGTATATTTGGGAAAGCATAACTAGGGTTTCAATCGAGCCCTATAAAAAGTTAGTTACACATGCTGTCTAAGATAAGCATCATAACATAAGCTAAACATAAACTATAACACCTGAAGAATACTGTGGAGACGGGTTGTCAATCCTCTCCAAATCCTACAACTCTGAGCTAAGTAAAAGATAAAAGAAGGGATGTCCTTTGCGTGTGTTTATAGGTGTATTTATAGGGTTTGAATAACCCTAGAAGACTCAGGAAACCCTAAACTTCCTAAAATGTAAAACCTCCTCTATTTCCAAAACTGGTTCTGCCGTTTTACTGTTCATGCCCGTACATGTGCGCTCGATCGCATGTGTTGTGCGTTCGATCCTTCTTGTGTGCGCACGAGCGCTTATGCACTCGATCGCACCCAATAGTGCGCTCGATCGCACTTTTGCCAGTAGTTGCTCCAAGATTTCCAGATTTCTTTCTTTAGGTACCAAAAATGCTTCTTTTTCTCCAAAACCCTATAAAAACATGTGAAACACAAAAATGAAGTAAAATGAACTAAATTAACATAACTAAGGACTTAACAAATATAAATAAGGGGGCTTAAATATGAATATTTAAGCACCTATCATGCACTCTCCCATGGCTCTCTCCTCTACTTCTGTCCCAGTAGTAGCCATTAATGTTGTTGCCATACCAAGTTACTGGCATTCTTCTAATGAACAACCCTTCTCCACTTGATGCACTCCTCATCTTGGCATCAAGATCATCTTGCAACTCTTTATTAAGATCAAATTTAAAAGCAAAGATTCATTTACGAAGATACCTCTTATTAGGGAGAGTCTTGGCAAGAAACATCTGATCTAGTTTCTTCCAAATTATAGCTGGATCTTCTGAGTCTTTGTACTCCCTTGTGACATTATCCGACATGTACAAGAAGACGGTGCTGTAATCCAACTTCTTTATCTCAATCCGTTGGTCCTCTATGACACTTACTGGAAAAACATAATCTTCTCCAATCGCCAAGTCCACCTTTTGTTGCACAAGAACAACCTTGATCTTTCGCTTCCACAGGGAAAAATCTTCCTTTCCATCAAACTTCTCAATATCAAAATTTGAACTCATCTTGCGGAGAAGATCCCTTGATTTATGCAGTATCCACAAATGTTTTCCAACTTCTTCTAGACCTCAAGAACACAGATCGAAGATTGATCTCAATACCGTTCTTGAATCACCCTCAAGAACACGATCAGATCTTGACCTTTACTCCACTCTTGAATCACCCTCAAGAACACAATCAGATATTGATCTTAACTTCGTTCTTGATTTACCTCAAGAACACGATCAGATATAGATCTTAACTCCGTTCTTGAATCACCCAAAAAGTTGACCCTTGGAGTCTTGCTCCAATACCTTATGTTCTTGCTCCGAAACCCAGCTGTGCAAGCTCCTCTGGCTTTGATACCACTGTTGGAAATCACCTTTAAAAGATTCCTAGGTGGTGATCTTCCAAACACCCAAGTCTAGAATGACTTGTAATGAAATGAAACAGCAACCGAAAGCAAGAAAGAAAAGAACACAAGCGATTTGTTATCGAGGTTCGGTAATATGCCTACGTCCCTGTGAGTTCCTCTGAACTCTTTGCACTAAATCAATGGTTCTTTACAATCATAGCAACTCCTCTTCAAGAAGCTCAAGTTCTTGAAGAAACAAAGAAGAGAACAAGAAAGTGATAGAACTATTACAATGCTCTCTATCAAATCTATGTTACTATCTCTTCTTTACAACCAACCTCTCTAATGAGTCCCTCTTGTATGTCTGTGTCTTTGTACTCTCACACAATTCTCTCATTCACACATATGCCTCACAAGTTACATCACATTTTTTTTTTTGAGAATGAAGCTAGATGACCCTTTATATAGTGCACCAACTTCTTTACCAATCTTGAGTGTCATTCTCCACCCTTAGATCTTGATGACCAATCAACCATTGCCTTTAATCAAGTCTAAATGATCCTATGCATTTTGATCTTGCACCCACACACTTAACAAGAGGTTAAACAACCTTGCTTCAGTGTGCCTTTAGTGTGCCTAGCGCCGCGGCCTAAGGCAGAGCACACCTTCATCCTTCTATGGGCGCCGCGGCCTTAGTGGGGAAGAGGTGTGGCACTGCCCCTCCTCTAGCACACCATCTACTGGGTGCCGTAGCCTGGGAAGAGGAGGGTCACAGCACACACTGGTGCAGCTCCCTTTGGTTGCTTGTGTGCTGAGGCACACACCTAGGGTGCTTTCCTTTGCCTTGCTGCAAGGTGCCGCGCACACTTGTGTGCACTCCTTTAACATGCTGAAATTCACTATTCAATCTCTTGTTTAAACCTTAACCATGTTTAAAATTTAGACAAATACCAACAATTTCCAACAATACTCTTCCTAATCTCTCATTTCCATTCGGTAGATTTATTCAATCATATCATTTTCATTGCAGAGTGGGCACTCTTATCATCTTCTTTTGCAGCAGCATCCTTGGACAGGAGAAGCAAGGATCAATCTCATTAAGTCTCTCCTTCAGTTTCTCAAGAAGATCCTCTAGCATGGCCTTGAACTCAATGAGCTCATTCGGGGTAGGCTCGTGGATAGGTTTAAGGAACTTGTTTGATCCATTTGCTTCCATCGCTTTACGAAGCATGTCTCCACATTGTTCCTCATCATGCAACTGCTCAAGAAAGTCACCAAGCTATTGTTTGAGCATCTCCACTCCTGCCTAGGCCTGGCGAGACTTAGATTCATGCTGTCAATAAATGAAGTCCTTTAATTTCTTTTTTATTTTATAAAATATTTACCTTTAGAGTTGTTGTCAATTCCGTTAGATCCATTAGATTCCTTATTTGTTTACTGGGTAGATTGTGTAATGGGGATCAAAAGTAGATCTTCCTTTGTGTTATCTATAAATATTTATATGATGATCAGAATAAGATCTTAGGATTCTGGCCATATAAATCCTCTTATCAAACCAATTGATTGTTTAATTTCAAAATTTATGTCCTCTTTATTCTTCTCATGGGTACAATCTTTAAATACCAAAGACATAATTTAATTATCCATTTAATTTGCATTATAGACCTTATTGGGAAAATTGAATCACATATAAGCGATTTAATAGCGAGATTTAATTAAACCAAGCACATACTCGAATTTAATGAAAATAAAGTAAACAAAGATTAAATGAAAGGAGTTAATAATGATTTAAGTGGTTCGACACTTTGTCTTTGATGTGAATTCTCTATGTTCTAGATCAAAACATTCTTCAACTATTAGAAATTTCAAGCCATATTGAGTTCCTTAGATTTCCTTAATTATGATTGTATTTCTTTTTTGCTAAGTAAAACTTCTGGTCATTCCCCAAATTAGGTGTCTATATTTTAATCTGCAACGTGAAAACTCTTGTTTTTAATGTTTCGCGCTTTATATATATATATATATATATATATATATATATATATATATGACAGCTGGATGCTGATTTAATCTCAAAGATCTTTACTTTTGTAAGGTTGAAAATATAATTTCATCAGTCTCCAGTCTCGTTACATTATAGAAGATAGATTTATATCTTAAAGTGTTGGATAATTGTGTAAATTCATTGCAATTGGAATTGGGCATATATATTGTGACGTACCCTATATCTTTAATAAATTGATGACCTTTGCCTTTCAAAACCAAAATTTGCATTTCATGTTTAAGGTGCTCCATTTGTATTGTTTGCTTCTTATGAAAAACTTATATTTTCTTCAGATGTTTAATTAGATGATATGTGATTGTTACTCCCCTGCTTTAAAAAATTGTGAAGTAAAGCTTAGTATACATATAAATGTAGATTACAAAGTGGTCACCACTAAATCACAAATTTTAAAGTGTTCAAATTCATGTCAAAAATAGTGCATTGCAGGCTTTACTTCATAGTTTTTTACAGCAAAGGAATCACACCCTTATGTGTCAATTATGTTACACTAACATTTAAATCAAAACTACATTTTTTTTTCACTGTATTTAATTAGATAACTAGATAAATCTCCTAAACATGTTGATAGCTAATAAGAGTCAATTCTAGGCTTTTTCTAGGATATTTGATTAAATACGTATCCATTAAACACTCCCTAATGAGCATTTTCATGTAATGAATTTGTTGGAAAAGATAGAATCCCACTAAATAACTTTGTTTCTATTTTCTAGGAGTTTGTTTTCTTATTTCTCAATTATCTCATTGTAATTAGCTAAGATTATTCTGTACATATAGCCAAAAAAGACCTCATATTCAATACATCAGAAATTCGTTTTTTCTGAAAGTTTACATGGTATCGGAGCTTTAGGATTTTTTCTGGAAATTCCAAAGCCATCATCGCTTCATTTGTTTTGGCCTTCATAGCCGACCATACCTCTGGCCTTTATCACCAATTTTTTCTTCCCTCTAATCTTGCCTTCTTCTCCATCATTAACCCACCATGGCTGAAACACCACCATGCCCATAGAAGTTCCCAATCATTTGACTTCAGGTGATCTGCAAAATATTCAAGCAGTGTACAAGCTGAATGGGAAGAATTATCTGAAGTGGGGAAACTAAGGAGGACAACCACGTAATCTGGGACAATAGTGAAATCAGTCCTATTTAACCAGGAATCAACCAGGTTCAGACCAAGGTATGCTTAATATAGAGGAGGAAAAGAAGCTAAGGGGACTTCTGGGATCATTGGAAAAACCTAGTGGTTCATGCTCTCTTGCATTCTCTGGTAAGTTCTCATTTTCTCAAGGACTAAATATCTTAGATGAAACTATCAGAAATTTATAGGTCATTGATTCAGGAGCCACAGACCATATAACTCATTCTTCACTAAATTTTAGTACCTACTCTCCATGTTATGACATTGAAAAATAGTAGTTGCTGATGGTTCTTTAACTACTGTAACTGGTATAGGAGATATTCATATAAGTCATTCTCTTACTTTAAAAAATGGTCTTCATGTCCCAAAGTTGTCAACCAACTTAATATCCATTCATAAGCTCACACACGATATGAATTGTAATATACTTTTCAATCCTTCTCAAAGTGTTTTTCAGGACCAGGTTTCGGGGAAGAAGATTGGACTTGCTAAGGAGAGAAACGGGCTCTACTTTCTTGACAAACCAAGTAAGTCAAATATGGTCAAAAATAATTTATCTCTGTCATTTCTATCATCATCTAATAAAGACATCATTTGGCTCCATCATTTTAGACTAGGTCATCCATCTTTTGGAATCTTGAAAACTATGTTTCCTACTTTGTTTAGAGGTCTAGGTGCTGAACAATTTCATTATGATATATGTGAGTTTGCGAAGCACAATCGTGTACCTTTTCCAATTAGCAATACTAAAAGCTCAGTTTCATTTTAGTTGATTCACAGTGATATATGGGGACACCCTATAGTTCCGAATGTGTCGCATTCTCATTGGTTTGTCTCTTTCATTAACGATTATACTAGGGTTTCTTGGATCTTTCTTCTTAAACATAAATCAGATGTAAGCAGTGTACTCCCAAACTTCCACAACATGATTCAAAACAAATTTGGGGTAAAAATCAAAAGATTCCAATAAGAAAATGCAAGAGATTATTTTAATCAAGTTCTATCTCCATATTTTCAAAAAGAGGGAATCATCCTTGAATCTTCTTGCGTTGATACTCCACAACAAAATGGAGAGGCAAAGAGGAAAAATGGTAACTTGCTAGCCACAACTCGAGCTTTTCTCTTTCACCAAAATGTTCCAAAAAACTGTTGGGGGGAAGCCGTACTCACAGCTACTTATATGATTAATTGTCTACCTTCTTGGGTGCTAGGGTTTAAGTCACCAATGGAAACAATATCCCTATTCTATCTTGACCTTCGTACAACAAATAACCTCACTCCAAGAATCTTTGGTTGCACTGCCTTTGTCCATGTTCATAGTTGAAACAGAGGAAAATTCAAGTGTGTGCTTGTAGGTTATTCGTCCACCCAGAAAGGATATAAATGCTACCATCCTCCTACATATAAATTCTTTGTCTCCATAGATGTCACTTTTGAGGAAACAAAACCATACTTTAACCAGCCTCATCTTTAAGGGGAGACTTCATTTAGTGAAGATAAGAATAGAGATCTGTTTCTGGTCGATCTACCTACTCGTGAGTCAGTTGTGTCCACTGGATCAGCCCCACCTGATCTAATTCCAGCCGAACTAGCTCAAACTTTAATTCTAACCAAACCAGCTCCAGCTGATCCAGCTGTATCGGTCAAACCATTCCAGCCGATGTCAACACCCACACCCGCCCACACTGGACCCTTTGTGGGCGAGTCTAAGAGATATGTGAAGGCTTATTCAAGGAGAAGAGACTCAAATCCTAATCCCATGCAAGTCTAAGCTTCAACTCCTAATCTTGAGAATGAGGTAAATACAATTTTTGATCAATCTCAATTGACACCAGATTATGATCTCCCAATTGCTATTAGGAAAGGTACAAGAGAATACCCAAAACACTCATTGTATCCTTTGGCAAAATTCATCTCTTTTGAGAAATTCTCACCCTCACAGAGGACCTTTCTAGTCAGTTTAAACTCTATTCATATTCTTGATACTTTATCTGAGGCATTACCTAATGAGAATTGGAGAAATGCCATGAGTGAAGAAATGCAGGCACTAGAGAAGAACCGAACATGGCAAATAGTCGACTTACCACCTGGAAAGAAGGCTGTGGGCTGCAAGTGGGTGTTTACCATAAAATACAAGTCAGATGGCTCTCTTGAAAGAGACAAAGTTAGACTCATGGCAAAAGGATACACGCAGACCTATGGTGTGGACTATCAAGAGACATTTGTTCCAGTAGCTAAGATGAACACGGTGAGAATTTTGTTGTCACTGGCTGCTAATTTCAATTGGTGTTTAGAGCAATTTGATGTAAAAGAATGCCTTTCTTCATGGTGAATTAGAAGATGAGATATACCTGGACATTCCTCTATGATATGAGCAACAACTGAGAGGCAACAAAGTCTACAAGCTAAGGAAGGCGCTCTATGGACTAAAATAATCTCCATGAGCTTGGTTAAGAAGATTCACCAAAGTGATGCTAGCCACCGGATACAAGCAAAGTTAGGGAGATCATAGACTCTTCATAAAACACTCATATACAGGGGGAGTAACGGTCCTTTTAGTGTACGTCGATGACATAACAGTCACATGAAACGATGAGAATGAGAAGGAAGCTTTACGAAGATGTCTTGTCAGTGAATTTGAGATAAAAGAACTTGGGAGGTTGAAATATGATAGGTGCTTAAATATTCATATTTAAGCCCCCTTATTTACATTTGTTAGGTCCTTAGTTATGCTAATTTAGTCCATTTTACTTCATTTGTGTGTTTCACATGTTTTTATAGGGTCTTGGAGAAAAAGAAGCACTTTTGGCACCTAAAAGAAGAAATCTGGAAATCCTGGATTAGTTTCTGGTCAAAGTGCGATCGATCGCACTATTGCATGCGATCGAACGCACATTGCAATCGTGCGCACACAAGAAGGATCGAGTGCAGAACTTGCGATCGAGCACAAGACACATGCGATCGAGTGCACATGTACGGGCATGAACAGTAAAAAGGTAGAACCAGTTTTGAAAATAAAGTAGGTTTTTGTGTTTTTGGAAGTTAGGGTTTCCAGAGCTTGCTAGGACTACTCAAGCCCTATAAATACACCTATAAAGCACACACAAATCATGACTTCTTAGAGATCACTTCTTTTATCTTTTTGCTTTAGCTTGAAGTATAAGCTTTGGGAGAGAATTGATGTCTCTTCTCTCGGGTTTATTCTTCCCTTTATGTTTAGTTTATATATGATGTTTATCTTAGACAACATGTGTAACTAACTCTTTATAGGGCTCGATTAAAGCCCTAGTTTTGCCTTCCCATATATTTATTCATTGATTATCTTTGCCAATAGCCTTTATTATGTTGCTTAACTTGATTAATGTCTGTGTTAATTTAAATTCCTCATATGTATGTGTATGGCCAACGTATGCATGTGGTATGGATTGGTTAGTTAGATCAATTTGGATGACTGAGTCCTGGGTCTAACAATAGTAATAAAAGATATCCACACCGGATTCTTAGGTTAATCAACATGGGAAACCGGGAGTAGATACCATGCCCTAGGTCTCATGTGGTTGTCGATTTCCATAGCCCTTATGCTTTCTTTAGGAACAACTCAGTAGATACCATGTTGAATCCCTCGAGAAAGAAAAGAGTTAGAGTAGATACCATACCTAACTCGTTGCTTAGGGAAATCAATAGCTTAAGGAGTAGATACCATGCCCTTAGGTTGGCGACCATTAGGTATACATGATAAGGCTAGTGCATTGACCTGTTACTCATTGGGAAAGTATGACTAGTGGTGGATATCAAAGCTCTATGTTCTTATTACTGTTAAATCACACTCAACTATTTTTCAACTTCTTTTACTAAGAAACTAATTCTAAAACCGAACTTTACCAATCCCTGTGGAGATGATCTTGCATTCGCACACTATACTACTATTGACCTTGTGCACTTGCAAGTAAAACGAGTGCGATTATTTGCTTATTAATTTAGGTAGATGAACGCGCAACAAGTTTTTGGCGCCGTTGCCAGGGATTGCGCTAAATTTCCTTTTAGAATTAATTTCGTTTAGTTTAATCATCGTTATTCATATTTTTCTAAAAATCTTTAATTTCTGTTTACCATCTTTATTTTTATCAACCCTAATTTATTTTTCTTTTGTTTCAGGTACATCAACCCTAATCGACTTTCTGTGATACTTGCGATCGATCGTAACCTTCTGTGCAATCGAGTGCAATTAGGACAGAGAGCTACCCGAGCAGCAGAGCTAAACTGCTGCACTGAAGTTGGTTTACCTGATTTATGCATGGACTTCGATCCCGACATCCAACATTTTTTCTCCTTGATCTCGAGCTTGAGCGGACCATCCGAAAAAGGCTTAGGAACAACTTTGAGGAGAACGAAGAAGAATTTGAGAACGAAGCACCAATGGTGGAACAACTCAAAAATCAGCAACCACCTGTACGAGTACCAATGAAGCAGTCATTCATTCCACGGAACCTTGATCAACCATCATGTATCGCTTATCAACCGGAGGTGGAAGGCAACTATTACATATTTCCGAAAATCTTGAGTGCCTTGACTCGCTTTAGGGGTACACCTAATGAGGATCCACACCTGCACCTTCGGGAGTTTTTTGACCTTTGCAAGTTCCAACACATCCGAGGACTAGACCAAGAAGGAATAAGGTTAATTCTGTTCCCCTTTTCCTTAAAAGATAATGCTAAACTGTGGTACAATTCTCTGCCTGCAGTTTCTATCCAAACTTGGGAGGAGTTAGCTAGCAAATTCCTAAAGAAGTTTTTTCCAACACAAAAGACGAGACAAATGAGGAAGGAGATCCAGTCCTTCCAATAAAAGGATGGAGACCTCTTCTTCGAAGCATGGGGACACTTCAAAGAACTGCTACTCAAATGTCCACATCACAACCTGCCTCAAGATGAACTGGTACAAGCCTTTTATGAAGGTTTAAATGATACTAACAAAAGTATTGTTGATTCGGGTTGTGGAGAAGTGTTGATGGAGAAAAGCAGCGAAGAAGCGATGGAGCTCTTCGAAACCCTCAGCAAACACACTCAGCAGTTCTCTTCTCGAGGTAGACATGTAACCAAGGGTAAGGGCGTGTATGAGGTAAATCTGAATGAAGGATCTTCTCCTCAAATAGTTGTTGTGGAAAGGAAACTAGACTTATTGATAAAAGCTATGGCTGCTCAAAATGCCTCATCTAGCCTACCAGCTACACGACTCCAGGTATGCGTGATATGTTCCCAATTTGACCATAATACTGATATTTGTCCTTTGTACTCATCTGCAGATCTGGAACAAGCAAATTATGTGGGACCTAACAACTATCCACTGAAGAACAACCCATACGCAAACACTTACAACCCTGGATGGTGGAATCACCCGAATTTCTCATAGAGCAACAATCAGAACGGTCCAGAGCAGCACAAAAACTTCCAACCAGCAGCTTAATCTGTTCCTGAACCAAAGAAAAGCGACCTTGAGAGTCTTGTGAAGCAATTAGCAACTCAACAGCAACAATTGATGACCTCACAAAGTCAGTTCATGGAAGAAACAAGGAAATTTTAGACTGAAATGAGACAAACCATAGCAAAACATGATCAAGCGATTCAAGGATTAGAGGTACAAATGGGGCAATTGGCCAAGGAATTGAGCAATAGAAAGCAAGGTGAGCTTCCCAGCCAATCAGTACCTAACCCAAGAGGACATCACCAATTGAATGTTGTGACGACCTTAAGAAATGGCAAAGTAATAGGATCCGATGAGTCTGCAACAGCATCCAAAGAGACACCATCGGCATCAAGGGTAAGTGAGACGGAGAAGGTGAATGCACCACCCTTCCCGCAAAGGTTAGTAAAACAAAAGAAAGACAATAAACTAATTGATATTTTTCAAACCTTGCGGAAAGTTGAAATTAACATTCCTCTGTTAGATGAAATCAAACAAATACCTGCATATGCTAAGTTTTTAAAAGAGTATTGCACTAACAAAAGGAAGTTCCAGGAGCATGAGATGGTAGCTTTAACCGAAGAGGTAAGTGCTGTGCTTTTGAGAAAATTAGCACCTAAACTAAAAGATCCCGGTAGTTTTACTATTCCTTGTAGGCTAGGTGACCAGCTGTTCAAGCATGCACTATTGGATCTAGGAGCGAGTGTCAACCTATTGCCATACAGTGTATATGAGACACTAGGTTTGGGAGAGCTTCAACCAACCTTCGTCACTTTGCAATTGACTGATAGAAGCATCAAAAGACCTAGAGGTATCCTTGAAGATGTGTTGGTAAAAGTAGGTAAATTCATTATACATGCTGATTTTATAGTATTAGATATGGAAGAATGTACTCTACCATTACCTCTCCCCATCATCCTAGGACACCCCTTTATGATAACCACTGACACTAATATTAGTGTAAAAAGGGGCATTGTCACTATGAAAGTAAATAATGAGGAGATGGAATTTAAAATATTTAATACATTAAAATCAACCAATGAGGATAATGAATATTCTAATGTGAGCTTCATGCAAGGTGTTGTTGAGAAAGTTTCTCAGGTCCATCACACTGTTCAATCGGAGACCATCCCCAACCATGAGGACACAAGAGTAGACATTAGGCCGAAGGAGGACAATGTGATTAAAGATGTCAATAAAGTTGTGCACCTTTTCAAGAACACACCAAAGCTTTCAAGTAAGTATGTTCTTCGAATTGAATCTTCTGCATTGACTAATACTACCTTTCCTTATTTTACTGACCAGGCGTCAAAATTGGAGATGAAGCAACTATCAAAGGCACTTGAACAACATGATGTGGGCTCTAAGTGCCCCCTTCAACGGGAGTAGCACTGTATCAAGAGAGCACTTGAGACATTTCACATTTGCCGATCATGCAACTCAAGCGTCTTTACTAAGGTTAGTGGTATTGAGGCCACTAACACATGGTAAGGGTGTATTGTTCCTATTTTTTAGCTGCGGTAAGTTTTCATTTATGCCCATGCACACTGCTTGCGATCGAGCGCACCATTCAATGTGATCGAGCGCAAGAGTGCGATCGAGTGCACCATTCAATGTACTCAAGCGCACAAGTGCGATCTAGCGCATCTCGCATGCGATCGAGCGCACAAGTGCGATCTAGCGCATCTCGCATGTGATCGAGTGCACTCATGGCAAACAGTTTAATTATAAGTTTAAAAGTTTTCATTCACACTCACTCGCTTGCACTCTCCCGTCTACCAGTACCCTCACTCTCACACTCTCAACTCCAGCATCACCATAAATTGTCACCTCCATCACCGCTAATCTCAACCATCACCAACCATCACCACCCATCATCACTACTGTCACCGCTATGCTCCCCTCCCCATTACACATTCCCTCCATTATATAAGGTATCCATTTTTGTTCACAACACACAACTTTTTAATGCTTTACTTACACGTTTAATATATATATATATACATATATACATATATATATATATATATATACATATATACATATATATATACATATTATCTTGTGAATGATTGGGTGCGAATCTATTTGCAGGAGGTTAGGAACACATCTAAAACCACAAGACCATTGCTTAGTCTTTTATTGCCCACAACTTGTTCGAGGAAAAGCCTGACCGTGTGCGATCGAGCGCACGACTGTTACGATCGAGTGCATAGTTCAGTGTGCGATCGAGCGCACATATTTAAGATCGATAGAAAATTTGGCAGAACCTAGGATCAGCATGTCAAAGCAAATCGCTTCCATCTCCCGTGCATCAAGCAGCCGTGCCCCATCATCCCTGCCCAGCATCGAGCAACGAGAACTATTATTTGAGACTACTTTTGCCGTCGATGACATCTTCAAACACATGGATGCCACTCAATGGGCCATCCAAGCATTTAGACATCGAGGGTTGAAGAGGCTTTTCAAGTCAGTTTGCTCGACTGCTTACACCCAGCTCATAGTCCAGTTCTATGTGAGCCTATCCTTTGATTGCAACAGATCGAGAGTATTAACTTCTTCAGTCCAGGGCACACCCGTAGAGGTGACTAGTGCAAACATAGCCGCTGTTCTTCATTACTCTGACGAGTCCCCTTCGGAGGACACCAATATCGAGGAGCAGCCGGAGTCCTTTGCCCTGTCTGAGATCATTGAGGACATGTGCGCTAGTTAGTACGCTGATAGGGACAACAATGCAGCAAGCCAGTCAAAGTTGCCTCCACGATTTTGGCTAGTAGACACCATCTTTCAACGCAACGTGTGCCCATTGGGGCACAAGACACAGCGGAGAGACCAGTTTCTACAGACCTTATATGCCTTCCATAGAGGTCACTGGTACTCTATTCCGGCTGTTATAGGGAGCCAGTTGCATAAATTATGGGATCATGTCCATGGCCGTCAGACCACCACGGCCAATGCATAGGGCCTCCCTTTCCCGGTTCTACTCTCCTATATACTCAAGAAGAAAGGGATTAAGGGGACCACCAGCGACGGACTAGTGCGAGAGCATCCCTTCTTCGGGAAGGCTCAATGGACACATAGCCTCTCGCACATGCCTCTAGGACTCCCAGCACCTGCTCCTGTAGCTGAAAGAGTTGAGGAGGATCGTATGGAGACCAAGACCCCTGTAGTTAGCCCAGTGCGAAAGAAGGACCATCCAGACATGGGACCCACAGAGTCCCAGCACTTTCTAGCTGAGTTGTCCTCCTTCCGAGGTGAGGTCTCTGCCGCTACCACACTCATGCATCAGCGCATAGATAGTTTGGAGGCACGGTTTACACGACAGGAGGCTATGCTACAGACTATTCTTGATTGCCTACCTCTCGCACCCGGTACCTCTTCGACTGCACCACTTGATGATCAGCAGTGAGAGGATACCACGTTTGGCTGAAGACGTTAAACTTAGTGCTCATAGGAGGCACCCCAAAACATATTATTTTTTGTATTTTTGTTTTATTGTTAGTAATTACTTTTCTATGTCTGTTTATTATTACTTGTTTTCCATTTTATGCTTGTTTTTCTTTCTTTTTCAAGGATATAGTGAGTGCATCTAATTGAAGTTTGGGGGCGTGCTACGAGCCATGCCAGCCATTAGTTGTCCATATCCCAGGTTAGCTCCTTCCATGCTATTCAAACATTGGGGACAATGTGCAATTTAAGTTTGGGAGTATGGGGACACACTCACACACTCACTATGTCCCATTTTTTGTTGTTTTTAGAGATTTGACTTCATAAGTAAGCTTAAAACTTTGAACATATAGGCCAATAATTAATTTTTAAACATATAACACATACTTTTAAGCATTTAAGGATTCACAAGTTTGACCTAAACGATCACGAGCACATTAGCACATAATTGTGTGGGGTGTGACATGTAATTTTGATTTGTATACTTCTTTTGCTTGACTATGAACCAGATGACCTATTAGATTAACATTTTGGCATAAGAAAATAGAAAAAGATTGTTATTGCTCAAAAAGAAAAATGCTCCTAATGATCAGCAAAACAAACTTTCTGCTGAGTAACTGGCCCTCTTGCCTCGGTATGTGACAAGTGCTTAAATATTCATATTTAAGCCCCTTAATTTACATGTGTTAAGCTCTTTGTCTATAAATTTTAGTCTATTTTATTTCACTTTTGTGTTTTACATGTTTTTATAGGGTTTTGGAGAAAAAGAAGCATTTTTGGCACTTAAAGGAAGAAATCTGGAAATCCTGGAACAATTGTTGGCTAGAGTGCGATCAAGCGCACTCCTCTGTGCGATCGAGCACAGTCTTGCGATCGAGCGCACCATGTATGCGATCGAGCGCACATGTACGGGGTATGAACAGTAAAGAGGCAGAACCAGTTTTGGAAATAAAGGAGTTTTATGTTTTAGGAAAGTTTAGGGTTCCTGAGTCTTCTAGGATTATTCAACCCCTATAAATACACCTGTAAAACACACACAATAGAAGAATCTAATCACTACTTTTATCTTTTGCTTTTAGCTTGGAGAAGAAAACTGTGGAGGATAATTGACGACTCTTCTTTCGGGTTTTTTCTTTCCTTTCTTTTTATTATGTGTACTTAAATTCTTAGTAGGGCTTGGTTGAAGCCTTAATTATGCTTATTCAATAATCAGTATTGGTGCCTTTGCGATATTTATGTTGTGTTGCTTAACTTGATTAATACCCGCTTTTATTTAAATTCATTATATGTATATGTCTGATCAAGATGTGCATGTGGTATGGACTTGTTAGTTAGATCAATTTGGATGATCGAGTCTTGGGTCTGATATTAGTAACAAAAGATATCCACACTGGATTCTTGGGTTAATCAACATGGGAAACCGAAAGTAGATACCATGCCCTAGGTCCTATATGGTTGTCAATTTCCATAGATCCTATGCTCTCTTAAGGAACAACTCAGTAGATACCATGCTGAATCCCTTAAGAAAGAAAATAGTTAGAGTAGATACCATGCCTAATGCGTTACTTAGGAAAATCAATAGCTTAAAGAGTAAATACCATGCCCTTAGGTTGACAAACATTAGGTATACATGACATTTATAAATTATTGGCATACTGTTGTATTGTGGTAGCATAATTAATGGTGGATATCAAGCCCCTACGTCTTTATCCTTATTATTTTATCTTCATCAAAATCAACCCTTTTATTATTTCTATATTTTTATATTGCGAAACTAATTCTAAATTGAACTTTACCAATCCCTATGGAGATGATCTTGCATTCGCACACTATACTACTACTGACCTTGTGCACTTGCAAGTAAAACGAGTGCTGTTATTTGCTTATTTATTTAGGTAGATAAATGCGCAACAAGTTTTTGGCACCATTGCCAGGGATTGTACTAAATTTCTTTTTGGAATTATTTTCGTTAGTTTTTATTTTATTCTGTTCCATTTTATTTTTATTTTTATCAAAACTCAGATTTATTCCTTCTTTTTGTTTTCTATTTTTGTTCAAGTGTGTAGAGGAGGAGTTTTTGTCCTCATTACGATTGAGCGCACTACTGTGTGCGATTGATCGCAAGCCCAGTACGATCAAGCGTAGTTCAGGGTGCGCTCGAACATAAATGCTCCAGAGAGTACTCAAGCAGCAGTACTAAACTTGCTGCACTGAAGTGGTTCAACTGATTCATGCAAGGGCTTCGATCCAAAAATCCAATCTTTCTCCCACTCAATATAGAGCAAGGGCATGAATAAAGTAAACTCAAATGCTGGATTTCCAATTTGAGTGGATGCTATGGAAAGAAAGGTAGATATGCTTGTACAAGTCATGATTGCTCAGATTGCCTCACCTAGGCCACAAGCTACACCACTCCAGGTATGTGTTATTTGTAGTCGTTTTGATCACACTACTGAAACTTGCCCTTTATATTCATCTGTAGATCGAGAGAAAGCAAACTATGTGGAACCAAACAACTACGATCCATATGCAAATACCTATAATCCAGAATGGCGAAACCACCCCAACTTCTCATGGAGCAATGATTAAAATGCATGGAACCTTCAAGGGAAACAAAGAAACTTTCAACAAGCAGCCCACTCAGTTCCCGAATCAAAGAAAAGCGACCCAGAGAGTCTTGTGATGCGGTTGGCAACTTAGCAACAACAATTGATGACCTCACAAGATCAGTTTATGGCAGAAGAAAGGAAATTTCGGACTGAGATAAGAAAAACCACTGCACAACATAAACAAGCCATTCAAAGATTGGAAGTACAAGTGGGGCAATTGGCTAAAGAGCTAAGTAAACAAAAGCAAAGTGTTATTGAACAAGTTTTTCATGACCATCATATTGATTCATTGGAGACCACCCTTACCCAATATTTCAAAGGATCAGATATTAAGCCAAAATTTGATGATGTTACTGATGACATCATTGAAACTGTGCACCTCCTTGAGGCCTATCCAAAGCATCCAAGTAAGTACATCAATCCATTTGACCCTCATGTGCCTACTAATACTATTTTCCCTTTTATTGTACAGGCACCTAACTTGGAATTCAAGCAGTTACTAGAGCACTTACCTTATGCTTATATAGGAGAGAACAAGACACTTCCGATGCTAGCTGCTGCCAATCTTAGTTTTGGAGTAAAATAAAGCTTGGTCCGGCTGAAGACGTCAAACTAAGTGCTCATGGGAGGCACCCCACAGCTTATCCTTTTACTTTTATTGTTTTTTATATTTCTTGTTATTTAATTATTTTTAGTACTTTTTGTTTTCCCGTATTATGTTAGTTTTTCTTTTTTAAGAACAATGTGTGCATCCGTTCAAGTTTGGGGGTATGCTATGAGCCATGCCGACCCAGCCAATTTTTCATCTCCCAGTTCAGATCTTTCCATATTATTTACACATTGGGGACAATGTGTAATTTAAGTTTGGGGGTATGGGAGACACAGTCACACACTTTGTCTCAGTTTTTTGTTTTCATAGATAAATGCATGTTCATACTGTTCTGAAAATTTTGGGTGATCTAAACAAATAATATGATTTGACTTCATATGTGAGCTTAAAACCTTGAACACATGGACTAATAAATAAGTTTTAACCCTTAATCACTTACTTTTAGGCATTTAAGGATTCACAAGTTTGACCTAAACTAACACGAGCACATTAGCACATAATTGTGTGGGGTATGACATGTAATTTTATTTTGTATGTTTCTTTGGCTTGACTATGAATTGGATGACCTGTTAGATTAGCACTTTAGCATAGTAAAATAGAAAAAGATTGTTATTGCTCAAAAAGAAAAAAAAAATGCTTCGAAAGATCATAAAAAAAACTTTCCACCTAGTAACTGGCCCTTTTGCCTCAGTAAGTAGTGAGTGTCACGTCAAAAGGTGAAAATTCTGATTGGTAGCATTAAGACCAGTTAGTTTCGTAGCCTTTTTGACTCGAGTTAGTAAGTCCTTAGGGGTGTCTTTACACCTAATGCCCTAAAACCATCTGGTTTGAGAGTCATTGAATAAACACTCGCTACATGAGTCAAATAGAAAGCTTAAGGGAACTAAACTTGGCAAAAATCTCACAATAAAAGAAAAAGAAGAAAAACTATGCCATTTTTATTGGTTCTAATAGGAAATTTGGTGATTCTTAAGACATCGAAACACTACACCTTAGAATTATTTGGAAACCTAATCTTTTATGTGCTAGTTCACCACACACTACAGTCAAACTTGTGATGTCTTAACTTGCATTATGAAAGTGATCTGCATTCAAAACTCTTATTTATTGCAAAGATGTGTTTGTACATGTTAAGCTTGCTCATGAATGCACATCATGGTTTTGTGTGATACCTAAACTTTTGTGGGTGCTATGAATATTGGATTTATCTGTATGTCATTATTTTTCATTTTAATTTTTAGTTTTGTATTGCTAAGGGACTAGCAATATATAAGTTTGGGGGTGTGATAAGTGCTTAAATATTCATATTTAAGCCCCTTAATTTACATGTGTTAAGCTCTTTGTCTATACATTTTAGTCTATTTTATTTCACTTTTGTGTTTTACACGTTTTTATAGGGTGTTGGAAAAAAAGAAGCATTTTTGGCACTTAAAAGAAGAAATCTGGAAATCTTGGAGCAGCTGCTGGCTAGAGTGCGATCGAGTGCACTCTTCTGTGCGATCGAGTGCAGCCTTTCGATCGAGCGCACAACACATGCGATCAAGCGCACATGTACAGGTGTGAACAGAAAAGAGGCAGAACCAGTTTTGAAAATAAAGGAGTTTTATGTTTTAGGAAAGTTTAGGGTTCCTGAGTCTTCTAGGATTATTCAACCCCTATAAATACACATGTAAAACACACACATTAGAAGGATCTAATCACTTCTTTTATCTTTTGCTTTTAGCTTGGAGAAGAAAACCGTGGAGGAGAATTGATGACTCTTCTCTTGGGTTTCTTCTTTCCTTTATATTTATTATGTGTACTTAAATTCTTAGTAGGGCTTGGTTGAAGCCCTAATTATGTTTATTCAATAATCAGTATTGGTGCCTTTGCGATATTTATGTTGTGTTGCTTAACTTGATTAATACCTGCTTTTATTTAAATTCCTCATGTGTATATTTCTAATCAATATGTGCATGTGGTATGGACTTGTTAGTTAGATCAATTTGGATGACCGAGTCTTGGGTTTGACATTAGTAACAAAAGATATCCACACCAGATTCTTAGGTTAATCAACATGGGAAACTAGGAGTAGATACCATGATTTAGGTCCTATGTGGTTGTCAATTTCCATAGATCCTATGCTCTCTTAAGGAACAACTCAATAGATACCATGCTGAATCCTTTAAGAAAGAAAAGATTTAGAGTAGATACCATGCCTAACTCGTTGCTTAAGGAAATCAATAGTTTAAGGAGTAGATACCATGCCCTTAGGTTGACAAACATTAGGTATACATGACATTTATAAAGCATTGGCATACTGTTGTATTGTGGTAGCATAATTAGTGGTGGATATCAAGCCCCTACGCCTTTATCCTTATTATTTTATCTTTATCAAAATCAACCCTTTTATTATTTCTATCTTTTTATATTGTGAAACTAATTCTAAATTGAACTTTACTAATCCCTATGGAGATGATCTTGCATTCGCACACTATACTACTGTTGACCTTGTGCACATGCAAGTAAAACGAGTTCGGTTATTTGCTTATATATTTAGGTAGGTAAACGCGCAACAGTAAGCAGTGAGTGTCACATCAAAAGGTGAAAATTCTGATTAGTAGCATTGAGACCAGTTAATTTCGTAGCCTTTTTGACTCGAGTTAGTAAGTCCTTAGGGGTGTCTTTACACCTAATGCCATAAAACCATATAGTTTGGGAGTCATTGGCTAAACACTCGATACATGAGTCAAATAGAAAGCTTATGGGAACTAACTTGGCAAAAATCTCACAAATAAAAGAAAAGAAGAAAATCTATGCTATCTTTGTTGATTCTAATAGGAAATTTGGTGAATCTTGAGTCATCAAAACACTACACATTAGAATTATTTGGAAACCTAATCTTTTATGTGCTAGTTCACCACATACTAAAGTCAAACTTGTGATGTCTTAAACTACCTCATGAAAGTGATTTGCGTTCAAAACTCTTATTCATTGCAAAGAGACGTTTATATTTGTTAAGCTTGCTCATGAATGCGCATCATAATTTTGTGTGAAACTCTAAAATTTTTGTGGACCTTATGATTATTGGATTTATCTATGTGGTGTTATTTTTTTCGTTTTAGTTTTTAATTTTGTATTGCTAAGGGACTAACAATATGTAATTTTGGGGGTGTGATAGGTGCTTAAATATTCATATTTAAGCCCCCTTATTTACATTTGTTAGATCCTTAGTTATGTTAATTTAGTCCATTTTACTTCATTTTTGTGTTTCACATGTTTTTATAAGGTTTTGGAGAAAAAGAAGCACTTTTGGCACCTAAAGGAAGAAATATGGAAATCCTGGAGCAGCTTCTGGTCAAAGTGCGATCGATCGCTGATAAGTGCCAAATATTGCATATTTTGGCCCTTTAATTTACATTTGTTAGCTTAGGAATTTGTTACTTTGAGTTGTTTTCGTTGTTTTTCAGGTTTACAAGCACAGGGAAAGGATTTTCACTAAAATTGCCAAAATCGCCTTACAGATCAGTCATTTTTGTGGATTTTACTGTATTGATTCTGGAAGAACCAGGAGATGAGCCATATATGCTTGGAAAGATCCGGAAGTCTATTTTCTGAGGGATTTTACGGCTTGCAAAAATGATTTTTCTAGGGAAAGTTATGGCCATTTTAGTAAACAAGGGTCAAGCTGAAGATGTCTAGTGCGCTCGATCGCACCAGACTTGCGATCGATCGCAAATGCGCACTCGCATATCCCACATCGGTTAAAAATACTCTGTAGTGCGCCAATGTGCGCTCGAGCGCACCAGAGTGCGATCGATCGCACTCGGGCAGTATCCCACATCGATTTTGAAACCCATTGTGCTCCGGGACTCCCCCTATATAAACACCATCTGACCTCATCATTCAGTGTACAATTCCTGAGCCACTTTGGTGTTTACCGGTGGACGTCCGCTAGCATTCTGGTGGATCCTGAAGGCATTGCTACCACGAGGGGAAGCGCCGCCCGTCAGCGAGTGGAATTTCTCCCATGTAAAGTTGTTTATTTATTTCTTTATATTCAGTTGTTTTAGTTTAAATGTTTAGCACTTTTTATTATAGTTTTATAGTTATGAGTGGCTAGACTCTTCAGCTAAGGTTGAAGATGAAGCCCCACCGTTGTTTGGCGTAGTAGTTCAGATTTGCTTGTACAAATCTGACAATTTTTAGTATAAATGTTCTGTCAATTATTTGAGTTAATCTTATAATTGATTGAGTTTAAATTGTCTGTTGGATTTTCTTTGTGTTTCATCTGATGGATACATTGAATGCTTTTCGATTAAATTGGATTCCCTTTGTGATTTGTTAAGAGCGGATACATCGGGTGCTTTTGGTTTAGTTGGGATATTCTTTGTTTTTTGTCTTATAGTTGGATTCATTGAATGTTTTGATAGGCTATATTTTTAGAACATGTATACTTAACTTCGGTGGGGTGTATTCGGAAACCTTAGTGCTTTTTATTATTAGTTTTAAAATCAACTTAGTTTAGTTTTAATTTATTTTGCAATATCATTATGAAATTTGGAACTAGGTTAAGATAGAGTTAGTTTAGATTAAAAAATTATATTTTCACAACGCAATTCCCTGTGGATTCGACCTCGCACTTGCACAACGCTATACTGCAAACGACTCGTGCGCTTGCGAGTAAATTAAAACTCACAACAAGTTTTTGGCGCCGTTGCCGGGGAATTGTTTGATTTGTGAAATTTTTTTTTGTCTGAATTGATTTTATTTTTCTACTAGTTAGTTATCAATTTTTTTATAAAAAAAGAAATTAATTTAATTTTTAAAAAAAATGTGGATGAATCCAGCGCCGGTTTCACAGTCTTTAGAGGACGCCCTCAAGGATTTCATTAAAATGACCGGCCCGTCCCTCAATGCTGCCAACACTTTCAATGTTGAAAGCTGTTCTATCTGTGCTAGTCCCATGCATCCAGCACAGAATTGCCCATCAATGCCGGCTTGTGCCAAGTATCCTATGGAACAAATGAATGCTTTCAATGAATGTTGTTGGCAATCAAATGGATATTGCTCTGAAACATACAATCCAGGGTGGTGGGACCACTCTAATTTTTCATGGGAGCAGAACCAACTGATGAATCAGGGAGGAGCCCCTTATCATGCTCACAATCAATACCCTCCTGAATTTCCTCCACCAATACCAAGTTATGCCTATCCAGCACCATCACCCACTTACCAAGCTCCCATTCAAGCGCCAGCGTCGGTTTCGCAGTCATTGGAGGACGCTCTCAATGATTTCATGAAAATGACTAGCCAATCTATGAGTGAAGTGATGAGTGCAACAATAGAAAACACCTAAGCGATTGCCACACTAGAGAGTCAAATTAATCAAATCGCAAGTTACGTGGGTGAAGGAGAGGAAGGAGAGTTCCCCAGTCAATCTGAGCCTAACCAAAAGGAACAGTTTGCGGTGGGAAATTCTTCAACTCAAATGCATTGGCAGGAACAAGTGCAATCAACTGTCCCATACTTGTCTGGGAGACAAGTGGACAATCAAGTGGAAGAGAACCCTGCTATACACCAAGGGCAAGAGAGTGGCAACAATGAGAAGAGAGATGCTGAGCCATCTACAGCCACTCGTATTATTAAGGATCTCTTTAGGTTGTTTTTACCTAAAGTGCCTTACCCTAAAAGACTACAAGTGCCCAAGAAAGAAGGGAAGTCTGAGGACATTATGGAGGCATGCTTTGCTCAGTTTGAAGAGGATTTGGATTTAGATAAGTTACTTGAGCAAGCAAATAGTATCGTGGAGTCTGCTCCTCGGGAGAGTAGTAGGACAGAGGAGACTATGGATGAATCCCGCACTGAGGACCCCCTAGAGGCATGCTTTGCTCAATTTGGAGAGGATATGGATTTAGATAAATTACTTGAGCAAGCGAATGCCATTTTAGAGTCTCCTCCTCGGAAAAGCAATAAGACGGAGGAGACCGCCGCACCTGAAACCCCCAAGAAGGAACTTAAGCCTTTACCAGATAATATTAAGTATAAGTTCCTAGGTCCAGCAGATTCTTTGCCTATAATTATAGCTTCAGATCTGGGTGATGCTCTAGAGGAGAAATTATTGGATGTCTTAAGAGAGCATAAGGAAGCTATAGGCTGGACCATTGAGGACGTCAAGGGAATCAACCCCTCGTTGGTAATACACACGATACAGTTGGAGGAGAATGCCAAGCCATTGAGGGAGCCACAAAGAAGGCTCAACCCTGCTATGCAAGAGGTTGTGAGGGCAAAAGATATTAAGCTGTTAGAGGCAGGGATCATTTATCCCATCTCTGACAGCAAGGGGGTGAGCCTGATTAAAGTCGTGCCCAAACGTGCTGAATTGACGGTAGTAAATAAAGACGATGAGTTGGTTCCAACTCGAGTGCAATCAAGATGGAGAAAGTGTCTAGACTACCATAAATTGAATGCTGCCACTAGGCCTGATCATTTTCCATTCCCATTTATTGATCAGATGGTGGAGCACTTAGTTGGGCCTGTTTACTAATGTTGGGTCTGGCTGAAGACGTTAAACTTAGCGCTCATGGGAGGCACCCCACAGCTTATCTTTTCTTTTGTTTATTTATTATTTCGCATTTTTATGATTAATGTTTGTTTCTAGTATTTTTTGTTTTCCAGTTTTTATTTTTCAGGAACAAAGCGTACTTCAGTTCAAGTTTGGGGGTATGCTATGAGCCATACCAGTCCAGATAGTTCTCCATATCTCAGGTCAGCTCTTTCCATATTAGTCACACATTGGGGTCAATGTGTAATTTAAGTTTGGGGGTATGGGAGACACATCACACACTTTGTCCTAATTTGTTGTCTTTTCGTCATAAAGATAAATGCATGCTCATGTTATCGTGAAATTTTAGTTGATCTAAACATTTTCTGTGATGTGATGTCATTAGTGAGCTTAACATTTTGAACACATGATCTAGTGATAAATTTTTAAAATTTAGTTACTTACTTTAGGCATTTTGAGAATTCATATGTTTGATCTAATCTAACACGAGCACATTAGCACAAATTATGTGAGGTATGACATGTGATTTTAATGTGTATTTTTCCTTATCTTAATTGAAACTAGATGACTTGTTGGATGAACTCTTGGGCATAGAAAAATATAAAAAAAAAAAATTATCAATAAACTTTTCGCTGAGTAACTGGACCTCTTGCCTCAGTAAGCAGTGAGTGTTCACGTCAAAAGGTGGAATTTTGCTTGGTAATATTTAGGTCGGTTTAATTTCGTAGCCTTTTTGACTCGAGTTAGTAAGTCCTTAGGGGTGTCTTTACACCTAATACCCTAAAACCACCTGTGTTTATTTAAATTCCTCATATGTATGTGTATGGCCAACGTATGCATGTGGTATAGATTGGTTAGTTAGATCAATTTGGATGACTGAGTCCTGGGTCTAACAATAGTAACAAAAGATATCTACACCGAATTCTTGGGTTAATCAACATGGGAAACCGGGAGTAGATACCATGTCTTAGGTCTCATGTGGTTGTCGATTTCCACAGCCCTTATGCTTTCTTTAGGAACAACTCAATAGATACTATGCTGAATCCCTTGAGAAAGAAAAGAGTTAGAGTAGATACCATGCCTAACGCGTTGCTTAGGGAAATCAATAGCTTAAGGAGTAGGTACCATGCCCTTAGGTTGGCGACCATTAGGTATACATGATAAGGCTAGTGCATTGACCTGTTACTCATTGGGAAAGTATGACTAGTGGTGGATATCAAAGCCCTATGTTCTTATTATTGTTAAATCACACTCAACTATTTTTCAACTTCTTTTACTAAGAAACTAATTCTAAAACCAAACTTTACCAATCCCTGTGGAGATGATCTTGCATTCGCACACTATACTACTGTTGACCTTGTGCACTTGCAAGTAAAACGAGTGCGATTATTTGCTTGTTAATTTAGGTAGATAAACATGCAACAAAATACTTTCCATGAATTGAAGTAGCTCATTCTAGAGAAGGAATCTTTATCTAACAATAGAAATATGTGACTGATCTCTTTAAGGAAACAGGAAAATCGGCATGTAAACCAATTTCCACACCGATTGAACAAAATCATAGACTTGGAAGAGCAAAAGATGATCCAGCCGTGGACAAGGAGAGGTACCAGAGACTGGTTGGAAAGCTAATATACCTTACCTATACACGGCTAGACATTGCTTATGCTGTGAGTATTGTCAGCAAATTTATGCACAGGCCAAGAGAAGTTCATCTACAAGCTGTCCATATCATACTACATTACCTAAAGGCTAATCCAGGACAAGGGATTCTATTTAGAAGAAACACTGGGTTAGTCCTTGAGACATATACAGATGCTAACTATACAGGTTCACCAGTTGATAGAAGGTCCATGACAGGCTATTACACTTTCCTAGGAAACAATCTTGTAATATGGAGGAGTAAAAAGTAGAATGTAGTGGCAAGATCAAGTGCTAAAGCAGAGTTTTGGGTGATGGCGCAAGGAGTTTGTGAATTACTGTGGCTCAATAATTCTGGACGACTTAGAGATTAAGTGGGATGGACCTATGAGGCTATTTTGTGACAATAAGTCGGCTATCAACATCGCTCATAATCCCGTTTAGCATGACATGACAAACTATATTGAGGTAGATAGACATTTTATAAAGGAGAAGCTGGATAACAGATTAATCTACACACCGTACGTCCCAACAAACAATCAACTTGCTGATGTACTTATAAAACGACTGAACAGTGAAGCATTCCAACGACTTATATGCAAGTTGGAAATGAAGAATGCATATTCACCAGCTTGAGGGGGAGTGTTAGAAAAGATAGAATCCCACTAAATAACTTTGTTTCTATTTTCTAGGAGTTAGTTTTCTTATTTATCTCACCTCTCAATTATCTCTTTGTAATTAGCTAAGATTATTCTGTACATATAGCCGAAAAAGGCCTCATTTTTAATACATAAAATATTCTTTTTTTTTCTGAAAGTTTATATGGTATCAGAGCGTTAGGGTTTTTTTATGTAAATTCTAAAGCCTTCATCACTTCATCTGTTTTGGCATTCATAGCCGACCATACCTCTGGCCTTTATCACCAATTTTTTTCTTCCCTCTAATCTTGCCTTCTTCTCTATCATTAACCCACCATGGCTAAAAACACCACCATGCCCACAAAAGTTCCCAATCATCTGACTTCAAGTGATCTGCAAAATATTCAAGCAACGTATAAGCTGAATGGGAAGAATTATCTGAAGTGGGGAAACCAATGAGGACAGCAACATAATCTGGGACAACATTGGAATCAGTCCTATTTCACCAGGAATCAACCAAGTTCAGACCAAGGTATGCTTAATATAGAGGAGGTAGATAAGCTAAGGGGACTTCTGAGATCGTTGGTAAAACCTAGTGGTTCATACTCTCTTGCATTCTCAGGTAAGTTCTCATTTTCTCAAGGACTAAATGTCTCAGATGAAACTATCAGGAATTTATGGGTCATTGACTCAGGAGCCACAGACTATATGACTCATTCAACTAGGTTCAGACCAAGGTATGCTTAATATGGAGGAGGTAGAGAAGCTAAGGGGACTTCTGGGATCATTGGAAAATCCTAATGGTTCTTGCTCTCTTGCATTCTCAAGTAAGTTCTCGTTTTCTTAAGGACTAAATGTCTCAGATGAAACTATCAGGAATTTATGGGTCATTGACTCAGAGCCACAGACCATATGACTCATTCTTCACTAAATGTTAGCACCAACTCTCCATGTCCCAGCAATTAAAAAATAGTAGTTGCTGATGGTTCTTTAACTATTGTAGCTGGTCTAGGAGATATTCATATCAGTCATTCTTTTACTTTAAAAAATGTTCTTCATGTCCCAAAGTTGTCCACCAACTTAATATCCATTCAAAAGCTCACACATGATATAAATTGTAATATACTTTTCAATCCTTCTCAATGTGTTTTTCAATATCAGGTTTCAGGGAAGAAGATAGGACTTGCTAAGGAGAGAAATGAGCTCTACTATCTTGACGAACCAAGCAAGTCACATATAGTCAAAAATAATTTATCTCTGTCATTTATATCATCATCTAATAAAGACACCATTTGGCTCCACCATTTTAGACTAGGTCGTCCATCTTTTGGAATCTTGAAAATTATGTTTCCTACTTTGTTTAGAGGTCTAGGTACTAAAAAATTTCATTGCGATATATGTGAGTTTGCAAAGCACAAACCTGTACCTTTTCTAATCAGCAATAATAAAAGCCCAGTTCTATTTTATTTGATTCACATTGATATATGGGGACCCTCTACAGTTCCAAATGTGTCTCATTCTCGTTGGTTTGTCTCTTTCATTGATGATTGTACTAGGGTTTCTTGGATCTTTCTTATTAAACATAAATCAGATGTAAATAGTGTACTCCCAAACTTCAACAACATGATTCAAAACCAATTTGGGGTAAAAATCAAAAGATTTCAATCAGAAAATGCAAGGGATTATTTTAATCAAGTTTTATTTCCATATTTTCAAAAAGATGGAATCATCCTTGAATCCTCTTGCGTTGATACTCCATAATAAAACGGATGACAAAGAGGAAAAGTGGTCACTTGCTAGCCACAACCCGAGCCTTTCTTTTTCACCAAAATGTTCCAAAAAACTATTGGGGGAAGCCGTACTCACAGCTGCTTATATGATTAATCGTCTACCTTCTCGGGTGCTAGGGTTTAAGTCACCAATGGAAACAATATCCCAATTTTATCCCGACCTTCATATAATAAATAACCTCACTCTAAGAATCTTCGGCTGCACTGCCTTTGTCCATGTTCATAGTCGAAACAGAGGAAAATTAGATCCAAAGGCTCTCAAGTGTGTGTTTGTAGGTTATTCATCCACCTAGAATGGATACAAATACTACCATCCACCTGCGTATAAATTATTTGTCTCCATAGATGTCACTTTTGAGGAAACAAAAAATACTTTAACTAGCCTTATCTTCAGGAGGAGACTTCGTTTAGTGAAAATAAGGATAGAGATCTGTTTCTGCTCGATCTACCTACTCGTGAGTCAGTTGTGTCCATCGGATTAGCCCTATATGATCTAATTCTAACCGAACTAGCTCTAGCTCTGATTCCGACCAAACTAATTCCAACTAACCCACTTGTATCAGCCAAACCATTCTAGCCGGTGTCAACACCCACACGCGCCCACACTGGACCTGTTGTGGGCTGGTCTATGAGATATGTGCATAACTTTATGCAATTTGTGCAGGCTTATTCAAGGAAAAGATACTCGAATCCTAATCCCATGTAAGTCCAAGCTTCAACTCCTAATCTTGAGAATGAGTTAAATACAATTTTCGACCAATCTCAAATAACACCATATCATGATCTCCCGATTGCTATTAGGAAAGGCACAAGAGAATGCACAAAACACCCATTGTATTCTTCGGCAAAAGTAATGTATTTTGAGAAATTTTCACCCTCACATAGGACCTTTCTAGTCAGTCTAAACTCTATTTATATTCCTGATACTTTATCTGAGGCATTATCTAATGAGAATTGGAGAAATGCCATGAGTGAAGAAATGCAGGCACTAGAGAAGAACCAGACGTGGGAAATAGTTGACTTACCACCTGAAAAGAAGAAAGAAGGCTGTGGGCTGCAAGTGGGTATTTACCATTAAATACAAGTCAGATGGCTCTCTTGAAAGATACAAAGTCAGACTCGTGGCGAAAGGATACACGCAGACCTATGGTGTGGACTATTAAGAGACATTTGCTCAAGTAGCTAAGATGAACACGGTGAGAGTTTTGTTGTCGCTAGCTGCTAATTTCAACTAGTATTTGGAGCAATTTGATGTAAAAAGTGCCTTTCTTCATGGTGAATTAGAAGAGGTAATATACATGGACATACCTCCAGGATATGAGCAGCAACTGAGAGGTAACAAAGTCTGCAAGCTAAGGAAGGTGGTCTACGGCCTAAAACAATCTCCATGAGCTTGGTTCGGAAGATTCACCAAAGTGATGCTAGCCACCGGATACAAGCAAAGTCAGGGAAATCATACACTCTTCATAAAACACTCGGATGCTGGGGGAGTAACAGCCCTTTTGGAGTACATCGATGACATAATAGTCACAGGAAACGATGAGAAGGAGAATGAAGCTCTACAAAAATGTCTTGTCAGTGAATTTGAGATAAAAGAACTTGGGAGGTTGAAATACTTTCCAAGAACTGAAGTAGCTCATTCTAAAGAAAGAATCTTTATCTCACAACAGAAATATGTGACTGATCTCTTTAAGGAAACAGGAAATTCGGCATGTAAACCAATTTCCACACCGATTGAACAAAATCATAGACTTGGAGAAGCAAAAGATGATCTAGCCATGGACAAGGATTGGAAAGCTAATATACCTTGCCCATACATGGCCAAACATTGCTTATGCCATGAGTGTTGTTAGCCAATTTATGCATAGCCCGAGAGAAGTTCATCTACAAGTTGTCCATCACATACTACAATACCTAAAGGCTAATCCAGGAAAAGGGTTTCTATTTTGATGAAACATTAGGTTAGTCTTGAGGTGTATATAACTATGTAGGTTCATCGGGTGATAGAAGGTCCACAACAGGCTATTGCACTTTCCTAGGAGGCAATCTTGTAACATAGAGGAGTAAGAAGCAGAATGTAGTAGCAAGATCAAGTGCTGAAGCAGAGTTTCGGGCGATGGCGCATGGAGTTTGTGAATTACTGTGGCTCAATAATTCTGGAAGAGTTAAAAATTAAGTGGGATGGACCTATGAGGCTATTTTGTGACAACAAGTAGGCTATCAACATCGCTTATAATCCCATTCAGCATGATCGAAGAAAGCATATTGAGGTGCATAGACATTTCACAAAAGAGAAGTTGGAATACGGATTAATCTGCACACCGTACGTCCCAACAAATAATCAACTTGCTGATGTACTTCCAAAACAACTAAATAGTGAAACATTCCAACGACTTATAAGCAAGTTGGGAATGAATAATGCATATTCACCAGCTTGAGGGGGAGTTTTGGAAAAGATAGAATCCCACTAAATAACTTTGTTTCCATTTTCTAGGAGTTCATTTTTATTTTATTCATCTCATCTCTCAATTATCTCATTGTAATTACCTAAGATTATTCTGTACATACAGCCGAAAAAGGTCTCATATTCAATACATCAGATATTCATTTTTTCTGAAAGTTTACAAAATAGGCTCTAGAGGGAGAACTTGTAGCAAATTCCTAAGGTTTTTCTCTCTTCTTCAAGAATTTGTTCACCGATAGTTAATGTAATTTCATTCACTATTATCATGCTCTTAACACCTTTCTTTCCTTTTTTAAACTTTTCTACAACCATTATCAAATCAAGTGAAGAAACAAATCATTGAGAATTTTGTAACGACCCATCCCGATATCTTTACTATAAATCCTCTTCTTTCCATCATACAAAACGTTCCTACTATAATCATGAATTCTTCCAATTTTCTTTTACTCCATGTGTTAAGACTAAGCATTTCCCAAGATATAGACTTTAGATAAAATTACATCCACGACTATTTACAATATTTACATGTTCCAAAACAATGGAAATATAAACATTAATCTAAACTCCCAAATAAAGATCGGTTGAGAAAAGCCTCACGTACAAACCCATATGAGAAGAACTTTCTCATTCATTTCTCTTACTGACCTGCTTCAAATTATTTTAACAACTTTCTTGAAAATGGTAAAAAAAGGGGTGAGCTAAAAAGCTCAACAAGTAATCACATTACTTGGAGTAATCATCATTTCAAGCAATAATTTCCTTATTTTTTTTATCCTTTCTTCACAAATTTAATGTGCATATGTACAATATAATTATTTCTCACCACAATGTATATCAAACCAATTATAACACATTAGATACATTTTCAATACATTCATAAGTATTGCATACCCTTCATTGGGTAAACTCAATCATACATCCTTCGTTGGGTAAACTCAATCATACATCCTTCGTTGGGTAAACTAAATCATAAACCATTCATGGTTCAGTCATATCCAAACTTAATGAAATGTAATGCCAAGTAATGCCATGCATGGGCATTTATATCTCATTTCACTATATTGCCCTTTCTTGGGTTAATTACAAAACGATCGGGACATCTCCCCATGTGTCGGTCCTTGGAATATAATTTTTTTCATCTTTTCCAATATTATGTCGAAAAGATGAAAAATAAATTTATTTTCCAATATTATGTTAAGAATGTGCAAATTGTTGAGGAAATTGTAAAGAAAAATAGAACGAAAATGAAAAACATTCACCATAACTAAACGTACCTAGGTATTTGGTACGAACATATATGGGAAATTAACTCTTTCAGCTCGTGTATTACTGTTTCAAAATTGAGATCCGTGTGATAAGTCATTAAAGCTAGAAATCTGAATAATAAATGTGCCATGATAGAACCCTACACTTAGTGCTTCCGCAGGTTTAACGACGCTAAATCGGTTTGGAAGGAAAGATTTGGCTTGGCAAATGTGGCTTTGAGACGCTAATTGGGGATGAGATTTTAAAGTACAGAAGAATTCTAAATGATTATCTTCAACGTGATATCAATATTGTAAAAGCAAGTCCTAAGGTTCCATGTTGTTTGTAATACAAAAAATAGCTGAAAATTAAGTTTTCTGAAAAAAATTTCCTCTTAAGAAATGAAGAAGCAAGTGTTGGAAATCACCTTAGCAAGATGCCCAGGTGGTGATCTTCCAAACACCCAAGTCTTGAATGACTTGTAGAAATAATTTCAGCAATCGAACACAAGAACAGAAAATCAAAGAAAGAAAGAAGACAAGCAATTTGTTGTCGAGGTTCGGCAATGTGCCTACGTCCCCGTGAGTTCCTCCGAACTCTCTACACTATCTTAATGGTTCTTACAAAGTTACAACAATCCTCTTCAAGAATCCAAGTTCTTAAAGAAACAAGAAGAGAAGGAAGAAGATGAGAACTAACAATGTCCTCTCACTATTCTAGACTTCTCTATCTTATACACCCAGCCTTACTACAAAGAGTCCCTATTGTGTTTGTCACTCTTACACAATTCTCTCTAACTGTTTACATTGATCTCACAATGTCACAAATATCTCTTGTATGTGTGTTGTATATTATTTTAGAAATGAGGCCTTTAGAACCCCCTTTATAGCCTCTTAATTTTTGGACATTCTTGAGATTCATTGTTGACCCTTTGATCTTGTTCTCCCTTAGATCTTAGCCCTTAATCATCTCCAAGTGAAGCTGTGCATTTTATCCTTGCACTCACACACTTAAAAGGGTATTAAAATAGGCTGTCCATGTGTGCAGCCCTTTGCCTAGCGCCTAGGCGCTCAACAGGGGGCACCATGGTGTTAGGCAGAACACCTTTGCACACCTTCTGGGCGCCATGGTGCTGGTTCTGGGCGCCATGGCACTGATCCAGTCCTTCAGCACACCATTCTAGACGCCATGGTGCTGGTGCTGGGCGCCATAGCGCTGATGCGGTCCTTCGGCACATCATTCTGGACACCATGGTGCTGGTTTTGGGCACTATGGTGCTGATGATACTGCTGCTGTGCGCACACTTCCCTGATTGTGTGCAGAAGTGCGCACACTAGTGCGCATGGCCTTCCCTTGCTCCAAATTGATTCACACACATGTGTGCAACCGTTAGACTTGCTGAACTTTGATACTCCACATTTATTTTAGAGTTTAACCAACTTTATACCATTGGTTGCCACTGAGCCTCCTTGTTCCTCAGCAACCATTTCATCCCAAGCCAATGCTCTCTTTTAGGATTACTCACAATTTTGCTGAGAACACCCATTGCCCAAGAAACCCTCAACCGGTTTCTCTCCTTTTCTTGGATGATTCTCATCCCAAGGATCTTTTGTGCAAGGCTGAGATCCTTCCTCTCGAACTCCTCACTAAGTTGAGATGTAAACCTTTCCATCCTCTCCCTGCTATTCCAAACCAACAGCCCATTAATGACATAGATGAGGATACTCACCATCTTCTCCACCTTGTGTCCAGGTGAGAAAGTTTCTGTGAAACCTATGTCTCCTCTTCTCGTGAACCCATTCGCCACCAGCTTAGCCTTGTTTCAGACTTCATCTCTTGGAGGGCACCCTTCTTTGATCTTGTAAGTGCACTTACATTCCACAACTTTCTGATTTCCTGGAATTTTTACCAATTCCCAGAAGTTGTTCTTCCTCAAAGAATCCATTTCTTCCTCCATAGCCAGCTGCCACTTTGACGAATCCTTACACTCCATGGCATCCGTGTAAGTTTCTGGTTCAGCCATTCCTTCTTCTTTCCAAGGAGCTACTGCATCTTTAGCATCCGCAAACCCACATCTTTAAGGTGGTCCGACCAGCCTTCTTTCCCGGTCTCTTATGAGCTGAAAGTCCTTCTGACTTGCTGGAGCATCCTCTTCTTGTTCAGCCTCTTCTTGAGTTTCTTGAGCTTGGCAATCATCCAAGGGCTCTACCTGGTCCGAACCCTCTTGCCTCCTCTGCTCTACCTGAACATAATCTCCCTTGATGCTATGCTCCACAAGAACCAAACCGGTTTGCTCACTAGCCCCTGCAGGGTTAGTATTCTCCAAGTAGGGAAATAGCAATTTATTAAAAATAACATCCCTACTTATTATGAGTTTAAATCCTTCTTTTTCTAAGGACCACAACCTGTACCCCTTAGCCACTTCCCCATATCCTAGAAACACATATTTTCTAGATCCTGGGCTAAGCTTATCCTCCTTTTGGAGTGCATACGCAGCACACCCAAAAGTCCTAAGGTTGTCCAACTCAGGGAGTTTTCCACTCCACATCTCCATGGGAGTCTTAAGCTCTATTGCTCTAGAGGGTGATCTATTCACCAAGTATGCAGCTGTTGCTACAGCTTCTCCCCAAAAATATTTTGGTAATCCGGATCCTATTAGCATGCACCTAACTTTTTCCATAAGGGTTCGATTCATTCTTTCAACAACTCCACTTTGCTGAGGGGTTTCCACAACCGTCCTATGTCTTAGAATGCCATTTAACCTACAGAATTGATCAAGTTCTTGGTTAAAAATTTCTAAGCCATTATCAGTTCTTATCCCCTTAACTACTCTACCCATTTGAGTCTCAACCATCTCTTTCCACACCACTAACTTATTCAATGCATCTGATTTATTTTTCACCAAATAAACCCACACTTTTCTTGAATAATCATCAATTAAAGACAGAAAGTAAATGTTACCTCCCTGTGTTGGTGTCCTAGCTAGTCCCCAAAGGTCCGCATGAATGTAGTCAAGAATGCCCTTAGCCTTGTGCACTCCAGTGTTGAAGCTGACCCTGTGTTGCTTCTCAAGAACACAACACTCGCAGAAATCAAGTTCCTCTACTTTGTTTCCACCAAATAGGCCATCCTTGCTAAGAACTTGCAGGCCTTCTTCGCTCATATATCCCAAGCGAGTGTGCCGAAGGGCTGCCTCATCCATCTCAGCCATCAAGCTTGCTGCTTGATCCTTCATTTCCATGTCTCCGATCATCTCATAGAGTCCATCGTTTCTTGCTGCCTTGATCACTACCAAAGATCCCTTGGCTACCTTGATCTTTCCTCCCTCTATCTTGCATGTATAGCCCATGGAATCCAGCTGCCCCAATGAGATCAAGTTCCTCTTCAAATCTGGAACATACCTCACATTTTCTAGCAGCCTTGTGACTCCATCAAACATTCTCAATTGGATGTCTCCAATCCCTCTCACATGGCAAGAATTATCATTCCCCAAGAAGACCCTTCCATCATTAATCTTCTTGAAATTCTTGAACCATTCTTTGTGAGGGCACATATGATAAGTGCACCCGGTATCCAAGATCCATTTCCCGCTGCCTTCTTGCCCCTTGCTCACATCCAAGCACACAATAAGAACATCATCACCTTGCTGTTCTCCCATGGCAACCGGAGCCTCTCCATTGTTGGTATGGCTTCTCCTCTCATCCCACATCCTCTTATTGCAATCTTTCTTAAAATGGCCCTCCTTGTTGCAGTAGAAGCACCTCCTTCCTCCAACCCTTGGTTTAGAGTGTGCTCTCCTATGGCTTTCTCCTCTACCATTGTCCCGGTAGTAGCCATTGTTACTGCCATTCCGAGCTGCTGGCCTTCCTCTTATGAACAGCCCTTCACCACTTGATGTCTCCTTCATCTTTGCTTTGAAATCATGTGCCCTTATGGCATTGATCACAATCTCCTTTTTCAAACTATCTCTCCCATACTCAATTGCATTAATCAAATTGTCAAAGCAATCTGGAAGTGAATTTAATAAAATAACAGCCACTTGTTCATCCTGAAAAGAAATGCTACAGCTATTCAAATCTTGAACTAGCTTATTAAAGACATCAAGATTATCTTATAACTCCTTACTATGGTCCATTTTAAAAGCAAAGATTCTTTTAAGAAGATAAATTTTGTTAGGGAGAGTTTTGGTAAGAAACAACTCATCTAGTTTCTTCCATATGATAGCCGGATCCTCCGAGTCTCTGCACTCCCTTGTGACACTATCCGACATGTGCAAGAAAATGGTGCTGTAAGCCATCTTCTTCATCTCGGTCCGCTGGTCCTCCGTGACACTTGCTGGAAAAGCATCATCTTCTCCAATAGCCAAGTCCACTTTCTGCTGCGTTAGAACTGCCTTGATCTTCTGCTTCCATAGGGTAAAGTCCCCCTTTCCATCAAACTTCTCCACACAGAAATTTGAAGCCATCTTTTGCGGACAAGATCCCAGATTTGTACACTAACCACAACTGCATTCTTCAACTTCAAGAACACAGATCGAAGATGGATCTTTAACACCATTCTTGAATCAACCTTCAAGAACACGACCGGATCTTGATCTTTACACCGTTCTTGAATCACCCAAGAAGTTTGATCTTTGATTCTTGGAGTCTTGGCTCCATACCTTCTACTTCTTGCTCCGATAACCAGCTGCTTAGCTCTGATACCACTATTGGAAATCACCTTAGCAAGATGCCCAGGTGGTGACCTTCCAAACACCCAAGTCTTGAATGACTTGTAGAAATAATTTCAGCAATCGAACACAAAAACAGAAAATCAAAGAAAGAAAGAAGACAAGCAATTTGTTGTCGAGGTTCGGCAATGTGCCTATGTCCCCGTGAGTTCCTCCGAACTCTCTGCACTATCTCAATGGTTCTTACAAAGATACAGCAATCCCCTTCAAGAATCCAAGTTCTTGAAGAAACAAGAAGAGAAGGAAGAAGATGAGAACTAACAATGTCCTCTCACTATTCTAGACTTCTCTATCTTATACACCCAACCTTACTACAAAAAGTCCCTCTTGTGTTTGTCACTCTTACACAATTCTCTCTAAGTGTTTACAATGATCTCACAATGTCACAAATCTCTCTTGTATGTGTGTTGTATATTATTTTAGAAATGAGGCCTTTAGAACCCCTTTTATAGCCTCTTAATTCTTGGACATTCTTGAGATTCATTGTTGACCCTTTGATCTTGTTCTCCCTTAGATCTTAGCCCTTAATCATCTCCAAGTGAAGCTGTGCATTTTATCCTTGCACTCACACACTTAAAAGGGTCTTAAAACAGGCTATCCATGTGTGCAGCCCTTTGCCTGGCGCCTAGGCACTCAACAGGGGGCGCCATGGTGCTGGGCAGAGCACCTTTGCACACCTTCTGGGCGCCATGGTGCTGGTTCTGGGCGCCATGGCGCTGATCTGGTCCTTCAACACACCATTCTGGATGCCATGGTGCTGGTGCTGGGCGCCATGGCGCTGATGCGGTCCTTCAGCACATCATTCTGGACGCCATGGTGCTGATGATGCTGCTGCTGTGCGCACACTTCCCTGATTGTGTGCAGAAGTGCGCACACTAGTGCGCATGGCCTTCCCTTGCTCCAAATTGATGCACACACATGTGTGCAGCCATTAGACTTGCTGAACTTTGATACTCCACATTTAGTTTGGAGTTTAACCAAACTTAGACCATGTTTGGACATGTTTGAACCTTAGACAAATAACAACAGCAAGTTATTTTGAAAAATCTTATTTCTACCCAGGATACAACTAGGGTGCCGATGATATAAATGATGACACTTAATTTTTTGATACCATATGATAGTAATTCGAGATAATATTTAACAATAATTTAGTATATTTGCATCATTTGACCTAGAAACAGAAGCAAAGCAAAACATCACACAAGAGAATCTATAACAAAGTCTCAAAATTCACTTTAGAGGCTGCAAACTAGAAAAAATTTAAACAGTGTAAGAGAAAAAAGTTGATAGACGAAATAGAAAAAATGGAAAGAAAAAAGAGATATGACTTTCCAGTTTACATGGTATAAAAAACCTTATTTTGGAAATAAGATCAAAACTATTCCTATTTTAAGAATTAATATTTTTTAAAGGCTCATATAAAAGAAAAAAACTCTTAAAAGTGCTTAGTTGTTTGTGAGTCTTATTTTGGAAATAAGATCGAAACTATCTTATTTTGAGAATAAATATTTTTAAAATGCCTCTATTAAGGAAAAACTCTTAAAAGTGCCTAGTTGTCTATGAATTTGCCTTAAATATTGAACTAGCTAGGCTGAGAGTCAGGAGCTATATATACACATTGTTTGAGTAATCTCAGGTTCCCACCTCAAAGCTATATTTCATTGCAGCTATACACATTAGAGTCATGATCAATAAAAGAGATGTTGAAGATGATAATGACGATGTTAGTTTCCAGTCAAGTCCTGTAAGTTTAATTTTGAAATTTTTTTCTCTCTTTTATCTTGTACGCTCGTACTACCATTCAAAATGTTCTTAGTCATTCAAAAATGTCTTTTTATGCGTTTTCTTTTTGAATCATGATTTCCAGATATCAGATATCAGATCAGTGATTTACCATATATAATTTGCCTCTGGTAATAAATCTTTTTCTTCTTTTTGCTTTCCAAAGTACTTTGATTTCATATTCTGTTGTCTTCATTAATTTGTCTGTGATTTTTTTAACTGCAAAAAACAGAATTTATTAATGAGCATCAAACCTGCAAAAATTAAAACTCAATCATCCAGCTGGAGAGTTAACTAGTGAACATGCTAACCATCTGGATCCCAAACAAACTACACAAACCAGCAGAAAAAGCAAAGGATAAACATATCAATTTTTTTCATCACCATTACACAACCAAAACAACCCAAAAAGGAGCATAAATAAATAATATTTAAGCATTGTAACTCTCCATTGAAGCATACTCTTCCTAAATTCTCATTTCCATTCAGTAGGCTTTTTCAATCATATCATTTTCATTCCTTGCAGTATGGGCACTCTTATCATCGTCTTTGGCAGCAGCATCCTTGGACAGGAGAAACAAGGATCAATCCCGTTAAGCCTCTCCTTCAGTTTCTCACGAAGATCCTCCAGCAAGGCCTTGAACTCAATGAGCTCATTCGGGGTAGGTTCGTGGACAGGTTTAAGGAATTTGTTTGATCCATTTGCTTCCATCGCTTTACGAAGAATGTCTCTGCGTTGTTCCTCATCATGCAGCTGCTTAAGAAAGTCACTAAGCTGCTGTTTGAGCATCTCCACTCTTGCCTAGGCCTGGCGAGAATCAGATTCATACTGTCAATGAATGAAGTGCTTTAATTTCTTTTTTATTTTATAAAATATTTATTTTTAGAGTTGCTGTCAACTCCCTTAGATCCCTTAGATTCCTTTTTTGTTTACTGGGTAGATTGTGTAATGGGGATCAAAAGTAGATCTTCCTTTGTGTTATCTATAAATATTTGTATGATGATCAGAATAAGATCTTAGGATTCTGGCCATATAAATGCTCTTATCAAACCAATTGATTGTTTAACTTCAAAATTTATGTCATCTTTATTCTTTTCATGAGTACAATCTTTTAATACCAAAGACATAATTAAATTATCCATTTAATTTGCATTATAGACCTTGTTGGGAAAAACAAATCACACATAAGCGATTTAAAAACGAGATTTAATTAAACCACACGCATTCACGAATTTAATGAAAATAAAATAAACAAAGATTAAGTGAAAGGAGTTAACATACATTTATGTGGTTCAACATAATCTTGTCTATCTCTTTGATTTGAATTCTCTATGTTCTAGATCAAAACATTCTTCAACTATTAGAAATTTCTAACCAGATTGAGTGCCTTAGATTTTCTTTATTATAATTGTATTTCTTTTTTGCTAAGTAGAACTTCTGGTCATTCCCCCGATTAAGTGTCTATATTTCAATTTGCAATGTGAACACTCATTTTTGTTTATGTTACGTGCATTATATATATCGAAACAGCTGGATGCTGATTTCATCTCAAAGATCTTTATTTTCTTAACGTTGAAAATGTAATTTCATCAGTCGCCCTTCTCGTTACAATGTAGGAGATAGATTTATCATCTGAAAAGTGTTGGATAATTGTGCAAGTTCTTTGCAATTTGAATTGGGCATATATTGTGACGTACATTATATCTTTAATAAATTGATGACCTTTGCCTTTCAAAACAAAAATTTGCATTGCATTTTTTCAGTGCTCTATTTCTATTGTTTGATTGTTATGAAAATCTTATATTATCTTCAGATGTTTAATTTGATTATTTGTGAGTGTAACTCCTCTGTTTTAAAAAATTGTGAAGTAAAACTTACTATACATATAGATATAGATTATAAGGTGGTCTCCACTAAATTACAACTTTTAAGTGTTCAAATTCATGTCAAAAATAGTTCATTGCAGGCTTTACTTCACAGTTTTTACAATAAATGAGTCACACTCTTATGTGTCAATTATGTTACACAAATATTTAAATCAAAGCTGCATTTTTTTTCATTTCATTTAATTAGATAACTAGATAAATCTCCCAAACATGTTGATAGCTAATAAGAGTTAATTCTAAGCTTTTTCTAGGATATTTGAAATTAAAGACGTATCCATTTAACTCTCCCTAATGAGCATTTTCATGTAATGAATTGGCTTTAGAAGGAGAACTTGTTGCAAATTCTCGAGGTTTTTCTCTCTTCTTCAAGAATTTCAATCACTATCATCATGCTCTTAACACCTTTCTTTTTTATTTTTTTTTTTAACTTTTCTACAACCATTATTAAATTCTGTGAAGAAACAAATCATTGAGAATTCTGTAACAACCCATCCGGATATCATTACTATAAATCCTCCTCTTTCCATCATACAAAACATTCCTACTATAATCAATGCATACTTCCACATTCTTTTACTCCGTGCGGTAACACTAAGAATTTCCCAAGATATAGACTTTAGATAAAATTACATGCATGACAATTTACAATATATACATGTTCCAAAACAATGAAAATATAAACATTAATCTAAACTCCCAAATAAAGATAGGTTGAGAAAAGCCTCACGTACACAACCATTGAGAATACCTTTCTCATTCATTTCTCTTACTGACATGCTTCAAATTATTTCAACAACTTTCCTGAAAATGTTAAAAATGGGGGTGAGCGAAAAAGCTCAACGAGTAATCACATTACTTGGTGTAATCGCCATTTCTAGCAATAATTTCTTAATTTTTTAATCCTTGTTTCACAAATTTAATGTGCATATATACAATATAATTATTTCTCACCACAACGTATATCAAAGTAGTTATAACACATTAGATACATTTTCAATACATTCATAAACATTACATACACTTAATTAGGTAAACTTAATCATACACCATTCAACGTTCAATCATATTCATACTCAATGACATGTAATGCCAAGTAATGCCATGCTTGACCATTTTATATCTCATTTCGCTATATTGCCCTTTCTTGGGTTAATTATAAAACGACGAGACATCTCCCCATGTACCGGTACATTTCTATCTTTTTTGCATATTTTGAAAAATAATTTTTTTCTTCTTTCCAATATTATGTTGAAAAGATGAAAAACAAAAGAATGTTGTTGCTGAAATTATGTTCAGAATGTGAAAATTGTTGAGGAAATTGTAAAGAAAAATAGAGAGAAAATGAAAAATATTTACCATAACTAAATGTAACTAGGCATTTAGTAAGTACATATAGGGGAAACTGACTCTTTCAGCTTGTGTTTTATTGTTTCAAAATTGATTCCCGTGTGTTAAGTCATTAAAGCTAGAAATCTGAATAATAAATGTGCCATGATAGAACCCTACACTTAGTGCTTCCGCAGGTTTAACCAAGCCAAATCTGTTTGGAAGGACAAATTTGGCTTCACAAATGTGGCTTTGAGATGCCATCGGGGATGAGATTATTAATTACAAAAGAATTCTAAATGATTATCTTCAATGTGATATCAATATTGTAAACCAAAAAATAGCTGAAAGTTAAGCTGTCTGAAAATATTTTCTTAAGAAATGGAGAAGCAAGTTATTTTGAAATTTTTTATTTCTACGGTGGTTACAACTACTGTGCCGTTGATATAAAAGATGAGACGTAAATATTTGATACCATATGATAGTAATTCAAGATAACATTTAACAATAATTTGATGTATTTGCATCATTTGACTGTAGAAATAGAAGTGCAACAAAACATCACACAAGAGAGCCTATAACGAAGTCTCAAAATTCACTTTAGAGACTTCAAACTAGAAAAAATTTAAACAGTGTAAGAGAAAAAAATTGACAGACCAAATAGAGAAAATTGAAAGAAAAGAGAGAGAAGACTTTCATGTAAATAAAAAACTTAATAATGGAAATAAGATCAAAATTATCCTATTTTAAGAATTAATATTTTTTTAAAGGCTCCTATTAAAGAAAAAACTCTTAAAAGTGCTTAGTTGTTTGTGAGTCTTATTTTGGAGATAAGATCGAAACTATCTTATTTTAAGAATAAATATTTTTAAAAGGCCTCTATTAAGGAAAAACTCATAAAAGTGCCTTGTTGTCTGTGAATCCGCCCTAAATATTGAACTAACTAGGATAATAGACATGAGCTATATATATACATTGTTAGAGCAATCTTGGGTTCCTACCTCAAAGCTATATTTCATTGTAGCTATACACTTTAGAGTCATGATCAATAAAAGAGATGTTGAAGATGATAATGATGATGATAGTTTCCAGTCAACTCCTGTAAGGCTAATTTTGAATTTTTTTTCTCTCTCCTTTATCTTGTAGGCTCATACTACCATTCAAAATGTTCTTTGTAATTCAAACTAGTCTTTTTATGCTTTTTCTTTTTGAATCATGACTTCCAGATATCAGATCAGTGATTTACCATATCTAATTTGCCTCTGGTAAGAAATCTTTTTCTTCATTTTGTTTTTAGAAGTACTTTGATTTCATATTCCCTTGTCTTCATTAATTTGTCTCTAATTTTCTAAACTGCAAAAAAACAAAATTTATTAATGAGCATCAAAGCTGCAAAAATTAAAACCCAATATATCGTCCAGCGGGAGAGTTAGCTAGTGAACATCCTAACCATCTGGAACCCAAACTACACAAACCAGTAGAAAAATCAAAGGATAAACATATCAATTTTTTGCATCACCATTACACAACCCCAAAACGAGCATAAATAAATAATATTCAAGCATTGTAACTCTCCATTGAAGCATATTCTTCCTAAATTCTCATTTCCATTCGGTAGGCTTTTTCAATCATATCATTTTCATTCCTTGCAGTATGGGCACTCTTATCATCGTCTTTGGCAGCAGCATCCTTGGACAGGAGAAACAAGGATCAAACTCGTTAAGCCTCTTCTTCAGTTTCTCATGAAGATCCTCCAGCAAGGCCTTGAACTCAATGAGCTCATTCTGGGTAGGCTCGTGGATAGGTTTAAGCAGGTCACTAAGCTGCTGTTTGAGCATCTCCACTCTTGCCGAGGCCTGGCAAGACTCAGATTTATGCTGTCAATAGTGAAACGAGCAAACACACGATCAAAACATTCTTCAACTATCAAAAATTTCAAACCATATCAAGTGCCTTAGATTTTCTTTATAATGAATGTATTTCTTTTTTGCTAAGTAGAACTTCTGGTCATTCCTCTGATTAAGTGTCTATATTTCAATCTGCAACGTGAAAACTCATGTTTTCAATGTTTCACACTATATATATATATATATATATATATATATATATATATATATATATATATATATATATATTATCAAAACAGCTGGATGCTGATTTCATCTCAAAGATCTTTACTTTCTTAAGATTAAAAATGTAATTTCATTAGTCTCCAGTTTGGTTACAATGCAGAAGATAGATTTACCATCTAAGTAGTGTTGAATAATTGTGCAACTTCATTGCAATTGGAATTGAGCATATATATTGTGACGTACGTTATATCATTAATAAATTGATGACCTTTGCCTTTCAAAACAAAAATTTGCATTACATGTTTTCAGTGCTCTATTTCTATTGTTTGGTTCTTATGAAAAAGTTATATTATCTTCAGATGTTTAATTAGATGATCTGTGAGTGTAACTCCCCTAATTTGAAAAATTGTGAAGTAAAGCTTACTATACATATAGATGTAGATTATAAGGTGGTCACCACTAAATCTCAAATTTTAAAGTGTTCAAATTCATATAAAAACCAGTGCATTGCAGGCTTTACTTCACAGATTTTATAGTGAAGGAGTCACAGTCTTATGTGTCAATTATGTTACACAAACATTTAAATCAAAATTGCATTATTTTTCAGTGCATTTAATTAGATAACTAGATAAATCTCCCAAGCATGTTGATAGGTAACAAAAATTTTCAAGTATTTATAAAATTCAATGCAATAAATATATAAAAAAGTAAATAAAAATAGAAAATAAAAAGTGAGAGAGGGATAGACCAGGGAGGACATGAAGAGGGCGTGGCTAGCAACGACAAGGAGATAGAAAGAAGAAGGAAAATAGAGAGAGAGAAAGAGAAGGAAGAAGAGGGAATGGGAGAGAAAGAAAGGAGCTAGAAAGAATAGAGAGAATGAGGTACAATCATAGAGAAAAAAAAAAGGGGAGGAGAACAAAAGGAATTTGCGCGGCCTGAGAAGAGGAAGAAGAAGAAGATAGGAAAATGGGAATGGAGAAGGGAATTTAGGGATTTAGGGTTCAAGACCTTTAGTCTGTCGCAGATATAGGGCCATTCCGTCATAGAAAATAATTTATGTTTTATTTAATTTATTTAAGTCATTAAATTTATTCATATTTAATTAATTTTTTATTATCTACAACGAATTCAATCTGTGGTAACTAAGTTTTTATGGGTTAAAAAAATAATTAAAAATAAAAAGTGAGAAATTTAAATTTCAAAAACAAATGCGATGGATTTTTAAGCATTTGCAACCGAATTGCGACGGATACCAAGTTGCCGCAAATAATTAGTTTCTGTGAGAGAAATTAATCCATTGCAGATATGCCATTGCAAATATTTAAATTTTCTTATAGTGAAATGAACTCAAATGAATTTTTATATTTAGCATGCTTTACTTAAACATTGAAATGAATTCTATGTTTCAAATCAACTAAGATTTCAATTCAATTTCTAAATCAGTCTAGGATCCTCTCTACTAACTTGAATTTTTTTTTTTCAAGTGCATCATTGGATGAATGCGATGGCAACACTATGGATGACTCGAATAAGGAAGAAAAAAACAATTATTTACTATTTTTCCCTTTTTTGAACTTAAGCGTACAAATTTCTTTTGAGGAAGTTTAAATTAAACTAAAGCTCTCATTAAATTTAGCACAAGTAGCAGATACAAAAAATCTCATGGTTTATGATGGAAGTTCGTAGGGATAAAAGCTAAGTAACACAAAGCTATAAGCCTATATCAAGGGTTTTAAATTGAGGTTGCAACGTGATATAGCTTCCGCTATTTTGTACACTACAAGAATTATTAAAGCAATCTTGGGTTCTGTAATACCCATATTCGTTAAGAAAGGTTAAAAAAGTAATTTAATAAATATAACATGGAGTGAAAAATAATATATATTTGCGAAAGATTTAATTTTTTTAAAACAATTCTAAAAAAATCGTGGATAACATGAAAAAGGAAAAGAAAGAAAAACAAATGTGGCAACAGGTGGCAACACCTGTTGCCAAAAGAAGCTTGTAGTGCTGCATGTAAGATAGCACTACCTATTCGTGGCAAAACATGGGAAAGTGCTGAGTGTTTGGCTTCAAATTATATATATATATAACTTTGGTTAGTTTATTTTATTACTTACCAATTCCTGTTTGGTTTTCTTTCAACTTCAATTCAAACTACTGTCTTTCTTTAAACACTTGGGGACCGAAAGAAAGGTTGAAAGAGTAAAATTTTGAAGGGGTTTACGGGAGAATTTTATAGAGAATCACGGGAAGCTCTAAGAAAAATAGAAGGTAACAACGTGAAGTTTATTTTTGAAATTTAGCATACATGAAATTTCCAGGAATTCAAAGTGGGAATTTTCAAATAGTGTGAATTATGGAAGAATTGAAGAATAAATTAAAAATTGAATATAAATATTATACCAGGTGTTGACGATCAGCAATCAAGGGAAATTGCTGAGAGGAGCAGGAAAGGCAAGAAGGTGATCCACAGGTAGCTCTAAGTGCTACGTGGTGAGTTAGATTTACTTTAAGTAATTAAGATAAATATGAAATATATAATGATAATATTAGAATAAATTATTAACTTATGCTTTGGTGATAGATGAAAAATTGGTTGATAGGTATGATAGGAATAATGAATATGTAGAAAATTATTATATGAGAAGTAATATTATTAGAATGATGAGTCGATTTAATATTAAAGGTGATAAATGAAATTATTGACGAGCTATGGTGGATGATTTGATATGATTTATGAGAGAAAGAATTTAGTAGAATTTTTCAAATAATAATTTGAGAATAATCAAGATAGCTAGTTTAAATGTATGAATACAAAAAATTTCACGAGTGTAATTGAAATTAGAAGCTTTTTAGGGTTGGCTGGTTATTATAAGAGATTTATCCAAAAAATTTCTATGATTGTTAGACCATTGACTAGATTGACCAAGAAGGAAGTGAAGTTTAGGTGGTCAGAGGAATGTGAGAGAAGTTTTTAGTTGTTGAAACAAAAATTGACTACTACCTCGGTATTAGTGCTTCCTCTAGTGAGGAAGTATTTGTGGTATATAGTGATGCGTCACATTAGGGGTTAAGATGTGTGTTGATGCAACATGGGAAACTTATAGCTTATACATCTAGGCAATTAAAGAACCATGAGAGGAATTACCTGACCTATGATTTAAAATTGGCTGCCATAGTTTTTGCTTTGAAAATTTGGAGACATCATCTATATAGAGCCAATTGTGAAATTTTTACTGATTATAAAAGCTTGACGCATTTACCAACCCAGAAGGAGTTAAATTTAAGACAGAGGAGCTGGATGGAGTTTATTAGTGATTATAACTGTACCATTCATTCTCATCTAGGAAAGGCTAATGTAGTAGCTGATATATTGAGTAGAAAGGCTACAGGGAGATTAACTGTTATTGGGAGTCATAATACTAGCTTGATCATAGAATTAAAAAGAATGAGGATGCGGTTGAGTGTCAATGACAGAGGAGTATTGATGGAAAATATGGTGGTACAATCTTCTATTATTGATCATTTATTACAGATGTAGGGTAGAGATGAGGGGATAGAGAAGATTAGACGGGAGGTGTTGAGTGGGAAGCTAACTGAGTTTAGAATTAGAGAAGATGGTATGGTGGTATTCGGGCATAGAGTTTGTGTTCCCAATAATGTGGAGATGAGAAAGGAGATACTAAGGGAGGCTCATGATTCTGTATATTCCATGCACCTGGTTAATATTAAGATGTACAGGGGATTGAGACAGAATTATTGGTGGTCAAGGATGAAGAAAGATGTGGCAGAACATATTTCTAAATGTTTGACTTGTCAACAGGTGAACTCGGAGAATAGACACCCAGTAGGTTTATTACAGCCTCTTCCAATACCTGAGTGGGCATGGGAAAACGTGAGTATGAATTTTGTTTCTGGTTTTTCTCGTACCTAGAGAGGACATGATGCTGTATGGGTTATAGTGGATAGACTTTCTAAGTCTTCACATTTCCTTCCTATTAAAACTACCTAGAGTCCTGAAAAGTTGGCTGAATTGTATGTAGTGGAGATAGTAAAATTATATGGAGTACCCTTGAGCATTGTATCATATAGAGATTCTAGATTTACCTCTAGATTTCGGAGAGGTTTTCAAGGAGCTATGGGTACGCAATTGCAGTTTAGTACAACTTTCCATCCACAAACTGATGGGCAAACGGAGAGAATCATCAGAATGTTAGAAGATATGCTGAGGGCAAGTGTATTGAGTTTTTCAGTGAGCTGGGATTCTTATTTACCTTTGATCGAGTTTGCATACAATAATCAGTATCAAACTACTATTGGGATGGCACCATTTGAGGCTTTATATGGTAGGAGGTGTAGAACTCTAGTATGCTGGGAAGAAGTTGGAGAGAGAAAGATAATTGGTCCAGAAATGATAGATTTGACTACTGAGAGGATCAAACTAATTAGATAGAACCTTAGAGCAACGCATAACAGACAGAAGGGATATGCTGATAAAAGAAGATGTGGAAGAGTGTGTTGAGGTTTAAAAAGAAGGAAAAGTTGAGCCTGAGATATGTGGGGCCATATGAGGTGATTGAGAGAATTGGTCCAGTAGCATATCGATTGGATTTGCCCCAGAGTTAAAGCAATTACATAATGTGTTTCACGTGTCACTATTGATAAAGTACTTACACGATGAATCCTATAGTATCTCGAATCAGGCGATAAAACTTCAGGAAGATTTGACTTTTATACAAGTACCGGTCAGAATTCTAGACAGAAGGGAACAAGTCTTGCACAATAAAGTCATTCCTTTTATTCAAATATTATAGTGGAACAAAGATTTCGAAGAAATCACTTGGGAGCATGAAGCAAGAATGAGGAAAGAATACCCCTAACTCTTTCATGAATTCGATAAGGAAATTTCAAGGACAAAATTTTGGTAAAGTGGGTAGAATTGTAATACACATATTCATAAAGAAAGGTTAAAGAAGTAATTTAATAAATATGACATGGAGTAAAAATAATACATATATATATATATATGCGAAAGATTTAATTTTTATAAAACAATTCTAAAAAAATCGTGGACAACATGAAAAAGGGAAAGAAAGAAGAAAGAAAAAATGTGGCAACAGGTGGTAACACCCGTTGCAAAAAGAAGCTTGTAGTGCTGTATGTAAAATAGCACTACATATTCGTGGCAAAACATGGGAAAGTGTTGAGTGTTTGGTTTCAAATTATATATATATATATATATATATATATATATATAGTTTATTTTATTACTTACCAAATTCTGTTTGGTTTTCTTTCAACTACGATTTAAATATTCTCTTTCTTTAAACAATAGGGGACTGAAAGAAAGGTTGAAAAAGTAAAATTTTGAAGGGGTTTACAGGGGAATTTTATAGAGAATCACAGGAAGCTCTAAGAAAAATAGAAGGTAATAATGTGAAGTTCATTTTTTGAAATTTAGCATACATGAAATTTCTTAGAATTCAAAGTGGGAATTTTCAAAGGGTGTGAATTATGGAAGAATTGAAGAATAAATTAAAATTTTAATATAAGACGATCAGCAACCAAGGGAAATTGCTAAGAAGAGCAAGAAAGGCAATGAGGTGATCCAAAGGTAGCTCTAAGTGCTACGTGGTGACTTAGATTTACTTTAAGTAATCAAGATAAATATGAAATATATAATGATAATATTAGAATAAATTATTAACTTATGCTTTGGTGATAGATGAAAAATTGGTTGATAGGTATGATAAGAATAATGGATGTGTAGAAAATTATTATATGAGAAGTAATATTATTACAATGATGAGTTAATTTAATATTAAAGGTGATAAATGAAATTATTGATGAGCTATGGTGGATGATTTGATATGATTTATGAGGAAAAGAATTTTTTAGTGGAATTATTCAAATAATAATTTGAGAATAATCAGGTTAGCTAGTTTAAATGTCTTAATACATTCTTGTTTTTATTTTATTATTCATATGCATATTCATATCATTATTCATATGCATATGCATGGAATAAAAGAACCGGGAGGGCAGTCGGTATAAATGAGAATAAAAGAATCGGGAAGGCAGTCGGTCTAAATGAGAATGAAAGAACCGGGAAGGCAACCAGTCTAAGATAAAACATGTCGACATATGGGAAGAAGTTCTCAATAATAAAAACATTTAACTTCACGTATTGTATTTGCTTTAAATATTGATTGTTATTACATGATATGTTAAAGTGCTATTTATGACTGTAAATCTATTGATAGAGGAATGAGTATCACAGAGAGACAAATATGCTAAGGAAAAAATATGAAAATACGTCTGATGAATAACTTAAGAAGCGATTGTGTAATAGGGAAATTATTAAATTGAGTAGTGATTACAGAATATTGGTATTGAATTATATGAGGAAAAAGATAAATGAATATCGGAAGAAGTTTTAGAAGTAATTGAATTATAAGATGTGATTGGGAGTATAAAATTGAATACTTCTAGTAAGTTTAATTCATTGAGTTTGTGAAGCTCACTTCTCATTGTACAATGATTCCAGGTAGCAGGCAGGACAGATAGTTTGGTGAGTTGAGGTTCAGACGAAATCATTTTTTGTAAGCCACATACGTGTCCACACCCTCAGACTAATGAGAAAATAAAATAAAAATTTACTTGTAAATATTCATGCATATTACATTGTATAAAATGTTTAAGTCAAGATTAGAATGATGTATCTCCCATATTGAGGGTTGAGGATTGATGTAAAAATTTATGTTGGTATTATTTTTACTGTTTCATATATGTGTCGTGCTGGGGTTTTCAAAATGTAACAACACCATCTCGGGAGTGGCCAACCCAGGATGGGTCGTTACACAAATATATACTACAACAGAACAACACCTAATATATATATTAGTTAAGATCATACAGTTATTACAACTATAAGGTTGTAGGTTTACAAAGTCTCTAAAGAGACAGCCAACTGGTTACAACTTCACTCCTAATATACAATATAACACTTAAAAAAAGGCTTGACTGCGGATGCGACGCTCTTGGACCCACCTAAAACTTCATTGAACTTCAAAGCTTCACCACTGAAAATCCGAAATCACCTTGAGGCTTACCTAAAAGGTTATAAAGAGGAAGGGGGGGGGGGGGAGGGTGAGCTATAAAGCACAGCGAGTTCTTACATTACACAAAGTAATCACTTGTTAGAAAAAGTTAAGAGCTTATTAATATTTCTTTTTCCTTTCTACTTTATTTGTTCGTATACATAGCACTTTGCAAATCAACAATCTTATTAATCATAACGCGATCCTATAAAACCCACAACCAACTTGCAATCACCATTCCCAAGTCAATCAAAATATCATAATTTATCCATACAACCAAACATTTCATATGCCCTATTACGGGCCAAGTAATTCAAATTCATGTATGGTATGCCAATGCAACATGATGCAATGCAATGTATCGCCTCATAATAAAAAATAATCCATCGGGGACGTCTCCCCATGTACCGGTACGTTTCACAAACAATAAATTTTTGGAACCCCCCTTGATTCGGGCCGGGTGCAATTATCCAAATATATTCGGTACCTTTACACCCCTTGTGGGAAGGGACCTATCATCGTCACACATCACTCCCCCTTCAATAACATACCATAAATTTAAATGCGTGAAATGAAATGAAATCAAGTGATGAACATTAACAAATTTTCATCAATCCATACAATCACACAACATTCAACACAAAGGTTTTGAAATCACTATCTCATCATTAATATATAATTTACTTATCTTACTACATAGTTATAAATATAATTATTATATCTAAATAGCGAATTACAATTCTTTTGTAACCTCATTGTTTTGGTTTCCCCACTAACATTCATGCTTACCAAGAGTAGGATAATACTCACCTTACACCAAATACTAGTCATGGATCACTTCTTTAGCTTTACTACAATCATCCACCACACCAAATACTAGTCATGATCTCGCACTTGCACACTAAGCGAAAATTAATTCTAAATAGAAATTTAGCGCAATCTCTGGCAACAGTGCCAAAAACTTGTTGTGCATTTATCTACCTAAATAAATAAGCAAATAACCGAACTTATTTTACTTGCAAATGCACAAGGTCTACAGTAGCATAGTGTGCAAGTGCGAGATCATTTCCACAGGGATTGGTGAATTTCGATTTAGAATTAATTTCACAAAGTAAAAATAGATAGAAATATTGAGTCTAGATTAAGAAGAATGATAGAGGCGTAAGGACTTGGTATCCACCACTAATCATGCTACCCCAACAAAACAGTATGCCAAAACTTGCTAGTTGTCAACCTAAGGGCTTGGTACACTCATTAGGCTATTAATTTCCCTATGCAACGAGTAAGGTATGGTGTATACTCTAACTCTTTTCTCTCTTAAGGGATTCAGCATGGTGTATACTGAGTTGTTCCTTAAGAGAGCATAAGGTCTTTGGAAATTGACAACCACACGAGACCTACGGCTTGGTCTGCTCCCAGTTTCCCATGTTGATTAACCCAAGAGTCTAGATAAGATATCTTTTGTTAGTATTGTTGAACCTAGGACTCGGTCATCCAAATTGATTCAACTAACTAATCCATACCACATGCATACGTTGATCAGACACACACATATGAGGAATTTAAATAAAAGCAGGCATTAATCAAATCAAGAATCACTGCATAAATATTGCAAAGGTGCCAATACTGAATTATTGGTTAAACATAATTAGGGCTTCAACCAAGACCTTACTATGGTTTAGTTACACATACTAAGTATTCTGAACATTATAACCATAACTAAACTAAAGAGAAAGATAAAACCCGAAGAATGCTGTGGAGACAAGTCGTCAATTCGTCTCCACAATCTTTCCTCCGGGCACGTTAGGCCTCTGGTCTCCCTGAACAAAAACTAAACTAAAAAGGGAGATCGTGTTTCTGTGTATTACAAGTCTATTTATAGGATTCTAAGGACACCTCGAACCCTAATTTCCAAAATAAGACCCGAACCATTATTTCCAAAACAGGTTCTGTCGGTTTACTGTACGTGTGCGCTCGATCCTTTTTCTTGTGCGTGAGTGCAGGCTATGCTCGAGCCTGGCGTGGGCGTTGGGTGCTTGTGTGCTCGATCACACTCTTCTGTGTGCTCGATCGTACCTATCTGGTTCTAAATCTTCAATTTTCTTCCTTAGAGCTACAAAATGCTATCTTTTCTTCAAAAACCTATAAAAAACATAGAAAACACAAAAATGAAGTATAATATACTGAATACATAAACGAAGAGCCTAACAACTGTAAATTAAGGGGCTTAAATATGAATATTTAAGCACTTATCACACCCCCAAACTTACATATTGCTAGTCCCTTAGCAATACAAAACGAAAAACTAACTGAAAAACAAAATCAAAGATAAATTCATCATTCATGTTATCTAAAATTTGGGTTACACATAAACCATGATATTTGTTCCTGAGTAGGCTTAAAATATAAAAACATCGTCATAATGAATAAGGGTTTTAAATTCTAATTACTTACACAACGCTAGTTTAAGGCATTATAAGTTTGACTTAGTGTATGGTGGTTTAGCACATAAAAGATGAAGCTTCTGAATAATTTTGATGTATAGTGTTTCGATGTCTTAACATTCATCGAATTCCCTTTCAGAATGAACAATAATGGCATAGTTTTATTTCTTTTCTTTTTCTTTTATCATGAGCTCTTTGCCATGTTGAGTTCCATTAAGCTTTCTAATTGACCCATGTAGCGAGTGTTTAGCCAATGACTCCCCAACCAGATGTTTTTAGGGCATTAGGTGTAAAGACACCCTAAGGACTTACTAACTTGAGTAAAAAAGACTACGAACTAACTGGTCTTAATGCTACAAAGCAAAATTCTCACCTTTTGACATGAACACTCACTGCTTACTGAGGCAAGAGGTCCAGTTACCCAGTGGAAACTTTATTTAATGATCATTATGAGCAAAATTCTCACCTTTTGACGTGAACACTCACTGCTTACTGAGGCAAGAGGTCTAGTTACTCAGTGAAAGGTTTATTTAATGATCATTAGAAGCATTTTATTTTCTTTTTTTGTGCAATAAAATTTATTCTATTTTTCTATGCCAAGGTGTTCTTCTAACAAGTTATCTGATTACGGTTAGGCCATGGAAATATACACATAAAAATTATATGTCATACCCCAACATAATTATGTACTAATATGTTCAGTATTTTAAGCTTACTGATGAAATCTTATCATAATATTTGTTTAGATCAACCAAAATTTTCAACGCGTTATGAACATTCATTTATCTTTTCAAAAAAACTGGGACTAAGTGTGTGAATGTGTCTCCCATACCCCCAAACTTAAATTAAAAATTGTCTCCAATGTGCGAATAACATGGAAAGATCTAACCTGGGAGATGGAGAACTAGCTGAGTCGGCATGGCTTATAGCACACCCCCAAATTTGAACGGATGCACACATTGTCCCTAAAAAGAAAAACTAACGTAATACGAGAAAACAAGAAGTACCAAAAATAAATAAATAACAATAAATCTGAAAAACAATAAAAATAAAAGGATAAACTGTGGGGTGCCTCCCATGAGCGCTAAGTTTTACGTCTTCAGCCAGACACTCTTACTCCCTCCTAGAAAAGCATAAGTTGAATGCACCAGCAACTACTTCAATGCCAAATTTGGTGCTTCGATGCTTTGGAGAGGCCTCTAAGAGATGCGCAGTTTTAATGATGTCATTAGTAACATCTGCAAATTCTAGCTTAATATTCGTTCTTGTGAAACCACGAGTGAGGGTGAACTCCAATGGAGCAATGTGATGGACCTGCAAAACTTTGTCAACAACACCTTGCATCATATATACATTAGAACATTCCATATTATCTTGGGGTAATTTTAATGTATCAAATATGTTGAATTCAACCTTCTCACCATCTACCTTCATACTTACAATACCCTTTTTCACACAAACTTTTGTATCAACAGTCCTCATAAAAGAGTATTCCTAGAATGATGGGCAAAGCTAATGGCATAGGAGATTCTTCCATATCTAATACAATAAAATCAGTAGGTAAAATAAATGGACCTATCTTTACCAAGACATCCTCAATAATACCTCTTGGTCTTTTTATGCTTCTGTTTGCTAGTTGCAAGGTGATGGCAGTTGGTTGAAGCTCCCCCAAACCTAGTGTCTTGAATACCGTGCATGATAGCAAATTGACACTCGCCCCTAAATCCAATAATTCATGCTCAAAAATCTGGTTACCTATCTTGTAGGGAATTTTAAAACTACCCGAATCTTTTAGCTTGGGTGGTAGTTTCCTTAACAATACCGCAGTCACCTCTTCGGTTAAAGCCACTGTTTCATGCTTCTGAAACTTCATTTTATTAGTGCAACTATCTTTTAAAAATTTAGCATATGCAGAAATTTGTTTAATTGCATCTAATAAAGGAATATTAATTTCTACTTTTCTCAAAGTTTTAAAGATATCATGCATTTTACTTTCTTTGTTGGCTTTACTAACCTTTGGGGGAAGGGTGGTGCATTCCACTTCTCCATTTCACTTACCTTTGATGTGGATGTTGTAAATGGAGATGCTTGTGCAGGCTCATCAGCTTCTATGATCTTACCATTTTTTAGAGTTGTTATGGCATTCAGTTGCCGATGTCCTATTGGATTAGGTATTATTTGGGCTGGAAGTTCACTATGCTTTATTTCACTAAGCTCTTTAGCAATTTGCCCCGCTTATGCTTCTAGTCTTTGAATGGCTTGCTCTTGCTTTGCATTGATTTGTCTTTGCTCAATCCAGAATTGTCTTTCCTCTACCATGAACTGTTCTTGTGAAGCCATTAGCTGTTGTTGTTGAGTTGCCAATTGCATTACAAGACTCTCTAAGTCACTCTTCTTTGATTCCGGAACTGGTTGGGCTGCTTGTTGGGAGTTCCTTTGATGTCTTTGAAGATTTAGGGCATTCTGATAATTGTTCCATCCGAAGTTGGGGTGGTTCCACCATTCAGGATTGTAGGTATGGGCATATAGATCGTTCTTGAGAGGATAGTCGTTTGGTCCCACATAGTTCGCTTGCTCTTGATCTGTAGATGAATACAAAGGGCAAGTCTTAGTAGTGTGATCAAAACAAGAACATATAGCACATACCTGGAGTTGTTTGGCTCGTGGACTAGGTGAGATGTTCTGAGCAGTCATAGCTTTTACAAGCATATCTAGCTTTCTTTCCACAGCAGCCATCTGATTCGAGGATCCACCATTGAAGGTTACCTCATATATACTTTTGCTCTTAACTCCTTGTCTACCTCTAGAGGAGAATTGCTGGGTGTGCTCACTCACAGTCTCAAACAACTCCATGGCTTCTTCACTGCTCTTTTCCATCAGCACTCCTCCACAACCTGAATCCACAATACTTTGATTAATATCACTCAAACCTTTATAGAAAGCATGTACCAGTTCATCCTGAGGTAGATTATAGTGTGGGCATTTGAGTAGCAGCTCATTGAAGTGTCCCTATGCTTCAAAGAAAAGGTCTCCATCCCTCTATTGGAAAGATTGAATCTCCCTCCTCATTTGCGTTGTCTTTTGTGTTGGGAAAAATTTCCTAAGAAACCTATTGGATAGCTCTTCCCAAGTATAGATGGACACTACAAGAAATGAATTATACCACAATTTAGCTTTATCTTTTAAGGAAAAAAGGAAAAGAATTAACTTGATTCCCTCTTGAGTTAGGCCCTGGATGTGCTAGAACTTGCAGAGGTCAAAGAACTCTTGAAGGTGCAAGTGTGGATCCTCTGTAGGTGTACACCTAAAATGAGTCAATGCACTGAGTATCTGCGGAGATATGTAATAATTGCCTTCCGCCTTTGGTTGATAAGCAATGCATGATGGCTGGTCGAAGTTCCGTGGGATGAAGGATTGCTTCATAGGTCTTCGCTCGAGTGGCAGTTGGTTGTCAAGCTATTCCGTCATTTGTGTGTCTCCCTCGAATTCTTCTTCGTTCTCCTCAATGTTATCTCTAAGGCTTCGTTGAATGGTCCGCTCAAGCTCTGTATCGAGGGGAAAGAAAGTTAGATGCCTGGATAGAAGCTCTTGCATGAATCAGCTAAAATACTTTGGTTCAGCAGCTTCAATACTGTTGCTCGGGTAGTCTCTGGAGCTTTTGTGCACCAAGAACAGAGCTCGATCGTAGTGTGAAGTGCGCACTACGCTCGATCGCAACTCAGCTTGCGCTCAATCGCAAGGCTAGAAATTGCTCTGCTGCAGACCTGAAATAGAAACAAAAAAATAGAAAGATGAAAAAAACTAGGTTTTTGATAAAAGAATAAAAAGAATAGAAAAACATAAAGGTGAAAAATTAGATTTATGATAAAAGAAAAAAAATAAACTGAACAGAATAAAAAAATAAGCGAAAATTAATTCTAAATAGAAATTTAGTGCAATCTCTGGCAACAGTGCCAAAAACTTGTTGTGCATTTATCTACCTAAATAAATAAGCAAATAACCGAACTTATTTTACTTGCAAGTGCATAAGGTCTACAGTAGCATAGTGTGCAAGTGCGAGATCATTTCCACAATGATTGGTGAATTTTGATTTAGAATTAATTTCACAAAGTAAAAATAGATAGAAATATTGAGTCTAGATTAAGAATAATGATAGAGGCATAGAGACTTGGTATCCACCACTAATTATGCTAGCCCAACAAAACAATATGCCAATGCTCTACTCATGCTATGAATACCTGCTGGTTGTCAACCTAAGGGCTTGGTCCACTCCTTAGGCTATTGATTTCCCTATGCAACGAGTTAGGTATGGTGTATACTCTAACTCTTTTCTCCCTTAAGGGATTCAACATGGTGTATACTGAGTTGTTCCTTAAGAGAGCATAAGGTCTGTGGAAATTGACAACCACACGAGACCTAAGGCTTGGTCCAGTCCTGGTTTCCCATGTTGAGTAACCCAAGAATCCGAATAAGATATTTTTTGTTACTATTGTTGAACCCAAGACTCGGTCATTCAAATTGATTCAACTAACTTATCCATACTACATGCCTACGTTGATCAGACACACACATATGAGGAATTTAAATAAAAACAGGCATTAATCAAATCAAGAATCACTGCATAAATATTGCAAAGGCACCAATACTGAATTATTGGTTAAACATAATTAGGGCTTCAACCAAGCCCTTACTAAGGTTTAGTGACACATGCTAAGTATTCTGAACATTATAACCATAACTAAACTAAAGAGAAAGATAAAACCCGAAGAATGCTTTGGAGACGAGTCGTCAATTCGTCTCCATAATCTTTCCTCCAGGCACGTCGGCCTCCAGCCTCCCCGAACAAAGTCTAAACTAAAAAGAGAGATCGTGTTTCTGTGTTTTACAATTCTATTTATAGGGTTCGAAGGACACCTTGAAACCCTAATTTTCAAAATAAGACCCAAACCATTATTTCCAAAACAGGTTCTGCCTATTTACTGTACGTGTGCGTTCGATCGCACATTATTGCGCTCGAGTGCATCTGCACTTAAGCCTTCTTCTTGCATGCAAGTGCAGGCTGTACTCAATCCTGGCATGAGTGCTGGGTGCTTATGCGCTTGATCGCACTCTTCTGTGCGCTCGATCGTATATATCTGGTTCCAGATCTTCAGTTTTCTTCCTTAGAGCTCCAAAATACTATATTTTCTTCAAAAACCTATAAAAATACAGAAAACACAAAAATGAAGTAGAATATACTGAAATACATAAACAAAGAGTCTAACAACTATAAATTAAGGGGCTTAAATATGAATATTTAAGCACTTATCACACACTTATTGAAATGTTATTTTAACAATTAAAGCAAACTACATATACAATTAGTCAACGACCATAGTATTTAAAACTTAGACACTTAATAACAAATCAATCATTACATTTACGTACACATATAAATCAAAGAAAATACTACTATAGTTTATTCTTCTCCTTAAACACTTATTTTCACTTTTTCCTTCTTTCCTTCATTCTTTACTCCATAAAACTCTCAATTCATATGGACTTTAAATTTTAAGACACTAACTTAGGGTAATTACCAACAAATCCCAACTTGTAAAAAGCATTCATTCTAAATATAATTTTCCAATCAAGAAAAAGTCTCTTACTTAGAGGAATTTCTTTTAGTTCCTAAAATGGTTTCAAATTTACAGCCCATAGTAAAATTCTCTAACAATACCTATCTCAAAAATCATGTTATACAAGAATAACACTTCAAACTTTGTACATACAATCACCCTAAAAATCTTCAAACTTCACAAACTCTTATTATTTTCTTCCAAAGTGTAGGATTTAATCAAAATCCTCACAGCAATCATGTTTTTGATTTTACAATACTCACAGCAAAAATTAAACCTTAACACCAAAGTTCCATAACACAAAAAGTTCTAGATTTCTTTCAAATTTTCTCCCAACGTCAAATATTTCAAACTAAACCAATTTAAATTCAAATGATCCCAACTAAAGTTCTGGATCAACTTTAGGAAGTATACTTTAACTTAAAAATAGTTGGGACCCAAAACTACCTCAAATTCTTGCTGAAAAACAGCTCACAAAACTGCCCAGAACATGAAATTTTTTCCAGAATTTCTGCACAATTCTCCCAACTTAGACAACTCATAAATCCCTCAAATTAAATCCAAATGACCTAAAATCAGAGCCAAAAATCAACATCAAGAAGTATAGTTTAAGTTTTTAGTTTAACACTTTTCGAAGTTACCTCAAAATCTGCACAAAAAAGCAAAGGGAACAAAACGGTCTGTTCCTCCCCTGCTCGGCACGTGTACGCCACAAGCCACCATGGCCTGCTCGTGGAGGCTCACCTCCCTGGCCGAAAGACAGATAATGGTGGCAGAAGAGGGTTTTGGAAGTTTGGGCAAAAAGATCTTGAATGGTTGGGTTAAGGCTAGGTCAAAGTTTGGAAGAAAGTGGGTTTTTGAGAAGGAACATTTTCTGGTGCTTTTCTTTCTCTCTTTTCTCTTTTGTTGAGCCCACTCTTTGCCAAATGAGAGATTTCACTCTTCTAGGTTAACTTTTCTCTTATATACTCCAACTAACACTTGACCTTTTACCAATCTACCCTCCCCTTTCTTCTTTTATTAATTTACAAGTTCTTCCTTTAACTTTCCTTTAAGTATTTAAACACCTCCATTTTTTTTTCTTACTTAGAGTTCCCAAAAAAACAAAATAAAAACTAAATTGTAAAAAATTAAATTATAAAGGCTTAAAAAAATTTTGCAATCTACAAAGGTGGTCACCACTAAATCTCAAATTTTAAATTGTTAAAATTCATATAAAAAACAGTACATTGCAGGCTTTACTTCGCAGTTTTTACAGCAAAGGAGTCACACTCTTTATGTGTCAATTATGTTACACAACCATTTAAATCAAAACAGCATTTTTTTTCATTGCATTTCATTAGATAACTAATAAATCTCCCAAACATGTTGATAGGTACCAAAAAAGTTTCAAGTATTTATAAAATTCAATGCAATAAATATATAAAAACTAATTAAAAATTGAAAATACAAAGTGAGAGAGGGATAGACCGGGGAGGACCTGCAGAGGGCTCAGCTAGCAATGACAGGGAGATAGAAAGAAGAAGGAAAATGGAGAGAGAGAAAGAGAAGGAACAAAAGGGAAGGGGAGAAGAAGAAAGGAGATAGAAAGAAGAGAGAGAATGAGGTAGTATCAGAGAGAAAAAAAAAATATGAGGAGAACAGAGGTAATTTGCGGGCCCAGAGAAGAGGAAGAAGAAGAAGAGAGGAAAATTGGAATGGAGAAGGGAATTTAGGGATTTTAGGTTCAAGACCTTTAGTCTGTCGCCGATATAGGGCAATTCCATCATAGAAAATAATTTATTTATTTATTTAATTTATTTAAGTCATTAAATTAATTCATATTTAATTATATTTTTAATCGACGACAAATTCAATCCGTGGTAACTAACTTTTTATGGGTTGAAAAAATAACTAAAAGTAAAAAAGTGGGAAATTTGAATTTCAAAAACAAATGTGATGGATTTTTAAGCATTTGAGATGAATTAAGGTCTGTCACAATTCCGAATTGCGACGGGGAATTGTGATGGACACCAAGTTGCCACAAATAATTAGTTTCTATGACAGAAATTAATCCATCCCATATATGCCATTGCAAATATTTAAATTTTCTTGTAGTGAAATGAACTCAATTGAATTTTCAAATTTAGTATGTTTTACTTAAACATTGAAATGATTCTATGTTTCAAATCAACTAAGATTTCAATACATTTTCTAAATAAGTCTAGGATGCTTTCTAGTAACTTTAAATTTTTTTTTTTCCAAGTGCACCATTGGATTAATGCCACGGCAACACTATGGATGACTCGAAGGAGGAAGAAAAAAAAAATTATTTACTATTTTTTCCCTTTTTGGAACTTATGCGTACAAATTTCTTTTGAGGAAGTTTAAATTACACTAGAGCTCTCATTAAATTTAGCACAAATAGCAGAAACAAAAAATCTCATGGTTTATGATGGAAGTTCGTAGGGATAAAAGCTAAGTAACACAAACCTATAAGTCTATATCAAGGGTTTTAAATTGAGGCTGCAAGGCAATATAGCTTCCTCTAATTTGTACCCTGCAAGAATTATTATAAGTTACTTCATGGCGGATGAATACCACGTCAAGACTATTTTGTACACTACAAGAATTATTATAAGTCTCAATTGTTTTCATTCTTCATCACACTTTGATTAAAAAAAAAAATCATTTTCATGGTTTTTTAACCATATGATCAAAAGGTGAATCAATTTCAACATAAAATAAACTACTCAAGATCAACATTTTTCAACTAAAATAAAGTATGTAATTCTTTAATTTTTACATTTTACTTCATTACAACTATTATAAGTTCATTTTTAGTAGGTTATATGAAGTTGAAAAAAACATATTTATGACTGAGATGCTTGCGTTGTGCTATTTTAACACTCGTATCTGCAACTGCGATAAACAGTGTATGACCTCAATTACAATTTAAGAAAATAATACCTACAACGATAAGCTCATCCAAACTAATTCATATTGTCATATAAAATAAAATAAAAAACATCCAAGATCTAATAGGTACACTATGGTTTTGTTATGCATCTACTCCATTTTGATAATATTGTTTGAGGTCAAATACAGCAAATTACACAATACAAGCTTTTTCTAAATGAACCATTAATTTAAACTTAACTTTAAATTTGAAAAAAAAAAAAACAAAAAACTAACGCACCTCAAACAAGATAATGGAGTAGACCAGAGTTAAACCCGCCAACAAGGTTACTCTTAAACCTAAATATAAAAAATGGTGGTACACAAAATGGCCACCATATTTTGTGTTAGTTTTCTAACTACCCGTATTATGAAAGTTCCACTTTACAGGGTGTTTTAATTTTTTTTTGGGGACTAGTGCAAAAAACATATTAAATAATACATTATTTAATTAGAAAACCAATTCAGTCATAAAAGGGTTATTTAAAAACGAAGCTATAGAACTCAATCATACACGTTTCATGGTTCAATCATATCCATACTCAGTGAAATGTAATGTCAATTAATTCCATGCATGGCCATTTTATATCTCATTTCGCTATATTGCCATTTATTGGGTTAATTATAAAACGACGGGATGTCTCCCCATGTACCGGTACATTTCTATCATTTTTACATATTTTGAAAAACATATATTTTTTTTCATCTTTTTCAATATTATGTTGAAAAGATGAAAAACAAAAAAAAAATGTTGTTTTCCAAATTATGTTAAGAAGGTGCAAATTGTTGAGGAAATTATAAAGAAAAATAGAGATACTAAATGTACCTAGGCATTTAGTACGTAAATATATGGGAAACTGACTCTTTCAGCTCGTGTTTTACTGTTTCAAAATGGAGACCCGTGTGCTAAGTCATTAAAGCTAGAAATCTGAATAATAAATGTGCCACGATAGAACCCTACACTTAGTGGTTCCGCAGGTTTAACGAAGCCAAATCTGATTGGAAGGATAAATTTGGCTTCACAAATGTGGCTTTGAGACGCTAATCGGGGATGAGATTATTAATTACAGAAGAATTCTAAATGATTATCTTCAATGTGATATAAATATTGTAAAAGCAAGTCCGAAGGTGCCAAGTTGTTTGTAAACCAAAAAATAGCGGAAAATTAAGTTGTCTTAAGAAATGGAGAAGCAAGTAATTTTGAACAATTTTATTTCTACAGTGGATAAAACTACAGTGCAGTTGATATAAATGATGAGATGTAAATTTTTGATATGATAGTAATTCAGGATAACATTTAACAATAATTTGATGTATTTGCATCATTTGACTGTAGAAACGGAAGTACAACAAAACATCACACAAGAGAGCCTATAACCAACTCTCAAAATTCACTTTAGAGCCTGCAAACTAGAAAAAAATTTAAACAGTGTAAGAGAAAAAAATGATAGACCAAACAGGAAAAATGGAAAGAAAATAGCGAGATGACTTTCATGTAAATAGAAAACTTTATTTTGCAAATAAGATCAAAATTATCCTATTTTAAGAATTAATATTTTTTAAAAGGCCCCTACTGAAGAAAAAAACTCTTAAAATTGCTTAGTTGTCTGTGAGCCTTATTTTGGAAATAAGATCAAAACAATCTTATCTTCGGAATAGATATTTTTAAAAGGCCTCTATTAAGGAAAAAACTCTTAAAAGTGCTTAGTTGTATGTGAGTCCGCCCTAAATATTGAACTAGCTAGGAGAAGAGTCTGGAGCTATATATACCTTGTTAGAGCAATCTTGGGTTCCTACGGCAAAGATATATTTTATTGCAGCGATACACTGTAGAGTCACAATCAATAAAAAATATGTTGAAGATGATACTGACGACGATAATTTCCAGTCAAGTCCTGAAAGGTTAATTTTGATTTTTTGTCTCTCCTTTATCTTGTACACTCATGCTACCATTCAAAATGTTCATGGCCATTCAAACTTGACTTTTTAAGCTTTTTCTTTTTGAATCATGACTTCCAGATATCAGATATCAGATCAGTGATTTACCATATACAATTTGCCTCTGGTAAGAAATCTTTTTCTTCCTTTTGCTTTCAGAAGTATTTTGATTTCATATTCCATTGTCTTCATTAATTTATCTGCAATTTTTTTTTTTAACTACAAAATCAGATTTTATTAATGAGCATCAAAGCTGCAAATATTAAACCCAGTCATCCAGCAGGAGAGTTAACTAGTGGACATCCTAACCATCTGGATCCCAAACAAACTACACAAACCAGCAGAAAAATCAAAAGATAAACATTTCAATTTTTTTCATAACCATTACACAACCAAAACAACCTCAAAATGAGCAGAAACAAATAATATTCAAGCATTGTAATTCTCCATTGAAGCATACTCTTTCTAATCTCTCATTTCCATTCGGTAGATTTTTTCAATCATATCATTTTCATTCTTTGCAGAGTGGGCACTCTTATCATCTTCTTTGGCAGCAGCATCCTTGGACAGGAGAAACAAGGATCAATCTCGTTAAGCCTCTCCTTCAGTTTCTCACGAAGATCCTCTAGCAAGGCCTTGAAATCAATGAGCTCATTCGGGGTAGGCTCGTGGACAGGTTTAAGGAACTTGTTTGATCCATTTGCTTCCATTGCTTTACGAAGCATGTCTCCGCATTGTTCCTCATCATGCAGCTGCTTAAGAAAGTCACCAAGCTGCTGTTTGAGCATCTCCACTGTTGCCTAGGCCTGGCGAGACTCAGATTCATGCTGTCAAAAATTGAAGTCCTTTAATTTCTTTTTTATTTAATAAAATATTTATCTTTAGAGTTGTTGTCAACTCAGTTAGATCCATTAAATTCCTTATTTGTTGACTGGGTAGATCGTGTAATGGGGATCAAAAGTAGATCTTCCTTTGTGTTATCTATAAATATTTGTATGATGATCAGAATAAGATCTTAGGATTCTGGCCATATAAATGCTCTTATCAAACCAATTGATTGTTTAATTTCAAAATTTATGTCCTCTTTAATCTTCTCATGGGTACAGTCTTTTAAAACCAAAGACATAATTTAATTATCCATTTAATTTGCATTATAGACCTTGTTGGGAAAATTGAATCACACAAGCGATTTAATAGCAAGATTTAATTAAACCACGCACATACACAAATTTAATGAAAATAAAATAAACAAATATTAAATGGAAGGAGTTAATAATGATTTAAGTGGTTTGACACAGTCCTGTCTTTCTCTTTGATGTGAACTCTCTATGTTCTAGATCAAAACATTCTTCAACTATTAGAAATTTCAAACCATATTGAGTGCCTTAGATTTCCTTAATTATGAATGTATTTCTTTTTTGATATGTAGAACGTGAAAACTCTTGTTTTTAATGTTTCGCGCTTTATATATATATATATATATATATATATATATATATATATATATATAATTTTTTGATATGTAGAACGTGAAAACTCTTGTTTTTAATGTTTCGCGCTTTATATATATATATACACGAAACAGTTGGATGCTGATTTAATCTCAAAGATCTTTACTTTCGTAAGGTTGAAAATGTAATTTCATTAGTCTCGTTACAATGTAGAAGATAGATTTATATCTGAAAAGTGTTGGATAATTGTGCAAGTTCATTGCAATTTGATTCGGGCATATGTATTGTGGTGTACCCCATATCTTTAATAAATTGATCGATGACCTTTGCCTTTCAAAACAAAAATTTGCATTTCATGTTTTCAGTGCTCTATTTCTATTGTTTGGTTCTTATGAAAAACTTATATTATCTCCAGATGTTTAATTAGATGATCTGTGAGTGTTACTCCCCTGCTTTAAAAATTTGTGAAGCAAAGCTTACTATACATATCAATGTAGATTATAAGGTGGTCACCACTAAATCTCAAATTTTAAAGTGTTCAAATTCATGTCAAAAATAGTGCATTGCAGGCTTTACTTCACAGTTTTTACAACAAATGAATCACACTTATGTGTCAATTATGTTACACAAACATTTAAATCAAAACTACATTTTTTTTTCATTGCATTTAATTAGAAAACTAGATAAATCTCCCAAACATATTGATAGCTATTAAGAGTTAATTCTACGCTTTTTCTAGGATATTTAAAATTAAATATGTATCCATTTAACTCTCCCTAATGAGTATTTTCATGTAATGAATTGGCTTTAGAAGGAGAACTTGTCGCAAATTCTTGAGGTTTTTCTCTCTTCTTCAAGAATTTGTTCAGTGATAATTAATATAATTTCATTCACTATCATCATACTCTTAACACCGTTCTTTCTTATTTTTTAACTTTTCTACAACCATTATCAAATCAAGTGAAGAAACAAATCATTAAGAATTCTGTATCGACCCATCCCGATATCGTTACTATAAATCCTCCTCTTTCCATCATACAAAACATTCCTACTATAATCATGAATAATTCCACATTCTTTTACTCCGTGTGTTAATACTAAGAATTTCCCAAGATATAGACTTTAGATAAAATTACATCCATGACAATTTACAATATATACATATTCCAAAACAATGGAAATATAAACATTAATTTAAACTCTCAAATAAAGATAGATTGAGAAAAGCCTCGCGTACAAACCCATATGAGAATACCTTTCTAATTCATTTCCCTTACTGACGTGCTTCAAATTATTTTAACAACTTTCTTGAAAATGGTAAAAAAATGGGTGAGCTAAAAAGCTCAGCAAGTAATCACATTACTCGGAGTAATCGTCATTTTTCAAGCAATAATTTCCTTATTTTTTTATCTTTTGTTCACAAATTTAATTACAATATAATTATTTCTCACCACAATGTATATCAAACCAATTATAACACATTAGATACATTTTCAATACATTCATAAACATTACATACCCTTCATTGGGTAAACTCAATCATACATCCTTCATTGGGTAAACTCAATCATACACCCTTCATGGTTCAGTCATATCCATACTAAATGAAATGTAATGCCAAGTAATGCCATGCATGGGCATTTTATATCTCATTTCACTAGATTTCCCTTTCTTGGGTTAATTATAAAACGATCGGGACGTCTCCCCATGTGCCGGTTCTTGGAAAATAATTTTTTTTATTCATCTTTTGCAATATTAGGTCAAAAAGATGAAAAATAAATTTATTTTCCAAATTATGTTAAGAATGTGCAAATTGTTGAAGAAATTTTAAAGAAAAATAGAGAGAAAATGAAAAACATTTACCACAACTAAACGTACCTAGGTATTTAGTATGAACATATACGGGAAATTGACACTTTCAGCTCATGTTTTAGTGTTTCAAAATTGAGATCCTTGTGGTAAGTCATTAAAGCTATAAATCTGAATAATAAATGTTACATGATAGAACCCTACACTTGGTACTTCCGCAGGTTTAACGAAGCCAAATCAGTTTGGAAGGACAAATTTGGCTTCGCAAATATGGCTTTGAGACTCTCTCCGGGATGAGATTATTAACTACAGAAGAATTCTAATTGATTATCTTCAATGTGATATCAATATTGTAAAAGCAAGTCCGAAGGTGCCATGTTGTTTGTAAACCAAAAAATAGCAAAAGTTAAGTTGTCTGAAAATATTTTCTTCTTAAAAAATGGAGAAGCAAGTTGTCTGAAAATAGTTCTGTTGATATAAAAGATGAGACGTAAATATTTGATACATATGCTAGTAATTCGAGATAACATTTAACAATAATTTGATGTATTTGCATCATTTGACTGTAGAAATGGAAGTACAACAAAACATCACACAAGAGAGCCTATAACCAAGTCTTAAAATTCACTTTAGTGACTGCAAACTAGAAAAAATTTAAACAGTGCAAGAGAAAAAAATTGATTGACCAAATCGAAAAAATGGAAAGAAAAGAGAGAGATGACTTTCATGTAAATAAAAAACTTAATATTGGAAATAAGATAAATATTATCCTATTTTAAGAATTAATATTTTTTAAAAGGCCCCTATTAAAGAAAAAACTCTTAAAAGTGCTTAGTTGTTTGAGTCTTAATTTGGAGATAAGATCCAAACTATCTTATTTTAAGAATAAATATTTTTAAAAGGCCTCTATTAAGGAAAAAACTCTTAAAAGTGCCTAGTTGTGTGCGAATCCGCCCTAAATATTGAAGTAGCTAGGATAATAGACAGGAGCTATATATACACTGTTAGGGAAATCTTGGGTTCCTACCTCAAAGCTATATTTCATTGCAGCTATAAACTTTAGAGTCATGATCAATAAAAGAGATGTTGAAGATGATACTGATGATGATAGTTTCCAGTCAAGTCCTGTAAGGTTAATTTTGAATTTTTTTTTCTCTCTCCTTTATCTTGTAGGCTCATACTACCATTCAAAATGTTCTTTGTAATTCAAACTTGTCTTTTTATGCTCTTTCTTTTTGAATCATGACTTCTAGACATCAGATCAGTGATTTACCATATCTAATTTGCCTCTGGTAAGAAATCTTTTTCTTCATTTTGCTTTCAGAAGTATTTTGATTTCATATTCCCTTGTCTTCATTAATTTGTCTCTAATTTTCTAAACTGCAAAAAAAAAAGAAAAAAAAAAGCAGAATTTATTAATGAGCATCAAAGCTGTAAAAATTGAAACCCAATCATCCAGCGGGAGAGTTAGCTAGTGAACGTCCTAACCATCTGAACCCAAACTACACAAACCAGTAGAAAAATCAAAGGATAAACATATCAATATTTTCATCACCATTACACAACCCAAACAACCCCAAAATGAGCATAAACAAATAATATTCAAGCATTGTACTTCTCCATTGAAGCATACTCTTCCTAATCTCTCATTTCCATTCAGTAGATTTTTTCAATCATATCATTTTCATTCTTTGCAGTGTGGGCACTCTTATCATCTTCTTTGGAAGCATCATCCTTGGACAGGAGAAACAAGGATCAAACTTGTTAAGCCTCTCCTTCAGTTTCTCATGAAGATCCTCCAGCAAGGCCTTGAACTCAATGAGCTCATTCTGGGTAGGCTCGTGGACAGGTTTAAGGAACTTGTTTGATCCATTTGCTTCCATTGTTGTACGAAGCATCTCTCTGCATTGTTCCTCGTCATGCAGCTGCTTAAGTATGTCACTAAGCTGCTGTTTGAGCATCTCCACTCTTGCCTAGGCCTGGCCAGACTCAGATTTATGCTGTCAATAGTGGAACGAGTAAACACACGATTTATGTGGTTCGGGACAGTCCTGCCTATCTCTTTGATTTGAGTTCTGTATGTTCTAGATCAAAGCATTCTTCAACTATCAAAAATTTCAAACCATATTGAGTGCCTTAGATTTTCTTTATTATGAATGTATTTCTTTTTTGCTAAGTCGAACTTCTGGTCATTCCCCTCATTAAGTGTCTATATTTCAATCTGCAACGTGAAAACTCATTTTTTTAATGTTTCATGCGCTATATATATATATAGTTTTATCAAAACAGCTGGATGCTGATTTCATCTCCAAGATCTTAACTTTCTTAAGGTTGAAAATGTAATTTCATTAGCCTCCAGTCTCGTTACAATGTAGAAGATAGATTTAACATCTAAAAATTGTTGGATAATTGTGCAAGTTCATTGCAATTGGAATTAAGCATATATATATTGCAACGTACGTAATATCTTTAATAAATTGATGACTTTTGCCTTTCAAAACAAAAATTTGCATTACATGTTTTCAGTGCTCTTTTTCTATTGTTTGGTTCTTATGAAAAACTTACATTATCTTCAGATGTTTAATTAGATGATCTGTGAGTGTAACTCCTTTGCTTTAAAAAAATTGTGAAGTAAAGCTTACTATACATATAGATGTAGATTATAAGGTTGTAACGACCCATCCCGAGCGGATCCACTCAGGACGGTGTCAATTACCTTTCAGAATCGAGCACCTTGACACACACAACAGAACAACATCTAATATATATTAGTTAAGATCATACAGTTATTACAACTATTAGGTTGTAGCTTTACAAAGTGTGTAAAGAGACAGCCAACCGGTTACAACTTCACACCTAATATACAATATAACACTTAAAAAAAAGGCTTGACCTAGGATGAGACGCTCATGGACCCACCTAAAACTTCGTTGAACTTCAAAGCTTCACCACTTAAAATCCAAAATCACCTGGAAGCTTACCTGAAAGGTTATAAAGAGGAAGGGGGGGTGGGGGGGGGGGGGGGGGGGGGTTGAGCTATAAAGCTCAGCGAGTTTTTACACTACACAAAGTAATCACTTGTTAGAAAAAGTTAAGAGTTTATTAATATTTTTTTTCCTTTCTACTTTATTTGTTCGTATGCATAGCACTTTGTAAATCAACAATCTTAGTAATCATAATACAGTCTTATAAAACCCACAACCAACTTGCAATCGTCATTCCATAGTCAATCAAAATATCACAATTTATCCATACAACCAAACATTTCATATGCCCCTTTATGGGCCAAGTAATTCAAATTCATGTATGGTATGCCAATGCAGCATGATGCAATGCAATGCAATGCATCATCTCATAATCAATCATAATCCATTGGGGACGTCTCCCCACGTACCGGTACGTTTCACAAATAATAAAGTTTTGGGACCCCCCTTGATCCAGGCCAGGTCCAATCATCCAAATATATTCGGTACCCTTACACCCCTTGTGGGAAGGGATCTATTGTCCTCACACATCACTCCCCCCTCAATAACATACCGTAAATTTCAATGCATGAAATCAAGTGATGAACATCAACAAATTTTCATCAATCCATACAATCACACAACATTCAGCACAAAGGTTTTGAAATCACTATCTCATCATTAATATATAATTTACTTATCTTACCACATAGTTATAAATATAATTATTATATCTAAAGAGCGAATTACAATTCTTATGTAACCTTATTGTTTTGGTTTCCCCACTAACATTCATGCTTACTAAGAGTAGGATAATACTCACCTTACGCCAAACACTAGTCGTGGATCACTTCTTTACCTTTACTACGATCATCCACCACACCAATTGAAATGCCATTTTAACAATTAAAGCAAACTACATATACAATTAGTCAACGAGCATAGTATTTAAAACTTAGACACTTAATAAGAAATCAATCATTATATTTACTTACACAAATAAATCAAACAAAATACTACTAAAGTTCATTCTTCTCCTTAATCATTGATTTTCACTCTTTCCTTCTTTCCTTCATTCTTTACTCCATAAAACTCTCAATTCATATGGACTTTAAATTTCAAGACACTAACTTAGGGTAATTACCAACAAATCCCAACTTGTAAAAAGTATTCATTTTAAATATAATTTTCCAATCAAGAAAAAGTCTCTTACTTAGAGGATTTTCTTTTAGTTCCTAAAAAGGTTTCAAATTTACAGTCCATAGTAAAATTCTCTAACAATACCCATCTCAAAAATCATGTTATACAAGAATAACACTTCAAACTTTGTACATACAATCACCCTAAAAATCTTCAAACTTCACAAACTCTTATTACTTTCTTCTAAAGTGTAGGATTTAATCAAAATTCCATCAATTGGTTTTAGATTTTACAATACTCACACCAAAAATTAAACCTTAACACAAAAGTTCCACAATACAAAAATTTCCAGATTTCTTTCAAATTTTCTCCCAACTTCAAATATTTCAAACTAAACCAATTTAAATTCAAATAATCCCAACTAAAGTTCTAGATCAACTTTAGGAAGTATACTTTAACTTAAAAATTGTTGGGACCCAAAACTATCTCAAATTCTTGCTGAAAAACAGCTCACAAAACTGTCCAGAACATGAAATTTTTTCCAGAATTTCTGCAAATTTCTCCCAAATTAGACAACTCCTAAATACCTCAAATTAAATCCAAATAACCTCAAATGAAAGCCAACAATCAACATTAAGAAGTCTAGTTTAAGTTTGTAGTTGAATACTTTTCGAAATTACCTCAAACTCTGCACGAAAAAGCCCAGGGAACAAAACGGGCTGTGCCTCCCCTACTCGGCGCTTGTAAGCCACGCGCCACCGTGGCCTGCTCGTGGAGGCTCACCTCCCTGGTCAGAAGACAGCTGATGGTGGCAGAAGAGGGTTTTGGAAGTTTGGGGGCAAAAAGATCTTGAATGGTTGGATTAAGGCTAGGTCAAAGTTTTGAAGAAAATGGGTTTTTGAGAATGAACATTTTCTGGTGCTTTTCTTTCTCTCCTTTCTCTTCTGCCTAGCCCACTCTTTGCCAAATGAGAGATTTCACTCATCTAAGTTAACTTTTCTCTTATATACTCTAACTAACATTTGACCTTTTACCAAACTACCCTTCTCTTTCTGCTTTTATTAATTTATAAGTTCTTCCTTTAACTTTCCTTCTAGTATTTAAACACCCCAAAGTTTTTTTTTTTCTTTTCTTACTTTGAGTTCCCAAAAAAATAAAATAAAAAACTGAATTGTAAAAAACTAAATTATAAAGGCATAAAAAAATTTCGGATTCTACAAAGGTGGTCAACACTAAATTTCAAATTTTAAAGTGTCAAATTCATATAAAAAACAGTGCACTGCAGGCTTTACTTCGCGGTTTTTACAACAAAGGAGTCCCACTCTTATATGTCAACTATGTTACACAACCATTTAAATCAAAACTGCATTATTTTTCATTGCATTTAATTAGATAACTAGATAAATCTCCCAAGCATGTTGATAGGTAACAAAAAGTTTCAAGTATTTATAAAATTCAATGCAATAAATATATAAAAAAGTAATTAAAAATTGAAAATACAAAGTGAGAGAGGGATAAACCAGGGAGGACCTGTAGAGGGCTCGGCTAGCAACGACAAAGAGATAGAAAGAAGAAAGAAAATAGAGAGAGAGAGAGAAAGAGATGAAAGAAGAGGAAAGGGGAGAAGAAGAAAGAAGAGAGAGAATGAGGTAGTATCAGAGAGAAAAAAAAAAAAAAGGGAGGAGAATAAAGGGAATTTGCGCCGCCAGAGAAGAGGAAGAAGAAGAAGAAGATAGGAAAATGGGAATGGAGAAGGGAATTTAGTGATTTAGGGTTCAAGACCTTTAGTCTGTCGCAGATATAGGGCCATTCCATCATAGAAAATAATTTATTTTTTATTTAATTCATATTTAATTTTTTTTTATCGACAACGAATTCAATCCGTGGTCACTAACTTTTTTCGGTTAAAAAAATTATTAAAAATAAAAAAGTGGGAAATTTGAATTTCAAAAACAAATGCAACGGATTTTTAAGCATTTGCAATGGATTAAGGTCCGCCAAATTGCGACGGGGAATTGCGATGGACACTAAGTTGCCGCAAATAATTAGTTTCTATGACAGAAATTAATCCCTCGCAGATATGCCATCGCAAATATTTAAATTTTCTTGCAGTGAAATGAACTCAAATAAATTTTCAAATTTAGTATGTTTTACTTAAACATTGAAATGAATTCTATGTTTCAAATCAACTAAGATTTCAATTCATTTTCTAAATTAGTCTGGGATCCTCTCTAGTAATTTGAGTTTTTTTTCAAGTACATCATTGGATGAATGTCACGTCAACACTATGGATGACTCGAAGAAGGAAGAAAAAAACAATTATTTACTATTTTTTTTCCTTTTTGGAACTTAAGCGTACAAATTTCTTTTGAGGAAGTTTAAATTACACTAGGGCTCTCATAAAATTTAGCACAAATAGTAGATATAAAAAATCTCATGGTTTATGATGGAAGTTCGTTGGGATAAAAGCTAAGTTACACAAACCTATAAGCCTATATCAAGGGTTTTAAATTGACACTGCAACGCGATATAGTTTCCTCTATTTTGTACACTACAAGAATTATTATAAGTTACTTCATGGTGGATGAAGACCAAGTCAAAACTATTTTGTACACTACAAGAATTATTATAAGTCACAATCGTTTTCGTTCTTCATCACACTTTGATAAAAAAAAAAAAAATCAGTTTCATGTTTTTTCAATTATATGATCAAAAGGTGAATCAATTTCAACATAAAATAAACTACTCAACATCAACATTTTTCAACTAAAATAAAGTACATAATTCTTTAATTTTTAGATTTTACTTCATTACAACTATGATAAGTTACTTCATTTTTAGTAGGTTGTATGAAGTCCAAAAAAACATATTTATGCTTGAGATGCCTGCGTTATGTTATTTTAACACTCGTATCTGCAACTGAGATAAACAGTATACGACCTCAATTACAATTTAAAAAAATAATGCCTACAATGATAAGCTCATCCAAACAAATTCAAATTGTCATATAAAATAAAATAAAATATCCAAGATCAAATAGGTACGCTATGGTTAGGTTATGCATCTACTCCATTTTGATAATATTGTTTTAGGTCAAATACTGCAAATTACACAATACAAGCTTTTTCTAAATGAACCATTAATTTAAACTTAACTTTAAATTTGAAAAAAAAACAAAAAAAAATTAACTCAAACAAGAGAATGGAGTAGACCAAAGGTAAACCCGCCAACATGGTTAATCTTAAACCTAAATACGCAAAATGGCCAACATTTTTTGTGTTAATTTCCTAACTACCCTTACTATAAAAGTTCCACTTTACAGGGTGTCTTAGTTTTTTTTGGGGACTAGCGCAAACAACATATTAAATAATACATTATTTAATTAGAAACTATTTTACAGCTTTCGATTCTTTTCATAAACCGTTATTAAGGAGTTTGGCTTAGCTTCTGTTTATAGGAAACCAATATCTATAGGAAATAAAAATCATTTGATAAACTCTCCCAATCGGTATAAGCAAATAACACCTATTGTTTTTCCTTTATGACCTGTCCAAAATCTGAAGCGGCCAAAGTATAGATGGCAAGAAAAGAGTTCTGAAACACAATGAAACGCAAAAATAAAATAAAATAAAAAAGCATATCCAAAATGAAAAATGTAAAGCAGCAGAGAATTGAAAAAGATGATCGACCCACTCCTTGGAAACGAACTTTGTTACATACCTTTCAACCCAACTGCACCCCATACCATCAACTAAATAAGTTGAACAACAACATGATTGAGATAACAAATATGATTACTAATAAAAAAAAAAAAAAAGCAGTACATTACTAAAATAAATTTGAGAAACCGTTGACTAAATAAATCACTTTAGTGAAGAGAATGGTAAATCAGAGAACAAAGACACGTTTAAATGATTTTACAAACATTAAAATTATCAGAAAACAAATAATAAGCTTCTAATTAACATACCATATCACCGGGTAAGTTTCCAAAACCAGTCAAACATAGAACTAGTAACCAATGAATTAAGGTTACAAATAAGTATCATCGAAGGGATGATAAGAGCTACTTCAAGTTCTTCAAACCACTTGCTGTAAAAAAAAGTACAAGGACTCTTTTAAAAGGATACACTTCCCTTGTGGATTCCATCGAATTGTATTGTAAGGACCTGTTCCGAGCTCAAATAAAGGTTTGCACTTCTTGTCAAACACTGTCGCACTTGCCGGCATGACTTGAATAGGTCAAGGCAGTGCATAATACTTATAGAAACAATTACCAAAAAAGTTAAGTGAGGAGTTCAGTTATAGGGTACTAAATTGTTTTCCTATAATAAATTTGTTAAATAATCAATATAAGCAACACCAAAACATTAAATGCCCAGACTGTAGAAGAAAATTAACCTTAACCCCAAAACATCAGATTCACTTTGAGCACAATATGTGGATGAATGACACATGTCCATGTATATAACCACATGCACACATATGTTATATGTACATGATCATCACTGCCAAACCATTCAGCATAAGAGTTTCTCATCACACTTTTTAAATCACAAATCCAGATAATATTGGAGTTCTGAATAATTTAAGTGCGGCCATTAAGAATCAGCCCCAATCTTCTAATTTCAATACAAACTACATGCAAGTACCATACACACATATTCACACATAGATAGACATACACGTCCATGTGTGCATATGTGCATACATGACTATGTTCGTGTGCGCATGTGTGCATGATGTTCGTGCGTGTGTCACGGGTTGCAAGCTTAAGTCGCTAACCATGCGGCCTTAGGCTCAGAAACACCTCATTGGAATGCCTAAGTCAGCCTTTCCCTTAATTACTCAAGAGAACCACCCTCGAAACTAGACCCACTCAAAGAAAATAAACCAACACGAGAGAATATGAGACAAAGCTAGAGAGTTTGCTATTGCTTGAATGATTGAATGATTTACAAGTGAGGGGGAGGCCCCTTTTTATAGGGAGAGCTTCCTTACATCCATGGCTAACATCTTGCCAAGTGTCACAATCCTACGGTACTATAAGTGTAGTACAAGTGTAGTACAGAAGTACAAGGTACTACCTTGTAGTGCACGTGCAGTACAATGTTGTACATTATAATTAAGAAGTGTACTAGGAAACCATCGAACACGCAGGTCGTGACATTCTCCTCCACTCAATCTGGCGACATCCTCGTCGCACTCTCGGCGTGAAACTGGTCGATCTTCGTTTGAAATTGCCACAAGGCCTCGGTTGGTTCCCAACTAGTCTCACTATCAGGTTATCCCTTCCATTGTATCAAGTACTCATGCCTCGGCTTATAATTCTTCCGTCTCAAAACTCGGTTGGCTAGTATACTCTCAATGTCTCGGTCATAAGAGACCCTAACTCCTATAAGGGCTCGTTGTGACTCACCTCAATCTGGATCATTTTGGTCTTCATGGAATGGTTTCAACATACTCACATGGAAGACCGGGTGCACCTTGAGCTTGGATGGTAGCTCAAGTTTGTAGGCTCTATTGTCTACCCTCCTAAGAACTCTAAAAGGCCCCTCATATCTGTGTACCAATGCCTTATGGATCCCCTTGGTGCGAAGTACCAAATGTATCTTCACAAGCACAAAATCCCCCACTTAGTACTGCGCATCTCGTCTCTTACGATAAGCCCACTTCTTGGAACCCATGGCTGCCTTGTGTAGGCAAACTCGAGTCAAATCGGTTTACTCTTGCCACGCCTTAGCAAACTTATAGGCTGCCGGAGTTGACCCCGTGTATCCCACAACAATAGTACTCGGAGTGTGAGGCTGCCATCCCATCACAATCTCAAAGGCACTTTGGCTGGTAGCCTCACTCCTTTGTAAATTATAGGAAAACTAAGCTACATCTAGTAACTTTGGCCAATCTCGTTGCAAGGCACTCACATAGTGTCAGAGATATGTCTCCAACAAAGTATTCACCCTCTCAGTCTATCCGTCGGTTCAGGGGTGGACACTAGTAAAGAAGTTTAGATCCGATCCGAGCAACTTGAACAATTCTATCCAGAACCATCCCGTGAACCGTCCATCCCGATCACAAACAATGGACTGTGGTACACCCCAATACTTCACCACATGCTTGAGATAAAACTGGGCTGCCTCTTCTACTGGACACTCTTTGGTAGCCAAAATTAAAGTCCCATACTTCGAAAACTGGTCCACAACAACCATGATGCTCCCAAATCCATCACTCTTGGGTAGCCCCATAATGAAATCCATTGAGATACTCTCCCATGGACGCTCCGGAATTGGTAATGGCTCCAAGAGACCCCCAAGTGACTTTTGCTCTACTTTGTCTTGTTGACACACAAGACAAATCTTCACATAGGCCTCAATATCCTCTCTCAAGTGTGGCCAATAGTAGCGTTCCTCCACAAGTGGTAAGGTGCGGTGCACAACCGGGTGACCAGCCCACTTAGAATCGTGGCACTCTTGCATCACCTCCTTCCGTAATTTCCCATTAAGCGGCACATATAACTGATTCCCCTTCGTATAGAGCAAGTCCTCCTCTAGCCAGAACCTCCTAGTCTTCCCCTTTGAGGCATACTTCATCAAAGACTTGGTGATCGGGTCATGGGACAATCCCTCCTTAATGCGATCCACCAAGGAACCCTGTGGTCGGCTAATGACAGCAAACTCTAGCTTTCGGCTTAGTGGATCCGCTACTATGTTGGTTTTCCCTTGCTTATACTCCAACAAAAAATCAAACTCGGAAAGGAAATCTTGCCATCGGGTTTGATTGGGAGAGAGCTTCTTCTAAGTCTAGAAGTAGCTTGTGGCCACATTGTCAACCTTCACCACAAACCTAGACCCCAAAAGATAGTGCCTCCATGTGCGCAAGTAATGAACCACATCCGTCATCTCTTTCTCTTGAACTGTGTACTGCCGCTCGGTCTCATTGAGCTTTCGGTTCTCAAAAGCAATCAGATAACCATCTTGCATCAAGACCCCTCCAATAGCAAAGTCGGATGCATCCATGTGGACCTCATAAGGCTTGGTGTGATTCGGTAAGCCTAGGACTGACTCCTCTGTGATTGCCCGTTTCAACTGCTCAAAGGCCCCCTGACAAACTGAACTCCATTCCCACACTCTCACCTTCTTGAGCATATCGGTCTAGGGTGTGGTGATGGTTGAATAGCCTCTGATGAAACATCGATAATAGTTCACCAACCCAAGGAATGATCTCAACTCGGTAACCTTGGTGGTGGCTCCCAATCAAAAATAGCCTGAATCTTGCTTGAATCCCTCAAAATCTTTCTCCCATCTACTATGTGGCCAAGGAATGGTATCTCATGTTGGGCGAATGAACATTTCTCTTTCTTCACATAGAGCTCATTCTCTTTCAAAACTTGGAATACCTATCTCAAGTGCCTCATATGCTCCTCTAGAGATCGACTATAGATAATAATATCGTCAAGATAAACAACCACAAAGCAGTCTATAAAAGGTTGGAGTACCTTGTTCATTAGAGTGGAGAAAGTTGATGGAGCATTGGTGAGTCTGAAAGGCATCACAATAAACTCATAAGAACCATAGCGAGTGACACACGCTATCTTTGGCTCATCCCCCTCAGCTATCCGTACTTGGTAGTACCCCGATCTCAAATCTAGCTTGGTGAACCATCTAGCATTCCCAAGTTAATCAAACAAGTCCGCAATGAGTGGGATGGGATACTTGTTCTTCACCATGTGCTTGTTGAGAGATCTATAATCAATGCACAACCTCATAGAACCATTGTGCTTCCGTTGGAACAAAACCGGTGCACTGTAGGGTGCCTTGGAAGGTCGCATAAATCCCACATCAACCAACTCCTTAAGTTGTCTCCTCAATTCCTCAAGCTCGGGAGGTGACATTCGGTATGGAGCCTTGGCTGGTGGTTGGGCAATAGATACCTACTTAATCTTATGATCCACCTGTCTCTTAGGTGGGAGTTTCTTGGATAATTCCGGGGGCATCACATCAACAAAAGACTCTAAAAGCTCAAATATTTCACGAGGAGTCTCTTCCTTGGACTCTAGGACCTCCTCAAGTTTCAAGGTGGCCAAGTATGTGACTTCATCCCTTTTCACCCCCTTGGCTAGTTAGATTGCCGATAAAACCCGGTTAGCTTGGTCAGAATCTCGTCTTACTGGCACGAGGCATTGGTATCGAGAATCAAGGATGCACACACAGTTGGCAAATGGCACTAGCAAAGTGTTAATTCGATCAAGGAAATCTAACCCAATTACAAAGTCATAATCATCAAGTGGGATTACCTCAAGAGTTTCCTTGCCTTTCCAATCTCCTAGTTGTAGCTCCACCCCTTGTGCTACACCCTTTGTCGGAACTTCTTTGGAATTGACTGTCTTGATCCACCCATTGCCTTTCTCCACCTTAAGGCTTAATCTCTTGGACATTTCCTTGAACACAAAGAGATCGGAAGCCCCAGTGTCTACAAGAGCACTAATCTTGGTGCCAGCCACCATGATGTCTATAAACATGAGCCCCTTCTGCTTGCCAAACCTTTTGGCTTTGATCGAGTTAAGCATGATAGAGCGAAGCTTGAGGGTATCTCTCTCCGTTTCCCCTCTTTCTTAGCAATGGCAGAGAGCTTGGTTTTTTTCGGGCAATCCCACACCCGATGAGGACCCACACACAAGAAGCATGCTAATGGCTCATTCTTTTTGTCTCTTTCCTTGGCAGACTTCCACTTGTGAATGGGTGGTTTCCCTGGACCACCCTTCTGATACTTGTCTTTGTCCCCCCACCTTTGCCCTTGTTCTTGGAGGAGTTAAATTTCTCTTGGTTCTTGAACTCCACCAAAGATTTCGCCACGGACATGGCTCGGGTAAGGTCTTAGACACCCCTTCTTTGCAACTCTTGCTTGGCCCATGGTTTGAGGTCATCCATGACGGAGAAGAGAGCCTCCCTCTCTCCAAGATCAGAAATTTGGAGCATGAGTTCCGAAAACTCTTGCACATACTCCCGTACTTCCCCACGTTGGGTGAGTCTTCGCAGTGTGGCTCATGCCTCATCTTCCGCATTCCAGATAGAATTGTTGGTGGAATTCTCTCTGGAATTCTTCCCACGTAACAATGGTAGCACCCGCACACCTACGTCGCCACCACAATAAAGCAATATCAACAAGATACATAGAGGCTGTGTTTACCTTGGTTACGTCCTCTATGATGTTCATCACTCGGAAATATTGCTTCATCCCCCAAAAAAAGTTGTCCACATCCTTTGCAGCTCGGATGCCCTTGAACTCCTTTGGCTTAGGCACATCCACCTTATGATTGGGTTCACAGCAAGCATACCACCTCCAACAGCTTCTTTGCAAGCTGAGAGCTCCCGCTTGAGCTCTTCCATCTCTTCTCACATAGACACCGCCACGGCCTCAAGGGTGTCGTTCTTTTGCGTAAGCACGTCTACGGCCTAGTTGAGGACACCTTGCATCGCTCCTTAGAGATCCTTCCTCATGGAGTTTAGCTCCTCGATGCTACCATCGATATCCTCGAACTTGTCCCACATTTCCCCCACGGCTAACTCCACCTTAGCTAAGCGAGCATCCATGCTTGACATCACATCCTTTGAACTAGCCTTCTTAGCCACCCTACCTCGGGTCTCATGACCGTCAGGAGCTAGGTTGCTAGCATCGAAAGCGGTCGCCATCTCTTCTCAAAAGTCTCGATGAACCGGGCTCTGATACCACTTGTCACGGGCTGCAAGCTTAAGTCGCTAACCATGCGGCCTTAGGCTCAAAAACACCTCCTTAGAATGCCTAAGTCAGCCTTCCTCTTAGCTACTCAAGAGAACCACCCTCGAAGCTAGATCCACTCAAAGAAAATAAGTCAACACGAGAGAATATGAGACAAAGCTAGAGAGATTGTTATTGCTTGAATGATTGAATGATTTACAAGTGAGGGGGAGACCCCCTTATATAAGGAGAGCTCCCTTACATCAATGGCTAACATCTTGCCAAGTGTCACAATCCTACGGTACTATAAGTGTAGTACGGAAGTACAAGGTACTACCTTGTAGCGCATATGCAATACAATTTTGTACATTATAATCAAGAAGTGTACTATAAAACCGTCGAACACGCGAGTCATGACATATGCATACTCTTCTTTTTAGATAAGCCATACAAAAACAGCTTATCATGATAAAAGTGATAGCATGCATCAAAAGTCACAAGTCTTTGACCAACTTTTCTATTAAATTATACCCTCGTAATGCATAAAGAAGAAAAGGATACATCCATAAACAACAGCAAACTATGAACCAGAATATGACCATTGAACATCATGAATTGGCCCTTCTTTACCTGTCAATATATCCAATCAGTAATTTGCAGGCAGTTAATATTTGTAATAAAGAAGCTCGAACATAAGAAGAGGCACAAGTCCTTCATGGGACCCATCTGATGTAAGGTAGTTTAGCTTTGACTCTCCATAATAACTCTGATTGGTCTTATCAACATCTGACTGCACCACCACCAGAAGCCCAGTAGAACCATGATTCCAACTCAGTTGCACAGTTGAACATCGGAAAAAGCTCCGTCGTGCAACAGGTGGACTCTGCAAGTCTTTTCCACATTCAAATATCTGGACACTGCCTGGACTCCCCCACATAAAATTATTTTAAATTACTTTAAATGCATTACAAATAAAAAGAAACCCAAAAAACTCCAAATTGGGGAGTTTCAGCATGCCACCTAACCAGAAGCAACTGAAATCATCTCTGTGCCCTAGATATTATAATGGAACCCTTGAATGTTCCTACATGCCACCTATTCAAAAGAAACTAAAAAATGCATTAAAAGTCACTTCTTAGATCTGCCAAACCCCTAAGCACTGCATAGATTAACAATTTTCTTACATGATTTCCTAAACAAGAAAAATTTAAATCCTAAATATCCAACCAAATTTCAAGTGATTTAATAGGCTGATTCCATCCAACCAAAATTTCTAGCATTTTGAAGTTCCAACCAAATCTTTTGACCTGTTTCTACCCAAAACTCAAATATATTTAAGAAGTTTCACATATTATGATAATAAGTAAAGCAGAGAGGGAAGTGAAATCTCAAAATGGCAAGATGGTTGATAATGCCAATCGGTGAAACTTCTATCATTCAGTCAAAGAATGAATTGACACTGGAAAGTTACAGCCAGCAGTTCATACAACGTGGGAAGGTATGCATAGTGTTACACAACCAGAGCGAAACTATACAGTGTTACACATAATCAGTAGATGACTAGAAATCCCTTCTTTAGTCATAATTATAAACCAGCCTCTAAACTGAGCCCTAAGCAGCAGAGCACAAACCTTAGATTCTGGAACAAATGCAGCTACATGGGAACCAGGTGTCTTAGATAGCTCCAATGCAGCCACCCCGGGAACTCTTAGCCGATATACAAATCCTTTAGAGAAATCTCTAGCATCAAAAAATTGAATTTCATTTGTCACCAGCCGACATGCAACAGCTTCATCCGAACTGAATCTAATTAAGGGCCTAACGGGAAGTCATATAAACAATTGAAAATATACTTATTAAAAACAATTGAAAATATATGAAAATTTAAATATCAAGTTAGACACACAAATACCTACTCCCACAGAGAGAGAGAGAGAGCAGGGATGTGAATGAAAGTGAAAGAGGATGCTCAAACTTGATATTTTAATGCTCCATTTGAAATCATATTTAATATAGTATTATCAAATGGTATACAAATTAAGAAATATCAGTAATGTAAAATGAATTATGCATGTGAATGTGTAATAAATGCCAATTGTTGTGAATCCCAGTCTTCCATATAACTACTTGCTAATAGTTGCACCTACCAATTGGCTTTCATCATGTTCTTTTGGATCTGATGATAAATAGGATCACCAGTCTTTGTCTTCCACAAGACCACATTCTTTTCCAGTGGTGATGAGGATTTCTGAAAGGTTTGAAGATAAGTCCCGCTATGAGACAATGCAGCAGCAGCAACAACATTGGGGACCTGAAAAGATCTTATCTCTTTAAAGGTGCTGCTATCATAAATGCTAATTATAGAGTCTGATTTCATCGCCAAGAGCGTGGATCCATCATCGCTGAATTTTGTGCTAGTGCAGGATACTTTTTCAAGATTAATACTGGGTTTACCATTGCTGAATGGAGGCCCACTCCATATAGAGAATCCATCTGGTTCTTGAACTGAGAAAGAGTTGAAAGCATAATGAGAAGGGGAAGTTTTTAACAGCTAATCGTTCAGAGAAGCATGAATAAGTATCTAAAATTCCCAAAGATGGTGAAGATACTGTGGCTGCCATTAGAGTAGTAGAAGTTTATAAAAATAAGAGGCTACCGCAGCTTCTGACTGTACAGCTGCAAAACAAGCATTACTAACAATTTATATCTTCTTCTTTTTCTACCAGTAACGAGTTTATCTTGAAAGCTAACCACTGAACTTCAATTGGAGAATACTTAAAAGCCCGTTGTGATTACTTAACTGCAATAAACACATGCGTGCATGCAAATACATGACAGATCATTAGATAGAACCTTCATATCATGCATGCCATAAATCCAGCCCGCACGGAATTGCAAAATAATGTCATATGTGCATTACTTACAACTACCACATACATTCAATTTTATTTTTGACTGCAACAATGGCATGGCATAGGTGGTAAATTGACCAACACACAGTCAATCATATTTCTGACAGGAAGGAATTCCTACCTATGGCTATAAATCAGCTCAAGCTCAATTCAAGATCGACTCGTCAATTGATTTGCTCATATACTAAATAAGTTGAGCTTCAGCAAGATTTTTGGCTCTTAGAATTCTTGAGCCAAGCTTGAGTATAGTGTGAATGAACTTGGTAAACTTCGAGCCCTTAACACTCGCTACATTTTCAAGTTGAGAACTTTAGCTCGGGCCAACTCAACTCTGATAGATAGCAAGATGTTGAATAGTAGTGATATATTTTCATTTCTAAGTAGTATAGAGAGTTTATTGAGAGATTTTCAATTTGATTAGTACTTATTTGTTTATAGACATAAATCTTATGGTTTTCTTGATCCCTTAAAGAAATAAATTGTAGTTGATATCTAAGTTTGATACAGTATGATTATTTTATTGTATTTTTTCATCTTTACATTTTATGAAGTTATATATAGCATACATGTTCAATAAAAATTAATTATAGAATAATTGTAATTTAAGCTGAGCTTGAGCCTCACTTGCTCGCTCCAAAGTGAGTTAAGTCAATTTCAAACACGTGAGTCAAGTTTGAACAACCTTTCTATAGCTCGTCAACCGCTTGAGCTTAGCTCAAGACAGAACTTAAGTATTCCAAGCCGAACTTGAGCATGAAGCTGCTTAGTTTACCTAGACTTGTTTACAGCATTTGTCCTACCCAATAATCTCACATATGCACATAGGCGCACAAACACTTTTCAAATTACGGCTTTTACACCTAAATTGAGTGATAACGCATCACACTTTGATAAAGTTATTAAAAAATCTACCACCCTGCGGTGTACAATGCTATTGCTTTATATCAATTTTGTCGACTCTGATTTTCTTTCTTCTTTTCTGTTTGCTTTGCTTCTCTACCAGAAAAAAAATATATTAGAAGACAGTATAATAGATAAAAAAATTAAACTTTCTTATTATTTTCTTTTCTTTTTCTCACTGGAAAGGAAAATAAAAGAGACATTCAAAATACTCTTTTCTTTTCTTTTCTCTAGTAGAAAACCAAACTCTGTTAATTTTTATTTGAGCATAAAATTGGTCATACGACTTTTAAGTCGCAATATAAAAATATGCCAGGCGATAATTGGAGCAAGAACAAACGAAATAAAATTTTTAAAAGTCACAATAAAAACAAGGAATGAAAATGAAATTGACTAATCTCATTTCCACTTACATTGATCTTTCTCGCACTTTCTCGGGAATCAAACGGAAGCGATTTAGGACATACAAGTAGTAGGATTCTAATCGAGGGAGAGGGGGAGGGAGAGTAATACAGTATATGGTGGAAGAGGGTTTTATTCGGTGGACTGGGATCGCGGACGCGAATGGTACATAATTGAAGTACCAGTGGAATGCCATCGGATAACGTAGTCTCTGTTAGCTCCAGACTCCAGCACCTGCGGCTGACTGACCAAAACGCTGCGAGAATTTTTCTGCGTTTTAGAGAGAGGAGGTGGAGGTGGAGGTGGAGGTGCACAAGGAAAAGGAGGAACTGTCACAGATTTGTCGCTTGAAATATTATAGGCTGTGTTAGGATTTTCATAAATTATATGCGAGAGAAAAACAGTTTTTTTTTTTTACTTTGCCAACACTCGTGGGCTCGTTTGCTTGTGAGAAATGCTTATCATTGAAAAATAGGGTTTTCTTGCATTTACGAAATATTGTACTGTTCTTTTTTTGAAAAAAAAATTAATCTCCAAAAATGTTCAAACCACAAGAAGTTTCACCATCAAAATAAATACGTAATTAATTACATGGCATTAATCTTACTATCAAAATAAATCTATACTTTTATATTAATAAAACCAGAACTTAAATATATAAATCAAATATTTAAATAAAGTTATATATATAATTCAATTGACTCAAACTCCCTGCATATTTCTCTTATGTTTTTCTTACACACTATCTGACTCAGACATAACTATATTTTTTTATCATATAAGAAAACCATATCAACACGCTCATAACGTATGCATCTAAATGGATTATTATGAATAAGTACATCTAAAAAAGAATGATGATAGATATAGTTTTGTAACACAATTTAGATAGAGTTGTGTGCATGTAAAAATATTTAAAGTCAATAAATATAATAAACATAAATTTAAAAATAAAGTACGAGCTTTCTCTTATTCTAGAATTTTTGTTCAGTCTTTTAGCTAAAAGTTTTAAGAAAATTTGGGATCCCCAATTTTAGGAATCCAGTGCGCATATTTATCACAAATCGAAAAGTAAGATTCGAATCGCAGTTCCAAGAAGGTATAGGGATTATTTCCAAATGAATTGAAAATATCATTTATTAGTAACACTTTGTTTGGTATGAAGTCAATAGAGCAAATTTACAATTTTTCTCAAATTTTATCACTAATAATAGTATCAAATCATCAATAACAATTTAAAATCGACAAAATTTAATTTCTTGTAACAATATTTAGAACTTTACAACAAAATTAAAAAAACAGTCTCCTTCAAATCATAGATCAAACAGATCCAGGTAATACACGTTCTTGTCTCCGGGATTATGTGCTTTATCAGCAACACTCTGCAAAAGAAGTTAAGAAACTATAAGATAGGTAGTAAAGCTAGATATATGATACTAATTGATTAAAAAATGAATAATCATCATTATAAAATTTGAGGCCTATTTTCTCTCATAAAATCCAAATCGGTGATCTGAATCAAATCGGTGATCTGAATCCAATTTGGTTTATTCTCTCAACTCACATTCTATGTTATAGACATGTTGGTACCCCCGACTTGTCCACGGGACATGTATTTCACATTTTTGCCCCTAAAACGACTAAAAATCTATTTGGTTTACAGACAAGATTACAGTGGGATATGATTAGGATGATAGTGGAATAGGAAGAGGTGGGATAAAAGTGAGATAATTTTAATTTCATGTTTGGTTCATAAAATTTCCGGATTGGGATTAAAGTGGAATAACAAATATAAAGACTAAAATACATTTCTAATTTTTTTTTATTATAAAACCATAATATTTTCCTTCAATTTTCTCTTTCTTCTTCCTCTTTTTCAAGAGACTTACACTGATGCCATTGATGCCATGGGATGTAAGGATTCGCCAAGATGGAAGCTCCTTGGACAGAAAGAGAGATGAGTGAACAAGAGACTTACATTGATGCCATGGGATGTAAGGATTCGCCAAGATGGAAGCTAGCTATGAAGGAAGAAATGGATTCTTTGAGGAAGAACAACTTATGGGAATTGGTGCACATTCCGGGAAATTAGAGAGTTGTGGATTGTAAGTGGACTTACAAGGTCAAAGAAGGGTACCCTCCCGAAGATGAAGTCTGGAACAATGCTAGGCTGGTGGCGAATGGGTTCATGAGAAGTGAAGACATAGGTTTCACAGAAACTTTCTCACCTGGACACAAGGTGGAGAAATGGTGAGTGTCCTCATCTATGTCATTGATATGCTGTTGGTTTGGAACAATAGGGAGAGGATGAAAAGGTTTACATCTCAACTCAGTGATGAGTTTAAGAGGAAGGATCTTAGCCTTGCACAAAAGATCCTTGAGATGAGAAGAATTCGAGAAAGGGAGAGAAACGGGTTGAAGGTTTCTTGGTCTTCTATGGAAGATGGTAAACCAGCAAAGTTCCCCTTGTTGGTCATTTCAAGTTCTCCAGCGAACAATGTCCTAGAATGGATGAGGAGAAGAAGGAAATGGAAAAGGTCCCTTACTTTAGTGTGGTTGGACCAATCATGGTAATGATGGTGAGCACTAGACTCGATATTTCTCAGGCAATGGGTGTTCTCAGCAGATTTGTGAGTAATCCTGGAAAGGAGCTTTGGCTTGAGATGAAGTGGTTGCTGAGGTATTTGAAGGATCAGTGCCAGCCAGTGGTAGCACTCTTAACAACTGAGATTGAGTACATATCGGCTATGGAAGTCATAAAGGAGGCTATGTGGTGCAAAGTGTTGTTGGATGAGTGGATGGTCCTAAAAGAGCAGGTGGTGATGTATTTGGTTAACCAAAGTGCGTAGCACTTATGTAGGAATCCGGTGTTCCATGGGAGGACAAAGCACATAGATAAAGTAGCCACGGAGGAAAGTCCTGCAGATTTTGGCACCAAGGTTCTACCTCTAAGAAGGTCCAATCATTGCCTTGGACTTCTTAGGAATGGAGTTGGTTGAATGATGACTCAAGATGAGTTTGGATCCTGAAGTTCTCTGCACAATGGTTCGGGTTTAAATGCTTAGACAAAGGTAGAGATTGTTGGTATTTATCTAAGGTTTAAACATGATTAAGGTTTAAATGAAAGAAGAAGAATGAAGTTCAGCACATGAAAGGTGTGTGCGCCTCAACATGAAGTTAGAAAATGTGTGCACACCAGGTCAGGCCGCGGCCCCCCTCTTCCCAGGCCACGGCACCCAGAAGATGGTGTGCTGGAGGAAGAGCAGCGCCACACCTCTGCCTCCCCAAGGCCCTCCTCTTCCCGGGCCACGACATCCAGAAGGTACTGAAGAGGTGTTTTGCCTTGGGCCGCGGCATCCCCTGTTCTAGGCCGCGGCGCCAAGCACACTGATGCACACATGATTAACTTGATTCAGCCTTTCTTAAGTGCGTGAGTGCAAGTCCAAAATGTATAGCATCACTTAAGATTAATGGAGGGTCATGGTTGATTAGTCATCAGGATCTTAGGGTGGAGATTAACTCTCAAGATTGAACAATAAGTTGGTGCATTATATAAAGGGTCACCTAGCTTCAATGTAAGATGATGTAATGTAACTTGTGAGACATGTGATGTGAATGAGTGGCATGTGAGAGTGCAAAGACACTAAACACAAAAGAGACTCATTGTAGAGAGGCTGGTTGTTTAGAAGAGAGAGTATTATAGATTAGATAGAGGGCTTTGTAATAGTTCTTATCTTTTCATCTTCTCTTCTTGGTTCTTCAAGAACTTGGGTTTCTTGGAGAGGGTTGCTGTGATTGTAAAGAACCATTGATTTAGTGTAGAGAGTTCAGAGGAACTCACGGGGACGTAGGCATATTGCCGAACCTCGATAACAAATCACTTATGTTCTTTTCGTTCTTGCTTTCGGTTGCTGTTTCATTTCATTGCAAGTCATTCGAGACTTGGGTGTTTCAAAGATCACCACCCGAGCATCTTGTCAAGGTGAATTCCAATAGATTCATAATCATAATTCATATTCTATGTTATAGATAGGATGAGTATTTCATATTTTCGCCCCTAAAACCACTAATTGTTAACAGTTTTAACCCAAAGCGCCTATTTTCTCTCATAAAATCCAAACTAATGATCCGAATCCAATTTGGTTTGTTCTCACAACTCACATTCTATGTTACACACATGCTAGTTCCTCTGGCTCATCACACTGGACGAGTATTCCACAGTTTTGCCCCTAAAATCACTAATTGTTAACGATTTGAATCGAAAACGCCTACTTTATTTCATAAAATCCAAACTAGTGATCCAAATCCAATGTTTGTTCTCAAAACTTACATTTTATTTTACAAACACGGCAGTACCTCGACTTGTCAATGGGATGAGTATTTCAAATTTTCGCCCCTAAAACCACTAAGTCTTAACGGTTTGAATAGAAAACGCTTATTTTCTCTCATAAAATCCAAATCGGTGATCCGAATCCGATTAAGTTTATTATTACAACTCATATTCTATCTTACGGATATGCTGGTACCCTCGACTCATACACGGGATGAGTATTTTATATATTTTTTTCCCTAAAACCACTAAGTGTTAACGGTTTGAACTGAAAACACATAGTTTCTCTCATAAAATCCAAACTAGCAATCTGAATCTAATTCGGTTTGTTCTCACAACTCACATTCTATGTTACGGACATGTCGGTACCTCTGACTTGTCCACAAGGTAAGTATTTCATATTTTCTCCCCTAAAACCACAAAGTGTTAACGGTTTGAACTGAAAACGCCTACTTTTCTCTCGTATGATATATATCATGCACATTATGGCAATAAATTTTTAAGTCTAATGTTTTAAAAGTGTTTAGTACTTACATCTGAGGGTGGACTTGGAGGTGGAGGTGTATGTGGATGTGGTATGCCATAAATAACGGCAGCCACATTGTGCTAAATGCATTTGTTCATTTGCTGCTAGACATTTCAAGAATTACTTGAACACAAACACTCTCATTGCAAACATATATTAATTATTAAACAACAAGTGCATTTGTGTCTCTCATAATCCTTGGATATGCAATCTAAGGTAAGACACAATGCATGATATATGAAAATAAAGAACCAAAAGAGAAATGAAGTACAAAAGAATTGGAGAATGGTTTGATCAAGAAGAGAAAATGACAACATGGAATTTTGATGCTACTTAGGTAATAAATATATTTATTAAAAGTGCTATTCTCTATCTCCTACCAAGTGATAGCTGTTAACATTAATCCAAGAACTAACAAGTTGTTTAGCTAATTTTAGTTCTTGTGAGGATAATTAATTAATTAATTAATTAACTAATTAAGTTTCCATCAATATTTTTTGCACCAAGAGGGTGAAACTCAAAGCCAAATGTTATTTACAATGAAGAAACTCCACAAAATCTAAAAGATCATCATTATTTACCAAGAAATTTTCTTTAATCCAAAAGTTGAAGTTATTGAACCAACTATCTATAATATTTGCAATAGGTCTTTCTATTCCATCGAAAGCCATCCGGTTCCTCGTCCTCCAAACAATCTGCCAAATAGAATGTATAATTAACTCTAAAGCCTTCTTAATCTCCTTGGAAGTCCTCAAACCACTTCAAGCCCAAATTCCATCTCTCATGGAACCCACAACCACCCAAACCCACCCATCATTCTATAAGCCATCTCCCACAAACTCCTAGGTAGAGAGCATTCCACCAAAAGATAATACACGGATTTGACACACTCCTTACAAATATAGCACCTATTAACAATAAATATAATATACAGAAATTTAAAAATAAAGTATAAGCATTCTCCTATTCTAGAATTTTTGTTCAGTCTTTTAGCTAAAAGTCATAAGAAAATTTTGGATCCCCAATTTTAGGAATCCAGTGCGCAAATTTATCACAAATCTAAAAGTAAGATTCGAATCGCGGTTCCAAGATGGTATAGGGATTATTTTCAAATGAATTGAAAATATCATTTATTGCTAACACTCTGTTTGGTATGAAGTCAATAGAGCAAATTTACAATTTTTCTCAAATTTTATTAGTAATAACAGTATCAAATCATCAATAACAATGTAAAATCAACAAAATTCAATTTCTCATAACAATATTTAGAACTTTACAACAAAATTAATAAACATTCTCCTTCAAATCATAGATCAAATGGATCCACAAATCTAGATAGTACACATTCTTGTCTTCGGGATTATGTGCTTTATCAGCAACACTCTGCAAAAGAAGTTAAAGAAACTATAAGATACATAGTAAAGCTAGACATATGATATAAATTAATTAAAAAAATAAATAAACATCATTATAAAATTTGAGGCCTACTTTCTCTCATAAAATCCAAATCACTGATCTGAATCTAATTCGGTTTGTTCTCTCAACTCACATTCTATGTTATAGACATGTTGATACCCCCGACTCGTCTACAGAACATTTCACATTTTTGCCCAAAAACAACTAAAAATATGTTTGGTTCACGGACAAGATTACAGTGGGATATGATTAGGATTATAGTAGAATAGGATTAGGGGGGATTAAAGTGAGATTATTTTAATTTCGTGTTTGGTTTATAAAATTTTAGGATTGGGATAAAAATATAAAGACTAAAATACCTTTTTTATTTTTTTTATTATTATAAAACCATAATATTTTCCTTCATTTTTCTAATTCTTCTTCCTCTTTTTCACGACCAAAGAGAGTTCTTTTCCCTTATCCCTTGTCCCTCTTTCATCTTCATTTTATTCTTCCCCCATCTTCCTTCAAGGGTTATGGTTGGAGGTTTAAGGTGAGTTCAATGATGGCAGCGACTAAACCTAAAAGTCATCGAAAAAGTAGATCGACGATGGTGAAGATCTTGGTGGTTTGATGGTTTTCTACGGAATCTCGGCAATCGAACACTAGATTTGAATATATCGAGGAATTTCAAAATGGATGGTGAGGTCAGATTTTGGTGGAGTGACTTTCCGGTGACAACGACTGGCGAAAACTAGTGGCAGTGACCTTGACGAAACTTGTTAGGTTTCGATCATGAGATCCTCCTGATGTTGATGGTGTGGGTGGTGCCATATAAAATTCGTTGAAAAATGACGAAGAGGAAGAAAAGAAGAGAGGAAGCTTGCCGGCATTTGCTAAAAACTTGCTGAAAAAGAGGAGAGGAAGAAGAAGATGAGGGGAAAGGAGAAGAAAGATGAAGGGTAAAATGGTCTTTGAAAAAAATAGTCCTAACTAGTGTGATTAGTTCTGTACCAGGGGGTGGGTAAGACAGAATCTATGGGATTACTATTGTTTTTGTCCCACCCTAATCCCATGTAAACAGTTAGTCCCTCAAACCAAACATGAGATTAACTATTCATGTGAGACTAATTTAGTCCTATCCTACCTTTGTACCCCAAACCAAATAACCCCAAGTGTTAACATTTTGAACCGAAAGCACCTACTTTCTCTCATAAAATCCAAACCGGTGATCCAAATCTGATTCGGTTTGTTCTCACAACTCACATTTTATGTTACAGTCATGTTGGTACCTCGACTCATCCACGAGGTGAGTATTCACATTTTTGTCCCAAAAGTCTAAAGCCACTAATTGTTAATGGTTTAAACCAAAAACATTTAGAACTTTCTCTCATAAAATCCAAACTAGTGATCCAAATCCGAATCTGATTCCATTTATTTTCACAACTCACATTCTATGCTACGGACATGTCGGTACCCTGGCTCATCCATGTGAAGAATATTTCATATTTTTGCCCCTAAAACCGCCAGGTGTTAATAGTTTTAACTAAAATCATTTACCTTTTCTCATAAAATCCAAACCAGTGATCTGAATTCAATTCAAGTCATTATCGTAATTCATATTTTGTGTTATGGATAGGATGAGTATTTCACATTTTCACCCCTAAAACCACTAAGTGTTAATAGTTTTAACCCAAAATGCGTACTTTCTCTCATAAAATCCAAACTAATGATCCGAATCCAATTTAATTTATTCTAGCAACTCACATTCTATGTTATACACATGCTAGTTCATCTGGCTCATCCCACTAGACGAGTATTTCACATTTTGGCCCCTAAAATCACTAATTGTTAACGGTTTGAATCGAAAACGCCTACTTTATCTCATAAAATTCAAACTAGTGATCCAAATCCGATGTTTGTTCTCACAACTCACATTTTATTTTACAAACATTGTGGTACCCCGGGCTTGTCCATGGGATGAGTATTTCAAATTTTCACCCCTAAAACCACTAAGTGTTAACAGTTTGAATCGAAAACGCTTATTTTCTCTCATTAAATCCAAATCGGTGATCTGAATCTGATTAAGCTTATTATTACAACTCAGATTCTATGTTTCGGATATGCTGGTACCCTCGACTCATACATGGGATGAGTATTTTATATTTTCACCCCAAAACCACAAGTGTTAACGGTTTGAATTGAAAACACATACTTTTTCTCATAAAATCCTAACTGGTGATCTGAATCTGATTTGGTTTGTTCTCACAACTCACATTCTATGTTACAGACATGTCGGTACCTCTGACTTGTCCATGGGGTGAGTATTTCACATTTTCTCCCCTAAAACCAGAAAGTGTTAACGGTTTGAACCAAAAACGCCTACTTTCTCTTGTATGATATATATCATGCACATTATGGCAATAAATTTTTAAGTCTACTGTTTTAAAAATGTTTAGTACTTGCATATGAGGGTGGACTTGGAGGTGGAGGTGTATGTGGAGGTGGTATGCCATAAATAATGGCAGCCACATCATGCTATATGCATTTGTTCATTTGCTGCTAGACAATTCAAGAATTATTTGAACACAAACACTCTTATTGCAAACATATATTAATTATTAAGCAACAAGTGCATTTCTGTCGCTCATAATCCTTGGACATGCAATCTAAGGTAAGATGCAATGCATGATATATGCAAATAAAGAACCAAAAGAGAAATGAAGTACAAAAGAATTGGAGAATGGTTTGATCGAGAAGAGAAAATGACAACATGGAATTTTGATGCTACTTAGGTAATAAATATATTTATTAAAAGTGCTATTCTCTATCTCCTACCAAGTGATAGCTGTTAAAATTAATCCAAGAACTAACAAGTTGTTTAGCTAATTTTAGTTCTTGTGAGGATAATTAATTAATTAACTAATTAAGTTTCCACCAATATTTTTTGCACCAAGAGGGTGAAACTCAAAGCCAAATGTTATTTACAATGAAGAAACTCCACAAAATCTAGAAGATCATCATTATTGACCAAGAAATTCCCTTTAATCCAAAAGTTGAGGGTATTGAACCAACTATCTCTAATATTTGCAATAGGTCTTTCTATTCCATCGAAAGCCATCCGGTTCCTCGCTCTCCAAACAATCTGCCAAATAGAATGTATAATTAACTCTAAAGCCTTCTTGACCTCCTTGGAAGTCCTCAAAGCACTTCAAGCCCAAATTTCATCTCTCATGGAATCCACAACCACCCAAACCCACCCATAATTCTAGAAGTCATCTCCCACAAACTCCTCGGTAGAGAGCATTCCACCAAAAGATGATACACGGATTTGACACACTCCTTACAAATATAGCACCTACTAACAATTACCTTCCTCATTTCTTGAAGATTATTGATAGTAAGAATTCCATCCCATGAGGTCTCTCACACAAAAAAAACTCTTACGTTCTTGGGTGTTCGGACACATCAAATTGCTTTCCAAGGGAAGTTAGGATGTTCATCAGCAAGGACTCTATCAACGAGATTTTTGTAAGAGTCTTTCACCTTAAAACCTTTATCCGGACTAGGCACCCTCTCATCACTCTTCTCTCCCCACCTCGTGAAGATAATGTTTCTCTAACTCAAATTAGTATATTAAATGAATGAATTTGTTTTTTATATGGTTGTTGATGTGCGTGCAGGTTTTATTCATGTTTTTTATTTCCAATTTAAGTTCTTAGATGTAACAAAAATTGGAACATTCTTTTATTTCTACGATTTTCTTCTTTTCCAATTCTGTTTTCATTAACTAATTAGTGGAATTAGAGCTAACCCTATATGGATTATTATTTTCCTATTTTACTTCAAGAAAAAACATATCCATTATTTAAAATTCATGAACATACACATTATTTGTCATTATACGCATTATTCTCCTCATAGCAATTATATTCTAATCCAAGAAAAATAAGTAGAATAACTTAATATTGTACTGAAAAATTTCATTATTATAATTGAAAATTCATGAACATACCCATTATTTACATACCTAACAATAAAAACCCTATATGGATTATTATTTTCCTATTTTACTTCATGAAAAAACATATCCATTATTTAAAATTCATGAACATACACATTATTTGTCATTATACGGATTATTCTCCTCATAGCAATAATATTCTAATCCAAGAAAAATAAGTTGAATAACTTAATATTGTACTGAAAATTTTCATTATTATAATTGAAAATTCATGAACATACCCATTATTTACATACCTAACAATAAAATACAAGAACTAAAAGTCTAAGCAAAAATTGTTTATATTAACAAAAAGTTTCAAGTATTTATAAAATTCAATGCAACAAATATATAAAAAGAGTAATTAAAAATAGGAAATAAAAAATGAGAGAGGGATAGACCAGGGAGGAAGTGCGAAGGGCGCGGCTAGCAACGACAATGAGATAGAAAGAAGAGAGACAATGAGGTAGTATCAGAGAGGATGCTGGATGCTGATTTCATCTCAAAGATCTTTACTTTCTTAAGGTTGAAAATGCAATTTCATTTAGTCTCCAGTCTCGTTACAATGTAGAAGATAAATTTACCATCTGAAAAGTGTTGGATAATTGTGCAAGTTCATTGCAATTGGAATTGGGCATATATATTGTGACGTACGTTATATCTTTAATAAATTGATGACCTTTGCATTACATGTTTTTAGTGCTCTATTTCTATTGTTTGGTTTTTATGAAAAACTTGTATTATCTTCATATGTTTAATTAGATGATCTGTGACTGTAACTCCTCTGCTTTAAATTTTTTTGAAATAAAGCTTACTATACATATAGATGCAGATTACAAGGTGGTCACCACTAAATCTCAAATTTTAAAGTGTTCAAATTCATGTCAAAAATAGTGCATTGCAGGCTTTACTTCACAGTTTTTACAGGATTCACACTCTTATGTGTCAATTATGTTACACAAACATTTAAATCAAAACTGCATTATTTTTCATTGCATTTAATTAGATAACTAGATAAATCTCCCAAGCATGTTGATAGCTAACAAAAAGTTTCAAGTATTTATAAATTTAATGCAATAAATATATAAAAAAGTAATTAAAAATAGAAAATAGAAAGTGAGAGAGGGATAGACCGGGGAGGACATGCAGAGGGCGCGGCTAGCAACGGCAAGGAGATAGAAAGAAGAAGGAAAATGGAGTGAGAGAAAGAGAAAGATTAGAGGGAAGGGGAGAAGAAGAAAGGAGATAGAAAGAAGAGAGAGAATGAGGTAGTATCAGAGAGGAAAAAAAGGGGAGGAGAGCAAAGGGAATTTGCGTGGCCAGAGAAGAGGAAGAAGAAGAAGATAGGAAAATGGGAATGGAGACGGGAATTTAGGGATTTACGGTTCTAGACCTTTAGTCTGTCGCAGATATAGGGCCATTCCGTCATAGAAAATAATTTATTTTTTTATTTAATTTATTTAAGTCATTAAATTAATTCATATTTAATTTATTTTTTATTATCTACGACGAATTCAATTCGTGGTAACTAAGTTTTTATGGGTTAAAAAAATAAATAAAAATAAAAAAGTGGGAAATTTGAATTTCAAAAACAAATGCAACGGATATTTAAGCATTTGCTATGGATTAAGGTCCATTGCAATTCCGAATTGCCACAGACACCAAGTTGCCTCAAATAATTAGTTTCTATGGGAGAAATTAATCCATCGCAGATATGCCATCGCAAATATTTTAATTTTCTTGTAGTGAAATGAACTCAAATGAATTTTCATATTTAGTATGTTTTAGTTAAACATTGAAATGAATTCTATGTTTTTAATCAACTAAGATTTCAATTCATTTTCTAAATTAGTCTAGGATCTTCTCTAGTAACTTGAATTTTTTTTCCAAGTGCACCATTGGATGAATGCCATGACAACACTATGGATGACTCGAAGAAGGAAGAAAAAAACAAATATTTACTATTTTTTCCCATTTTGGAACTTAAGCGTACAAATTTCTTTTGAGGAAGTTTAAATTACACTAAAGCTCTCATTAAATTGAGCACAAATAGCTGATACAAAAAATCTCATGGTTTATGATGGAAGTTCGTCGGGATAAAAGCTAAGTGACACAAACCAAGAAGCCTATATCAAGGGTTTTAAATTGAGGCTGCAAAGCTTCTGCTATGTTGGGTTCCTACAGCAAAGCTATATTTTATTGCAGCTATACACTGTAGAGTCATGATCAATAAAAAATATGTTGAAGATGACACTGATGACGATAGTTTCCAGTCAAGTCCTGTAAGGTTCATTTTGATTTTTTTCTCTCTCCTTTATCTTGTACACACATGCTGCCATTCACAATGTTCTTGGTCATGCAAACTTGGCTTTTTAAGCTTTTTCTTTTTGAATCATGACTTCCAGATATCAGATATTAGATCAGTGATTTACCATATACAACTTGCCTCTGGTAAGAAATCTTTTTTCTTCCTTTTGCTTTCAGAAGTACTTTGATTTCATATTCCATTGTCTTCATTAATTTGTCTGCAATTTTTTTAACTAAAAAAAAAAACAGAATTTATTAATGAGCATCAATGCTGCAAAAATTAAACCCAATCATCCAGCAGGAGAGTTAACTAGTGAACATCCTAACAAGCTACACAAACCAGCAGAAAAATCAAAGGATAAACATATCAATTTTTTTGCATCCCCATTACACAACCAAAACAACCCCAAAATGAGCATAAAAAAATAATATGCAAGCATTGTAATTCCCCATTGAAGCATACTCCTCCTAATCTCTCATTTCCATTCGGTAGATTTTTTCAATCATATCATTTTCATTCTTTGCAGTGTGGGTACTCTTATCCTCTTCTTTGGCAGCAGCATCCTTGGACAGGAGAAGCAAGGATCAATCTTGTTAAGCCTCTCCTTCAGTTTCTGACGAAGATCCTCCAGCAAGGCCTTGAACTCAATGAGCTCATACGGGGTAGGCTCGTGGACAGGTTGCTTCCATCGCTTTACGAAGCATGTCTCCACGTTGTTCGTCATCATGCAGCTTCTTAAGAAAGTCACCAAGCTGCTGTTTGAGCATCTCCACTCTTGCCTAGACCTGGCGAGACTCAGATTCATGCTGCCAATATCGTTCTTGAATCCTTCAAGAACCCGATCAGATCTTGATCCCAACACCATTCTTGAACCACCCAAGAAATTTCCTTTGATTCTTGGAGTTTTGCTCTGATACCCCCTGTTCAACTCTGATACTCACTGTTGTAGCTCTGATACCACTGTTGTAGCTCTGATACCATTGTTCCAGCTCTGATACCACTGTTGAAAATCACCTCTAGAATCCCAGGTGGTGACCTTTAAACACTCTAGACTTGTAATAAACAGAAATCAAACCAATCAAAGAAAGTACACAAGTAATTGTTATCGAGGTTTGGCAAATGCCTACGTCCCCGTGAGCTCCTCCGAGCTTTATGCACTAAATCAATGGAGTTCTTACAATTACAACAACACCTCCTCAAGAACCCTCTTGTTCTTGATACATGAAAGAAGAGAAAAGAAAGAGATAAGAACTAAGTGTTTCCCTGGAATTTTCCTCAAGAAAATTCCAATTACAAAGTCCTTGAACCCCACTTCTTGATTGTTGTCTCTCACTTGAAACACCTCTGAAGATTTGAGAGTTTTTCTCTCTTAACATGAGCCACTCTTGGAATGAGACCCCTTCTTGTGTTTCTTCTGACACTTGTGACTTTGCACTCTTGTGTCTCTACACTTGTTGTTAATGACCCTTTATATAGAGCTCTAACTTATTGAACTAATCTTGAAGTCATTCCCAACCCTTAGATCTTGAGAACCAAACAATCATAGCCCTCTAAGATGTCTAAGTAATCCTGTGTGTTTTAACCAAGTTTCACGCACCATCTCAAAGTGCTGATCAGAATGCATCAGGTGTGCCTGGCGCCGCGGCCCAGAACAGGGTTGGTCGTGGCACACATAGAGCAAAAACTCCTCCAGGTGCTGGGCTCCGCGGCGCACAGCCTTGTGCCACCTTGTGCCACGGTGCACAACTGGTGGAGGACAAACCCTCCATGTTGGAGGCCGCGGCGCACACTCCTTGTGCCGCGGCTCAAAGCCTGCTGAAGCTTCATTCTTCAACCTGTTTAATCCTTAGACAAATACCAACAAGCTGCTTAAAAAAGTCACCAAGCTCCTGTTTGAGCATCTCCACTCTTGCCTTGGCCTAGTGAGACTCAGATTCATGTTGTCAATAAATGAATTCCTTTAATTTCTTTTTTATTTTATAAAATATTTATCTTTAGAGTTGTTGTCAACTCCGTTAGATCTATTAGATTGCTTATTTGTTTACTAGGTAGATTGTTCAATGGGGATCCAAAGTAGATCTTCCATTGTGTTATCTACATATATTTGTATGATGATCAGAATAGATCTTAGGATTCTAGCCACATAAATGCTCAATGATTTAAGTGGTTCAACACAGTCCTGCTTTCTCTTTGATGCGAATTCTCTATGTTCTAGATCAAAACATTCTTCAACTATTAGAAATTTCAAACCATATTGAGTGCCTTAGATTTCCATAATCATGAATGTATTTCTTTTTTGCTAAGTAGAACTTCTAGTCATTCCGCTCATTAAGTGTCTATATTTCAATCTTCAACGTGAAAACTCCTGTTTTTAATGTTTTGCGCTTTATATATATATATATATATATATATATATATATATATATATATAAACAGATGGATGCTGATTTAATCTCAAAGATCTTTCCTTTCGTAAGGTTGAAACTGTAATTTCATCAGTCTCCAGTCTCGTTACAACGTAGAAGATAGATTTATCACCTAAAAAGTGTTGGATAATTGTGCAAGTTCATTGCAATTGGAATTGGGCATATATATTGTGATGTACGCCATATCTTTAATAAATTGATAACCTTTGCCTTTCAAAACAAAAATTTGCATTGCGTGTTTTCAGTGCTCTATTTCTATTGTCTGGTTCTTATGAAAAACTTATATTATCTTCAGATGTTTAATTAGATGATCTGTGTGTGTAACTCCCCTGCTTTAAAAAATTGTGAAGTAAAGCTTACTATACATATAGATGTAGATTATGAGGTGGTCACCACTAAAACACAAATTTTAAAGTGTTCAAATTCATGTCAAAAAGGGTGTATTCCAGGCTTTACTTCACAGTTTTTACAGCAATGGAGTCACACTCTTATGTGTCAATTATGTTACACAAATATTTAAATCAAAACTTCATTTTTTTTTTCATTGCATTTAATTAGATAACTAGATAAATCTCCCAAACATGTTGATAGCTAATAAGAGCATTTTCTAGGATATTTGAAATTTAATACATATCCATTTAACACTCCTTAATGAGCATTTTCATGTAATAAATTGGCTCTAGAAGGAGAACTTGTTTCAAATTCCCGAGGTTTTTCTCTCTTCTTCAAGAATTTGTTCACCGAAAATTAATGTAATTTCCATCACTATCATCATATTATTAACACCTTTCTTTCTTACTTTTTTTTTTTTTTTTTTTTTTTTTTATCTTTTTTACAATCATTATTAAATCAAGTGAAGAAACAAATCATTGAGAATTCTGTAATGACCCATACGGATATCGTTTCTATAAATCCTCCTCTTTCCATCATACAAAACATTCCTACTATAATAATGCATACTGCCACATTCTTTTACTCCGTGCATTAACACTAAGAATTTCTCAAGATATAGACTTGAGATAAAATTACATCCATGACAATTTACAATATATACATGTTCCAAAACAATGGAAATATAAACATTAATCTAAACTCCCAAATAAAGATAGGTTGAGAATAGCCTCACGTACAAACCTATCTGAGAATACCTTTCTTATTCATTTTCTTTATTGAAATGCTTCAAATTATTTCAATAAATTTCTTGAAAATGATAAAAATGGAGGTTAGCCAAAAAGCTCCGCGAGTAATCACATTACTTGATGCAATTGCCATTTTTAGCAATAATTACCTTATTTTCTATCCTTAGTTCACGAATTTAATGTGCATATATACAATATAATTATTTCTCACCATAATGTATATCAAAGTAATTATAACACATTAGATACATTTTCAATACAATCATAAGCATTAAATATCCCATAATTAGGTAAACTCAATCACACACCATTTATTGTTCAATCATATCCATACTCAATGACATGTAATGCCAAGTGATTCCATGCATGGCCATTTTATATCTCATTTCGCTATATTGCCTGCAGAATCCAATTTTTTTAAGATTTTCAATTTAATTTTTACAATTAATTTTTTTATTTTATTTTTTTGGGAACTCTAAGTAAGAAACAAAAAAAAAAAAAAAAACTTTGGGGGTGTTTAAATACTAGAAGGAAAGTTAAAGGAAGATCTTATAAATTAATAAAAGAAGAAAGGGAAGGGTAGATTGGTAAAAGGTCAAGTGTTAGTGGGAGTTTATAAGAGAAAAGTTAACCTAGAAGAGTGAAATCTCTCATTTGGCAAAGAGTGGGCTCGGTAGAAGTGAAAGGAGAGAAAGAAAAGCACCAGAAAATTTTCCTTCTCAAAAACCCATTTTCTTCCAGACTATGACCTAGCCTTAACCCAACCATTCAAGATCTTTTTGCCCCCAAACTTCCAAAACCATCTTCTGCCACTATCAACTGTCTTTCATCCAGGAAGGTGAACCTCCACGAGCAGACCACTGTGGTGCATGGCCTACACGCGCCGAGCAGGGGAGGAATAGCCCGTTTTGTTCCTTTAGCTATTTCGTGCTGAGTTTGAGGTAATTTCAAAAAGTGTTCAACTACAAACTTAAACTAGACTTCTTTTTATTGATTTTTAGCTTTTATTTGAGGTCATTTGGAATTAATTTTAGTGATTTATGAATTGTCTAAGTTAGGAGAATTGTTCAGAAATTATGGAAAAATATTTCATGTTCTGGGCAGTTTTGTGAGCTTTTTCTCAGCAAGAATTTGAGGTAGTTTTCGGTCCCAACTATTTTTAATTAAAGTATACTTCCTAAAGTTGATCTAGGACTTTAGTTGGGATGATTTGAATTTAAATTGGTTTACTTTGAAATATTTGAATTTGGGAGAAAATTTGAAAGAAATCTGAATTTTTTTTATTATGAAACTTTGGTGTTAAGGTTTAATTTTTGCTGTGAGTATTGTAAAATCTAAAAAATATTGACAGAATTTTGATTAAATCCTACACTTTGGAAGAAAGTAATAAGAGTTTGTGAAGTTTGAAGATTTTTAGGGTGCTTGTATGTACAAAGTTTGAAGTGTTAATCATGTATAACATGATTTTTGAGATGGGTATTGTTAGAGAATTTTACTATGGGCTATAAATTGGAAACTCTTTTAGGAATTAAAAGAAATTCCTCTAAGAGACTTTATCTTGATTGGGAAATTATTTTTAGAATGAATACTTTTTACAAGTTGTGATTTGTTGGTAATTACTCTAAGTTAGTGTCTTGAAATTGAAAGTCCATATGAATTGAGAGTTTAATGGAGTAAAGAATGAAGGAAAGAATAAAAGAGTGAAAATAGGTGATTAAGGAGAAGAATGAACTTTAGTAGTATTTTCTTTGATTTATTTGTGTAAGTAAATGGAATGATTGATTCCTTATTAAGTGTATAAGTTTTAAATACTATACTCGTTGGCTATTTGTATATGTAGTTTGCTTTAATTGTTAGAAATGGCATTTCAATAGTGTGGTGGATGATCGTAGTAAAGGTAAAGAAGTGATCCACGACTAGTATTTGGCAAGTGAGTATTACCTTACTCTTGGTAAGCATGAATGTTAGTGGGGAAACCAACACAATAAGGTTACATAAGAATTGCAATTCGCTATTTAGATATAATAATTATATTTATAACTATGTGGTCAGATAAGTTAATTATATATTAATGATGAGATAGTGATTTCAAAATCTTCGTGCTGAATGTTGTGTGATTGTATAGATTGATGAGAATTTGTTGATGTTCATCACTTTATTTGATTTCATTTCATGCACTGAAATTTACAGTATGTTATTGAGGGGGGAGTGATGTATGAGGACGATAGACCCCTTCTCAAAAGGGGTGTAAAGGTACCGAATATATTTGGATGACTGGACCCAGCCGGGATCAAGGGAGTTTAGAAAATTTATTGTTTATGAAACGTACATGTACTGGGGAGATGTCCCCGATGGATTATGATTGATTATAAGATAATACATTGCATTGCATCATGCTGTATTGGCATACCATACATGAATTTGAATTACTTGGCCCGTAAGAGGGCATTTGAAATGTTTGGTTGTATGGATAAATTTTGATATTTTGATTGACTATGGAATGACGATTGCAAGTTGGTTGTTGGTTTTATAGGACTGTATTATGATTACTAAGATTGTTGTTTTGCGAAGTGCTAAATGACTATGTATATGAATAAAAAAAGTAGAAAGGAAAAAGAAATATTAATAAGCCCTCAACTTTTTCTAACAAGTGATTACTTTGTGTAGTGTAAGAACTCATTGAGCTTTATAACTCACCCCCCTTCCTCTTTATAATCTTTCAGGTAAACTTCCAGGTGATTTCAGATTTTAAATGGTGAAGCTTTGAAGTTCAACAAAGTTTTAGGTGGGTCCACGAGCGTCGCATCCTCGGTCAAGCCTTTTTTTTGTGTTATATTGTATATTATGTGTGAAGTTGTAACTGGTTGGCTGTGTCTCTTTAGACACCTTGTAAAGCTACAACTTTATAGTTGTAATAACTGTATAATCTTAACTATATATATATATGATGTTGTTCTGTTGTAGTATATATTTGTGTGTCTAGGTGCTTGATTCTGGAAGGTAATTGACACCGTCCTGAATGGGCTCGCTAGGGATGGATCGTTACAATTTTGGTATCAGAGCTTTAGGTTTAAGGTTTTGTAGACCGTAGAAGTCCGGTGTTTTTGTATCTAAATGATTTCTTTTGTGTAGGATTCGAGGATGCCTTGTGGACCAAAGAGAGGTAGAGTTCAAGGAGGAGGGCGTGCCCAAGGAAGGGGCAGTGTTCCAACTCGGGGGCATGGACGACCCTCGTTACATAGAGTGGAAGAAAATGTTAAACCTGAAGTCCCTGAGGGGGAATATGTTGGTAGAGCAATCAGTGCTACTAGTGGGAATATGAGAGATGCTGCTGTAGAAAGGGATAAGTTAATGGAAGCTTTAGCCTAAGATTTGGGTAGAATTGGGGAGCTAGGGCGTAGATTGGAAGAACAAAACAGACGAGCTCCAGATTTTTCTGAAAAGCATGCAGATGTTCTTGTAGCACATGGTGAAACTTTAGGGGAGGATGGATTGAGGCGGGAAATAGAAGGGGATGTGTTTAATAGGTTTAACAAGTTGATGCCACTGAGTTTTCAAAGTTCTGATAACCCTCTAGTTGCTGAGGTATGGATTAAAAAGATGGAACGTCTGTTTAGGGTACAGCCAGTGTCATACCGATAAAAAGTTGCGTTTGCATTATTTAAGTTGGAAGAAGAGGCAGCAAATTGATGAACCGTTGACTTGGGAGAAGTTTAAGAAAGTATTTCATGACAAATATTTCCCAGAATTTGTTAAGGCTTAAATGGAGAAAGACTTTATTTTCCTGAAATAGGGTGCTATGTCGGTAACTCAATATGATGTGAGATTCATTACCCTGTTTAAATTTGCACCAGACTTAATTTGCACTAAGGGAAGAAAGTGTAAGAGATTCCTTGATGGTTTGAATTATGAAATTTGTACTCATCTTTCATATTTGGATCACCCAAACTATGTACAACAGGTGGATAAAGAGCTACTTGTAGAAAAAGATATAATGGAGTTGAGGCGACGTCGGGATCGACAAAAGAGGAGTAGGTCAGAGAGTGCCAGGGAATGTAGTTATGGGTTTGGAGTCCGAGGTGGTCATCCTTTTCAACGGATTAAATCAGTTTTTCAAGGAAGGCAAAGTATGGGAGGTAAGCTATTTGAGATGAGTCAAGGTCTTCAGAGTGAACTAGCAGCATCTGTAATACAAAGTTCAGTGGGAGGAATTCAAAGAACTGTAGGACAATCATTTCCTTTACGAACTCAAGGCAGAGGAGGAAGTGCACAAGGTAGAGGAAGTGGTACAATGTCAGGAATGAATACTAAAGGATGCTTTCAGTGTGGTTAGATGGGTCACTTATCTAGAGATTGTAATGTTAAGTTGTGTCATCATTGTGGATCAACTGAACATCTTCAAAGGGACTATCTTGTGTTGCAAAGTGCGGTATGCTTTGTGTGTGGTCAGGGTGGTCATGTGGGAGCAGACTATTGATCAAGACTTAAGCCAACTGGTAGTGTGAGTACAGCTAGAGGCTCCGGACGGGGACATGTGGGTCGAGGCAGTGGGACTGGAGGTGGTAGGAATGGTAGTCAAGGCCGAGGGGTCATGGCAGGCAGAGGGGATACTAGTCAAGGTCAGAGAAGGCAAGGCTATGTTTATGCAATCACTCAGTAGGATGCTCAGGCCACACCTGACGTGGTGACTAGTATGATTTCTCTTTTGGGTAGAAATGCTAGAATGTTAATTGATCCTGGTGCAACACACTATTTTGTTTCTACTTCTTTTCTTATATATGTTGATGTACCTAGAACATGTTTGCATAAGATCATTATTGTTGAGACTCCTATCGGAGAGAAGGTGGAAATCCAATGGATGTTTTGAGACTGTGTTGTGAACATTGGGGATAGAGAACTTACGGTGGATTTATTGCCCTTGAAGATGAAGGACTTTGACTTGATCTTAGGTATGGATTGGTTAGCTAAGTATCATGCCTCAGCAGATTATTTCAGGAAGATGGTAATGTTTCGAGTTCTGAGGGAAAAAGAATTTTCTTTTTCCCCCAGAACTCGAAATATCACCATCTTAGCTAACCAATTTTCTTCCAAACTTTGACCTAGCCTTAACCCAACCATTCAAGATCTTTTTGCCCCCAAACTTCCAAAACCCTCTTCTTCCATCATGAACTGTCTTCCAGCCGGGGAGGTTAACCTTCACGAGTAGGGCACGGTGGCGCATGGCCTACACGCGCCAAGCAGGGGAGGAACAACCCATTTTGTTCCTTTGGCTTTTTTCGTGCAGAGTTTGAGGTAATTTCGAAAAGTGTTCAACTACAAACTTAAACTAGACTTCTCGATGTTGATTTTTGGCTTTTATTTGATGGATTTATAAGTTGTCTAAGTTGGGAGAATTGTGCAGAAATTCTAGAAAAAATTTAATGTTTTGGCCAATTTTGTGAGCTTTTTTTCCGCAAGAATTTGAGGTAGTTTTGGGTCCCAACAATTTTTATGTTAAAGTATACTTCCTAAAGTTGATCTATAACTTTAGTTGGGATGATTTGAATTTAAATTGGTTTAGTTTAAAATATTTGAAGTTGGGAGAAAATTTGAAAGTAATCTAGAAATTTTTGTATTATGGAACTAGTTAAGGTTTAATTTTTGCTGTGAGTATTGTAAAGTCTAAAATCTATTGATGGAATTTTGATTAAATCCTACACTTTTGAAGAAAGTAAAAAGAGTTTGTGAAGTGTGAAGATTTTTAGAGTGATTGTAGGTACAAAGTTTGAAGTGTTATTCTTATATAACATGATTTTTGAGATGGGTATTGTTAGAGAATTTTACTATGGGCTGTAAATTTGAAACCGTTTTAGGAATTAAAAGAAATTCCTCTAAGTAAGAGACATTTTCTTGATTGGGAAATTATATTTAGAATGAATACTTTTTACAAGTTGAGATTTGTTTGTAATTACCCTAAGTTAGTGTCTTGAAATTTAAAGTCCATATGAATTAAGAGTTTTATGGAGTAAAGAATGAAGGAAAGAAGGAAAGAGTGAAAATAGGTGATTAAGGAGAAGAATGAACTTTAGTACTATTTTCTTTGATTTATATGTGTAAGTAAATGGAATGATTGATTCCTTATTAAGTTTCTAAGTTTTAAATGCTATACTCATTGGCTATTTGTATATGTAGTTTGCTTTAATTGTTAAAAATGGAATTTCAATAGGTGTGGTGGATGATTGTAGTAAAGGTAAAGAAGTGATCCACGACTAGTATTTGGCGTAAGGTGAGTATTACCCTACTCTCGGTAAGAATGAATGTTACTGGGGAAACCAAAACAATAAGGTTACATAAGAATTGTAATTCGTTATTTAGATATAATAATTATATTTATAACTATGTTGTATGATAAGTTAATTATATATTAATGATGAGATAGTGATTTCAAAACCTTTGTGCTGAATGTTGTGTGATTGTATGGATTGATGAGAATTTGTTGATGTTCATCACTTGATTTCATTTTATTTAATGCATTGAAATTTACGGCATGTTATTGAGGGGAGAGTGATGTGTGAGGACGATAGGTCCCTTTCCACAAGGGGTGTAAGGGTACCAAATATATTTGGATGAGTGGACCTGATGAGAGTCATAAAATGCACTTTAACAGTACATTATTGTTAGCATTTTAGGGTTGATCTAGGTTTTTATTGCACTTTTATACCTTAACAATTCTAAAGTGTCATTCTTGGATCATTGATTTGTTTTGATGCATTTTCAGGTGTTTGGAGTCCAAAAGAGAGGGAAATGCTACCTTTGAATAAAGCACAAAGATCCCATGCATATCAGAGTGAAGGAGTTCTTTCGAAAGGACAAAATGAGGGGAAGAAAGTGTGTGTGCCGCGACTTGGAAAGGAGTTTCACTAAATTGCCAGAATTTCCCGTACAGATCAATCAACTTTGCAAATTAAACTGTATTGATGCAAGAAGAACCAGGAGATGAACCATATATGCTTAGAAAGATCCAGAAGTCTATTTTCTGGAGAATTTAACAGCTCGTCAAAATGATTTTTCTAGAGAAAGTTATGGCAGTTTTAGTAGACATAGGTCAGTCCAGAACAGCACCAGCCAGCACCGCAGCCAGCACCGCAGCGCCCAGAACCTCCACATCTTGAACCACCAGCCAGCACCGTGGTGCTCCTCAACAGCACCGTGGTGCCCAGAAGCTTGCCCAATCCAGAATATTCCTAGCACCATGGTGCTCCCCAGCAGTACTGCAGCGCGCACACGGATTTGCATCTCCGAGTTAGACTTTAATTAGGGTTTTAAATATTAGATTAAACCCAAGAACACCCTTGGACCCTTGTACTATAAATAGGTCACTTAGGATCTAAGAGCGGACATCTTTTAACATACAATTGAAGGCCGGAAGCTCACGAAGGCTGCTCCATCAAAGTGATCAAGCATGAGCCCCATGGCCAACTAATCTTCAAGCAAGGCAAAGGGATGAATCCCTAGGTGTAGTTGTTCTTACTTTCTAGTCTTGATTTGGTTGTAAGGATTTAATTTTAGAACATTGTTTATGATTTATTCTTTGATCAAATAAGAAGAATTAGGGTTCATGTGACAGCTGCACTTTTTATTCTTCTTATCTTAGATTTTCTTAAACCGGTGATTGCATGCTTCTTCTCCATATAAGTCTAGTCTTGCTCTTCTTATATCAAGTTGGTTGGGTGTGATTGAGTCCGGTAGATTTCTCTTTTAAGGTTTTCCATTACTGCGATATTGTCATGGTGATATATTGTCATTTCTTAATAACTCTATAGGATAGGTCATGCGTGTTTGAATCGAAATCAATGAGTATTTCATAAGCAATTACATTAAGGTTTATATTTGTTCTTAATTGAATATTTGCCGATTGCCTGTTTGGGATGTGAAACTTGCAATCGAGATAAAAACAACTGAATCATGATTGGGATAAGGCAACGAATCTAGGGAGGATTCCCGGAACCTTATTGCTTCTCCATAATATATTCACACAACTATTTACACAATTACTATCAAAACTCAAATTCTTTCATTTAATCTTTACCGTTCGTGTTGGGGTTTACCTTCTTTTGTAGTTAACTTGTTTCCCTGTGGAATCGACACCCCAAAGCTATGCTACAACTACCGCATTACTCTTTGGGCATAATTAAATTTTGGCGCCGTTGCCGGGGAAACGCACTTAAGTACAAGGAAGATTGTCAACGTTAAGACAAGACAGTAATATCGTTCTTTGCTCTCTGTTTTGATTTTCTAATTTTCTTTTTCTGTTTTATTTATGTACTCTCTAATTCCTTTGGGGTATGCTTAGACTGAGAGATTCGCGAGGAAGATTCATTAAAAGACCCGAAATAGAGATACCGTCTCATTCCGTGTCCATTAGTGAAACCTTGCCTAAATCAAACTATAGTGAAAACCTAAGGGAGAACTTAGAGAATTTTGTTAACATGGCCGAAAATCACAATGAAAATATGACTAGAACACTTAAAGACTACTTGCACCCTAGCTGAACGGCCACACCCTCCTGTATCATGTTTCCCCCAAATGTTCAACAACTTGATTTTAAACCGGGCATGATCCAATTGTTACCAACCTTCTATGGATTTGAGAATGAAAACCCCTATATCCATATTAGGGAATTTGAGGAAGTAATAGCAACTTTTCAAAGTAGAGCTGATATGTTAGACACCGTCAAACTTAGGTTTTTTTTCCTTTTTCACTTAAGGAAAAAGCCAAGGCTTGGCTGTACTTGTTAAGGCCTAGGTCTATAGGTAGTTGGGATGAGATGACCTAAGTTTTCTTCCAAAAACACTTCCCAACCCATAAGACCAATAACCTCAAGAGACAAATCTCAAACTTTGCGCACAAAAGGAGAGTGAAACTTTATATCAAGTTTGGGAACATTTCAAAGACCTTTTGAATTCTTGTCTACACCATGGGTATGAGTGTTGGCTGGTAGTTAGCTATTTCTATGATCGACTTCTAAGTAGAGAAAGGAAGTTCATAGAAATGATGTGTAATGGAAATTTTCTGCATAAAGACCCTGACCAAGCCATAGATTTCTTAGATGACCTATCGGAAAAAGCCCACACCTGGACAGGACCAAATGCCATGGAAAGCACTAGGAGAAATCAACCCACTGGGATTTATCAACTTAAGGAAGAGGACAGCCTTAAAACCCGTTTAGAGGCCCTAACTAACGAAATTGAAGCCTTAAAACCAAGGATGTTAGAGCCCCTGAACTGGTTGCTAGGGTAGAGTCCCATGAGCCTTGTTTCATGTGTAATGGGGTAGATCATTTACCTAGGGATTGTCCAACTTATTTTGAGATGAAGGGAGAGTGTAACGCTGTAGGTATACCCTTTAGAAAACCATACTCACCCTACTCTAACACCTACAATCCCGGTTGGAAGAATCACCCTAATTTTAGTTGAAGATCCGATATGCAACCTCCTGCCCAATCTAGTACCCAATGGCAACCCGAAACAACCTCATGTAATGCACCTCAATAGTCTTTACCTTTGGAAGATATGTTTAAATCATTTATACAGATACATGCCAAGAGTGTGGAAGAGCAGGGCAAAATAAATCAACGGTTGTTAAAGGAGCAACAAGTGATCAAAGAGGAACAAAAGGTAATAAAGAGTCAACTCACCAAGTTGACTAGCTTCTTGACGATTCAAGAACAAGATTGCTTTCCTTCACAACCACAACCTAATCTAAGGGGACAACATATAGCACAAATCTCCGGACCTAAAAATCAAATGTTAGAGAGGTTAATGCCATAATAACCCGCAGTGGTAAAAAAATTGATGGGCCCACTCTACCATCAAACTTGAGCAACAAGGATAAAGCCCCCAAGGAACAAGAGGCCTATGATCATTATTCTCCACCGGTGCCTTACCCTCAAGCACTCCTTAAACCTAAGGAGATAAATTCAGCATTAAAAGGTAAGATTCTTGAACAACTTCAGCATGTTAAAATTAATCTTCTTCTTCTTCATGTCATAAAATAGATCCCCAGCTATGCTAAAGTCATCAAGGATCTATGCACACTCAAAAGGAAGCACAATGTGAAGAAGACGACATTCTTAACGGAGCAAGCAAGCGCAATAATTGACAGCACGACACCGCCCAAATATAAAGATTTAGGTTGTCCAACGGTGGCTTGCCAAATTGGAAACAAATCTTGTGGCCAAGCATTGCTGGATTTGGGAGCTAGTGTGAACCTCATGCCATACTCCATGTACTTGCAACTCGGTCAAGGTTAGATTAAACCAACCTCCATGATACTTCAATTAGCGGATAGATTGGTAAGAAAACCAAGAGGTATTGTAGAAAATGTTTTGTTGCAAATTAATAATTCATATTATCCTGTTGACTTTTTGGTTTTAGATACTGTTTCTATTGTAAATACGGAGTCCAAAATTCCTTTTATACTTGGAAGACCATTCCTTGCCACCGCCAATGCCCTTATTAATTGTAGGAATGGCCTAATGATATTATCATTTGGAAATAGGACTCTAGAGGTAAATGTTTTCCGAGTCTCAAGGCAGTCACATGAAGAGGATGAGTGTTTCGATACTTACATGATTGATAAGCTTAATTTGGAGGATTGGCACATTAAAGATAATTCTAACTCTTTGGAATTCATTCCTAATAATTTTGAATTCAATGATTCTTCAGTTTATCCTCGTGCCATTAATGTTGTTGATGTTTTTGATAAGCCACAAGAATTTATTAAGAAATCTTGGCAACCATGCTTTGAGGAGTTGCTTGAGAGAAGTCACATGGATGCGAAAATCAAATACCCTACTGCTGATAGTGAATGGGCAACACCAAGAACACTTGAGCTACATGCAGTGGACTTTAAGTATTCCTTGCCAAAAGATTAACATTGAGGCCATTGAGTTGGAGCCTCATCTTCAGCACCACAATGAGGCCAGCAGTGAGAGTGGTGCATTGTCTGGCTGAAGATGTAAAACTTAGCGCTCATGGGAGGCAACCCACAACATATCCTTTTATTTTTTTTACTATTTTTCATATTTATTTTTCTTGTTTATTATATTATTTTGCTGTTTTCCAGTTTTACTTTCGTATTTCTTTTTCAATGACAAAAATACAAAGCAGTTCAAATGGTGGAGCACAATTTTTAGCTTATGTGCACTTTTGGCTACAAAAGGAGTTTCCTTAACTTTTTCTTTTACATTGAGGACAATGCTTATTTTAAGTTGGGGGTGGAGGAAACATATTCCTGTTTTTTAATGTTTTTCATTGAACTGCTGGGTATCATTTTTCCCTTTTTGTTTGTTTTAAGCATGCTTTGTGTTAGTCTTAGAGTTAATTCACATGTCAATGATATGAACTTAATTGAGATTGCATATAACATTTAGAAGAAATTAAATCTTGCTTCAGTTTGAGAATAATTTAAGTGTCAATCTTGATTTAGTTTCAGACTCTAGTTTGTGGTAAGATTGTATGATTAGTCTAAAAACATTTAAAGAAGTTTTATGTATGATTGCTTTGTGAATAATTTTGCGGTCTCGACAAGCTCTAGAACTTATTTAACAATCACTTTAGGCGAATTCCTAGGATGCACACTACTTAGGATATGATATAGGCCATTTTTGAATCGTTTGAGCCTTCCAAACTTACCATTGCTATATTTATCACTAGTCACCCATTTGAGCCTTTTTCTTGAAAAAGAATTTGAGCCTTATTTCTTTCAATAGCCCATTTACTCACCATTATGAGCCTAAAATATTTTATCCTTACCTTCCTTTTAAAAGAACTTAGCTATACACATTTGTTGAGAAGCACTCAAGAGGAGTAAGGATGAAAGTATGAGGAAAAAAAATATTACTACCATAGCCCAAATACATGAAAAGAGATAAGTTGGGGGTTATGGAAAAGAACAAAAAAAAATTAATGAAAAAGGAGGTGAATGGTCTTATGTGCCAAAATAAAAAAAAGAAGTGAATTATGGCAAAGAAAGAAGAAAGAAAGAAAAAAATGGTGATTTGTTGAAAGAAATGCTCGAAAAATGGTTAGAAGAGTTGGGTATTGAAGTAAGATTATCCAGTGCTTAAAGTGTTGTGTTCAAAACAAAGAGATTAAGTTCTTTTATTTTTTGAATCCTTCCTGTTCTTTCTTAACCTTTACCTTAGCCTAACGTTACAAGCTTAGTAAAGACCTATTGATCCAATGTAGTGTGATTTTTCTACAATAGTGGAGAGTGATTCGAAAAGTGAGTCTATGGAGTTTGTTTTTGTGATTGATGTCACGCAATTTAATATATTTTAGAGGCCAAGACTTGTATTCATGAATGTTGTGCATAAAATCACCCGGGTGTTCGGATTAATGGATTGTGGTAAGATAGATGTTAAGAGTCAATAACAATTTTAAGATTGATGTTTAGATTACTTTTGGAATTGGGTGAAATATAATGATTCTATGTGCCGTGTGTTATGTGTGATTTTTGAGAAAAAAGAGAATTACTCTTGGTCTAACACTAACATTGCTTTACTTTGTTTTGATTCCCACCGTAGAATTCATCTCTTATTTTCGCTTGAATTGCTAAGGACTAGCAATTAGCTAGTTGGGGGTTGTGATGAGACTTATAAAATGCGCTTTAACAGTAGATTATTGTTAGTATTTTAGGGTTGATCTAGGTTTTTATTGAACTTTTATACCTTAACAATTCTAAAGTGTCATTCTTGGATCATTGATTTGTTTTGATGCATTTTCAGGTGTTTGGAGTCCAAAAGAAAGGGAAATGCTACCGTTGAATAAAGCACAAAGATCCCATGCATATCAGAGTGAAGGAGTGCTTTCGTAAGGAAAAATGAAGGGAAGAAAGTGTGTGTGCCGCGACTTGGAAAGGAGTTTCACTAAATTGCCAGTATTTCCCGTACAGATCAATCAACTTTACAAATTAAAATATATTGATGCAGGAAGAACCAGGAGATGAGCCATATATGTTTAGAAAGATCCGAAAGTATATTTTCTGGAGAATTTTATGGCTCATCAAAATGATTTTTCTAAAGAACGTTATGGCAGTTTTAGTAGACATAGGTCAGTCCAAAACAGCACCAGCCAGCACCGTAGCGCCCAGAACCTCCACATCTTGAAGCACCACCCAGCACTACGGTGCTCCTCAACAGCACCACGGTGCCCAGAAGCTCGCCCAATCCAGAACATGCCTAGAACCATTGTGCTCCATAGCAGCACCGCAGCGCGCACACGGATTTGCATCTCCGAGTTAGACTTTAATTAGGGTTTTAAACATTAGATTAAACCCAAGAACACCCTTGGACCCTTGTACTATAAATAGGTCACTTAGGATCTAAGAGAGGACATATTTTGACATACAATTGAAGGCCGAAAGCTTACGAAGGCTGCCCCATCAAAGTGATCAAGCATGAGCCCTATGGCTAACTAATCTTCAAGCAAGGCGAAGGGATGAATCCCTAGGTGTTGTTGTTCTTACTTTCTAGTCTTGATTCGGTTGTAAGGATTTAATGTTAGAACATTGTTTATGATTTATTCTTTGATCAAATAAGAAGAATTAGGGTTCATGTGACAGCTGCGCTTTTTATTCTTCTTATCTTACATTTTCTTAAACCAGTGATTGCATGCTTCTTCTCCATATAAGTCTAGTCTTGCTCTTCTTATATCAAGTTGTTCGGGTGTGATTGAGTCCGATAGATTTCTCTTTTAGGGTTGTCCATTACTGCGATATTGTCATGGTGATATATTTTCGTTTCTTAATAACTCTATAAGATAGGTCATGCGTGCTTGAATCGAAATCATTGAGTATTTCATAAGCAATTACATTAGGGTTTATATTTGTTCTTAATTGAATATTTGCCGATTGCTTGTTTGGGATGTGAAACTTGCAATCGAGATAAAAACAACTGAATCATGATTGGGATAAGGCAACGAACCTAGGGAGGATTCCTAGAACCTTGTTGCTTCTCCATAATATATTCACACAACTATTTACACAATTACTATCAAAACTCAAATTCTTTCATTTAATCTTTACCATTCGTGTTGAGGTTTACCTTCTTTTGTAGTTAACTTGTTTCCCTGTGGAATCGACACCCCAAAGCTGTGCTACAACTACCGCATTACTCTTTGGGCGTAATCAAGACCCGGCCCGGATCAAGGGGGATTCCGAAAATTTATTGTTTGTGAAACGTACCGGTACGTGGGGAGATGTCCCTGATGGATTATGATTGATTATGAGATGATACATTGCATTGCATCAAGTTGCATTGGCATACCATACATGAATTTGAATAACTTGGTCTGTAAGGGGGCATATGATATGTTTGGTTGTATGGATAAAATGTGATATTTTGATTGACTATAAAATAACGATTGCAAGTTGGTTGTGGGTTTTATAGGACCGTATTATGATTACTAAGACTGTTGTTTTGCAATGTGCTAAATGACTATGTATACGAACAAATAAAGTAGGAAGGAAACAGAAATATTAATAAGCCCTCAACTTTTTCTAACCAGTGATTACTTTGTGCAGTGTAAGAACTCACTAAGCTTTATTGTTCACCCTTCCTTCCTCTTTATAACCTTTCAGGTAAGCTTCCAGGTGATATCAGATTTTAAGTAGTGAATCTTTGAAGTTCAATGAAGTTTTAGGTGGGTCCACGAGCGTTACATTCTTGGTCAAGCCTTTTTTTTAGTATTATATTATATATTAGGTGTGAAGTTGTAAACTGTTGGCTGTGTCTCTTTAGACACCTTGAAAAGCTACAACCTTATAGTTGTAATAACTGTATGATATTAACTATATATATATATATGATGTTGTTCTGTTGTAGTATATATTTGTGTATCTAGGTGCTCGATTCTGAAAGGTAATTGACACCGTCCTGAGTGGGCCCGCTCAGGATGGGTCGTTACATTGCCATTTCTTGGGTTAATTATAAAACAACTATGCGTGTCCCCTTGTTCTGGTACATTTCTATCTTTTTTTATATATTTTGAAAAGTAATTTTTTTCTTATTTCCAATATTATGTTGAAAAAATGAAAAAAAAAGAATGTTGTTTTCCATATTATGTTAAGAAGGTGCAAATTGTTGAGGAAATTATAAAGAAAAATGGAGAAAAAATGAAAAACATTTACCACAACGTACTAAATGTACCAAGGCATTTAGGACATAAATATATGGGAAATTGACTCTTTCAGCTCGTGTTTTACTGTTTCAAAATTGAGACTCGTGTACTAAGTCATTAAAGCTAGAAATCTAAATAAAAAATATGCCATGATAGAACCCTACACTTAGTGCTTGCGCAGGTTTAACGAAGCCAAATCTGTTCGGAAGGACAAATTTGGCTTTGCAAATGTGCCTTTGAGACGCTAATCGAGGATGAGATTATTAATTACAGAAGAATTGTAAATGATTATCTTCAATGCGATATCAATATTGTAAAAGCAAGTCCTAAGGTGCTAAGTTGTTTGTAAACCAAAAAATCATGGAAAATTAAGTTGTCTGAAAATATTTTCTTCTTAAGAAACGGAGAAGCAAGTTATTTTGAACAATAATTTGGCTAACGTTTAACAATAATTTGATGTATTTGCATCATTTGACTGTAGAAACGGAAGTACAACAAAACATCACACAAGAGAGCCCATAACCAAGTCTCAAAATTCACTTTAGAGCCTGCAAACTAGAAAAAAAATTTAAACAGTGTAAGAGAAAAAAAAATTTGATAGACCAAATGGGAAAAATGGAAAGAAGAGAGAGAGAGATGATTTTCATGTAAATAGAAAACTTTATTTAGGAAATAAGACCAAAATTATCCTATTTTAAGAATTAATATTTTTTAAAAGGCCCCTATTAAAGTAAAAACTCTTAAAAGTGCTTAGTTGTCTGTGAGCCTTATTTTGGAAATAAGATCAAAACAATCTTATATGAAGAATAGATATTTTTAAAAGGCCTCTATTAAGGAAAAACTCTTAAAAGTGCTTAGTTGTCTGTGAGTCCACCGTAAATATTGAACTAGCTAGGATAAGAATCTGGAGCTATATATACATTGTTAAAGCAATCTTTGGTTCCTACGACAAAGCTATATTTTAGTGCAGCTACACACTGTAGATTCATGATCAATAAAAAATATGTTGAAGATGATACTGACGACGATAGTTTCCAGTCAAGTCCTATAAGGTTAATTTTGATTTTTTTCATCTCTCCTTTATCTTGTACACTCATGCTACCATTCACAATGTTCTTGGTCATGCAAACTTGACTTTTTAAGCTTTTTCTTTTTGAATCATGACTTCCAGATATCAGATATCAGATCAGTGATTTATCATATACAATTTGCCTCTGGTAAGAAATCTTTTTCTTTCTTTTGCTTTCAGAAGTACTTTGATTTCATATTCCATTGTCTTCATTAATTTGTCTGCAATTTTTTTTAACTACAAAAAAATAGAATTTATTATTGAGCATCAAAGCTGCAAAAATTAAACCCAATCATCTAGCAGGAGAGTTAACTAGTGAACATCCTAACCATCTGGATCCCAAACAAACCAGTAAAAAAATCAATGGATAAAGATATCAGTTTTTTTCATCACCATTACACAACCAAAACAACCCCAAAATGAGCATAAACAAATAATATGCAAGCATTGTAATTCTCCATTGAAGCATACTCTTCCTAATCTCTCATTTCCATTCGGTAGATTTTTTCAATCATATCATTTTCATTCTTTGCAGAGTGGGAACCCTTATCCTCTTCTTTGGAAACAACATCCTTGGACAGAAGAAGCGATGGAAATCACCTCAAGATGCCCAGGTGGTGATCTTCCAAACACCAAGTCTAGAATGACTTGTAATGAACAGAAATAAACCAATCAAAGGAAGAACACAACAATTGTTATCGAGGTTTGGCAAATGTCTACGTCCTTATGAGCTACTCCGAGCTCTCTGCACTAAATCAATGAGTTCTTATAATTACAGCAACACCTCTTCAAGAATCTTCTTATTATTGAAGAACAAAAGAAGAGAAAAGAAAGTGATAAGGACTAGTGTTTCCCTCGAACTTTCCCCAAGAAAATTCCAATTACAAAGCCCTTGAATCCCTCTTCTTGTATGTTCTCTCTCTAAACAACCAGCCTCTCTTGAATGAGATCTATTCTAGTGCCTCTCTTGTGTTTTGTCTCTTTGCACTCTCACACTTGCACTTGAATTCTCTTGTATGATGATATTGTATATTGTGTTTTTTGATTGAAGCTAGATGACCCTTTATATAGTGCACCAACTTCTTGAACCAATCTTTGAGATCAATCTCAACCCTTAGATCTCAAGAACCAAGGACTCATGGCTCTCTAAGAATCTAAGTAAACCTGTGTGTTTTAACCATGTTTCACGCACTATCTCAAAGTGTCCAAAATGAACCTTCAGGTGTGCCTGGCGCTGCGGCCGAGAACAGGGCTGGCCGCAGTGCACACAAGGCCAGAAACCTCCCATGTGCTGGGCGTCGCGGCGCACAGCCCTGTGCCACCTTGTGCCATGGCGCACACCTGGTGGAGGCCAACTTCTCCCTTGCTGTAGGCTACTACTCACACTCCTTGTGCTGTGGCTCAGAACACTACTGAAGCTTCTCTTCAACCCGTTTAATCCTTAGATAAATACCAACAATCTCTACCTTTGTCTAAGCGATTAAACCCGAACCCATTATGCAGAGAACTCAGGATCCAAACTCAACTTGAGTCACCAATACAACCGACTCCAATCCTAAGAAGTCCAAGGCAATGATTGAACTTACTTAGAGGCAGAACTTTAGTACCTAAATCTGCAGGATTTTCTTCTGTTGCGACTTTGTCCACATGAATGCATCCTTTCGTAACATTTTCCGAATGAAATGATACCGAACATCCATATACTTAGTCCTCTCATGGAACACTGGGTTCCTACACAAATGCAACACACTTTGGCTATCCAAATACACCACCACCTACTCTTTTAGGACCTTTAACTCTTCCAACAACCCTTTCCACCACATAGCCTCCTTAATGGCTTCCGTAGCCGTTATGTACTCAGCCTCGGTTGTTAAGAGTGCTACCACCGGATGCAACTGAGCCTTCCAACTTATACAACATCCATTTGTTGAAGAAGTAGGAAGTAATCGATCTTCTTTTATCTCAGTCTGCTCCATAGTCCGAATAAGTATAATCCTCTAAATAGATGGACTTACCCCTCTTCTCATAAACCAACCCCACATCCAGGCTTCCCTTCAAGTACTTCAGCAACCACTTCATCTCAAGCCAATGCTCCTTTCTGGGATTACTCATAAACCTATTGAGAACACTTATTACATGAGCAATGTCGGGTCTAGTGCTTACCATCATGAACATGACTGATCCAACCGCATAAGAGTAAGGGACCTTTTCCATTTCCTTCTTACCCTCATCCAATCTCGGAAATTGATCACTGGAGAACTTGAAATGACCAGCAAGGGGAACCTTCACTAGTTTGCTATCTTCCATAGAAAACTTAGTTATCATCTTTTCTATGTAGGAAGTCTGAGAAACCTTCAATCTGTTTCTCTCCCTTTCTCGGATTATACTCATTCCAAGGATCTTTTGTGCATGGCCAAGATCCTTCATCTCAAACTCCGAACTGAGTTGAGACTTCAACTTTTTTATCCTCTCCTTGCTGTTCCCAATCAATAGCATATCATCGACACAGATGAGGATAATCACCATTTCATCCACCTTGTGCCCCTTGTAGTACAAGCACGAATTATAGTAGCTCCTTATGAAACCCAAGCTAATAACAAAGGAATTTAACCTCTTATTCCATTGCCGAGGTGATTGCTTCAGGCCATAGAGAGATTTCTTCAATTGGCACACCAGATCTCCCTGCCTTCCTTCCTCATAGCCTTTGGGTTACCTCATGTAGATGGTCTCATCAAGTTCTCCATATAAGAATGCTATCTTAACATCGATTTGTTCGATTTCCCAATTAAATTGGAACACCATTGCTAACACTATCCTTATCGTCTTGTATTTCACAACCGGTGAGAATATTTCGGTGAAATTTATGCCTTCTCTTTATGTGAACCCCTTCACCACCAGCCTAGCCTTATACCAGACTTCATCCCCTGGAGGGTTCCCTTCTTTGATCTTGTAAATCCATTTCAAATCCATAACCTTCTGTTTTTCTAGTTTGGGCACCAATTCCCAAGAGTTGTTCTTCCTCAAAGAATCAATTTCTTCCTCCATAGCTAGCTACCACTTTGACGAATCCTTACATTCCATGGCATCCATGTAAGTTTCTGGTTCAACCACTCATTCTGAATAAGGAGCTGTTACATTAGCATCCACAAAACCATATCTCAAAGGTGGTCTAACCACCCTCCTTTCCCTGTCCTTTGTGAGCTAATAGCCATTTTGACTTGCTGCATCATCCTCTTCTAGTTCAGCCTCCTTGTGAGTGTCCTGAGCTTGGCCTTCATCAATGAGCTGTACCTAGTCTGAACCCTCTTGCCTTCCTTTCTCTACCTGAACTGAATTTTCCTTGACGCCGTGCTCCACAAATACTGAACTGGTTTGCTCACTATCCCCTGCAGGGCTAGTTTTCTCCAAATAGGGAAATAACAATTCATTGAAAATGATTTCCCTACTTATTATGAGTTTAGTCCCTTTTGGCTCTAAGGACCACAACCTATACCCTTTAACCCCATCACCATACCCTAGTAACACACATTTTCTAGACCTTGGGCTAAGTTTATCATCCTTTTGGTGTGCAAACACAGCACATCCAAAAGTTCTAAGGTTGCTCAACTCAGGGGGTTTCCCACTCCGCATCTGCTCAGGAGTCTTAAGGTCTAAAGCCCTAGAGGCTGATATATTAACCAAATATGCAGCAGTAGACACAGCTTCCTCCCAAAAAACATTTTGGTAAACCGGACCCAATTAACATGTACCTAACCTTTTCCATGAGGATCCTATTCATCATTTCAGCAACTCCATTTTGCTGAGTGATTTTCACAACTGTTCTATGTCTTAGAATCCCATTTAACTCACAGAATTTATCAAAATACTTATTAAAAAATTCTAACCATTATCGGTTCTTAACACCTTAACTACCATGCTCGTTTGAGTTTCCAGCAACTTTTTTCACACCACAAAATTATTCAAAGCATCTGATTTATTTTTAAGCAAATAAACCAAAACCTTTCTAGAATAATCATAATCAAAGAAAGAAAGTAACGATTACCTCCTTCTGTTGGTGTTCGTGCTGGACCCCAAAGATCCGCATGAATGTAGTCAAGAACATCGTTAGACTTGTGCACTCCAGTGTTGAAGCTGACCCGATGTTGCTTCCCAAGAATGCAACTCTCGCAGAAATCAAGTTTCTCTATCTTGTCACCATCAAGTAGACCATTCTTGCTGAGAACTTGCAGGCCCTTTTCGCTCATGCGTCCCAAGCGATTGTGCCAAAGGGCTGCCTTATCCATCTCAGCCATCAAGCTTACTGCTTGATCCTTGATGTCCGTGTCTCCGATCATCTCATAGAGACCATCCTTTATTGCTGCTTTGATCACTATCAAAGATCCCTTGGTTACCTTGATCTTTCCTCCCTCTGCTCTGTATGTGTACCCCATGGAATCTAACTGCCCCAATGAGATCAAATTTCTTCTCAAATGCAAAAGATACCACACATTCCACAGCAGCCTTATGACTTATCAAACATCCTCAATTGGATGTCTCCTATCCCCCTCACTTGGCAAGAAGTATCATTCCCTAAGAAAACTTTTCCATCATTGGTTTCCTTGAACTTCTTGAACCAATCCCTGTGAGGGCACATATGATAAGTGCACCTGGAATCCAAAATCCATTTCTCGCTGTCTTACCTTCTACTCACATTTGAGCGCATAACAAGAACATCAACTTGATGTTCTCCTTTGGCAACCGAAGCCTCTCCATTGTTGGTATGGCTTCTTCCTCGCTTATCCCATAACTTCTTGCAATCTTTCTTGAAATGACCCTCCTTATTGCAGTAGTAGCATCGCCTTCCTCTAAAATTTGGTTTGAAATGCGATCTCCTATGGCTCTGCCCTCTGCTGTTGTGCGTTTATATACCTAAATAAATAGGTGAATAATCATACTAGTTATACTTGCAAGTGCACAAGGTCATCAGTGTAGTCTAGTGTGCAAAAGCAAGGTCATCTCCACAGGGATTGGTAAAGTTGCTTTTAGAATCAGTTTCTCTAAAGTAAAAAGAGATAAATAACTGTTGGAAGGAGATTTGATAATAATAAAGACATAGGGCTTTGATATCCACCACTAGTCATACTTTCCCAATTTGTATAAGGTATCAGTGCACTAGCCTTATTATGTATACCTATTGGTTGCCAACCTAAGGGCATGGTATCTACTCCTTAAGCTATTGATTTCCCTAAGCAACGAGTTAGGCATGGTATCTACTCTAACTCTTTTCTTCCTTAAGGGATTCAGCATGGTATCTGCTTGAGTTGTTCCTTAAGAAAACATAAGTACTATGGAAATCGACAACCACATGAGACCTAGGGCATGGTATCTACTCCCGGTTTCCCATGTTGATTAACCCGGGTATCCAGATAAGACATCCCTTGTTACTAATGTTAGACCTAGGACTCGGTCATCCAAATTGATCTAACTAACCAATCCAAACCGCATGCATACATTGGCCATACACATACATATGAGGAATTTAAATAAGCACAGGCATTAATCAAGTTAAGCAACATAATAAAGGCTATTGGCAAAGATTTTATCAATGAATATAAATATGGGAATGCATAACTAGGGCTTCAATCGAGCCCTTATAAGAAAGTTAGTTACACATACTATCTGAAGTAAACATTATAAATAAACTAAACATTAAAGGAGAAGAATAAACCCAAGAGAAGAGGCGTCAATTCTCTCCCAAGCTCTCAACTCCAAGTAAAAGAAAAGAGAAAAGTGTTTTCTATCTGAGCTGTGTTTTTTTTGTGTGTGAGTTACAAGTGTATTTATAGGTCTTTGAGAAGTCCTAAAAGACCCATGAGTTCCTAAACCTTCCTAAAACGAAAATTCTATTATTTCCAAAATAGGGTTCTGCAGTTTACTGTTCAAGCCCGTACATGTGCACTCGATCGCATATGTCTTGCGTTTAATCGCAGTGTGCGCTCGATCCTTCATGTGTGCGCATAATTGTAATGTGGGTTCGATCACATTGCATGGCGCGATCGATCACAATTTGTCCAGAGAATGCTCCAGGGATTCCAGATTTCTTCCTTTAAGTGCCAAAACTGCTTCTTTTTCTCCAAAACCCTATAAAAACATGTATAACACACAAATAGAGTAAAAGAGACCAAATTAATGTAATTAGGGACCTAAAAAATGTAAATAAGGGGGCTTAAATATGAATATTTAAGCATCTATCACACTCCCAAACTTACATATTGCTAGTCCCTTAGCAATACTAAATTAAAAACTAAAACGAAAAAACATAGATAAATCCAATGTTCACAGTGTCAATCAAAAGTCTAGATTTTACACAAAACTATGATGCGCATTCATGAGCAAGCTTAACAAATGTAAACATATTTTTTTGCAATGATTAAGAGTTTTGAACGTATATCATATTCATGAGGTAGTTTAAGACATCACAAGTTTGACTTTTGTGTGTGGTGACTAGCACACAAAAGATTGGGCTTCCAATAAATTCAAACATGTAGTGTTTCGATGACTTAAGATTCACCAAACTTCCTATTAGAGTCAACAAACATGGCATAGACTTTTATTTGCAAGAATTGTTTTTTTTTTTTTTTTGCCACGTTAGTTCCCTTAAGCATTCTTGTTGACTCGTGTAACGAGCATTTAGCCAATGACTCCCAAACCTGATGGTTTTAGGGCATTAGGTGTAAAGACACCCCTAAGGACTTACTAGCTCGAGCCAATAAGGCTACGAAACTAACTGGTTTTAATGCTACTATTAGAATTTTCCACCTTTTGACATGACACTCAATGCTTACTGAAGCAAGAGGGCCAGTTACTCAGCGGAAGATTCTTTTTTTAATGACCACTTAGAATTTTTCACCTTGTGACGTGACACTCAATGCTTACTGAGGCAAGAGGGCCAGTTACTCGGCGAAAGATTTGTTTTTATTGATCATTAGGAGTATTTTTTTTCTTTTGAGCACTAATTAATCTTTTCTTTTTTTATATGCCAAAATGTCAATCTAATAGGTCATCTAGTTCATAGTCAAGCAAAAGAAACATACAAATCCAAATAACATGTCATACCCCATACGATCATGTGCTAATGTGCTTGTGATAGTTTAAACTAAACTTGTGAATTCTTAAATGCCTAAAGGGCAGTGATCTAGGTTCAAAACTTGATTATTGGCCTATATGTTCAAAGTGTTAAGCTCGCTGATGAAGTCGAATCATACAATTTTGTTTTAGATTATAAAAAAAAAGTTTATTGGACAGAACGAACATGCATTTATCTATGAAAATAGCAATAAAACAAAAACAAAAATGTAGGACATAATGAGTGTGTGAATGTGTCCCCATACCCCCAAACTTAAAATGCACATTGTCCCCAATGTGTGAGTATCATGGAAGGATCTGACCTGGGAGATGGAGAGCTATATGGCTGGCATGGCTTGTAGTATACCCCAAAAATTCAGCTGGATGCACTGACACTGTCCTTGAAAAAGAAAGAAAAACAAATATAAAATGGAAAACAAGTAAGAAACAATAATAGAAAAGTAAACTAGAAAAGACTAAAAATAACATAAACTATAAAAAGGATATGCATTGGGGTGCCTCCCATGAGCGCTAAGTTTAACGTCTTCAGCCAGACGTGATATCCTCTCACTGTTGATCATCAGGTGGTGCAGTCGAAGAGGTACCGGGGTGTCGGAGGTAGGCGATCAAGAATGGCTTGCAAGATAGCCTCCTGTCATGCTAACCGTGCCTCCAAACTATCCATGCGCTGATGCATGAGTGTGGTAGCAGCAGAGACCTCACCTCGAAAGGAGGACAACTCAGTTAGAAAGTGCTCGAACTCGGTAGGTCCCATGTCTGAATGGTCCTTCTCACGTACTGGGCTAATGATCGGGGTCTCGGTCTCCACGCGATCGTCCTCAACTCGCTCAGCTACTGGAGCGGGTGCCGGGAGTCTTCGTGGCATATGCGAGATGCTGTGTGTCCACTGAGCCTTCCCGAAGAAGGGATGCTCTCGCACTGGCCCATCGCTGTGGGTCCCCTTAATCCCCTTCTTCTTGAGGATAAAGGTGAGTAGGAATGGGAAAGGGAGGCCCCAAGCATTGGCCGTGGTGGTCTGACGGCCATACACGTGATCCCAAAACTTGTGTAACTGGCTCCAAATGACAGCTGGGATGGAGTACCAGTGGCCTTTATGGAAGGCATATATAGTCTGGAGAAACTGGTCTCGCCGCTGTGTCTTGTGCCCCAATGGACACACGTTACGCTACAGGATCGCATCAACAAGCCACAGTCAGGGAGACAACTTGGACCGGTTGGCTGCATTGTTATACCTGTCGGCATACTGGCCAGCGCATATGTCCGTGATGATCTCGGCCAGGGCAAAGGACTCTGGCTGCTCCTTGATATCAATGTCCTCAGGAGGGGACTCATCGGTGCAATGAAGAGCAGCGACGATATCGACAGTAGTCACCTCGATAGGCATGCCCCAGACTGAAAAGGTGAGGACTCCCAGTCTGCTGCAGTTAAAAGAGAGATGCTCATAAAACTGGACTACGAGCTGGGAGTAGGCAGTAGAACACACCGGCTTAAACAGCCTCTTCAACCCTCGATGTCGGAATTCTTGGACGGCCCATTGAGTGGCGTCCATGTGCCGGAATACATCATCAATGGCGAACGAGGTCTCAAATAAAAGCTCGCGCTGGTCGATGCTGGGCCGAGATGACGAAGCACAGCTGCTAGATGCACCGGAGGTGGAAACTGATGGTCTTGAAATGATGTGCTCTGGATTCTGCCTGATTTGCGATCGATCTCAATGATGTGCGCTCGATCGCACACTAGACTATGAGCTCGATCGCAGATACCGTGCGCTCGATCGCACACGGTCAGGCTTTTCGTCGAACAGCTTGTGTGCACCAAAAAGACAAGCTATGGTTTGCAAGTGTGGAACTTGTTCCTACCCCCTGCAAACGAACAATCACACAATCATACACAAAATAACATATATGTATAATGCATTGCACAGTTTCTATTATTAAAATTCGTGTGTGTGTGTAAAGTACCTTGTGGATTAATGGGGATGAGAATGGAGTAAATAGTGGTTGACGGTGATGGAGGCAATGGATGGTGACAGAGGGTGGTGGAGATGGAAGGGGTGATGAATGCTGCTGTGTGGTAATGGTGAGAAGGAGTGGTGCAAGTGGAAACGAGAGTGTCTGAGGGCAAGTGCGCGAGCGAGTAGTGACAAAGGAGTGAGTGAGTGTGAGTGAAATTTCAGACTTATAGCTAAACAACTGTCTGCCGCGAGTGCGCTCGATCGCACACGGGTTGAGCTCGATTGCATCTGAGCGCTCGAACAAGTTTGAAGGACATGCTCGATCGCACACCTGCTCTCGATCGCACTGGGGAATGCGATCGATCGCAAGCAGGGCACATGGGCACAAATAAAAACTTACCCTAGCTGAAAAATGATAAATTATTGAAACAATACAACCTTACCATTTGTTAGTGGCCTCAATACCACTAACCTTACCAGAGGTGCTTAAGCTTAATAGATGATCAAATTTTTACTCTGCTCAAGCACTCTCTTGCTACCGTGCTAGTTGTTTGGAAGGAGGCACTTAGAGTCCACCTCTTGGAGCTCTACTGCTTGTGTGTCAGCTGTATACTGTATTGATTCAAGTGCCAAATCTTCATCTCTTGGAGGAATGTTAATGTCGAGGTAAGGCTTGGCTCTGTGTCCATTGATTGTAAAGGGTTGATTTCCGTTGGGGCCACAGACTTCTAATGCACCATGAGGGAAGACCTTGGTGACCATGTATGGACCGTACCATTTGGATTTTAGCTTGCCTGGGAACAGCCTCAATCGTGAGTCATATAACAACACCTTTTGTCCTACATGGAACTCCTTCTGGGCTAATTGTTTGTCATGGTAAACTTTTGTCTGTTCCTTGTACAACTTTGCATTCTCATAGGCATCATATCTTAATTCTTCAAGCTCATTTAGATGCAGTTTCCTTTTCTCACCCGCTTACTTCATGTCGTAGTTGAATTGCTTAATGGCCCAATATGCTCGATGCTCTAATTCCATCGAGAGATGGCATGCTTTTCCAAAGACTAGGCGGTAGGGAGACATGCCAATTGGAGTCTTATAAGCTGTCCTATATGCCCATAGAGCATCATTTAAGCGTAGAGACCAATCCTTTCGGTTAGGCTTCACAGTCTTTTCTAATATTCCCTTGATCTCTTGATTACTAATCTCCACTTGGCCACTGGTTTGAGGATGATATGCAGTGCCAACTTTATGAGTGATCCCATACTTCTGGAGTAGTTCGGCAAAAGAACGATGATGAAAGTGACTGCCCCCATCACTGATGATTGCTCTTGGAGTTCCAAACCTAGTAAAAATGTTAGCCTGCAAAAACTTGATAACTACTTTGTGATCATTAGTCCTTGAGGGGATAGCCTCGACCCATTTAGACACATAATCCATGCCCATAAGAATATATAAATAACCAAATGAGTTAGGAAATGGTCCCATGAAATAAATGCCCCATACATCAAAAATTTCTACTATATGAATATTTTGTAAGGGCATTTGATTTCGGGAAGAGATGTTACCTGTCCATTGGCATCTATCACATAAGCTACAAAAGGAGAAAGCATCTTTAAATAGGTTAGGCCAATAAAAACCATATTGGAGTACCTTAAGAACTGTTCGTTTTGCCCCAAAATATCCTCCATAAGCAAACTGGTGGCAGTGTTGCAATAAGCTAAAGTGTTCCTCATCTGGGATACATCGTCTGATGATTTGATCGGGGCAAGCTTTGAAAAGATAAGGATCATCCCAATAGTAATGTCTTGACAGAGATATCAGCCGTTTCTTTTCTTGAGTAGTCATGCCTTTCTTGTCTTTGATCTCTAAATCGAATTCTTGTAGGAGGAGTACCCATCTGATTAGCCTAGGCTTTGCATCTTTCTTATTGATTCTTTGACCTAAGACAGCTCCCAAGGCGAAGTCACTGGCATCACACATTAATTCGAAAGGGAGATTCCAATATGGTGCCATCATTATTGGGGCAGAGGTGAGAACATTCTTCAAGGTGTTGAAAGCTTGCATACAATCATCATTCCATTCAAACTTGGTATTATTAGTTAATAATGCACAAAGAGGTCTCGAGATTTTGGAGAAGTCCTTGATGAATCTTCTATAAAAACCGGCATGTCCAAGGAAACTTCTAATGCCATTGATCGTGAGAGGGGGAGGTAGCTTTGAAATGATGTCAATCTTAGCTTTGTCTAACTCAATACCTTTGTTTGAGATGGAGTGACCCAACACAATACCTTGTTGAACCATGAAGTGACATTTCTCCCAATTCAGTACTAAATTACTCTCTTCACATCTCCTTAGGACATTTTCCAAATGATTCAGGCACTCATCGAAATTAGATCCAAAGACACTAAAATGATCCATGAACACCTCAATATATTTCTCTACCATATCGGAAAAAATTCTAATCTTACATCTTTGAAAAGTGGCTAGTGCGTTGCATAAACCGAATGACATTCTTCTATAAGCAAATGTACCGAAAGGACATGTGAATGTAGTTTTTTCTTGATCCTCAGGTGCTATGGCAATTTGGTTGTATCCACTATACCCATCCAAGAAGCAGTAATAGCTGTGACCGGCTAACCTCTCTAGCATTTGATCAATGAATGGCAGGGGAAAATGGTCTTTTCTAGTTACTTTGTTTAATCTCCGGTAATCAATGCATACTCTCCAACCCGTTGTTTTTCTTGTAGGTATGAGCTCCTCATTTTCATTCTTTACCACGGTAATCTCACTCCTTTTAGGAACGACTTGGACCAGACTCACCCATTTACTATCCGATATAGGGTAAATGATGCCAACATCTAGTAGCTTCAATATCTCGGCCTTTACTACCTCCTTCATGTGTGGGTTAAGTCTTCTTTGAGCATCTCGAGTGGGCCTTGCTTCTTCTTCAAGGTAAATATTATGCATGCACTTTGCTTGACTTATCCCCTTAATGTCAGCAATGGTCCACCCAATGGCAGTTTTATGCTCCCTAAGAACTCTTAACAGCTTCCCTTCTTCCCCATTACTCAAGTTAGCAGCTACAATCATAGGTAAAGTCTCATTTTCTCCTAAGTAGGCATATGTTAAATGCTCAGGTAGCTGCTTTAGTTCCAATGTTGGTGCCTGCACAATGGATGGAAGAAGAGTAGTATTAGTGGGTTTGAGAGATTCAAATGGAGGAGGATACATACTGGAGTATTTTGGAGAGGTCGCAAGAAGGTGCACAACTGTGATGATGTCATCAGTAACATCTTCATATTCTTGCTCAATATCCATCTCCGTGAAGCTATGAGTGAGAGTAGTTTCTAATGGATCAATGTGTTGGACCTAAAAAGCTTGCTCAACAAAGTCTTGTATCATACAAACATTAAAGCATTCCAAGTCATCTTGAGGAAATTTTATTGCATCAAATATTTTAAACTCTATTTTCTCACCATTGATTTTCATACTTACTATACCCTTTTTTACACAGATCTTAGTGTCAGCAATTCTCATAAATGGTCTCCCTAATATGATAGGCAAAGGTAATGGCATAGGGCATTCCTCCATGTCTAATACAATGAAATCAGCAGGTAAAATGAACTCACCAACTTTCACTAAGACGTCCTCGAGAATACCCCTAGGTCTTTTAATACTCCTATCTGCCAATTGTAAGGTAATAGAAGTCGGTTGTAGCTCCCCCAAACCTAGGGTTTCGAATACCGTGTAAGGTAGCAAGTTTACCCCCGCTCCTAAGTCTAGCAATGCCTTGTCAAATAGCTGATCACCTATTCTACAGGGAATAGTAAAACTACCCGGATCTTTCAGTTTTGGTGAGAGTTTTCTTAGCAGTACAACACTTACCTCCTCAGTTAATGCTACAGTCTCATGCTCTTGAAATTTTATTTTATGAGTGCAACAATCTTTTAAGAACAAGCATAGGCAGGTATTTGGTGAATTGCATCTAATAATGGAATATTAATTTCAACTTTCCGCAAGGTTTCAAAAATATCAAGTAGTTTATTGTCTTTCTTTTGTTTTACTAACCTTTGCGGGAAGGGTGGTGCATTCACCTTCTCCGTCTCACTTACCCTTGATGTTGATGGTGTCTCTTTGGATGTAGTTGGAGATTCCTCAGATCCGATCACTTTGCCATTTCTCAATGTTGTGACAGCCTTTAGTTGTTGATGCCCCCCAGGGTTGGGTAATGTTTGAGCTGGGAGCTCCCCTTGCTTTCTGCCACTGAGCTCTTTAGCTAGTTGTCCCATTTGTACCTCTAGTCTTTGAATTGCTTGCTCATGTGCCACATTAGTTTGTTTTTGCTGAGTCATGAACTATTCTTGTGACGTCACCAGTTGTCTTACTAGACTTTCGAGGTCGTTCTTCTTTGGTTCTGGAGTAGCATAAGCAGTGGGAAGGGGGTTTCGTTGCTGTCCTTGATTGTTCTGGTTGTTTCTCCATGTGAAATTTGGGTGGTTTTGCCATCCAAGGTTGTACGTGTTGGCATATGGGTTATTCTTCGGTGGATAGTTGTTAGGCCCCACGTAGTTAGCTTGTTCCGGATCTGTAGATGAATACAAAGGACACGTATCAGTATTATGGTCGTATTGAGAACAAATTGCACATACCTAGAGTGGAGTAGATGGTAGGCTGGATGAGGCTTTTTTAGTAGTCATGGCTTTTACAATCATATCTAGTTTTCTCTCCATTGCTGCCATTTGAGAGGAAGATCCTTCATTTCCATTTACCTCATACATACCCTTCCCCTTGGTCACATGTCTATCTCGAGAGGAGAATTTTTGGGTGTGCTCGCTGAGGGTTTCGAAGAGCTCCATTGCTTCTTCACTGCTTTTCTCCATCAGGACACCTCCACAACCTGAATCAACAATACATTTGTTAGTATCATTTAAACCTTCATAGAATGCTTGTACCAGTTCATCTTGAGGCAGGTTGTGGTGTGGGCATTTTAGTAGCAGCTCGTTGAAGTGTCCCCATGCTTCGAAGAAGAGGTCCCCATCCTTTTGTTGGAAGGACTGGATCTCCTTCCTCATTTGTCTCGTCTTTTGGGCTGGGAAGAACTTCTTCAGGAACTTGCTTGCCAACTCCTCCCAAGTGTGGATGGAAACTGCAGGCAAAGAATTATACCAAATTTTAGCATTATCTTTCAAGGAAAAAGGGAACAGAATTAACCTTATTCCTTCTTGGTCTAGTCCTTGTATGTGCTGGAACTTGCAAAGATCAAAAAATTCTCGGAGGTGCAAGTGTGGATCTTCGTTAGGAGTGCCTCTAAAATGAGTCAAAGCATTCAAGATTTGCGGAGATATGTAATAATTTCCCACCACCTCAGGTTGATATGCGATGCATGATGGTTGAACAATGTTCCGAGGGATGAATGAGTGCATCATCGGTACTCGTGCAGGTGGTTGCTGGTTCTCGAGCTGTTCCTCCATTTGTGTTTCGTTCTCGACTTATTCTTCGTTCTCCTCGCAATTTTTCTTTAGCTTTTGTCGGATAGTCCGTTCAAGCTCGAGATCGAGGGGAAAGAATTCTGGATGTCAGGATCGAAGTTCGTGCATAAATCAGTAAAAATTGGCTTCAGTGTAGCAGTGTAACTCTGCTGCTCGGGTAACTCTCTGCTCTAAATGCGCTCGATCGCATAGAAGGTTGTGATCGATCGCTAGTACCACAGAAAGTGTGAGTTAGGGTTTGATGTGCCTGAAACAGAAAACAATTTAATTAGGTTTGATGAAAAATAAAGATAGTAAACAAAAAATAGCGTAATAATAATGAAAGTAATTCTAAAAGGAACTTTTAGCACAATCCTCGGCAACGGCGCCAAAAACGTGTTGTGTGTTTATATACCTAAATAAATAGGTGAATAATTATACTAGTTATACTTGCAAGTGCACAAGGTCATCAGTGTAGTCTAGTGTGCAAAAGCAAGGTCATCTCCACAGGGATTGGTAAAGTTGCTTTTAGAATCAGTTTCTCTAAAGTAAAAAGAGATAAATAACTGTTGGAAGGAGATTTGATAATAATAAAGACATAGGGCTTTGATATCCACCACTAGTCATATTTTCCCAAGTTGTATAAGGTATCCGTGCACTAGCCTTATTATGTATACCTACTGGTTGCCAACTTAAGGGTATGGTATCTATTCCTTAAGCTATTGATTTCCCTAAGCAACGAGTTAGGCATGGTATCTACTCTAACTCTTTTCTTCCTTAAGGGATTCAACATAGTATCGGCTTGAGTTGTTCCTTAAGAAAACATAAGTACTATAGAAATCGACAACCACATGAGACCTAGGGCATGGTATCTACTCCCGGTTTCCCATGCTGATTAACCCGGGTATCCAGATAAGATATCCCTTGTTACTAATGTTAGACCCAGGACTCGGTCATCCAAATTGATCTAACTAACCAATCTATACCACATGCATACATTGGCCATACACATACATATGAGGAATTTAAATAAGCACAGACATTAATCAAGTTAAGCAACATAATAAAGGTTAGTGGCAAAGATTATATCAATGAATATAAATATGGGAATGCATAACTAGGGCTTCAATCAAACCCTTATAAGAAAGTTAGTTACACATACTATCTGAAGTAAACATTATAAATAAACTAAACATTAAAGGAGAAGAATAAACTCGAGAGAAGAGGCGTCAATTCTCTCCCAAGCTCTCAACTCCAAGTAAAAGAAAAGAGAAAAGTGTTTTCTATCTGAGGTATGTTTTTTTTTTTTTTTGTGTGTGAGTTACAAGTGTATTTATAGGTCTTTGAGAAGTCCTAAGAGACCCATGAGTTCCTAAACCTTCCTAAAACGAAAATTCTGTTATTTCCAAAATAAGGTTCTGCAGTTTACTGTTCACGCCCGTACATGTGCGCTCGATCGAATATGTCTTGCGCTCAATCATAGTGTGCGCTCAATCCTTCATGTGTGCACACAATCGTAATATGCGCTCGATCGCATTGCATGGCGCGATCGATCGCAATTTGTCCAGAGAATGCTCCAAGGATTCCAGATTTCTTCCTTTAAGTGCCAAAACTGCTTCTTTTTCTCCAAAACCCTATAAAAACATATATAACACACAAATGGAGTAAAAGAGACCAAACTAACGTAATTAAGGACCTAACAAATGTAAATAAAGGGGCTTTAAATATGAATATTTAAGCATTTATCATCTGCCCTTTGATTTCTCCCGGTAGTTGCCATGGATGCTACTACCATTCTGAGTTGTTGACCTTCCTCTAATGAGCAGCTCTTCTCCACTTGATGCTTCCCTCATCTTGGCTTTGAAATCATGAGCCCTTATAGCATTGATCACAATTTCATTGGTTAGTGTCTCTCTTCCATATTCAATAGCATTAATCAAGCTTTCAAAATAATTAGGAGGAGAATTCAATAACATAACAGCCAATTGTTCATCCGGTAATGTTATACTAGAACTGGCCAAATCTTGAACTAGTTTGTTAAACACATCAAGATTATCTTGCAACTCTTTTATTAGGATTCAATTTAAAAGCAAAGATTCTTTTAAGAAGATAAATCTTATTAGGGAGAGTCTTGGTAAGAAATAACTCATCTAGTTTCTTCCAAATGACAGGTGGATCTTCCGAGTCTCCGCACTCATTTGTGACACTATCCAACATGTGCAGAAAGATGGTGCTATATGCTATCTTCTTCATCTCAATCCGCTGGACCTCTGTGATACTTGCTGGAAAATCGTCATCTTCTCCAATAGCCAAGTCCACCTTTTGTTGCATAAGAATCGCTTTGATTTTCCGCTTCCAAAGGGCAAAGTCTCCCTTTCCATCAAACTTCTCAACAATGAAATTTGAACCTATATTGCAGAGAAAATCCCAAGATTTATGCAGCACCCACAATTGCTTTCCAACTTCTAACTCTCAAGAACTCGATCAAATCTTGTTCTAGCACCGTTCTTGAATTACCCTCAAGAACCTGATCAAATCTTGATCCCAACACTATTCTTGAATCACCCAAGAAGTTGACCTTTGATTCTTGGAGTCTTGGTCTGATACTTTCTGTTCCAGCTCCGATACCTGCTAACCAAAGCTCTGATACCACTGTTGGAAATCACCTCAAGATGCCCAGGTGGTGATCTTTCAAACACCCAAGTTTAGAATGACTTGTAATGAATAGAAACAAACCAATCAAAGAAAGAATGCAAAAATTGTTATCGAGGTTCGACAAATGCCTACGTCCCCGTGAGCTACTCTGAGCTCTCTGCACTAAATCAATGATTTCTTACAATTACAGCAACACATCTTCAAGAATCTTCTTGTTCTTGAAGAATGAAAGAAGAGAAAAGAAAGTGATAAGGACTAGTGTTTCCCTGGATTTTTCCCCAAGAAAATTCCAATTACAAAGCCCTTGAATCCTTCTTCTTGTATGCTCTCTCTCTAAACAACCATTCTTGCTTGAATGAGATCTATTCTAGTGCCTCTCTTATGTTTTGTGTCTTTGCACTCTCACACTTGCACTTGAATTCTCTTGTATGATGATCTTATATATTGTGTTTTTTTATTGAAGCTGGATGACCCTTTATATAGTGCACCAACTTCTTGAACCAATCTTTGAGATCAATCTCAACCCTTAGATCTTAAGAACCAAAGACTCATGGATATCTAAGAATCTAAGTAAACTTGTGCGTTTTAACCATGTATCACACACTATCTCAAAGTGCCCAAAATGAAGCTTTAGGTGTGCCTGGCACCGCGGCCCAGAACAGGGTTGGCCGCGGCGCACACAGGGCCAGAGACCTCCCAGGTGCTGGGCACCACGGTGCACAAGGGCTGGGCCACAGTGCACAGCCCTGTGCGACCTTGTACCGTAGTGCACACCTGGTGGAGGCCATCTTCTCCCTTGGTGTAGGCTGCAGCGCACACTCCTTGTGTTGTGGCTCAGAAGACTGCTGAAGCTCCTCTTCAACCCATTTAATCCTTAGAAAAATACCAACAAGAAGCAAGGATCAATCTTGTTAAGCCTCTTCTTCAGTTTCTCACGAAGATCCTTGAGCAAAGCCTTGAACTCAATGAGCTCACACAGGGTAGGCTTGTGGACAAGTTTAAGGAACTTGTTTGAAACCTTTACTTCCATCGCTTTACGAAGCATGTCTCCGCATTATTCCACACCATTTAGCTGCTTGAGAAAGTCACCAAGCTGCTGTTAGAGCATCTCCACTCTTGCCTAGGCCTGGCAAGAGTCAGATTCATGTTGTCAATAAATGAAGTCCTTTAATTTCTTTTTTATTTTATAAAATATTTATCTTTAGAGTTGTGTTCAACTCTGTTAGATCCATTTGATTCCTTGTTTGTTTACTGGGTAGATTGTGTAATGAGGATCAAAAGTAGATCTTCTTTTGTGTTATCTATAAAAATTTGTATGATAATCAGAATAAGATCTTAGGATTATGACCATATAAATGCTCTTAGCAACCCAATTCATTGTTTAATTTCAAAATTTATGTCATCTTTATTCTTCTCATGGGTACAATCTTTTAATACCAAAGACATAATTAAATTATCCATTTAATTTGCATTATAGACCTTGTTGGGAAAAAGGAATCTCACATAAGCGATTTAATTAAACCACGCACATACACGAATTTAATGAAAATAAAATAAACAAAGATTAAGTGAAAGGAGTTAACAATGATTTAATTGGTTCGACTTAGTCATGTCTTTCTCTTTGATGTGAACTCTCTATGTTCTAGATCAAAACATTCTTCAACTATTAGAAATTTCAAACCATATTGAGTGCCTTAGATTTCCTTAATTGTGAATGTATTTTTTGCCAAGTAGAACTTTTGGTCATTCCCCTTATTAAGTGTCTATATTTCAATCTGCAACCTGAAAACTCTTGTTTTTAATGTTTCGTGCTTTATATATATATATATCTATCTTGAAACAGCTAGATGCTGATTTAATCTCAATGATCTTTACTTTCATAAGGTTGAAAATGTAATTTCATCAGTCTCCAGTCTCATTACAATGTAGAAGATAAATTTATATCTGTTGGCTAATTGTGCAAGTTCATTGCAATTTGAATTGACATACCCCATATCTTTAATAAATTGATGACCTTTGCCTTTCAAAACAAAAATTTGCATTGCATGTTTTCAGTGCTCTATTTCTATTGTTTGGTTCTTATGAAAAACTTATATTATCTTCAGATGTTTAATTAGATGATCTGTGAGTGTTACTCCCCTGCTTAAAAAAAATTGTGAAGTAAAGCTTGCTATACATATAGATGTAGATTATAAGGTGGTCACCAGTAAATCTCAAATTTAAAGTGTTCAAATTCATGTAAAAAATAGTGCGTTATAGGATTTACTTCACAGTTTTTACAGCAAAGGAATCACACTCTTATGTGTCAATTATGTTACACAAACATTTAAATCAAAACTACATTTTTTTTTCATTGCATTTAATTAGATAACTAGATAAATCTCCCAAACATGTTGATAGCTAATATGAGTTAATTCTAGGCTTTTTCTAGGATATTTGAAATTGAATACGTATCCATTTAATACTCCCTAATGAGCATTTTCATGTAATGAATTGGCTCTAGAAGGAGAACTTGTCTCAAATTCCTGAGGTTTTTCTCTCTTCTTCAAGAATTTGTTCACCGATAATGAATGTAATTTCATTCACTATCATCATGCTCTTAACACCTTTCTTTCTTATTTTTTAACTTTTCTACAACCATTATCAAATCAAGTAAAGAAACAAATCATTGAGAATTTTGTAACAACCCATCCCGATATCGTTACTATAAATCCTCATCTTTCCATCATACAAAACATTCCTACTATAATCAGGAATACTTCCACATTCTTTTACTCTGTGTGTTAAGACTAAGAATTTCCCAAGATATTGACTTGAGATAAAATTACATCCATGAGAATTTACAATATATTCATGTTCCAAAACAATGGAAATATAAACATTAATCTAAACTCCCAAATAAAGATAGGTTGAGAAAAGCCTCACGTACAAACCCATATGAGAATACCTTTCTCATTCATTTCCCTTACTGACCTGCTTCAAATTATTTTAACAACTTTCCTCAAAATGGTAGAAAAGGGGGCGAGCTAAAAAGCTTAGCAAGTAATCACATTACTCGGAGCAATCGTGCATATGTACAATATAATTATTTCTCATCACAATGTATATTAAACCAATGAAAAGTAATGCCAAGCATGGGCATTTTATATCTCATTTCACAATATTGCCCTTTCTTGGGTTAATTATAAAACGATTGGGATGTCTCCCCATGTGCCGGTTCTTGGAAAATGAATTTTTTTCATCTTTTTCAATATTATGTCGAAAATATGAAAAATAAATTTCTTTTCCAAATTATGTTAAGAATGTGCAAATTATTGAGGAAATTGTAAAGAAAAATAGAGAGAAAATGAAAAATAATAAACATTTACCACAACTAAACGTACCTAGGTATTTAGAACGAACATATACGGGAAATTGATTCTTTTAGCTCGTGTTTTACTGTTTCAAAATTGAGATCCGTGTGGTAACTCATTATAGCTCGAAATCAGAATAATAAATGTGCCATGATAGAACCCTACATTAAGTGCTTCCGCAGGTTTAACAAAGCCAAATCTGTTTGGAATGACAAATTTGGCTTCACAAATGTGGCTTCGAACGCTAATTGGGGATGAGATTTTAAAGTACCGAAGAATTCTAAATGATTGTCTTCAATGTGATCTCAATATTGTAAAAGCAAGTCCTAAGGTGCCATGTTGTTTGTAATACAAAAAATAGCTGAAAATTAAGTTTTCTGAAAAAATTTCCTCTTAAGGAATGGAGAAGCAATGTATTTTGAAAATTTTTATTTATACAGTGGATACAACTACGGTGCTGTTGATATAAATGATCACACTTAATTTTTTGATACCATATGGTAGTAATTCGAGATAACATTTAACAATAATTTAGTATATTTGCATCATTTGACCTAGAAACGGAAGTAAAACAAAACATCACGCAAGAGAGTCTAAAACCAAGTCTCAAAATTCACTTTAGAGCCTGCAAATTAGAAAAAATTTAAACAGTGTAAGAGAAAAAAAGAGATATGACGTTCATGTTTACATGGTATAAAAAACCTTATTTTGGAAATAAGATCAAAACTATCCTATTTTAAGAATTAATATTTTTAATCGGCTCATGTAAAAAAAAAAAAAAAAACTGTTAAATGTACTTAGTTGTTTGTGAGTCTTATTTTGGAAATAAGACCGAAACTATCTTATTTTAAGAATAAATATTTTTAAAAGGCCACTATTAAGGAAAGACTCTTAAAAGTGCCTAGTTGTCTGTGAATCTGCCCTAACTATTGAACTAGCTAGGCTGAGAATCAGGAGCTATATATATATACATTGTTAGAGCAATCTTGGGTTCCCACCTCAAAGCTATATTTCATTGCAGCTATACACATTAGAGTCATGATCAATAAAAGAGATGTTGAAGATGATAATGCCGATGATAGTTTCCAGTCAAGTCCTGTAAGGTTAATTTAGAATTTTTTTCTGTCTCCTTTATCTTGTACACTCATACTACCATTCAAAATGTTCTTAGTCATTCAAACATGTATTTTTATGCCTTTTATTTTTGAATCATGACTTCCAGATATCAGATATCAAATCAGTGATTTACCATATATAATTTGCCTCTGGTAGTAAATCTTTTTCCGCTTTTTGCTTTCAAAAGTACTTTGATTTCATATTCCATTGTCTTCATTAATTTGTCTGTAATTTTTTAACTGAAAAAAACAGAATTTATTAATGAGCACCAAACCTGCAAAAATTAAAACCCAATCATCCAGCAGGAGAGTTAACTAGTGAACATGATAACCATCTGGATTCCAAACAAACTACACAAACCAGCAGAAAAACAAAAGGATAAACATATCAATTTTTTTAATCACCATTACACAACCAAAGCAACCCCAAAATGAGCGTAAATAAATAATATTCAAGCATTGTAACTCTCCATTGAAGCATAAACTCTTCCTAAAACCTCATTTCCATTCGGTAGGCTTTTTCAATCATATCATTTTCATTCCTTTCAGTATGGGCACTCTTATCATCTTTTTTGGCAGCAGTATCCTTGGACAGGAGACACAAGGATCAATCCCGTTAAGCCTCTCCTTCAGTTTCTCACGAAGATCCTCCAGCAAGGCCTTGAACTCAATGAGCTCATTCAGAGTAGGCTCGTGGACAGGTTTAAGGAATTTGTTTGATTGATTTGCTTCCATCTCTTTACGAAGCATGTCTCCGCATTATTTGTCATCATGCAGCTGCTTGAGAAAGTCACCAAGCTGCTGTTTGAGCATCTCGACTCTTGCCTAGGCCTGGCGAGACTCAGATTCATGCTGTCAATAAATGAAGTCCTTTAATTTCTTTTTTATTTTATAAAATATTTATCTTTAGAGTTGTGTTCAACTCTGTTAGATCCATTTGATTCTTTATTTGTTTACTCGGTAGATTGTGTAGTGAGGATCAAAAGTAGATATTCCTTTGTGTTATCTATAAATATTTGTATGATGATCAGAATAAGTTCTTAGGATTCTGGCCATATAAATGCTCTTATCAAACCAATTAATTGTTTAATTTCAAAATTTATGTCATCTTTATTCTTCTCATGGGTACAATCTTTTAATACCAAAGACATAATTAAATTATCCATTTAATTTGCATTATAGACCTTTTTGGGAAAAATGAATCACGTGTAAGCGATTTAATAGCGAGATTTAATTAAGTGACATGCATACACGAATTTAATGAAAAGAAAATAAACAAAGTTTAAGAGAAAGGAGTTAACAACCATTTATATGGTTTGTTGGAAATCACCTTGACAAGATGCCCAGGTGGTGATCTTCCAAACACCCAAGTCTTGAATGACTTATAGAAAGAATTTCAGCAATCGAACTCAAGAACAGAAAATCAAAGAAAGAAAGAAGACAAGTAATTTGTTGTCGAGGTTCGGCAATGTGCCTACGTCCCCGTGAGTTCCTCCGAACTCTCTGCACTATCTCAAAGGTTCTTACAAAGTTACAGCAATCCCCTTCAAGAATCCAAGTTCTTGAAGAAACAAGAAGAGAAGGAAGAAGATGAGAACTCAACAATGTTCTCTAATCTAATCTAGACTCTCTCTATCTAATTACAACCAGCCTCACTACAAGAGTCCCTCTTGTGTTTATATCTCTCTACACAATTCTCTCTTAGTGTTTACAATGATCTCACAATGTCACAAAACTCTCTTGTATGTGTGTTTTTGTATCTTGTATTATCTTATGAAATGAGGCCTCTCTTAATTCTTGGACATTCTTGTGAGTCATTATCCTCCCTTTGATCATGTTCTTCCTTTAATCTCAGCCCTACATCACTCTCCAAGTGATGCTGTGTGTTTTGGTGTGGTGCTGTGTGCTGCAACGTGACCTGATGCTGCAGCCTCCTGATGCTGTGCGCACACCTCCTGCCTGTGGGCAGAAACTTTCACAGCAGTGTGCCTGACCTTCCCATGCTCAAAATTGAAGCACACACATGTGTGCAACCTTATAACTTGCTGAACTTTGATATCCCACAATTGGTTTGGATATTAACCAAACTTAGACCATGTTTGGACATGTTTGAAACTTAGGCAAATAACAACAATCTCTACCTTTGTCTAAGTGTTCAAAAACCTGAACCATTGTGCAGAAAGCTTCGGGATCCAAACTCATCTGGAGTTACCAATTAACCAACTCCATTCCTAAGAAGTCCAAGGCAATGATTGGACCTTCTTAGAGGTAGAACCTTGGTGCCTAAATCTGCAGGACTTTTCTCCGTGGTCTTCTTGTCAACATGAATGCATCCTTTCGTACCATTTTCCAGAATGTAATGATACCAAACATCCATATGCTTTGTCCCCTCATGGAACACCGGATTCCTCCAAAAGTGCCCCGCACTTTGGTTATCCAAAGTTACCACCACCTGCCCTTTTAGGACCTCCCACTCGTCCAACAACCCTTTGCAGCCCATAGCCTCCTTTATGGTTTCCGTAGCCGCTATGCATTTTGCCCCGGTTGTTATGAGTGCTACCATTGGCTGCAACTGAGCCTCCTTGTTCCTCAGCAACCACTTCATCCCAAGCCAATGCTTCTTTCCGGGATTACTCACAATTTTGCTGAAAATACTAATTGCCCAAGAAACCCTCAATCGGCTTCTCTCCTTTTCTTGGATGATTCTCATCCCAAGGATCTTTTGTGCAAGGCTGAGATCCTTCCTCTCGGGCTCCTCACTAAGTTGAGATGTAAACCTTTCCATCCTCTCCCTGCTGTTCCAAACCAACAGCCCATTAATGACATAGATGAGGATACTCACCATCTTCTCCACCTTGTGTCCAGGTGAGATAGTTCTTGTGAAATCTATGTCTTCTTTCCTTGTGAACCCATTCGCCACCAGCCTAGCCTTGTTATGGACTTCATCTCTTGGAGGGTACCCTTCTTTGATCTTGTAAGTGCACTTACATTCCACAACTTTCTGATTTCTTGGAATTTTCACCAATTCCCAGAAGTTGTTCTTCCTCAAAGAATCCATTTCTTCCTCCATAGCTAGCTGCCACCTTGGCGAATCCTTACATGCCATGGCATCCATGTAAGTTTCTTGTTCACTCATCTCTCCTTCTGTCCAAGGAGCTGCTGCATCCGCAGCATCCGCAAACCCACATCTTGAAGGTGGTCCGACCAGCCTTCTTTCCCGGTCTCTTGTGAGCTGAAAGTCCTTCCGACTTGCTGCAGCATCCTTTTCTTGTTCAGCCTCTTCTTGAGTTTCTTGAGCTTGGCAATCATCCAAGGGCTCTACCTGGTCTGAACCCTCTTGCCTCCTTTGCTCTACCTGAACAGAATCTCCCTTGATGCTATGCTCAACAATTTCTGAATTGGTTTGCTCACTAGCCCCTGCAGGGTTAGTTTTCTCCAAGTAGGGAAATAACAATTCATTAAAATTAACATCCCTACTTATTATGAGTTTTAATCCTTCTTTTTCTAAGGACCACAACCTATATCCTTTAGCCCCATCCCCATATCCTAGAAACACATATTTTCTAGATCTTGGGCTAAGTCCATCATCCTTTTATTGTGCATACGCAGCACACCCAAAAGTCCTAAGGTTGTCCAACTCAGGGGGTTTTCCACTTCACATCTCCATGGGAGTCTTTTGGAACACAATTCTAGAGGGTGATCTATTAATCAAATATGCAGCTGTAGCTACAGCTTCTCCCCAAAAATATTTTGGTAACCCGGATCCATCTAACATGCACCTAACCTTTTCCATAAGGGTCTTATTCATCAACTCAGCAACTCCATTTTGCTGAGGAGTTTCCACAACCGTCCTATGTCTTAGAATTCCATTTAACCTACAGAATTGATCAAGTTCTTGGTTAAAAATTTCTAAGCCATTATCGGTTCTTATCCCCTTAACTACTCTACCCATTTGAGTCTCAACCAGCCCTTTCCACACCACTAATTTATTCAAGGCATCTAATTTATTCTTAACCAAATAAACCCATACTTTTCTTGAATAATCATCAATTAAAGACAGAAAGTAAATGTTACCTCCCTGTGTTGGTGTCCTTGCTGGTCCCCAAAGATCCGCATGAATGTAGTCAAGAATGCCCTTAGACTTGTGCACTCCGGTGTTGAAGCTGTCCCGATGTTGCTGCCCAAAAACACAGCTCTTACAGAAATCCAGTTCTTCTACTTTGTCACCACCAAGTAGACCTTCCTTGCTAAGCACTTGCAGGCCCTTTTCGCTCATGTGTCCCAAGCGAGTGTGCCAAAGGGCTGGCTTGTCCAGCTTAGCCATCAAGCTTGCTGCTTGATCATTGGTTTCTGTTTCTCCGATCATCTCATAGAGTCCATCATTTCTTGCTGCCTTGATCACTACCAAAGATCCCTTGGCCACCTTGATCTTTCCTCCCTCTATCTTGCATGTATAGCCCATGGAATCCAGCTGCCCCAATGAGATCAAGTTCCTCTTCAAATCTGGAACATACCTCACATTTTCCAGCAACCTTGTGACTCCATCAAACATCCTCAATTGGATATCTCCAATCCCTCTCACTTGGCAAGAATTATCATTCCCCAAGAAGACCCTTCCATCATTGATCTTCTTGAAATTCTTGAACCATTCTTTGTGAAGGCTCATATGATGAGTGCACCCGGTATCCAAGATCTATTTCCCGCTGCCTTCTTGTCCCTTGCTCACACTTGAGCACACAACAAGAACATCATCATCTTGCTGTTCTGTTTTGGCAACCGAAGCCTCTCCATTCTTGGTATGGCTTCCTCCTCTATCCCTTGTCATCTTCTTGCAATCTTTCTTGACATGACCCTCCTTATGGTAGTAGTAGCAGCTCTTCCCTCCAAATCTCAGTTTGGAATGCATTCTCCCATGGCTTTCTCCTCTACCTCTGTCCCGGTAGTAGCCATGCATGCTGCTGTGCACTCTCCCATGGCTCTCTCCTCTACCTCTGTCCCGGTAGTAGCCATGCATGCTGCTGTGCACTCTCCCATGGCTCTTTCCTCTACCTCTGTCCCGGTAGTAGCTATGGTTGCTGCCATACCAAGTTGCTGGCCTTCTTTTAAAGAACAGCCCTTTACCACTTAATGCACTCCTTTTCTTGGCATTAAGATTATCTTGCAACTCTTTCTTAGGATCAAATTTAAAAGCAAAGATTCGTTTCCGAAGATACCTCTTATGTGGGAGAGTCTTGGCAAGAAACAATTCATCTAGTTTCTTCCATAATGCAGCTGGATCTTCCGAGTCTCCGCACTCCCTTGTGACATTGTCCGACATGTGCAAGAAAATGGTGCTGTAAGCCATCTTCTTCATCTCGGTCTGCTGGTCCTCCGTGACACTTGCTGGAAAAGCATCATCTTCTCCAATAGCCAAGTCCACTTTCTGCTGCATGAGAACCGCCTTGATCTTCCGCTTCCATAGGGCAAAGTCCCCCTTTCCATCAAACTTCTCCACACAGAAATTTGAGGCCATCTTTTGCGGACAAGATCCCAGATTTGTGCACTAACCACAACTACTTTCTTCAACTTCAAGAACACAGATCGTAGATGGATCTTTAACACCGTTGCTTGAATCAACCTTCAAGAACACGACCGGATCTTGATCTTTACACTGTTCTTGAATCACCCAAGAAGTTTGATCTTTGATTCTTGGAGTCTTGGCTCCGTACCTTCTACTTCTTGTTCCGATAACCAGCTGCTGTGCTCTGATACCACTATTGGAAATCATCTTGACAAGATGCCCAGGTGGTGATCTTCCAAACACCCAAGTCTTGAATGACTTGTAGAAAGAATTTCAGCAATCGAACTCAAGAACAGAAAATCAAAGAAAGAAAGAAGACAAGTAATTTGTTGTCGAGGTTCGGCAATGTGCCTACGTCCCCGTGAGTTCCTCCGAACTCTCTGCACTATCTCAAAGGTTCTTACAAAGTTACAGCAATCCCCTTCAAGAATCAAAGGTCTTGAAGAAACAAGAAGAGAAGGAAGAAGATGAGAACTCAACAATGTTCTCTAATCTAATCTAGACTCTCTCTATCTAATTACAACCAGCCTCACTACAAGAGTCCCTCTTGTGTTTATGTCTCTCTACACAATTCTCTCTTAGTGTTTACAATGATCTCACAATGTCACAAAACTCTCTTGTATGTGTGTTTTTGTATCTTGTATTATCTTATGAAATGAGGCCTCTCTTAATTATTGGACATTCTTGTGAGTCATTATCCTCCCTTTGATCATGTTCTTCCTTTAATCTCAGCCCTACATCACTCTCCAAGTGATGCTGTGTGTTTTGGTGTGGTGCTGTGTGCTGCGGCGTGACCTGATGCTGCAGCCTCCTGATGCTGTGCGCACACCTCCTGCCTGTGGGCAGAAACTTCCACAGCAGTGTGCCTGACCTTCCCATGCTCAAAATTGAAGCACACACATGTGTGCAATCTTATAACTTGCTGAACTTTGATATCCCACAATTGGTTTGGACATTAACCAAACTTAGACCATGTTTGGACATGTTTGAAACTTAGGCAAATAACAACATGGTTCGACATAGTCTTGTCTATCTCTTTGATCTGAATTCTCTATGTTCTAGATCAAAACATTCTTCAACTATTAGAAATTTCTAACCAGATTAAGTGCCTTAGATTTTCTTTATTATTATTGTATTTTATTTTATTTTTGGTAAGTAGAACTTCTGGTCATTCCCCTGATTAAGTGTCTATATTTCAATCTGCAAAGTGAAAACTCATGTTTTTTATGTTTCGTGCAATATATATATATATATATATCTCGAAATAGCTGGATGCTGATTTCATCTCAAAGATCTTTATTTTCCTAAGGTTGAAAATGTAATTTCATCATCTGAAAAGATAGATTTATCATCTGAAAAGTGTTGGATAATTGTGCAAGTTATTTGCAATCGGAATTGGGCATATATATGGTGATGTACGTTATATCTTTAAAAAATTGATGACCTTTGCCTTTCAAAACAAAAATTTGCATTGCATGTTTTCAGTGATCTATTTCTATTGTTTGGTTATTATGGAAAACTTATATTATCTTCAGATGTTTACTTAGATGATTTGTGAATGTAACTCCTCTGTTTTAAAAAGTTGTGAAGTAAAGCTTACCATACATATAGATATAAATTATAAGGTGGTCACCACTAAATTACAAATTTTAAAGTGTTCAAATTCATGTCAAAAATAGTTCATTGCAGGCTTTACTTCATAGTTTTTACAAAAAAGGAGTCACACTCTTATGTGTCAATTATGCTACACAAACATTTAAATCAAAACTGCATTATTTTTCATTGCATTTAATTAGATAACTATATAAATCTCCCAAGCATGTTGATAGATAACAAAAAGTTTGAAGTATTTCTAAAATTCAATGCAATAAATATATAAAAAAGTAATTAAAAATAGAAAATAAAAAGTGAGAGAGGGATAGACCAGGGAGGACATGCAGAGGGTGTGGCTAGCAACAACAAGGAGATAGAAAGAAGAAAGAAAATGGAGAGAGAGAAAGAGAACGAAGAAGAGGGAAGGGGAGAGAAAGAAAGGAGATAGAAAGAAGAGAGAGAATAATTTATCAGAGAGAAAAAAAAGGGGAGGAGAACATAGGAAAATGGGAATGAAGAAGGGAATTTAGGTATTTAGGGTTCTAGACCTTTAGTCTGTCGCAGATATAGGGCCATTCCCTCAGAAAATAATTTATTTAAGTCATTAAATTAATTCATATTTAATTAATTTTTTATTATCTATGACGAATTCAATCTGTGGTAACTAAGTTTTTATGGGTTAAAAAAATAATTAAAAATAAAAAGTGGGAAATTTGAATTTCAAAAACAAATGCGACGGATTTTTAAGCATTTGCGATAGATTAAGGTCCGTAATAATTAGTTTCTATGAGAGAAATAAGTCCATCGCAGATATTCCATCACAAATATTTAAATTTTCTTATAGTGAAATGAACTCAAATAAATTTTCATATTTAGTATATTTTACTTAAACATTGGAATGAATTATATGTTTCAAATCAACTAAGATTTCAATTCATTTTCTAAATTAGTCTAGGATCCTCTCTACTAACTTGAATTTTTTTTCCAAGTGCACCGTTGAATGATTGCCACGTCAACACTAAGCATGACTCGAAGAAGGAAGAAAAAAACAATTATTTACTATTTTTTCTCATTAAGCGTACAAATTTCTTTTGAGGAAGTTTAAATTACACTAAAGCTCTCATTAAATTTAGCACAAATAGCAGACACAAAAAATCTCATGGTTTATGATGGAAGTTCATAGGGATAAAAGCTACGTCACACAAACCTATAAGCCTATATCAAGGGTTTTAAATGGATGCTGCAACGTGATATAGCTTCCGCTATTTTGTACACTACAAGAATTATTGTAAGTTACTTCATGGTGGATAAATACCACGTCAAGACTATTTTGTACACTACAAGAATTATTATAAGTCACAATCATTTTTTCGTTCTTCCTCGCACTTTGATAAAAAAAAAAATAAAATCATTTTCATGGTTTTTTAACTATATGATCAAAAGGTCAATCAATTTCAACATAAAATGAACTACTCAAGATCAACATTTTTCAACTAAAATAAAGTATAAAATTCTTTAATTTTTACATTTTACTTCATTACAACTATTATAAGTTACTTCATTTTTAGTAGGTTGTATGAAGTTGAAAAAAACATATTTATGACTGAGATACTTGTGTTGTGTTATTTTAACACTTGTATCTGCAACTGCGATAAGCAGTTTATGACCTCAACTACAATTTTAAAAAATAGTTCCTACAACGATAAGCTCATCCAAACAAATTCAAATTGTCATATAAAATAAAAAAACATCCAAGATCTAATAGGTACGCTATGGTTTTGTTATGCATCTACTCGATTTTGATAATATTGTTTCAGGTCAAATATAACAAATTACACAATACAAGCTTTTTCTAAATGAACCATTAATTTAAACTTAACTTTAAATTTGGAAAAAAAAAATTAACGTACCTTGAACTAGAGAATGGATTAAACCAAAGGTAAACCCGCCAACAAGGTTATTCTTAAACCTAAATACACAAAATGGTCACCATTTTTTGTGTTAATTTCCTAACTACCCTTATTATAAAAGTTCCACTTTATAGGGTGCTTTAGTTTTTTTTTTTTTTTTTGGGGACTAGTGCAAACAACATATTAAATAATACATTAATAATTAGAAAACCAATTCCATCATAAAAGGTTATTTAAAAACGAAGCTATAGAACTCAATCATACACTTTTCATGGTTCAATCATATCAATGCTCAATGAAATGTAATGTCAAGTAATTCCATGCATGGCCATTTTATATCTCATTTCGCTATATTGCCTTTTCTTCGGTTAATTATAAAACGACGGGACGTCTCCCCATGTAACGGTACATTAATATCTTTTTTACATATTTTGAAAAATATTTTTTTCATCTTTTCTAATATTATGTTGAAAAGATAAAAAAAAAAATATTGTTTTCCAAATTATATTAAGAATGTGTAAATTGTTGAGGAAATTGTAAAGAAAAATAGAGAAAAAATGAAAAACATTTACCACAACGCACTAAATGTACCTAAGCATTTAGTACGCAAAATTATGGGAAACTGACTCTTTCAGCTCGTGTTTTACTGTTTCAAAATTGAGACCTGTGTGCTAAGTCATTAAAGCTAGAAATCTGAATAATAAATGTGCCATGATAGAACCCTACACTTAGGTGCTTCCGCAGGTTTAACGAAGCCAAATCTGTTTCGAAGGACAAATTTGGCTTTGCAAATGTGGCTTTGAGACGCTACTCGGGGATGGGATTATTAATTACAGAAGAATTCTAAATGATTATCTTCAATGTGATATCAATGTTGTAAAAGCAAGTCCTAAGGTGCCAAGTTGTTTGTAAACCAAAGTAGCGGAAAATTAAGTTGTCTGAAAATATTTTCTTCTTAAGAAAAGGAGAAGCAAGTTATTTTGAACAATTTTATTTCTACAGTGGATACAACTACAGTGCAGTTTATATAAAGGATGAGATGTAAATTTTTGATACCATATGACAGTAATTCAGGATAACAATTAACAATAATTTGATTTATTTGCATCATTTGACTGTAGAAACAGAAGTACAACAAAACATCACACAAGAGAGCCTATAACCAAGTCTCAAAATTCACTTTAGAGCCTGCAAACTAGAAAAAAAAAATATTTGATAGACCAAATAGAAAAAATGGAAAGAAAAGAGAAAGACGACTTTCATGTAAATAAAAAACTTTATTTTGGAAATAAGATCAAAATTATCCTATTTTAAGAATTAATATTTTTTAAAAGGCCTCTATTAAAGAAAAAACTCTTAAAAGTGCTTAGTTGTTTGTGAGTCTTATTTTGGAGATAAGATCAAAACAATCTTATCTTAAGAATAGATATTTATAAAATGCCTCTATTAAGGAAAAACTCTTAAAAGTGATTAGTTGTCCGTGAGTCTATAACTTCCCAGGATCCTGGGTTGGCCACCCTCGAGACGGTGTCATCACATTTTTAAAACCCTAGCACGATACATATATGCAACAATAAAAATAATACTAACAGAATTATTTAAAAATAATATACAACGTAAAATGCATGAATATTTACAAATACAATTTTTATTTATTTTCTTTTCTCAATTGTCTGACGATATTGACACGTACGTGGCTTACAAAAAATGATTTCGTCTAACTCTCAACCCACCAGACTATTTATCCTGCCTGCTACCTGAAATCATTGTACAATGAGGGATGAGCTTCACAAGCTCAGTGAATTAAATTTACTAAAAGTATTCAAATTGCATAAATAATCCTTTAATATTTAATCATTTATCTCTCATATAACTGGATAGTAGCATAATGTCTAACATTTAAATAATTCCTATTATATCATATATCTATGTCTTTTTCTCACTGTAACTGTCTCTCTCTGTGAGACTCATTTATTTATAATTACATGCATAACATCAGTAAAACAGATGCATGAATTATTATTATGGGAACATCTTCCCACACGTAGACATGTTTTTATTATCTTAGACCGGCCCCCTCCCGGTTCTTTTATTTACAGCTTATCCTGACTGTCACGGTATTTATTTCCAGCATATACCGACTGTCATAGTTTTTCAATTAGTCCAGCCCCTTCCTGGTTCTTTTGGTTCTCTTATTTATTGCATATGCATATGAGCAATGATATAAAATATGCATATGAACAGTAATATAAAACCCCATGAATTTGAAATATTTAAATTAACTATCCAGTCTTTCCTCAACTTTCTCCTTGTTAAATTTCACAATTTTCTTCTCCCCATATATTACATCAATTTATTAACCAAAACTCATCAATAATTTATTTATCACCATCATTATTAAATCAACTCATTATTCTAATAATATTTCTTTTCACATAATAATTTTCTATGTGTCCAATATTCATATCATACATATCAATTTAATTTTTATCTACCACCAAGCATAAGTTAATAATTTATTTTAATATTATTACTAGATATTGGATTTTTATTTAGATTACTTAAAGTAAATCTAACTCATCATGTAGCACTTAAAGCTACCCGTGGATCACCTTCTTGTCTTTCCCGTTCCTCTTAGCAATTTCCTTTGGTTGCTGATCGTCAACACCTAATATAATATTTATATTAAATTTCTAATTATTTCTTCAATTTTTCATAAACCACACCCTTTGAAAATTCCCACTTTGAATTCCGGGAAATACATGTATGCTAAAAATTCAAAAATAAACATTAAGTTATTACCTTTTGTTTTTCTAATAGTTTTCCATGACTCTCTATAAAATTCCTACGTAAACTCCTTCAAAATTTTACTCCTTCAAAATTTTACTCTTTCTTTTGGTCCCCTAGTGTTTAAAGAAGATGTGTAATGGAAGGAAAATTAAACGAGTTTGGTAAGTGTGATATTGTGTTTACATAGAAGCAAAATATATATAGAAAATTTGCTGCAACGGCAGCTCACAATTGCTTGCAAAAATGCACTTGGCAACTCTCAAAAACTCTCCACATATATGCCTTGCTATAGCACAAGCAAGGCTTTGAAATTGCACTTGGCAGCAGGTGTTGCAACCTACTGCCACGTTTTGCTGTTTTGCTGTGCTTTTTTTTTTGAAATTTTTTTTCCTTTACTTTTTATTGTTCTGTCTTCTGGGACGTTCACGTCCCAGATTATTTTTTTTTAGAATTGCTTTATTCAAATAATAATAAATCTTTCATATATATTTTATTTTAATTCAATGTCATATTTATTAAATTACTTTTTCACCCTTACTTTACAAATATGGGTATTACAGAGTCCGCCCTAAATATTGAACTAGCTAGGATAAGAGTATGGAGCTATAGATACCTTGTAAGAGAAATGTTGGGTTCCTACCTCAAAGCTATATTTCATTGCAGTTATACACTTTAGAGTCATGATCAATAAAAGCGATGTTGAAGATGATAATGATGATGATAGTTTCCAGTCAATTCCTGTAAGGTTAATTTTTAATTTTTTTTTCTCTATCCTTTATTTTGTGGGCTCATACTACCATTAAAAATGTTCTTTGTAATCCAAACTTGTCTTTTTATGCTTTTTCTTTTTGAATCATGACTTCCAGATATCAGATCAGTGATTTACCATATCTAATTTGCCTCTGGTAAGAAATCTTTTTCTTCATTTTGCTTTTAGAAGTGCTTTGATCTCATATTCCCTTGTCTTCATTAATTTGTCTCTAATTTTCTTAACTGCAAAAAAAAAAAAAAAAAAAAAAAACAGAATTTATTAATGAGTATCAAAGCTGCAAATATTAAAACCCAATCATCCAGCGGGAGAGTTGGCTAGTGAACATCCTAACCATCTGGAACCCAAACTCCACAAACCAGTAAAAAATCAAAGGATAAACATATCAATTTTTTTAATCTACATTACACAACCAAAACAACCCCAAAATGAGCATAAACCAATAATATTCAAGCTTTGTAATTCTCCATTGAAGCATACTCTTCCTAATCTCTCATTTCCATTCGGTAGATTTTTTCAATCACATCATTTTCATTCCTTGCAGCATGGGAACTCTTATCATCTTATTTGGAAGCATCATCCTTGGACAGGAGAAACAAGGATCAAACTCCTTAGCTCACTCATTCAGTTTCTCATGAAGATCCTCCAGCAAGGAATTGAACTCAATGAGCTCATTCGGCATAGGCTCATGGACAGGTTTAAGGAACTTGTTTGATCCATTTGCTTCCATCGTTGTACGAAGCATCTCTCTGCGTTGTTCCTCATCATGCAGCTGCTTAAGTATGTCACTAAGCTGCTGTTTGAGCATCTCCACTCTCGCCTAGGCCTGGCAAGACTCAGATTTATTCTGTCAATAGTGAAACGAGTAAACACACGATTTATGTGGTTCGGGAGAGTCCGGCCTATCTCTTTGATATAAGTTCTCTATGTTCTAGATGAAAGCATTCTTAAACTATCAGAAATTTCAAACCATACCGAGTGCCTTAGATTTTCTTTATTATGAATGTATTTCTTTTTTGCTAAGTGGAACTTCTGGTCATTCCCCTGATTAAGTGTATATATTTCAATCTGCAATGTGAAAACTCATGTTTTTAATGTTATCTGCGTTATACATATATTTTTATCGAAACAGCTGGATGCTGATTTCATCTCAAAGATAGTTACTTTCTTAAGGTTGAAAAATGTAATTTCATTAGTGTCCAGTCTCATTACAATGTAGAAGATAGATTTACCATCTAAAAAGTGTTGGATAATTGTGCAAGTTCATTGCAATTGGAATTGGGCATATATATTGTGACATACGTTACATCTTTAATAATTTGATGACCTTTGCTTTTCAAAACAAAAATTTGCATTACATGTTTTCAGTGCTATATTTCTATTGTTTGGTTCTTATGAAAAACTTATACTATCTTCAGATGTTTAATTAGATGATCTGGGAGTGTAACTCCTCTGCTTTAAAAAATTGTGAAGTAAAGCTTACTATACATATAGATGTAGATTATAAGGTGGTCACCACTAAAATAAAAATTTTGAAGTGTTCAAATTCATGTAAAAAATAGTGCATTGCTGGCTTTACTTCGCAGTTTTTACATCAAATGAGTCACTCTTATGTGTCAATTATGTTACACAAACAATTAAATAAAAACTGCATTAGTTTTTATTGCATTTAATTAGATAACTAGATAAATCTCCCTAGCATGTTGATAGCTAACAAAAAGTTTCAGGTAATTATAAAATTCAATGCAATAAATATATAAAAAATTACTTAAAAATAGAAAAGAAAAAAAATTGAGAGAGGGATAGGCCGGAGAGGACGTGCAGAGGGCGTGGCTAGCAACGACAAGGAGATACAAAGAAGAAGGAAAATGGAGAGAGAGAAAGAGAAGGAATAAGAGGGAAGGGGAGAGAAAGAAAGGAGATAGAAAGAAGAGAGAGACTGAGGTAGTATCAGAGAGGAAAAAAAGGGGAGGAGAATAGAGGGAATTTGCGTGGCCAGAGAAGAGGAAGAAGAAGAAGATAGGAAAATGGGAATGGAGAATGGAATTGAGGGATTTAGGCTTCTAGACCTTTAGTCTATCGCAGATATAGGGCCATTCCATCATAGGAAATAATTTATTATTTATTTAATTTATTTAAGTCATTAATTCATATTTAATTAATTTTTTATTATCTACGACGAATTCAATCTGAGATAATTAAGTTTTTATGGGTTAAAGTAATTAAAAATAAAAAATGGGAAATTTGAATTTCAAAAATAAATGCGACAGATTTTTAAGCATTTGTGATGGATTAAGGTCCGTCGCAATTCCGAATTGCGGCGGACACCAAGTTGCCGCAAATAATTAGTTTCTATGACAGAAATTAATCCTTCGTAGATATGCCATCGCAAATATTTAAATTTTCTTGTAGTGAAATGAATTCAAATGAATTTTCATATTTAGTATGTTTTACGTAAACATTGGAATGAATTCTATGTTTCAAATAAACTAAGATTTCAATTCCTTTTCTAAATTAGTCTAGGATCCTTTCTAGTAACTTAATTTTTTTCCAAGTGCCCCATTGGATGAATGCCACGTCAACACTATGGATAACTCGAAGAAGAAAAAAAAAACAATTATTTACTATTTTTTTTCCAGTTTTGGAACTTATGCGTACGAATTTCTTTTGAGGAAGTTTAAATTACACTTAAGCTCTCATTAAATTTAGCACAAATAGCATATACAAAAAATCTCATGGTTTGTGATGGTAGTTCGTAGGAATAAAAGCTAAGTTACACAAACCTATAAGCCTAAGGTGCCAAGTTGTTTGTAAACCAAAAAATTGTGGAAAATTAAGAACTGGAGAAGCAAGTTATTTTGAACAATTTTATTTCTACAGTGGATACAACTACAGTGCAGTTGAAATAAATGATGATACGTAAATTTCTGGAGCTATACATACCTAGTTAGAGCAATCTTTGGTTCCTACGGAAAAGTTATATTTTATTGCAGCTATACATTTTAGAGTCATGATCAATAAAAAAGATGTTGTAGATGATACTGACGACGATAGTTTCCAGTCAAGTTCTGTAAGGTTAATTTTGATTTTTTTTCTCCCTCCTTTATCTTGTATGCTCATACTACCATTCACAATGTTCTTGGTCATTCAAACTTGACTTTTTAATCTTTATCTTTTTGAATCATGACTTCCAGATATCAGATATCAGATCAGTGATTTACCATATCTAATTGGCCTGGTAAGAAATCTTTTTCTTCCTTTTGCTTTCAGAAGTACTTTGATTTCATATTACATTGTCTTCATTAATTTGTCAGTAAAAACGGAATTTATTAATGAGCATCAAAGCTGCAAAAATAAAACCCAAACATCCAGAAGGAGAGTTAGTGAAAATCCTAACCATCTGGATCCCAAACAAACTACACAAACAAGCAGAAAAATCAAAGGATAAACATATCAAATTTTTTTTTCATCACCATTACACAACCAAAACAACCCCAAAATGAGCATAAACAAATAATATTCAAGCATTGTAATTCTCCATTGAAGCATACTCTTCCTAATCTCCCATTTCCATTCGGTAGATTTTTTCAATCATATCATTTTTATTCTTTGCAGTGTGGGCACTCTTATCATCTTCTTTGGCAGCAGTATCCTTGGACAAAGAGAGACAAGGATCAATCCCGTTAAGTTTCTCCTTCAGTTTCTCACGAAGATCCTCCAGTAAGGCCTTGAACTCAATGAGCTCATTCGGGGTAGGCTCGTGGACAGGTTTAAGGAACTTGTTTGATCCATTTGCTTCCATCACTTTATGAAGCATGTCTCCGCGTTGTTCCTCATCATGCAGCTGCTTAATAAAGTTACCAAGCTGCAGTTTGAGCATCTCTACTCTTGCCTAGGCCTGGTTAGACTCAGATTTATGCCGTCAATAAATGAATTCCTTTAATTTTTTTTATTTTATAAAATATTTATCTTTAGATTTGTTGTCAACTCCGTTAGATCCATTAGATTCCTTTTTTGTTTTTTGGGTAGATTGTGTAATGGGGATCTGACGTCGAACAGAATAGCGATTATTCTATAGGCTAGTTTCAACCGATAATTCACAGGGAAAAATACAAGAGAATCGCCCAAGAACACAGAGAAACACCTCTCATATTCGATTCAAAATTCTGTAATCCAAAAAAAAGTACCCCAAAAATCAGCCCACAAGCCAGGCTGTATAGCTAAAAATCGTCATTATTAGAATTTTACCAAAAAATAGCAAAATCCCAATAATCATGCCAAAATGAAATACGTAATAAAAGAAGTGATCTACCAAAAATGGCCCAAATTGGGCTCAGAATCACTTCCTAAACGATATATGAAATATTACCATAAAAGGAAAAATATAACTAAAAATGGGGATTCAAAAGGGAAAATAGTGGATTTTGACCTCGGAAAAGATGCGCACCGAGCAGAGCTAGGTGGCCACGACGTGCGTGCCGAAAAAAGCTTTCCGAATTGGAGGTATATGTGCCGTTCTGATACCCGTGGCAAAATTTATGGGCAAAATACTGAAACGCACCCAAAACTATCCCAATTAGGAAAAGATCACGACTATCTGCCATCTTTGCGCTGATCTGCCAACTCAAGGTATCTCAGTGCCAACAACGTGCTATCTGACAACTCAGCATCATCTAACTCGGATCCTCCTGCATCAGTCACCTTGGGTTGGAAAGAACTCGTTCTCGAGTTCACAATAGCTTCATCGGAATCCACAAAACAAGGACTTAGGTGTTTCACATTAAAGACATCAGAAGTCCTCAAATGACTGTGGAGGCGTAGTCTGTAGGCGTTATCATTGATCTTCTGTAGGATCTCAGAGGGTCCAATATTTCGCTCCTTCAGCTTATTATACTATTCAACAGGAAAGCGATCACGAGTTAATACTGCCCAAACAAAATCACCAACATCAAAAAGTACCCGACGACGGTGATTGTCGCCCTGAACCTTGTACTTGGCATTACTCTCGTGAATGGCCAGCTTCACCTGCTCATGGATACGCCGAAGATGTTCTGCCATCTCATCTGCCTTGTGACTCAAATGACCCACACGTGGAATAGGGGCTAAGTCAAGCACCCCGGATGGATTCTGACCATAGACAATCTCAAATGAGCTTATTCATGTGGTTCTGTTTTTCGACCTGTTATAGGCAAATTCTGCTTGAGGTAATGCCAAATCCCACTGCTTTGGTTTAGTTCCTACTAAGCTCCTCGAAAGGTTCCCCAAACTCCGGTTCACCACCTCGGTCTGACCATCTGTCTGGGGATGGTAGGCGCTACTAAAATTCAACTTCGTCCCCAGTTTCTTCCATAAACTCCTCCAGAAATGACTCATGAACTTTGTGTCATGATCTGAAGTAATGGATCGGGGAACACCATGTAAACGCACAATCTCCCTGAAGTAAAGATGGGTGATCCGGGTAGCATCCATTGTTTTCCTGCAAGCTACAAAATGGGTCATCTTGGAAAACCTATTAACCACAACCAAACTAGAATCCAAGGCCCGTTGGGTACGAGGTAAGCCTAACACAAAGTCCATACTGACATCAAACCAAGGGGCTTCAGGTACAGGTAAAGGTGTGTACAGGCCTGCATTAGTGAGAACTCCCTTGGACCAATGACACACATAACAACGCTCCACATAATGAGCCACATCACTGGTCAATTTGGGCCAATAATAGTTAGAAGAGATCAAAGCCAACGCCTTATCTCGCCCAAAGTGACCCTCATTATGAAGTTCACTAATAATCTGCTGCCTTAATGAACAATCTGGAATGCACAACTGTAATCCACGAAACAGATAACCATTATGCAAAATAAAATCATGTCGTTGACCATCAGTTACCTCCTCAATTATCCTCTCGAAGGAATGATCTGCAACATACATATTAGAGAAAACCTCAAATCCTACAATTTTGGTGCTCATCGTGGTGAGGAGTAATATATGATGGCTCAGTGCATCTGCGACACAGGTCAAACTCCCTGCTTGGTGCTTCAGCGCAAACATGAACTCCTATAAGTATGCCACCCACTTGCATGCCGTTTACTCAGCTTGTGTTGGCCATTGATATACTTCAGGGCCTCATGATAGGTGATAAGAATGAACTCCCTCTACACTAGGTAGTGACGCCAATGCTTCAGGGACTGAACTATGGCATAAAACTCCAGATCATAGGTGGAATAATTCTTCTTTGATCCTGATAGCTTCTCAACGAAAAAAGCTATTGGGCACTCCTCCTGACTCAGAACACCACCAATACCAGCCCCAGATGCATCACAGTTTACCTCAAACACATTTTCAAAATCAGGAAGTGCCAAAACTGGTGCCTCTGTCATCTTCTGCTTAACCAGTTGAAAACTGGTTTCCGCCACCTCGGACCACTGGAAATCACATCCCTTGAGGCACTTTGTGATAGGAGCAATCAAAGTGCTGATGTTTCTGATGAACCGACAGTAGAAGGACGCCAATCCATGGAAACTTCTGACATCGTTCAAGGTCTTCAGTTTGGGCCACTCCAAGACAGCATCTATCTTCGACTGATCTGCATGAACACCATCAGTAGACACAACAAAACCAAGAAAAGTTACAGAAGTAGTAAAGAAAGAACACTTCTTCTGATTGACGAACAGACACTCCGTCCTCAATATATCAAAAACAGCAGGGAGGTGATCAAAATGTGACGCCCACATCGGGCTATAAATGAGGATTTTGTCGAAGTAAACTACAATGAATTTCCCTATGAAAGGCTGTAAGACCTGATGCATAAATCTCATAAATGTGTTGGGCATATTGGACAGCCCAAAAGGCATGGCCATCCACTCATACAACCCATATTGCATCTTAAACGCTGTCTTCCACTCATCCCCAAGCCTTATTCTGATATGGTGTTATCCACTTTTAAGGTCAATTTTTTAGAAGACCTTAGAACCGGACAGCTGGTCTAATATATCATCCAGGCGGGGAATTAGACACCTGTATTTAACTGTAATCCTGTTGATTGCTCTGCTATCAACACATATACGCCAAGAGCCATCTTTCTTTGGCACCAGCAGGGCAGGAATTGCGCATGGGCTCATACTCTCACGGATGTAGCCCCTCTCCAATAACTCTACTACCTGTCGCTGTAACTCTTCAGATTCCTTGGGACAAAGGTGATACGCCGGTCGATTAGGCAAACTAGACCCTGGAACAAGGTCGATCTGATGCTGAATATCCCTTATAGGTGGCAATCTAGAAGGAAGATCCTCGGGTATCAGGTCAGAAAACTCTGCTAGCAGCTGCTGCACCTTTGCTGGTAAATCTGGATTCACATCTGTTGCACTATTCACATAAGGCATCAGAGCATAGACCACGTCTCCACACTCAATCTCAACTAAAAACCTGGATATAGAAAGCAGGTTAGTATTATTGGCTAACGAGGTAGGAGTGGTTCCTTCCCGACGAGGTACCAACATAATCTTCTTCCCTTTGATGCTAAGGGAATATATATTTTTCCACCCATCATGAATAACACTGCGATCATACTGCCAAGGTCTACCTAACAATACATGACAAGCATCCATAGACACAACATCACACCAAGCATTATCAAAATATTTCCTGCCATTCGAAAAAGACACTAGGCATTGCCTATCTACTGTTACCTCACTGCCTTTATTCAGCCACGACAATTTATATGGCTTTGGATGATGATCTGTCTTCAACTACATTTTCTAGACAGTCTCTTCAGACACTACGTTCTCACAACTACCACCATCAATGATCATCTTGCAAACTTTATCTGCAACTGTGCAACTCGTGTGGAAAATAATGGTTCTAAACCAATCATCCCCTGAATCGCCCTTGGGAGTCAGTAAACTCTTATGAAAGACCAAAGTCTCACAGCCATCTCCATATAACACATCTCCATCTTTATCATCGTTATACACAGGCTCTCCAATATTCTCAGTTTCATCTACCACGTCGTCCTCAATCAGGAGATTTTTGCCCTTCTGACTAGCAGGCTTCCTACACTCAATCGCTTTATGTCCTTGTTCACCACATCTAAAACATATAATATTTGAGTTAGAATTACCCTGGGGTGGCTGCTGGACAAGATGGGATTCTTGAGGGTGAACTGGCCAACTACTTTGATCGCTTCTGATCATTGGCCTCCTGTCCTGCTATTTTTCCACATCAAGTGCACGCTGGTATGCTTCAGAAGCAGTCTACAACAAGTGAAGGTTGAGGACATCTTGCAGGGGTTGTCGTAATCCCCCCAAATACCGTCCCACCATCTACTCTTCCATCTTAAGAAAATCATTCTGGGCTCTCAATTGGTAGAACTCCTCCATGTAATCATCAACCGATCTTGTGCCTTGCCTCAACGAATGAAGTCGCTGAAACAAGGTTTGAGTGTAGCTGAAAAGAAGGAAGTAACCCTTCATCTTCTTCTTCATCCTCTCCCAATTAGTGATCTTGGCCTTGCCCTGCCGATCGTGTGAGTGTTTAACTGCTCCCACCACGCAGGTGCTCTGCCTTTGAGTTTGATGGCGACCAGTTTCACTTTGACACGATCTAGGACTTCTTTATACTCGAAAATACACTCTACTTCATTCAACCAATCGATGAATCCTTCGGCCTGTAACGTACTAGAAAACTCGGGCAGATCCACTTTGAAATCGAGGTCTCCATAATGATCCTCCCGACCATGGTGCTCCCAGAATCGAGCAGGATTGTGATACGGGTTTTCGAAACTGGAATCGGAATCGTGATCTTACATCTCACGATCACCAAAATTCGGCGTCGTTAGACGCTGGGTTAACTATGCAATTTACCTCAGTAAATCCTCAATCATCATATCCTGAACGTTACAATCATGGTGTAGGACTTCCTCATTCGGAACCTGCTCCTGACGACCACGACCACGACCACCAGCCATGGAAACTAATGAAATCTCACCCGAGAAAGATACTGAAACTCTGATACCAAATGACGCCGGACAAAATAACAATTATTCTGTAGGCTAGTTTTAACAGATAATTCACAAGGAAAAATACAACAGAATCGCCCAAGAACACAGAGAAACACCTCTCATGTTCAATTCAAAATTATGCAATCCAAAAAAAAAAGTACCTCAAAAATCAGCCCACAAGCTGGGCTGTATAGCTAAAAATCGTCATTATTAGAATTGTACCAAAAAATAGTAAAATCCCAATAATCATGCCAAAATGAAATATGTAATAAAAGAAGTAATCTGCCAAAAATGGCGCAAATCGGGTTCAGAATCACTTCCTAAACGATAAATGAAATATTACCATAAAAGGAAAAATATAACTAAAAATGGGGATTCGAAAGGGAAAACAGTTGATTTTGACCTCGAAAAAGGTGCGCACTGAGTAGAGCTAGGTGGCTATGACGTGCGTGCCGAAAAGAGTTTTTCGAATTGGAGGCATATGTGCCGTTCTGATACCCGTACCAAAAGTTATGGCCAAAATACCGAAACACACCCAAAACTACCCCAATTAGGATAAGATCACAACTACCTGCCATCTTTGTGCTGATCTACCAACTCAAGGTATCTCAGTGCCAACAACGTGCTATCTAACAACTCAGCATATTCTAACTCGGATCCTCCTACATCAGTCACCTTTGGTTAGAGAGAACTCGTCCTTAAGTTTACAATAGCTTCATCGGAATCCACAAAATAAGGACTTAAGTGTTTCACATTAAAGACATCAGAAGTTCAAATGACTGGGGAGGCGCAGTCTATAGGTGTTATCATTGATCTTCTGTAGGATCTCACAGGGTCCAATCTTCCGCTCTTTAAGCTTATTATACTCTCCAACAGGAAAACAATCACTAGTTAATACTGCCCAAACAAAATCACCAACATCAAAAAGTACCTGATGACGGTGACTGTTGCTCTGAACCTTGTACTTGGCATTACTATCGTGAATGGCTAGCTTCACCTGCTCATGGATACCCCAAATATGTTCTGCCATCTCATCTACCTTGTGACTCAAATGACCCACACGTTGAATAAGGGCTAAGTCAAGCACCTCGGATGGATTCTGACCATAGACAATCTCAAATGGGCTCATTCTTGTGGTTTTGTTTTTCGACCTGTTATAGGAAAATTCTGCTTGAGGTAACGCCAAATCCCACTGCTTTGATTTAGTTCCTACCAAGCTCCTCAAAAGGTTCCCTAAACTTTGGTTCACCACCTCGATCTGACCATCTGTCTGGGATGCTAGGCGCTGCTAAAAATCAACTTCGTCCCCAGTTTCTCCCATAAACTCCTCCAGAAATTACTCATGAACCTAGTGTCACGATCTGAAGTAATGGATCAGGGAACACCATGTAAACGCACAATCTCTCTGAAGTAAAGATAGGCGATCTGGGCAGCATCCATTGTTTTCCTACAAGCTACAAAATGAGCCATCTTGGAAAACCTGTCAACCACAACCAAAATAGAATCCAAGGCCCATTGGGTATGGGGTAAGCCCAACACAAAGTCCATACTGACATCAAACCAAGGGGCTTCAGGTACAAGTAAAGGTGTGTACAGGCCCGCATTAGTGAGAACTCTCTTAGATCGATGACACATATAACAACGCTCCATATAATGAGCCATATCACTGGTCAATTTGGGCCAATAATAGTTAGAAGAGATCAAAGCCAACGTCTTATCTCGCCCAATGTGACCCTCGTTATGAAGTTCACTAATAATCTGCTGCCTTAGTGAACAATCTGGAATGCACAACTGTAATCCACGAAACAGATAACCATTATGCAAAATAAAATCATGTAGTTGACCATTAGTTACCTTCTGAATTATTCTCCCGAATGAAGGATCTGCAGCATAAATATTAGAGAAAACCTCAAATCCTACAATTTTGGTGCTCATCGTGGTGAGGAGTAATATACGATGGCTCAGTGCATCTGCAACACGGTTCAGACTCCCTACTTGGTGCCTCAGCGCTAATGTGAACTCTTGCAGGTATGCCATCCACTTGGCATGCCGTTTACTCAGCTTGTGTTGGCCATTGATGTACTTCAGGGCCTCATGATCAGTGATAAGAATGAACTCCCTCTAGACTAGGTAGTGACGCTAATGCTTCAGGGACTGAACTATGGCATAAAACTCTAGATCATCGGTGGAATAATTCTTCTTTGATCCTGATAGCTTCTCACTGAAAGAAGCTATCGGGCGCCCCTCCGGACTCAGAACACCACCAATGCCAACCCCAGATGCATCACGGTTTACCTCAAACACATTTTCAAAATCAAGAAGTGCCAAAACTAGTGCCTCTGTCATCTTCTACTTCACCAGTTGAAAACTGGTTTCCACCTCCTTGGACCACTGGAAATCACATCCCTTGAGGCACTCTGTGATAGAAGAAATCAGAGTGCTGAAGTTTCTGATGAACCGACGGTAGAAGAACGCCAATCCATGGAAACTTCTGACATCGTGCAAGGTCTTCAGTTTAGGCCACTCCATGACCACATCTCTCTTTGACTGATCTGCATGAACACCATCAGTAGACACAACAAAACCAAGAAAAGTTACAGAAGTAGTGAAGAAAGAACATTTCTTTTGATTGACGAACAGGTGCTCCGTCCTCAACATATCAAAAATAGCACGGAGGTGATCAAAATGTGACGCCCACGTCGGGCTATAAATGAGAATGTCGTCAAAGTAAACTACAATGAATTTCCCCATAAAAGGTCGTAAAACCTGATGCATAAATCTCATAAATGTGCTGGGCGCATTAGACAGCCCAAAAAGCATGACCATCCACTCATACAACCCATGTTGCGTCTTAAACGCTGTCTTCCACTCATCTCCAGGCCTTATTCTGATCTGGTGGTATCCGCTTTTAAGGTCAATTTTTTAAAAGACCTTAGAACCAGACAGTTGGTCTAACATATCATCAAGAGAGGGAATTGGAAACCTGTATTTCACTGTAATCCTGTTGATTGCTCTGCTATCAACACATATATGCCAAGAGCCATATTTTTTCGGCACCAGTAGGGCAAGAACTATACATAGGCTCATACTCTCACGGATGTAGCCCCTATCCAATAACTCTACCATCTGTCGCTGTAACTCTTTAGATTCCTTGGGACTAAGGTGATACACCGGTCGATTAGGCAAACTGGACCTCAGAACAAGGTCGATTTGATGCTGAATATCCCTTATAGGCGGCAACTGTTAGAGTGATTATCTACCTAAATAATTATGCAAATAATCCTTCTAGTTTTACTTGCAAGTGCACAAGGTCTGTGGTAGCATAGTGTGCAAGTGCGAGATCATTTCCACAGGGATTGGTGAATTTCTATCTAGAACTAATTTCTTCAAGTTAAAGGAGAAATAACAGTTGGTAGTGAGTGAATAACAATAATGAGAACATAGAGCTACGATATCCACCACTAATTATACTTTCTCACTAACTAAGGTTTCAATGCTCTAGCCTTATCATGAATATCTAATGGTTGCCAACCTAAGGGCTTGGTCCACACCTTAGGCTATTGATCTCCCTATGCAACGAGTTAGGCATGGTGTATACTCCAACTCTTTTCTCTCTTAAGGGATTCAGCATGGGTGGATACTGAGTTGTTCCTTAAGAGAGCATGAGGGTTATGGAGATCGACAACTACACGGGACCTAGGGCTTGGTCCGCTCCTGGTTTCCCATGTTGATTAACCCGGGAATCCGATGTGGATATCCCTTGTTACTAATGTCAAACCATGACTCGGTCATCCAAATTGATTCGACTAACCTATCCATACCACATGCATACGTTGATCAGGCACATACATATGAGGAATGTAAATATAAACAGGTATTAATAAAGTTAAATATTCTAACAAGGCTATAGCAAAGATAGTCAATGAATAAATGTGTTGTAAAACATAACTAGGGCATCAATCGAGCCCTATAGGAGTTTTAGTTGCACATGCTAAGTAAAGTAAACATGCTAAACATAATTAAGTAAAAACATAACACTAAAACCGAAGAAGACTCGAGAGACAAGTCGTCAATTCCTCTCCTAAGCTTTCTACTTCGAGTCTCGAACAAAAGGTAAACTAAAAGGAAGAGAAGCTTCTTAAAAGGGAGGTGTGTTTTCTGTGTTTTACAAGTCTGTTTATAGGGTTCTAAGGACACCTGGAAACCCTAATTTCCAAAACAAGTGCTGTCATTTTACTGTTCACTGTCGTATGTGTTTTCTCGATCGCGAGCAGAGTGCGCTCGATTGCAAAGTTGCGCTCGATCGTCCTTCTTGGTTTGCTCGATCGCACTCCAGACAGTATCTGCTCCAAGTTTTCCAGTTTTCTTCCTTTTAAGCTCTAAAGGCTTCCGAAATGCTCCCTTTTCTTCATAGACCTATAAAAACCATGTAAAACACAGAAATGAAGTAAAATAGACTAAAATAACATAAACTAGGGCTTAACAAATGTAAATTAAGGGGCTTAAATATGAATATTTAAGCTCCTATCACACCCCCAAACTTACATATTGCTAGTCCCTTAGCAATACAAAACTAAAAACTAAATGAAGAACAAAATTAAAGATAAATTCATTTCCATGATACTCAAAGATTTGGGTTGTGCATAAAACTATGATAACAGTTCATGAGTAAGCTTATAATAAAAATATACTTTTGGATTGCAAAAGGACTTTCAAAAGCTTTATGTTACTTACCTAAGGTTGGCTTAAAGCATCGCAAGTTTGATTTATGTGTGATGAATTAGCACATTTATGATGGGGCTTCCACATAATTTTAGTGTATAGTGTTTCGGTGCCCAAATCTTTATCGAATTTCTTATTTAAAGAGAACAAAAAGGTATAATACTTGTTTCTCCTTTCTTGTTCTTTTATCATGCTATCTTTGCCATGTTGAGTTCCATCGAGCTTTCTATTTGACCCTAGCAACGAGTGTTTGGCCAATGACTCCCAAACCAGATGGTTTTAGGGTATTAAGTGTAAAGACACCCCGAAGGGCTTAAGAACTCGAGTAAAAAAGGCTACAAAACTAACAGGTCTTAATGCTTCTAAATGAAATTCTCACTTTTTGACGTGAACACTCAATGCTTACTGGGGCAAGAAGCCCAGTTACTTAGTGGAAATTTTTTTTATTATGATCATTAAAGGCTTACTTCCCACCTTTTGACGTAAACACTCAATGCTTACTGAGGCAAGAGGCCCAGTTACTCAGTGGAAAGTTTTTAATGATTATTAGAAGCTTTCATTTTTTTTTTTTTGCATGATGAACATTTTCCTTTATTTTTCTTATGCAAAAGTGTTCTTTTTAACAAGATATCAGATTACAGTTAGGTTATGGAAACATATATAAAAGAATTATTTGTCATTCCCCACACAAATGCGTGCTAATTGTGTTTGTGCAAATTTGGATCAAACTCGTGAATTCTTAGGTGCCTTGAGGTAGATAACTAAACTTTGTAAAATTCCTATTGCAAGACTATATGTTCTAGCTTTTAAGCTTACTAAGGAAGTGTTATCAAATTTTTAAATCAACAAAAAAATTTTGTTTACCAAAAGAACATGTATTTATCTTCCTAAAAAAAAGATTTGAACTTAGTGTGTGCATGCGTTTCAAGTGCGTGTGTGATAGTATCTAGTATCTTCCACTACCCCCAAACTTAAAATACACATTGTCCCCAATGTGTGCGTGGCATGGAAAGATCTGACTTGGGAGATGGAGAACTCGGATGCTTGCTTGCTTGTCCACGCCCCCAAACTTGAATTGGATGCACGCACTGAGTACTTGACAAAGAAAAATAAATGTTGTGCCGAAAAACAAGAAATATAAATAATAGATATGTAAATATAAATATAAACAAAAGAAAAATACTAAAATAAAAAGGATAAGTCTGGGGTGCCTCCCATGAGCGCTAAGTTTAATGTCTTCAGCCGAACCAAGCCTTATTCTTCCCCAAAACTAAGATTTGCAGCAACTAGCATAGATAGTGTCTTATTCTCTCCCATATAAGCATAAGTCAAATACTTCGGCAATTGCTTCAACTCCAAATTTGGTTCCTAGACAATAAAAGGGAAAAAAGTAGTATTAGAAGACACAAGAGTGTCAAATGGATTGGTGTACTTACTTGGATGCTTTGGATAGGCCTCTAAGAGGTGCACAGTTTCAATGATGTCATCATTAAGATCTTTAGATTTTGGGTCAATATCTGATCCTTTGAAATAATGGGTGGGGGTGGTCTCCAATGGATCAATATGATGGTCATGAAAAACTTGTTCAACAACACTTTGCTTTTGTTTACTTAGCTCCTTAGCCAATTGCCCCACTTGTACTTCCAATCTTTGGATGGCTTGTTCATGCTGTGTAGTGGTTTATCTTATCTCAGTCCGAAATTTCCTTTCTTCTGCCATAAACTAATCTTGTGAGGTCATCAATTGTTGTTGCTTAGTTGCCAACTGCATCACAAGACTCTCTAGGTCGCTTTTCTTTGATTCGGGAACTGAGTGGACTGCTTGTTGGAAGTTTTTTTGTTGCCCTTGAAGGTTCCATGCATTTTGATCATTGCTCCATGAGAAGTTGGGGTGGTTTCTCCATTCTGGATTGTAGGTATTTGCATATGGATCATAGTTGTTTGGTCCCACATAGTTTGTTTGCTCTCGATATGCAGATGAATATAAAGGGCAAGTTTCAGTAGTGTGATCAAAATGACTACAAATAGCACATACCTAGAGTAGTGTAGCTTGTGGCCTAGGTGAGGCAATCTGAGCAATCATGACTTCTACAAGCATATCTACCTTTCTTTCCATAGCATCCACCCAATTTGGAAATCCACCATTTGAATTTACTTTATACATGCCCTTGCTCTATATTGAGTGGAAAAAATATTGAATTTTTGTGTCGAAGCCCTTTCATAAATCAGTTAAACCGCTTCAGTGTAACAAGTTCAGTACTACTGCTCGGATAACTCTCTGCCTCAATTGCACTCGATCGCAGAGGGTGCACTTGATCGCAAGTGGCACAGAAAGCTTACTAGAGTACCTTAAACAGAGAAAAAAGGAAATTGATTAGGGTTTTTAATGAAACGAAAAATAAGATAAAAATAGATTTAAAACAAAAAAATAGAATAAGAAATAATGGTAATTAAACTAAATGAGAAATTAATTCTAAAAGAAATTTAGTGCAATCCCTGGCAACGGCGCCAAAAATTTGTTGGAGCGATTATCTACCTAAATAATTATGCAAATAATCGTTCTAGTTTTACTTGCAAGTGCACAAGGTCTGTGGTAGCATAATGTGCAAGTGCGAGATCATTTCCACAGGGATTGGTGAATTTCTATCTAGAACTAATTTCTTCAAGTTAAAGGAGAAATAATAGTCGAAAGTGAGTGAATAAAAATAATGAGAACATAGAGCTACGATATCCACCACTAATTATACTTTCCCACTAACTAAGGTTTCAATGCTCTAGCCTTATCATGAATATCTAATGGTTGCTAACCTAAGGGCTTGTTCCACACCTTGGGCTATTGATCTCCCTATACAACGAGTTAGGCATGGTGTATACTCTAACTCTTTTCTCTCTTAAGGGATTCAGCATGGGTGTATAATGAGTTGTTCCTTAAGAGAGCATGAGGGTTGTGGAGATCGACAACCACACGGGACCTAGGGCTTGGTCCGCTCTCGGTTTCCCATGTTGATTAACTCGGGAATCTGGTGTGGATATCTCTTATTACTAATATCAAACCCAAGACTCGGTCATCCAAATTGATTCGACTAACCTATCCATACCACATGCATACGTTGATCAGGCACATACATATGAGGAATGTAAATATAAACAGGTATTAATAAAGTTAAATATTCTAACAAGGCTATAACAAAAATAGTCAATGAATAAATGTGTGGTAAAGCATTATTAGGGCTTCAATCGAGCCCTATAAGAGTTTTAGTTACACATGCTAAGTAAAGTAAACATGCTAAACATAATTAAGTAAAAACAGAAAACTAAAACCGAAGAAGGCTTAGGAGACAAGTCATCAATTCCTCTCCTAAGCTCTCTACTTCGAGTCTCAAACAAAAGGTAAACTAAAAGGAAGAGAAGCTTCTCAAAAGGGAGATGTGTTTTTTGTGTTTTACAAGTCTATTTATAGGGTTCTAAGGACACTTGGAAACCCTAATTTCCAAAATAGGGCCCTAACCCTAATTTCCATAACAAGTTCTGCCGTTTTACTGTTCACTGTCGTACGTGTTCGCTCGATCGCGAGCAAAGTGTGCTCGATCGCAAGGTTGCACTTGATCGTCCTTCGTGGTGCACTCGATTGAACTCCAGACAGTATCTGCTCCAGATTTTCTAATTTTCTTCCTTTTAAGCTCCAAAAACTTCCAAAATGCTTCGTTTTCTTCATAGACCTATAAAAACCATGTAAAACATAGAAATGAAGTAAAATGGACTAAAATAACATAAACTATGGCTTAACAAAAGTAAATTAAGTGGATTAAATATGAATATTTAAGCTCCTATCAGCAATCCAGGAGGAAGATCCTCTGGCATCAGGTCAGAAACTTTGCTAGCAGTTGCTGCACCTCTATTGGTAAATCTGGATTCATGTCTGCTGCACTATTCCCATAAGGCATCAGAGCATCGACCACGTCTCCATGCTCAATCTCAACTAAAATCCTGGACATAGAAAGCAGGTTAGTATTATTGGCTACCGGGGTAGGAGTGGTTCCTTCTCGACGAGGTGCCAACACAATCTTCTTCCCTTTGATTCTAAGGGAATATATATTTTTTCGCCCATCATGAATAACACTGCGATCATACTGCCAAGGTCTGCCTAACAATACATGATAAGCATCCATAGACACAACATCATACCAAGCATTATCAAAATATTTCCTGTTATTCGAAAAAGACACTAGGCATCACATATCTATTGTTACCTCACTGGTACCTCACTAGCTTTATTCAGCCACGACAATTTATATGGATTGGGATGACGATCTATCTTCAACTACATTTTCTAGACAGTCTCTTTAGACACTACGTTCTCACAACTACCACTGTCAATGATTATCTTGCAGACTTTATCTGCAACTGTGCAGGTCATGTGGAAAATATTGGTTCTCAACCAATCGTCCCCTGAATCGCCCTTGGGAGTTAGTAGACTCTTATGAACGACAAGAGTCTCATGGCTATCTCCATACAACACATCTCCATCTTCATCATCGTCATATATAGACTCTCCAATCTCCTCAGTTTTGTCTACCACATCGTCCTCAATCAGGAGATTTTTGCCCTTCTGACTAGCAGGCTTCCTGCACTCAATCGCTTTATGTCCCTGTTCACCACATCTAAAACATCTAATATTTGAGTTAGAATTACCCTGGGGTGGCTGCTGAGTAGAATGGGATTCTTGAAGGTGAACTGGCCAACTGCTTTGATCACTTCTGATCATTGGCCTCCTGTTCTACTGTTTTTCCACAACAAGTGCACGCTGGTATGCTTCAGAAACGGTCCACAGCGAGTGAAGGTTGAGGACATCCTGCAAGGGCTGTCGTAATCCCCACTAAATACCGTTCCACCATCTACTCTTTCATCTCAAATAAATCATTCTAGGCTATCAATTGGTAGAACTCCTCAGTGTAATCATCAACCGATCTCATGCCTTGCCTCAACAAATGAAGTCACTGAAACAAGGTTTGAGTGTAGCTAAAAGGAAGGAAGTGACCCTTCATCTTCTTCTTCATTCTCTCCCAATCAGTGATCTTGGCCTTGCCCTGCCGGTCGCGTGAGCGCTTTAACTGCTCCCACCACGCAAGTGCTCTGCCGTTGAGTTTGATGGCGACCAGTTTCACTTTACATGATCCGAGACTTCCTTATACTCGAAAATATGTTCTACTTCATTTAACCAATCGATGAATCCTTCGGCCTGTAAAGTAGCAGAAAACTTGGGCAGATCCACTCTGAAATCGAGGTCTCCATAACGATCCTCCCAACCATGGTGCTCCTAGAATCGAGCAGGATTGTGATACGGGTTTTCGAAACTGGAATCAGAATCATGATCTTACATCTCACGATCACCAAAATTCGACGTCGTTAGATGCTGGGTTAACTATGCAATTTGCCTATGTAAATCCTCAATCATTGCATCCTGAACATTACGATCACAGTGTAGGACTTCCTCATTCAGAACCTGCCCGTGACGACCACGACCACGACCACCAGCCATGGAAACTAATGAAATCTCACCCCAGGAAGATGCTGAAGCTCTGATACCAAATGACGCTGAACAGAATAACGATTATTCTGTAGGCTAGTTTCAACAGATAATTCACAGGGAAAAATACAAGAGAATCGCCTAAGAACGCAAAGAAACACCTCTCATGTTCAATTCAAAATTATGCAATCCCAAAAAAAGTACCCCAAAAATCAGCCCACAAGCCAGGCTGTATAGCTAAAAATCGTCATTATTAGAATTTTACCAAAAAATAGCAAAATCCCAATAATCATGCCAAAATGAAATAAATAATAAAAAAAGTAATTTGCCAAAAATCTGGCCCAAATCGGCTTTCGAATCACCTCCTAAATGATAAATGAAATATTACCATAAAAGGAAAAAAAATAACTAAAAATGGGGATTCGGAAGGGAAAATAGTGGATTTTGACCTTGGAAAATGTGCACACCGAGCGAAGCTGGGTTGCCACGACGTGCGTGCCGAAAAGTGCTTTCCGAATTGGGGACATATGTGCCGTTTTGATACCCGTGGCAAAAGTTATAGCCAAAATACTGAAACACACCCAAAACTGCCCCAATTAGGAAAAGATCACGACTACCTACCCTCTTTGTGCTGATCTGCCAACTCAAGGTATCTCAGTGCCAACAACGTGCTATCTGACAATGCAGCATCATCTGACTCGTATCCTCATGCATCAGGATCAAATGTAGATCTTCCTTTGTGTTATCTATAAATATTTGTATGATGATTGGAATAAGATCTTAGGATTTTGGCCATATAAATGCCCTTATCAAACCAATTGATTGTTTAATTTCAAAATTTATGTCGTCTTTATTCTTCTCGTGGGTACAATCTTTTAATACCAAAGATATAATTTAATTATCCATTTAATTTGCATTATAGACCTTGCTGGGAAAAATGAATCACACATAAGTGATTTAATAGCGAGATTTAATTAAACCACGCACATACACGAACTTAAGGAAAATAAAATAAAAAAAGATTAGATGAAAGGAGTTAACAATGATTTAAGCGGTTCGACACAGTCCAACTTTCTCTTTGATGTGAATTCTCTATGTTATCAAAACATTCTTCAAATATTAGAAATTTCAAACCATATTGAGTGCCTTAGATTTCCTTCATTATGAATGTATTTCCTTTTTGCTAAGTAGAACTTCTAGTCATTCCCCTGATTAAGTGTTTATATTTCAATCTGCAACGTGAAAACACTTGTTTTTAATGTTTCGCGCTTTATGTGTGTGTCTTTGTGTGTGTGTCTATATATATATATATATATATATTATATATAACTAGATGAATCTCCCAAACAAGTTGATAGCTAACAAGAGTTAATTCTAGGCTTTTTCTAGGATATTTGAAATTAAATATGTATCCATTTAACACTCCCTAATGAGCATTTTCATGTAATGAATTGACTCTAGAAGGAGAACTTGTTGCAAATTCCCAAGGTTTTTCTCTCTTCTTCAAGAATTTGTTCGACGATAATTAATGTAATTTCATTCACTATCATCATACTCTTAACACTTTTCTTTCTTTCTTTCTTTCTTTTTTTTTTAATTTTTCTACAACCATTATCAAATCAAGTGAAGAAACAAATCATTGAGAATTATGTATCGACGCATCCGGATATCGTTACTATAAATCCTCCTCTTTCCATCATACAAAACATTCCTACTATAATCATGAATACTTCCACATTCTTTTCCTCCGTGTGTTAAGACTAAGAATTTCCCAAGATATAGAGTTTAGATGAAATTACATCTACGAAAATTTATAATATATACATGTTCCAAAACAATGGAAATATAAACATTAATCTAAACTCCCAAATAATGATATGTTGAGAAAAGCCTCGTGTACAAACCCATATGAGAATACCTTTCTCATTCATTTCCCTTACTGACATGGTTCAAATTAATTTAACAATTTTCTTGAAAATGTTAAAAAATGGGGTGAGCTAAAAAGCTCAGCAAGTAATCACATTACTAGGAGTAGTCGCCATTTCCAACAATAATTTCCATATTTTTTTATCCTTTGTTCACAAATTTAATGTGCATACATGCAATATAATTGTTTCTCACCACAATGTATATCAAACCAATTATAATCATGCAGCTTCTTAAGTAGGTCACTAAGCTGCTGTTTGAGCATCACCACTCTTGCCTAGGCCTGGCGAGACTCAGATTTATGCTGCCAATAGTGAAACGAGTAAACACACATTTATGTGGTTCAGGACTGTCCTGCCTATCTCTTTGATCTAAGTTTTCTATATTCTAGATCAAAGCAATCTTCAACTATCAAAAATTTCAAACCATATTGAGTGTCTTCGATTTTCTTTATTATGAATGTATTTCTTTTTTACTAAGTAGAACTTCTGGTCATTCCCCTGATTAAGTGTCTATATTTCTACATTGCAACTTGAAAACTCATGTTTTTAATGTTTCGCACGTTATAAATATATATTTTTATCAAAACAGCTGGGTGTTGATTTCATCTCAAAGATCTATACTTTCTTAAGGTTGAAAATGTAATTTCATTAGTTCCCAGTCTCGTTACAATGTAGAAGATAGATTTACCATCTAAAAAGTGTTGGATAATTGCGCAAGTTCATTGCAATTGGAATTGAGCATATATATTGTGACGTACGTTATATCTTTAATAAATTGATAACCTTTGCCTTTCAAAAAAAAAAATTTCTGCATTACATGTTTTCAATGCTTTATTTTTATTGTTTGGTTCTTATGAAAAACTTATATTATCTTAAGATGTTTAATTAGTTGATCTGTGAGTGTAACTCCCCTGCTTTAAAAAATTATGAAGTAAAGCTTACTTTACATATATATGTAGATTATAAGGTGGTCACTGATAGATGCTTAAATATACATATTTAAGCCCCCTTATTTACACTTGTTAGATCCTTTATTACATTAATTTGGTATCTTTTACTCCATTTGTGTGTTTTACATGTTTTTATAGGGTCTTGGAGAAAAAGAAGCAGTTTTGGCACTTTAAGGAAGAAATCTAGAAGCCCTGGAGCACTTTCTGGACAAAGTGCGATCGAGCGCACATGAAGTGCCAAAAACTTGTTGTGCGAAAATATACCTAAATAAATAGGTGAATAATCGTACTTGTTTTACTTGCAAGTGCACAAGGTCAACAGTGTAGTATAGTGTGCGAATGCGAGATCATCTCCACAGGGATTGGTAAAGTTCAGTTTAGAATTATATTCGCAATATAAAAAGATAGAAATAATAAAAGTGTTGAGAAATAATAAAGATAAAATACTAAGGATAAAGGCGTAGGGACTTGATATCCACCACTAATTATGCTACCACAATATAATAGTATGCCAATGCTTTATTCATGCCATGTATACCTACTGGTCGCCAACCTAAGGGCATGGTATCTACTCCTTAAGCTATTGATTTCCCTAAGCAACGAGTTAGGCATGGTATCTACTCTAACTCTTTTCTTCCTTAAGGGATTCAGCATGGTATCTGCTTGAGTTGTTCCTTAAGAAAGCATAGGTATTGTGGAAATCGACAACTACATGAGACCTAGGGCATGGTATCTACTCCCGGTTTCCCATGTTGATTAACCCGGGTATCCGGATAAGATGGTCCCTTGTTACTAATGTTAGACCCAAGACTCGGTCATCCAAATTGATCTAACTAACCTATCCATACCACATGCATACGTTGGCCTTACACATACATATGAGGAATGTAAATAAGCACAGGTGTTAATCAAGTTAAGTAACATAATAAGCTATACAAAGATTTAATCAATGAATAAAAATATGGGAATGCATAACTAGGGCTTCAATCGAGCCCTATAAGAGAGTTAGTTACACATACTAACTGAAGTAAACATAATTAAACTAAACATAAAGGAGAAGAATAAACCCGAGAGAAGAGGCGTCAATTCTCTCTCAAGCTCTCCACTCCAAGTAAAAGAAAAGAGAAAAGTGTTTTCTATCTAAGGGTGTGTTTTTGTGTGTGTTTTACATGTTTTTATAGGGTCTTGGAGAAAAAGAAGCAGTTTTGGCACTTTAAGGAAGAAATCTAGAAGCCCTAGAGCACTTTCTGGACAAAGTGCGATCGAGCGCACATACGATCGTGCGCACACAGCTAGGATCGAGCGCAACTTGCGATCGAGCGCAAGGCCACATGCGATCGAGCACAAAGATACGGGCGTGAACAGTAAACTGCAGAACCTTATTTTGGAAAATACAAGATTTTCATTTTAGGAAAGTTTAGGACTCATGGGTCTATTAGGACTTCTCAAAGACCTATAAATACACTTGTAACTCACACACAAAAACACACCCTTAGATAGAAAACACTTTTCTCTTTTCTTTTACTTGGAGTGGAGAGCTTGGGAGAGAATTGACGCCTCTTCTCTCGGGTTTATTCTTCTCCTTTATGTTTAGTTTAATTATGTTTACTTCAGTTAGTATGTGTAACTAACTCTCTTATAGGGCTCGATTGAAGCCCTAGTTATGCATTCCCATATTTTTATTCATTGATTAAATCTTTGCATAGCTTATTATGTTACTTAACTTGATTAACACCTGTGCTTATTTACATTCCTCATATGTATGTGTAAGGCCAACGTATGCATGTGGTATGGATAGGTTAGTTAGATCAATTTGGATGACTGAGTCCTGGGTCTAACATTAGTAACAAGGGACCGTCTTATCCGGATACCCGGGTTAATCAACATGGGAAACCGGGAGTAGATACCATGCCCTAGGTCTCATGTGGTTGTCGATTTCCACAATACCTATGCTTTCTTAAGGAACAACTCAAGCAGATACCATGTTGAATCCCTTAAGGAAGAAAAGAGTTAGAGTAGATACCATGCCTAACTCGTTGCTTAGGGAAATCAATAGCTTAAGGAGTAGATACCATGCCCTTAGGTTGGCAACCAGTAGGTACACATAATATGGCTAGAGCACTGATACTTTATACAAAATCGGGAATGTATGACTAGTGGTGGATATCAAAGCCCTATGTCTTTATTATTATCAAATCACCCTTCAGTTTATTATTTCTATCTTTTTACATTGCAAATATAATTCTAAATCGAACTTTACCAATCCCTGTGGAGATGATCTTGCATTCGCACACTATGCTACACTATTGACCTTGTGCACTTGCAAGTAAAACAAGTGCGATTATTCACCTATTTATTTAGGTATATAAACGCACAACAAGTTTTTGGCACCGTTGCCGTGGACTGCGCTAAAAGTTCCTTTTAGGATTACTTTCATTTTATCATTATTATTATTATTTTATTTTTACCATCTTTTATCAAAACTTAAATCAAGTTATTTTCTGTTTCAGGTACTTCACGAAACCCTACTTGCACTTTCTGTAAAAATTGCGATCGATCGCAAGCTCCTTGCGATCGAGCGCAAATTGGGCAGAGAGTACCCGAGCAACAGAGTTGCACTGCTGCACTAAAACTGTTTTTTCTGCTTTATGCACGGACTTCGATCCCGACATCCGGAATTCTTTTCCCTTGATCCCGAGCTAGAACGGACCATCCGACAAAGGCTTAGGGACAACTTTGAGGAGAACAAAGGAGAAATCGAGAACGAAACACAAATGGCGGAACAGCTCGAAAACCAGCAACCACCTGCACGAGTTCCAATGAAGCACTCCTTCATCCCTCGGAACATCGATCAACCATCATGCATCGCATATCAACCTGAGGCAGCGGGAAATTATTACATATCTCCGCAAATCTTGAATGCCTTGACGCATTTTAGGGGAACTCCTAATGAAGATCCACACTTACATCTTCGAGAATTTTTTGATCTTTGCAAGTTCCAGCACATACAAGGACTAGACCAAGAAGGAATAAGGTTAATTCTATTCCCTTTTTCCTTAAAAGATAATGCTAAACTTTGGTATAATTCCTTGCCTGCAGTTTCCATCCACACTTGGGAGGAGTTAGCAAGCAAATTCTTAAGGAAATTCTTCCCAGCCCAAAAGACAAGACAAATGAGGAAGGAGATCCAATCCTTCCAACAAAAGGATGGGGACCTTTTCTTCGAAGCATGGGGACACTTCAATGAATTGCTACTCAAATGCCCACATCACAACCTACCTCAAGATGAACTGGTACAAGCATTCTACGAAGGTTTAAATGATACTAATAAATGTATTGTTGATTCAGGTTGTGGAGGAGTCCTTATGGAGAAAAGCGAGGCAATGGAACTGTTTGAAACCCTTAGCGAACACACTCAGCAATTCTCCTCTCGAGGTAGACATATGACCAAAGGTAAAGGTGTGTATGAGGTAAATACGAATGGAGGGTCTTCCCCTCAAATGGCTGCAATGGAAAGAAAACTAGATTTGTTGGTAAAAGCCATGGCTGCTCAAACTACCTCAGCTACACCACTACAGGTATGTGCAATATGCTCTCAATATGATCACAATACTAATGCTTGTCCTTTATCTGCAGATCCGGAGCAAGCAAATTATGTGGGACCCAATAACTATCCGCCAAAGAATAACCCATATGCAAACACCTACAACCCTGGATGGCGGAATCACCCAAATTTCTCATGGAGCAACAATCAAAACAACCAAGGACAGCAACGAAATCAGCAGCCCACTGCCCATGCTAATTCTGAACCAAAAAGAAACGACCTCGAAAGTCTAGTAAAACAACTAATGACATCGCAAGAACAGTTCATGACTCAGCAAAAACAAACTAATGCGGCACATGAGCAAGCAATTCAAAGACTAGAGGTACAAATGGGACAATTAGCTAAAGAGCTCAGTAGCAGAAAGCAAGGAGAGCTCCCAGCTCAAACACTACCCAACCCTGGTGGGCATCAACAACTAAACGCTGTGATATCTCTGAGAAATGGCAAGGTAATAGGGTCCGATGAGCTTACAACACCGTCCAAAGAGACACCATCAGCATCAAAGGTAAGTGAGACGGAGAAGGTGAATGCTCCACCCTTCCCGCAAAGGTTAGTAAAACAAAAGAAAGTCAATAAACTAATTGATATTTTTGAAACCTTGCGGAAAGTAGAGATTAATATTCCTTTGTTAGATGCCATTAAACAAATCCCTGCATATGCTAAATTTCTAAAAGAATATTGCACTAACAAAAGGAAATTCCAGGAGCATGAGATGGTAGCCTTAACTGAAGAGGTGAGTGCTGTGCTTTTAAGAAAATTACCACCTAAACTAAAAGATCCGGGTAGTTTTACTATTCCTTGCAGGCTAGGTGACCAGCTGTTTGAACATGCACTATTGGATCTAGGAGCGAGTGTCAACCTGCTACCATACAGTGTATACGAGACACTAGGTTTGGGGGAGCTTCAACCAACCTCCGTCACTTTGCAACTAGCTGACCGAAGCATCAAACGACCAAGAGGTATCCTTGAGGACGTGTTGGTAAGAGTAGGAAAATTCATTATACCTGCTGATTTTATAGTATTAGATATGGAAGAATGTACTTTGCCAGTACCTCTCCCCATCATCCTAGGACGCCCCTTTATGATAACTGCTGACACTAATATTAGTGTAAAACGGGGCATTATCACAATGAGAGTAAATGATGAGGAAATACAATTTCAAATGTTTAATACATTAAATTCAACCAGTAATGATGATAAAAATTCTAATATGAATTTCATGCAAAGTGTTTGTGAGAAAGCTTCTCAGGTCCCTCGCACCACTACGTTGGAGACTCTCCCCTACCATGAAAACACAAGAGTAGACACTAGGCCGGAGGAGGATAATGTGATTAAAGATGTGCACCTTTTCAAGGACACACTAAAACCTTCAAGTAAGTATGCTCTACAAATTCAACTTCCTGCACTTACTCATACTACTTTTCCTTATTATGTTGACCAGATGTCAAGATGGGAGATGAAGACACTATCAACAGAACTTGAATCAATCCAGGATACAGCCGAAACACAGGCACTAGAGCTCCACGAGGTGGGCTCTAGGTGCTTCTCTCCGAACAACTAACACGGTCGCAAGAGAGTGCTTGAGCAAAGTACAAATTTAATCATCTATTAAGCTCAAGCACCTCTAGTAAGGTTAGTGGTACTGAAGCCACTAACAACTGGTAAGGTTGTGTTGTTTCAAATAGTCATTTTTTTAAAAAGTAAGTTTTTAATTATACTTATATGCCACACTTGCGATCGATCGCACTCTTCAGTGCGATCGAGCGCAAGAGTGCGATCGAACGTGTCCTAAAAAACACGAGCGAGCGCACGAGTGCGATCGCGCGCACCCCATGTGCGAGCGAGCGCACGAGTGCGATCGAGCGCACGAGTGCGATCGAGCGCACGAGTGCGATCGAGCGCTCCTCGTGTGCGATCGAGCGCACTCGAGGCAGAGACATTAATAAATTTGAACTCACTCACTCACTCACTCACTTCCCTCACTCACTTCACTCGCCCCCTGCATAGTTGCTCGCACTCACATTGACTCTCACTCTCACTCGCACACAACTCCACCACCCACATCACCCTACCTCACACCCAACCACCACAACACCTCATCATCACCTCCACCAGCACCGCCGTCCTCCACCAGCACCGCCGTCCTCCACCAGCACCGCCGTCAACCCCCCTCCCTAATCACATTCCGTCATACATTGCACAAGGTATTATCCACATAAACGAATTTTAAATAGAAACTATGTTTTCCTTTTACATATACATTGTTGTGTGTTTGATTGTATGATTGTTTGGTTGCAGGAGGGGTAGGAACGAGTTCCACATTGAACAGATTATAGCTTGCCTGTTTGGTGCACATAAGCTGTTCGACGTAATTCCTGACCGGGTACGATCGAGCGCAAGGTTGTTGCGATCGAGCGCATAGCCAGTGTGCGATTGAGCGCAAACCACTGAGATCGATCGCAAAACAGCCAGAAGCCAAGCACCAGCATGTCTCGACCATCTGTTTCCACATCTGGCGCCTCCAGCAGTCGTGCTTCCTCATCCCGACCCAGCATCGAGCAACGTGAGTTGTTATTTGAGACCGCTTTCGCCATCGACGACATATTCCAGCATATGGATGCCACTCAATGGGCCGTCCAAGCACTCCGACTCCGAGGGTTGAAGAGGCTGTTTAAGCCGGTGTGCTCCACTGCCTACTCCCAGCTCGTAGTGCAGTTTTATGAGCATTTATCTTTCGACTGCAGCAGACCGGGGGTCCTCACCTCTTCAGTTAGGGGCACGCCCATCGAGGTGACCAGTACCGATATTGCCATTGCTCTTCATTGCGCGGGTGAGTCCCCTCCTGATGGCACTGATATCGAGGAGCAACCGGAGTCCCTTGCCCTGGCCGAAATCATTATGGATATGTGCGCTGGCCAGTATGCCGACAGGCATAATAATGCGGCCGGCCGATCCAAGCTGCCCCCCAGACTATGGCTCATCGATACGATCCTCCAGCGGAATGTGTGTCCATTGGGGCACAAGACACAGCGGCGAGACCAGTTTCTTCAGACATTATACGCCTTCCATAGAGGCCACTGGTACTCGATCCCGTCTGTCATTTGGAGCCAGCTGCACAAGTTCTGGGATCACGTACATGGCCGTCAGACTTCCACGGCCAATGCTTGGGGACTCCCTTTCCCGTTCCTACTCACCTCCATCCTCAAGAAGAAGGGGATTAAGGGGACCCATAGTGACGGGCCAGTACGAGAGCATCCTATCTTTGGGCGGGCTCAGTGGACACAGAGCATATCACACATGCCACGAGGACCCCCAGTCCCTACTCCAGTAGCTGAGCGAGTAGAGGAGGATCACATGGAGACCGAGGCCCCTGTCATGAGCCCGGTACGGGAGGAGGACCATTCGGATATGGGACCCACCGAGTCCCAGCACTTCTTAGCTGAGCTATCCTCCTTCCGAGGCGAGGTCGCTGCTGCCACCACTCTTGTACATCAGCGCATCGACAGTTTGGAGGCACGATTTACACGCCAGGAGGCCATGCTGCAGGCCATACTTGATCGTCTACCTCCAGCACCCGGTACCTCTCCGATTGCACCACCTGACGATCAGCAGTGAGAGAGTACCACGTCTGGCTGAAGACGTAAAACTTAGCGCTCATGGGAGGCACCCCACTGCATATCCTTTTTATAGTTATTAGTATTTTACTTGTTTATTATTTTGTTATTAGTACTTGTTTTCCATTTTATGTTTACTTTTCTTTCTTTTTCAAGGACAGTGTTAGTGCATCCAGTTGCAGTTTGGGGGCGTGCTACAAGCCATGCCAGCCATATAGCTCTCCATCTCCCAGGTCAGATCTTTCCATGCTATTTACACATTGGGGACAATGTGCATTTTAAGTTTGGGGGTATGAGGACACATCCACACACTACACTATGTCCTACATTTTTAGTTTTGTCGCTATTTTCATAGATAAATGCATGTTCATTCTGTCCTATAAACTTTTTTTTTGGGATCTAAACAAAATATTATGATTCGACTTCATCAGTCAGCTTAACACTTTGAACATATAGGCCAATAAACAAGTTTTGAACCTAGATCACTGCCCTTTTGGCATTTAAGAATTCACAAGTTTAACTTGAGCTATCACGAGCACATTAGCACATAGCTGTGTGGGGTATGACATGTTATTTAGATTGGTATGTTTCTTTTGCTTGACTGTGAACTAGATGACCTATTAGATTGACATTTTGGCATATAAAAATAGAAAAGATTGATTCGTACTCAAAAAGAAAAAAAATGCTCCTAATGATCAATAAAAACAAATTTTCCGCTGAGTAACTGGCCCTCTTGCCTCAGTAAGCATTGAGTGTCACGTCAAAAGGTGGAAAATCTTAAGTGATCATTAACAAAGGAATTTTTCGCTGAGTAACTGGCCCTCTTGCCTCAGTAAGCATTGAGTGTCACGTCAAAAGGTGGAAAATTCTAAATGGTAGCATAAAAATCAGTTAGTTTCGTAGCCTTGTTGACTTGAGCTAGTAAGTCCTTAGGGGTGTCTTTACACCTAATGCCCTAAAACCATCTGGTTTGGGAGTCATTGGCCAAACGCTCGTTACACGAGTCATCAAGAAAGCTTAAGGGAACTAACTTGGCAAAAATCTCGCAAATAAAAGTCTGTGCCATATTTGTTGACTCTAATAGGAAGTTTGGTGAATCTTGAGTCATCGAAACACTACCTGTTTGAATTTCTTGAAAACCCAACCTTTTATGTGCTAATCACCACACACCAAAGTCAAACTTGTGATATCTTAAAATACCTAGTGAATATGATTTATGTTCAAAACTCTTATTCATTGCAGATATCTGTTTACACTTGTTAAGCTTGCTCATGAATGCGCATCATTGTTTTGTGTAAAATCTAGATTTTTTATAGACACTATGAACATTGAATTTATCTATATTTCTGTTTTAGTTTTTAATTTAGTATTGCTAAGGGACTAGCAATATGTAAGTTTGGGGGTGTGATAGACGCTTAAATATACATATTTAAGCCCCCTTATTTACACTTGTTAGATCCTTTATTACATTAATTTGGTATCTTTTACTCCATTTGTGTGTTTTACATGTTTTTATAGGGTCTTGGAGAAAAAGAAGCAGTTTTGGCACTTTAAGGAAGAAATCTAGAAGCCCTGGAGCACTTTCTGGACAAAGTGCGATCGAGCGCACATGAAGTGCGATCGAGCGCACATACGATCGTGCGCACACAGCTAGGATCGAGCGCAACTTGCGATCGAGCGCAAGGCCACATGCGATCGAGCACAAAGATACGGGCGTCAACAGTAAACTGCAGAACCTTATTTTGGAAAATACAAGATTTTCGTTTTAGGAAAGTTTAGGACTCATGGGTCTATTAGGACTTCTCAAAGACCTATAAATACACTTGTAACTCACACACAAAAACACACCCTTAGATAGAAAACACTTTTCTCTTTTCTTTTACTTGGAGTGGAGAGCTTGGGAGAGAATTGACGCCTCTTCTCTCGGGTTTATTCTTCTCCTTTATGTTTAGTTTAATTATGTTTACTTCAGTTAGTATGTGTAACTAACTCTCTTATAGGGCTCGATTGAAGCCCTAGTTATGCATTCTCATATTTTTATTCATTGATTAAATCTTTGCATAGCTTATTATGTTACTTAACTTGATTAACACCTGTGCTTATTTACATTCCTCATATGTATGTGTAAGGCCAACGTATGCATGTGGTATGGATAGGTTAGTTAGATCAATTTGGATGACCGAGTCCTGGGTCTAACATTAGTAACAAGGAACCATCTTATCCGGATACCCGGGTTAATCAACATGGGAAACCGGGAGTAGATACCATGCCCTAGGTCTCATGTGGTTGTCGATTTCCACAATACCTATGCTTTCTTAAGGAACAACTCAAGCAGATACCATGTTGAATCCCTTAAGGAAGAAAAGAGTTAGAGTAGATACCATGCCTAACTCATTGCTTAGGGAAATCAATAGCTTAAGGAGTAGATACCATGCCCTTAGGTTGGCAACCAGTAGGTACACATAATATGGCTAGAGCACTGATACTTTATACAAAATCGGGAATGTATGACTAGTGGTGGATATCAAAGCCCTATGTCTTTATTATTATCAAATCACCCTTCAGTTTATTATTTCTATCTTTTTACATTGCAAATATAATTCTAAATCGAACTTTACCAATCCCTGTGGAGATGATCTTGCATTCGCACACTATGCTACACTATTGACCTTGTGCACTTGCAAGTAAAACAAGTGCGATTATTCACCTATTTATTTAGGTATATAAACGCACAACAGTCACCACCAAATCTCAAATATTAAAGTGTTCAAATTCAAATAAAAAATAGTGCATTGCAGGCTTTACTGCATAGTTTTTACAGCAAAGGAGTCACACTCTTATGTGTCAATTCTGTTACAAAAATATTTAAATCAAAACTGCCTTATTTTTCATTGCATTTAATTAGATAACTAAATTGTTGGTATTTGTCTAAGGATTAAACGGGTTGAAGGAAGAGGAGCTTCAACAGCTTGGTGTACGCCGCGGCCCAGCCTTGGTGGGCCGCGGCCTCCAAGAAAAAGGGAAGTCCTAAGAGGTGCGCGCCATGGTATAGAGTGGTGTGCACCGCGGCCTCCAGCAGATGGGGGACTTGTGGCCTATTGTGCGTCGCGACCTACCCTATATTGGGCTGCGGTGCCGGGCACACCTGATGCCCCATGATTAGCACTTTGGAATGGTGCGTGGGATTTGGATAAAACACACAAGATTACATAGATGACTTGGAAGGCCATGATTGTTTGGTCCTCAAGATATAAGGGTTGAGATTGACTTCAAGATTGATTCAAGAATTGGTTACACTATATAAAGGATCATCTAGGAGCAATATCAATGATAAGGTGTGAGAGTGCAAAGATACTAAACATAAGAGAGACACAAGAAGGGGTCTCATTCCAAGAGTGGCTGGTGTCGGGAGAGATAGACTCTCAAATCTTCAGAGGTGTCTCAAGTGAGAGAGAGCATTCAAGAAGTGGGGTTCAAGGACTTTGTAATTGGAATTTTCTTGGGGAAAATTCCAAGGAAACACTTAGTTCTTATCTCTTCTTTCATGTATTAAGAATAAGAGGGTTCTTGAGGAGGTGTTACTGTAATTATAAGAACTCCATTGATTTAGTCCAGAGAGCTCGGAGGAGCTCACGGGGACGTAGGCAAATTGTCGGACCTTGATAACAATTGCTTGTGTTCTTTCTTTGATTGGTCTGATTGCTGTTTATTACAAGTCATTTTGGACCTGGGTGTTTGAAGGTCACCACCTGGGATTATTAAGGTGATTTTCAACAGTGGTATTAGAGCTTCAACAGTGGTATCAAAGCTGCAACAGTGGTATCAGAGCTGAACAGGGGGTACCGAAGAAAGACTCCAAGAATCAAAGAAAACTTCTTGGGTGATTCAAAAACGGTGTTGGGATCAAGATCTGATTAGGTTCTTGAGGGATTCAAGAACGGTGTTGTGATCATGATTTGGTCTTGTTCTTGAGGTTTAGAAGTTTGGGAAAGCAATTATGGGTGTTGCATAAATCTTAGGATTTTCTTCGCAAGATGGGTTCAAACTTCATTGTTGAGAAGTTTGATGGAAATGGAGACTTTGTTTTTTGGAAGTGGAAAATCAAGGTAGTTCTTATGCAACAAAAGGTGGACTTGGATTTTGGAGAAGATGACAATTTTCCAGCAAGTATCATGGAGCTCCAGTGGAACGAGATGAAGAAGATGGCATACAGCACCATCTTTCTACACATGTCAGATAGTGTGACAAGGGAGTGCGGATACTCGGAAGATCCAGCTGTCATTTGGAAGAAACTAGATGAGTTGTTTCTTACCAAGACTCTCCATAATAAGATTTATCTTCTAAAATGCATTTTTACTTTTAAAATGGATCCTAATAAAGAGTTGCAAGATAATCTTGATATGTTTAAGAAACTAGTTCAAGATTTGACTAGTTGTAGTATAACATTCCCGGATGAACAATTGGCTGTTATATTATTGAATTCTCTTCTTGATTGTTTTGAAAGTTTGATTATTGCTATTGGATATGGAAGAGATACACTAACCATGGAAATTGTGATCAATGCTATAAGGGTCCATGATTTCAAAGCCAAGATGAGGGAAAGATTAAGTGGAGAAGGGCTATTCGTTAGAGGAAGGCCTGCAACTTGGTATGGCAACAACATATTTGGCTACTACCAGGACAAACCACAGGGTAGAGGACAAAGCTATGGGAGAGTGCACTCTAAACCGAGATTTTGAGGAAAAAAATGCTACTACTGCCATAAGGAGGGTCATTTCAAGAAAGATTGCAAGAAGATGATGAGGGATGAGAATGGAAGAAGCCATACCAATGATGGAGATGCTTTGGTTGCCAAGGAAGAACAGCAAGATGATAATGTTCTTGTTGTGTGCTCAAATGTGAGCAGAAGGCAAGGTAGTGAGAAATATATCTTGGATTCTGGGTGCCCTTATCACATGTGCCCTCACCGGGATTGGTTCAAGAATTTTAAGGAAACCAATGATAAAAAGGTTTTCTTAGGGAATGATACTTCTTGCCAAGTGAGGGGCATAGGAGACATCCAGTTAAGGATGTTTGATAATATTACAAGGCTGCTGCGAAATGTGAGATATCTTCCGGATTTGATCTCATTGGGGCAGCTAGATTCCATGGGATACACATACAAAATAGAGGGAGGAAAGATCAAGGTAACCAAGGGATCTTTGATAGTGATCAAAGTAGCAATGAAGGATGGTCTCAATGAGATGATTAGAGACACGAACATCAAGGATCAAGCAGCAAGCTTGATGGCTGAGATGAATAAGGCAACCCTTTGGCACAATCGCTTGGGACACATGAGCGAAAAAGGCCTGCAAGTTCTCAGCAAGAACGGTGTACTTAATGGTGACAAATTAGAGAAATTTGATTTCTGCAAATGTTGTATTCTTGGGAAACAACATCGGGTCAGCTTCAACACAGAGTGCACAAGTCTAAGGGCATTCTTGACTACATTCATGCGGACCTTTAGGGACCAGTAAGGACACCAACACAGGGAGGTAACTTTTACTTTCTGTCTTTAATTGATGATTATTCAAGAAAGGTTTTGGTTTATTTTCTTAAAAATAAATTAGATGCTTTGAATAAGTTTGTGGTGTGGAAAAAATTGCTGGAAACTCAAATGGGTAAGGTAGTTAAGGTTTTACGAACTGATAATGGCTTAGAATTATTTAATAAGGATTTTGATAAATTCTGTGAGTTAAATGGGATTCTAAGACATAGAACGGTTGTGAAAACCCCTCAGTAAAATGGAGTTACTGAGAGGATGAATAGGACCCTTATGGAAAAGGTTAAGTGCATGTTAATTGGTTCTGGATTACCTAAATGTTTTTTGGGGGGAAGCTGTGTCTACTGCTACATATTTGGTTAATAGATCACCCTCTAGAGCTTTAGATCTCAAGACTCCTGAGGAGATGTGGAGTGGTAAACCCCCTGAGTTGAACAACCTTAGGACTTTTGGATGTACTGCATTTGCACATCAAAAGGATGATAAACTTAGCCCAAAGTCTAGAAAATATGTGTTTCTAGGATATGGGGAAGGGGTATAAGTTGTGGTCCTTAGAGCAAAAAGGAACTAAACTCATAGTAAGTAGGGATGCCATTTTTAATGAGCATTTATTTCTCTATTTAGAGAAAACTAACCCTGCAAGGGATAGTGGGCAAACCAGCCTGGTATTTGGGGAGCATAGCATTGAGGAAAATTCAGTTCAGTTAGAGCAAGGAAGGCAAGATGGTTCGGACCAGGTAGAGCCCATTGATGAAGGCCAAGCTTAGGAAACTCATGAGGAGGCTGAACTAGAAGGGGATGATGCAGCAAGTCAGAATGACTATCAGCTCTCAAGAGACCGGGAAAGAATGATGGTCATACCACCTTTGAGATATGGTTTTGCAGATGCTAATGTAGTAGCTTCTTATTCAGAAGGAGGAAGTGAAGCAGAAACTTACATTGATGCCATAGGATATAAGGATTCGTCAAGATGGAAGCTAGCTATGGAAGAAGAAATGCATTCTTTGAGGAAGAACAACTTTTGGGAATTAGTGCACAATCTAGGAAAACAGAGAGTTGTGGATTATAAGTGGACTTACAAGATCAAAGAAGGGAACCCTCCAGGGGATGAAGTCTGGTATAAGTCTACACTGGTGGCGAAGGGGTTCATATAAAGAGAAAGCATAGATTTCATATAAATTTTCTCACCGGGACACAAGGTGGAGGAAATGGTGATTATCCTTATCTATGTGGATGATATGTTATTGATTGGTAACAACAAGGAGAGGATAGAAAGGTTGAAGTCTCAACTCAGATCAGAGTTTGGGAGGAAGGATTTTGGCTATGCACGAAAGATCCTTGGGATAAGTATAATCCGGGAAAGAGAGAGAAACAGGTTGAAGGTTTCTCAGTCTTCCTACATAGAAAAGATGATATCTAAGTTTTCTACGGAAGATAGTAAACCAGTAAAGATTCCCCTTGCTGGTCATTTCAAGTTCTCCAGCGATCAATGTCTGAGATTGGATGAGGAGAGGAAGAAAATGGAAAAGGTCCCTTACTCTAGTGTGGTTGGATCTGTAATATTTACCATGGTAAGCACTAGACCCGACATTGCTCATGCAATTAATGTTCATAGCAGGTTTATGAGTAATCCCGAAAAGGAGCATTGGCTTGGGATGAAGTGGTTGCTGAGGTACTTAAAGGGAAGTCCAGATGTGGGGCTTGTTTATGAGAAGAGGGGTAAGTCGATCTGTCTAGAAGGTTATGCTGATTCAGACTATGGAGCAGACCGGGTTAAAAGAAGATCGATTACCTCTTACTTCTTCAACTTAAATGAATGTTGTATAAGTTGGAAGGCTCAGTTTCAGCTGGTGGTGGCACTCTCAACTATCGAGGCTAAGTACATAGCAGGAATGAAAGCCATTAAGGAGGCTATATGGTGCAAAGGGTTGTTGGAAGAGTTGAAGGTCCTAAAAGAGCAGGTGGTGGTGTATTCGGATAGCCAAAGTGCATTGCATTTGTGCAAGAATCCGATGTTCCGTGAGAGGACAAAGCATATGGATGTTCGGTATCATTTCATTTGGGAAAATGTTATGGAAGGATGCATTCATGTGGACTTAGTGGGCACGAAAGAAAATCCTGCAGATTTAGGCACCAAAGTTCTACCTCTAAGCAAGTTTAATCATTGCCTTGGACTTCTTAGAATTGGAGTCGGATGATATGGTGACTTATGCTGAGTTTAGATCCTGAGTTTTCTGCACAATGGGTTCAGGTTTAATCACTTAGACAAAGGTAGAGATTGTTGGTGTTTGTCTAAGGATTAAACGAGTTGAAGGAAAATGAGCTTCAGCAGCCTGGTGTGCGCCACAACCCAGCCTTGGTGGGCCGCGGCCTCCAGCATGAGGGGAAGTTCTGGGAGGTGTGCGTGCAAAGGGTGGTGTGTACTGCAGCCTCCAGTAGATGGGGAACTTATGCCCTGTTATGCGCCGCAGCCTGCCCTGTTCTGGGCTGCGACGCCAGGCACACCTGATGCCTCATGATCAACACTTTGGAATGGTGTGTGGGACTTGGTTAAAACACACATGATTACTTAGATGAATTGGAAGGCCATGATTGTTTGGTCCTCAAGATCTAAGGGTTGAGATTAACTTCAAGATTGGTTGAAGAAGTGGTTGCACTATATAAAGGATCATCTAGGAGCAATATCAATGATAATGTGTGAGAGTGCAAAGACACTAAACACAAGAGAGACATAAGAATGGGTCTCATTCTAAGAGTGGCTAGTGTTAAGAGAGATAGAATCTCATCTCAAGTGAGAGAGAACATTCAAGAAGTGGGGTTTAAGAACTTTGTAATCGGAATTTTATTAGAGAAAATTCCAGGGAAACACTTAATTCTTATCTCTTTCTTTTCTCTTCTTTCATGTATCAAGAATAAGAGGGTTCTTGAGGAGGTGTTGTTGTAATTGTAAGAACTCCATTGATTTAGTGCAGAGAGCTCGGAGGAGCTCACGGGGACGTAGGCAAATTGCCGAACCTTGATAACAATTGCTTGTGTTCTTTCTTTGATTGGTCTGATTGCTGTTTATTACAAGTCATTATGGACTTGGGTGTTTGAAGGTCACCACCTGGGATTCTTAAGGTGATTTTCAACATAGATAAATCTCTCAAGCATGTTGATAGCTAACAAAAAGTTTAAAGTATTTATAAAATTATGCAATAAATATATAAAAGTTAATTAAAAATAAAAAATAAAAAGTGAGAGAGGGATAGGACAGGGAGGACGTGGAGAGGGCGCGGCTAGCAACGAGATGGAGATAGAAAGAAGAAGGAAAATAGAGAGAGAGAAAGAGAAGAAATAAGATGGAAGGGGAGAGAAAGAAAGGAGATAGTAAGAAGAGAGACAATTGGGTAGTATCAAAGAGACACAAAAGGGGAGGAGAACTGAGGGAATTTGCACGGCCAGAGAAGAGGAAGAAGAAGAAGATAGAAAAATGGGAATGGAGAAGGGTATTTAGGGATTTAGGGTTCTAAACAGTTACTCTAGGGCAAGTAATTTATTTAAGTCATAGAAAATGATTTATTTTTTATTTAATTTATTTAAGTCATTAAATTAATTCATATTAAATTAATTTTTTATTATCTACAACGAATTCAATCTGTGGTAACTAAGTTTTTATGGGTTAAAAAAATAAATAAAAATAAAAAGTGGGAATTTGAATTTCAAAAACAAATGCGACAGATTTTTAAGCATTTACGATGGATTAAGGTCCGTTGCACTTTTGAATTGCGATGGACACTAAGTTGCCGCAAATAATTAGTTTCTATGAGAGCAATTAATCCATCGCAGATATATCATCGCAAATGTTTAAATTTTCTTGTTGTGAAATGAACACAAATGAATTTTCCTATTTAGTATGTTTTACTTAAACATTGGAATGAATTCTATGTTTCAAATCGACTAAGATTTCAATTCATTTTCTAAATTAGTCTAGGATCCTCTCTACTAACTTGATTTTTTTTCCAAGTGGACCATTGGATGAATGCCACGTCAACATTATGGATGACTCAAAGAAGGAAGAAAAAAACAATTATTTACTATTTTTTCTCATTTTGGAACTTAAGCATACAAATTTCTTTTGAGGAAGTTTAAATTAATCTAAAGCTGTTGGTATTTGTCTAAGGTTCAAACATGTCCAAACATGGTTCAAAGATGGTTAAAATCTAAACCAAGGGTGGAGGATTAAAGTTCAGCAAGTTAGAAGACTGTACACGTGTGTGCATCACTTTGGAGCAAGATAAGGCTAGGTGCACTAGTGTGCGCACTTCTACACACAAGCAGAACGGTTTGCGCACAGCTGGGAGAAGGGGACAACATCAGTGTGCACCACGCCCCTCCTTCTCCAGCACCACACCTTGCAGAATGGGGACTCTAGGGACAGCACCAACACTACACCGTGCACAGCCAGCACGATGCCGCCTAGTGTGCATACCTCCAGGAACGGACCAGCAGCTCACCGCTCACCACCAGCGGCGCACCACCTAGAAGCTGTTGCAAGTGTGCTCTGTCCAGCACTGCACCGCGCCTTGTTGAGCGCCTAAGTGCTAGAAAAAGTCAAGCACACATAGGCAGCATGTATAAGGACTCTCTTAGGTGCGTGTGTGCAAGGTCAAAACGTATAGTACCACTTAGGAAAGTGATGAAGGGCCATGATTAAGTGATGATCTTGATCAAAGGGTGAGGATTCAATCTCAAGAATGACCAAGAAGTGAGTGGCTATAAAAGGGGTTCCCTAGCCTTATTTCTCACATGATTAGAAACACACAAGTTTGTGACATTGTGAGATCAATTGTAAACACATAGAGAGAATTGTGTGAGAGATATAAACACAAGAGGGACTCTTTGTAGTGAGGCTGGTTGTAAAAGAGAGAGAAGTCTAGATTAGACAGGGAGCATTGTTAGTTCTCATCTTCTTCTTTCTTCTCTTGGTTTCTTCAAGAACTTGGTTTCTTGAAGGGGATTGCTGTAAACTTGTAAGAACCATTTGATTAGTGTAAAGAGTTTGGAGGAACACACGGGGACATAGGCATATTGTCGAACCTCAATAACAAATTGCTTATCTTTTTTCTTTCTTTGATTTTCTATTCCTGTTTTTTATTCCAATTCTTTCTACAAATCATTCTAGACTTGGGTGTTTGGAAGATCACCACCTGGGCATCTTGTCAAGGTGATTTCCAACAGTGGTATCAAAGCTTGGTTAGAGGGTATCGAAGCAAGAACAAGAAGGTGACGGAGCCAAGACTCCAAGAATCAAAGATCAACTTTTTAGGTGATTCAAGAATGGTGTAAAGTCAAGATCTGATCATGTTTTTGAGGTAGATTCAAGAACGGTGTTAAGATCCATCTTTGATCTGTGTTCTTGAGGTTGAAGAAAGCATTTGCGGGAAGTGCATAAATCAGGGATCTTGTCCGCAAAAGATGGCTTCAAATTTCTGTGTTGAGAAGTTTGATGGAAAGGGAGACTATGCCCTTGGGAAGCGAAAGATCAAGGCTATTCTAATGCAATAGAAAGTGGACTTGGCTATTGGAGAAGATGATGCTTTTCCAGCAAGTGTCACGGAGGACCAGTGGACCGAGATGAAAAAGATGGCTTATAGCACCATTTTCTTGCACATGTCGGATAGTATCACAAGGGAGTGCGGAGACTTGGAGGATCTGGCTGTCATATGGAAGAAACCAGATGAGTTGTTTCTTACCAAAACTCTCCCTAACAAGATTTATCTTCTTAAAAGAATCTCTGTTTTAAAATGGACCCTAGTAAAGAGTTGCAAGATAATCTTGATGTCTTTAATAAGCTAGTTCAAGATTTGAATAGTTGTAGTATTATTTTTTTGGATGAACAATTGGTTGTTATCTTATTAAATTCTCTTCCTGATTGCTTTGATAACTTGATTAATGCCATTGAGTATGGAAGGGATACTTTGACAAAGGAGATTGTGATCAATGCCATGAGGGCACATGATTTCAAGGCCAAGATAAAGGAGACATCAAGTGGAGATGGGCTATTCGTAAGAGGAAGGCCAGCAACTCGGAATGGCAGTAGCAACCATGGCAACTACCGGGAGAAATTAAGAGGTAGATGGCAGAACCATGGGAGATCTCATTCCAAGACAAGACTTGGAGGAGGAAGGAGATGCTTCTACTGCAACAAGGAGGGCCATTTTAAGAAAGATTGCAAGAAGAGGATGTGGGATGAGAGGAGAAGCCACACCAATAATGGAGAGGCTTTGGTTGCCAAGGGAGAACAGCAAGATGATGTTCTTGTTGTGTGCTCAAATATGAGTAGGAGGCAAGGTAGTGGAGTAGATTCTTGATTCTAGGTGCACTTATCATATGTGCCCTCACAAGGAATGGTTCAAGAATTTCAAGGAGATCAATGATGGAAGTGTCTTCTTGGGGAATGACAATTCTTGCCAAGTGAGAGGGATTGGTGACATTCATTTGAAGATGTTTGATGGAGTCACAAGGCTGTTGCGAAATATGAGGTATCTTCCAGATTTGAAGAGAAATTTGATCTCATTGGGGCAGCTGGATTCCATGGGGTATACATACAAAGTAGAGGGAGGAAAGATCAAGGTGGCCAAGGGATCTTTGGTAGTGATCAAGGCAGCAAGAAATGATGGACTCTACAAGATGATTGGAGAGATAGAAATCAATGATCAAGCAGCAAGCTTAATGGCTGAGATGGACAAGGCAGCCTTTGGCACACTCGCTTAGGACACATGAGCGAAAAGGGCCTTCAAGTTCTTAGCAAGGATGGCCTACTTGGTGGAGACAAAGTAGAGAAATTGGATTTCTGTGAGAGTTGCATTCTCGGGAAGCAACACCGGGTCAGCTTCAACACCGGAGTGCACAAGTCTAAGGGGATTCTTGACTACATTCATTCAGACCTTTGGAGACCAGCAAAGACACCAACAGAGGGAGGTAACATTTACTTTTTGTCTTTAATTGATGATTATTCAAGAAGAGTGTGGGTTTATTTGCTTAGAAATAAATCGGATGTCTTGAATAAATTTGTTGCGTGGAAGAAGTTGTTGGAAACTCAAACGGGTAGGGTAGTTAAGGCTTTACGAACCGATAATGGCTTAGAATTTTGCAATAAGGATTTTGATAATTTTTGTGAATTAAATGGAATTCTAAGGCATAGAACGGTTGTAAAAACACCTCAGCAAAATGGAGTTGCTGAAAGAATGAATAGAACCCTTATGGAAAAGGTTAGGTGCATGTTAATAGGATCCGGGTTACCTGATTACGCCCAAAACATAACGTGGTTATTGTAGTATAGTTTTGGGGTGTCGATTCCACAGGGAAACAAGTTAATTATGAAAGAAGGTATAAACTTTAACACTAACGACAATGATTAGGTGAGAGAATATGAGTTTTGATAATGCAATATTGTGTAAAAGAGTTGTGCGAATATAACAAAGAATATAAATAAAAAATAACAAGGTTCCAGGAATCCTCCTTAGGTTCGTTCCCTATTTCCACTCTTGATTCAAATTTTTATCTCGATTGCAAGTTTTACATCCTAAACAGGCAATCGGAAAGTATTCAATTAAGCACATTTATATCTCTAATATAATTGCTACAAATTGCTCTTTGATTTCAATTCAAGCACACATGATTTATCTTATAGATTAGCAAGAAACGACAATATATTGCAATAATGATATCACAGTAATGGCCGATCTATAAGATAAATATACCGAAATCAATTACATCCAAACAACTTGACATAAGAAAAGCTTGACTAGACTTATGTGGAGTAGAAGGATGCAATCACCAGATTGAGAGAAACTAAAAGAAGAAGAATATAGAATACAGCTATCACATGAACTCAAATCCTTCTTAATTAATCAAAGAGTAAATCATAGACAATTTTTTAACAACAAGTCCATACAAATGAATCAAGAACAGGAAATAAGGAACAATAAAACCCTAAGGATTCATCCCTTTCCCTTGTTTGATGATTAGTTAGCCATGAAACTCAAGGTGGAAAAACAATATAGATGTTCTCCCCTTGATTTCTTGGCCATGGAGCTCAAGGTGGAAGAACAATGTGGATGTTCTCTCCTTGATTTCCAACTCACGAAAACTTAAACAAAATGCTAAAAACTTCTCTAATTTGTATCTATCAAAAACTGTCTTTGTTTTTCCCCCCGAGCTCTCCCCCTCGGCTGCAAACCTTAAGTATATATTTATAGCCCACGAGGGAGAGCTATCTTTGCACAGCCTTAATTTGAGTCTGAATTGGAGTCCATGTGCGCACTGCTGGAAAGTGAAAGCTGGAACGTGAAGGTGGTCCAACAGCATGTGCGTGCTGCGGGCTTTGTGTGAGCGTGCGCCTGGGCGCTGGAAAGTGAAGGCTGGAACGTGAAGGTGGGTCCAGCAGCATGTGCGCATGTCCAAGTGTGCGCCTGGGCGCTGGAAAGTAAAGGTGCAGTTGGCGAGGGGCGCGGCGCTGATGGCTGAGGGGCGCAGCGCTGGTTCATGGGCTCCTAGGCGCTCACTTTTGTTTGCCTGGGCGCTGGGGCGCTAGTTCATGAGCGCCTAGACGCTAGTTCTTGTTTTCCTGGGCGCTGGGGCGCTGGACAGTGAGAGGTGAGGCGCTGGGCATTGTTCTGGAGGCCCTGAACTGTTTCCGCTAAAACTGCCATAACTTTCACTAGAAAATCCGTAAATTTCTCCAGAAAATAGACTTCCGGATCTTTCTAAGCATATATAGCTCATCTCCTGGTTCTTCCTACATCAATGTAGTTTAATCAGCAAAGTTGATTGATCTATACGGGAAATTCTGGCAATTTAGTGAAACTCCTTCAGCTTGTATGCAGAAGTGCACACACTAGTGTGCCTACCCTTAACTTGTTCCAAAGTGATGCACACACTTGTGTGCAGTCTTTCAACTCAATGTACTTTATTGCTCCAACCTTGGTTTAGACTTTTAATTATCTTTAAATCATTTTTAGAAATGTCTAAACCTTGGACAAAAACGAGCACCGACACCCAAGATCTTTTGGTGCTTTAAACATGGATCGCTTTATCATCTCTTTTGTACTCAACGCACCTGAAAATGCATCGAATTAAGTCAATGATTTATGAATAACACTTTAGAGTTATCAACATTTAAAAGTGCGATTACGACCGAGATTAACCCTAAAGTGTTAACAATTAAGTATTGTTTAGATGCATTTTATGACTCTTATCACAACCCCCAACTAGCTTATTGCTAGTCCCTAACAATTCAAGCGAAAGACATGAAATGAGTTCTTTATTTAGAAATTAATGCGCAATACAACAATGCTAGTGTTAACCAAGAGTGATTCAAAAATCTTTGTCTCAAAAATCATGTGTAACATATAGCATATAGAATCATTAAATTTCACTCAAATCCAAAAATAATTCAAACATCAATCTTAAAATCGTTATTGACTCTTAACATCCATCTTACCACAATCCAATAATCTGAACATCCGGATGATTTTATGCACAATATTCATGAATACAAGTCTTGGCCTCTAAAAAAAATAAATAAATCGCGTGACATCAATCACAAAAACAAGCTCCATAAGCTTACATTTCAAACCACTCTCCACTATTGTAGAAAAATCACATTACATTGGATCAATAGGTCTTTAATAAGCTTGTAACGTTCGGTTAAGTTAAAGGCTAAGAAAGAATGGGAAGAATTCACAAGTAAAAGAACTTAATCTCTTAGTTTTGAACATAGCTCTTTAAGCACTGGATAACCTTACTTCAATACTCAACTCTTCCAACCATTTTTATTTATTTATTTTTTTCTTTTCGAGGATTGTTTTCTCAACAAATCACCATTTTTTTTTTGTATTTTGGCATAAAAGACCATTCACCTCCTTTTTCATTTCTTTCTTTTCCACAACCCCCAACTTATCTCCTTTAATGTACTTGGGTTGTGGTAGTGATATTTTTTTTTTTCATATTTCCACCCTTACTCATTTTAAGTGCTTCTCACAACATGTGTATAGTTAAATTCTTTTTAAGAGAGAGGTAAGGATAAAATATTCTCTTTAGGCTTATAAGGGTAAGTGAATGGGTTTTTGAAAGAAACCAGGCTCAACTTCGTTTTCAAGAAAAAGGCTCAAATAGGTGACTAGTGATATATATCGCAAGGATAGGTTTGAAAGGCTCAAACGGTTCAAAAATGGCTTATATCATATCCTAAGTAATGTGCATTCTAGGAATTCGCCTCAAGTGGTTATCAAGTAAGTTCTAGAGCTTGCCGAGACCGCAAAAATATTCACAAAATAATCACACATAAAACTTTTCTAAATGCTTATGATTAATCATACAATCTTACCACAGGCTAGAGTCTCTAACCAAATCAAGATTAATACTTAAATTAATTTAAAACTGAAGCAAGATTTAATTTCTTCTAAGTGCTATATACTATCTCAATTAAGGTCATATCATTGACATGTGAATAACTCCAAGGCTAACACAAAGCATGCTAAAAAAAAACCTTTTTTATTTTTATTTTATTTTTATTTTTTATTATCCTAACAAACAAAACGTAGGAAAGTGACACCAAGCAGTTCAATGGAAAAAAGAAAGAAATGTGTTTCCTCCACCCCCAACCTAAACATTGCATTGACCTCAATGTGAAAGAAAAAGGAAAAGAAACTCCCTTTGTTAGCCAAAAGTGCACAGAAGCTGAAAATTGCACACCACCATTTGAACTGCATACCATTCTTCTCGCTGAAATTTTTTATCTACAATATAGAACAGAACAAGCAAAAAGGAAGCAACTGCGGTGTAACATCAAAATTCCCACCGTATGTTAGGTTAGCACACGAAATGGAAATAACTAACAACTAAGATAAAAGACGAAAAATAAATAAAATAAAAACACAAAAAATGTTAGTACAATAAATAAAATAAAAGTGGACAAACAAGAGATATCCCTACTAATCCTCGAAATTATCATCCTCTACTTCAATCTCTTCAGTCCCTTCACCTTCCTCGGGAGGTGGGTCAAAAAATGAACCCGTATAGGGTGGCATAGTAGGAAAAAGACCCATATTACAACCAGTAGCGGAGGCAAGGTGTTGGTACATCTGACCAAAAGCAGAGTTGACCTCTGCTTGGTAATCGGCTTGCCGAGCCAGGATCCGGTCTTGCCTAGCTAACATTTGGTCTTGACAATCTAGCCTATCAAACAACAATTTATGATGCTCGTCAAAACGACTCTCTAAGCGCTCAAGGCGCTCAGCAACTGTGATATTCCTAGAGGGGGGAGGGGTGCTAGCAGCTATGGCTCCCTCGCTCGAAGTTGGCGGCCTGGAGGCTTTAATCTGAGCGAGCATACCATCATCAATGGGTTTCTTTGGTGGTTGGGTTTCCTCATCAGTACTGTGTGGGACTCCAGCTCGGATACACAATTGGGTAATTAAAGAAGGAAAGTATAATCTGAGCTTTAGTCTAACAGTGTGTAAGATGGATTTACAGATGACTTGGCCCACATCGACAGTCATTCCCATCAAAATTGCATAAATCAGAATAGCTCGCTCAATAGTGAGATCACTATAGTGCAAGGCAGGCATCAACCTGTGACACACAAAATATTGCTAAGCCCGAGCATTGACATTTAGAGAAGCAGCGGGCAAGGTGGTCGGGGAATCACCCGACATTTTCCATGTAGTGCCCGGAATACAGAGAGTATGGTGAATCTCTTCATAATTAAATGTAGAAACATATGCTCTATACTCACTGTGTGGGATGTCAGGTAACCCATAGAAGTTATTTATTGATGAGCTGCTAAAAGAGACTATTTTTCCTCTCACCCACACTTTACCATTGCTATGTTCGTTGGCATTAGCGTAAAATTCTCGGACCAAATTTGGTAGGGAATGAAAGGGTGATTTTGTAAATGCACTCCAATTCCTATAGAGAATCATTCTAAAAAGAGTCGGGTTCGCACTCTCGGAAATGTTAAATCCTCTCTCGGGAATGAGTTTTCTATTTTGCATTATTTTAACATAGCTCTCACTCGCTTCAAAACTAACAAACTTAGTCTCATCAAACTCTTGTGGTTCTTTTCCTTTAGCTCTTTTCATCCTTGGTGCCATGGAAATTAAATAAATGAAACAATGAACTTAAGAGCAAAATTTAACCACCAAAAAGCACAATTGAACAATGAAGAAGAGAAATTGGTCTTCCTTGCCCACAATTGGAGAGAGGAAAAGCTACCCACCAATTTGATATCTTTGTGAAAAAAACAAGTTCCTCTTAGAACCAAATCTCTTGGAGAAATTTTCTGCAAAAAATGGGAGACATTAGTGTGCAATTCTTCAAGAATTGAAGTTTAGATCAAGAAAGGAAGAGGGAAAAAGTTGGTATAGGTTGATATGGAGGGACAATGAGAGAGAGAGAGGAGTGTGCAGCCGTTGGTGTGAGAGGAGAAATGAAGAAGAGGCTGGAAAAAAAAAGTGTTTAAATAGGACAGATTTTAGGGCAGATTTTAGGGTTTTGGTGCTGATGGGCTCGGCCAAGCGGTGAGGCGCTGGGCTTGAGAGAGGCGAGGCGCGGGCCTGGTGTGCTGGGGCGCTGGTTGGAGAGAGGTGAGGCGCGGGCCTGGTGTGCGCCTGGGCGTGCTATGCGCCTGGGCGCTGGGCTTGAGAGAGGCGAGGCGCGGGCCTGGTGTGCGCCTGGGCCTGGTGTGCCTGGGCCTGTGCGCCTGGGCCTGATCCAGTGTCCTAAAACAGAAAATTCCTTGCTTGTACCAAAACAACACACAAAGAAAATAAATAAATAAATAAATAATAAAATAAAATAGGCTTAACAACACAAAAAAAAATCTAAATTAACAAAGACTTAAATTAACTAAAAAAAATTAATAAAACAAAAATTCTAAATTAGTCAAAAATTCAATAAAACAAAATAAAAACTAGTATACAGTGGAACGAAAGTACCCGATTACCAAACATAAATCGGGGCCACCAAAGAAATTTCTTCATTGCTGTCTTTAGCATGTTCGTGTTCCAAGTACAGCTTCAACCTTTGGCCATTGACTCGAAATGCTCGACCATCGGAAGGATCTTCAACCTCAACCACTCCATTGGGAAAAACACTCTTTACCACATAAGGTCCCTTCCATCGCGATCTCAATTTTCCCGGATGGAGATGTAATCGCGAGTCATACAGAAAGACTTTATTACCTTGTTCAAAATGTTTTCGGAGTATTTTCTGATCATGTACCGTCTTCATCCTTGATTTCAAATCCTTAGCATTGTCATATGCATCATCCCTCAACTCCGCAAGTTCGCAAAGTTGCAATTTCCTTTCTTCACCGGACAACTTAAGGTCATAGTTAAAATTTCGGATAGCCCAGTATGCTCTGTGCTCAAGTTCTACTGGAAAATGACATGCTTTGCCAAATACTAAACGATAGGGAGATGCTTCAAGAACCGTCTTGTATGCTGTCCGATACGCCCAAAGTGCATCCGACAGGCGCAAGGACCAATCTTTTCGGTTCGGATTCACCGTTTTCTCAAGTATCCGCTTGATCTCCCTATTTGCTAATTCAGCTTGACCATTAGTTTGTGGATGATATGCTATAGAAACCTTATGGGTGACTCCATACCTGCGCATTAAAGCCTCAAAAGAACGGTTACAAAAATGTGACCCTTGATCACTAATGATAACACGTGGAGTACCGTACCTAGATAAGATATGGTCTTTTAGAAATTTAACAACAACTGTATTATCATTAGTGCGGCTAGGTATTGCTTCAACCCATTTAGAAACATAATCAACAGCAAGCAAAATATAAAGATACCCAAAGGAAGGTGGGAATGGTCCCATAAAATCGATCCCCCAACAATCAAAGATTTCTATCACTAGGATTGGGTTGAGAGGCATCATATGACGGCGGGACAACGAACCTAACCTTTGGCATCCGTCACATGATCTACAAAACTCATTAGCATCTTTGAATAAAATGGGCCAACAAAAACCACATTGCAAAATTTTTGCGGCTATCTTTTTGATAGAAAAATGGCCACCATAAGCATATGTATGACAAAAGGTTAACACACTGTTAACTTCCATATCTGGAATACATCTCCTTATTATTTGATCAGGGCAATATTTAAACAAATAAGGATCATTCCAGTAGAAGTTTTTCACCTCAGCCAAAAACTTACGCTTGTCTTGTGCACTCCATGTAGATGGAACTTGGCGGGAAACTAAGTAGTTGGCAATGTCGGCATACCATGGTGTATGACCAAGAACAGCAAATAGGTTTTCATCCGGAAAGGCCTCCCCAATGGGCACGAGGTCAGTTTCACTTTTGAATTCCAAGCGAGATAAATGATCCGCCACAACATTCTCCACCCCCTTCTTGTCTTTGATGGTTAAGTCAAATTCCTGTAAAAGCAGAATCCAACGTATCAAACGGGCCTTAGCATCCGTTTTTGAAAAAAGAAATTTAAGGGCGGAGTGATCTGTGAATATCGTGATAGGTGAACCAATCAAATAAGATCGAAATTTATCCAATGCGAATACTACAGCTAGTAATTCTTTCTTGGTTGTGGTATACATCATTTGAGAATGATTCAATGTTCTACTAGCATAATAGACAGCAAATGGTTTTCCCTCATTTCGTTGTCCTAAAACAGCCCCTACAGCATAGTCACTAGCATCACACATAATTTCAAAAGGCAAAGTAAAATCTGGTGATTGCATAATAGGGGCGGTTGTAAGCTTAGAAATCAATGTCCTAAAGGCTTGTTCACATTCAAGGCTCCATTTAAACTTGGTATCCTTCGTCAAAAGGCTACATAGAGGTCTAGAGATGGCACTAAAATTTAGAATAAACCTTCTATAGAACCCAGCATGACCTAAGAGAGACCTCACATCTTTAATATTCTTAAGAGTGGGGAGTTTAGAGATCAATTCAATTTTTGCTTTATCTACTTCTATCCCCTTTTCAGAAACTATATGGCCCAAGACTATTCCAGAAGATACCATAAAATGGCACTTCTCCCAATTAAGCACGAGTCCTTTTTCTTCACACCTGCACAAAACATTTTTCAAATTAGATAAACATGAATCAAAAGAAGTTCCAAACACAGTTAAATCATCCATATACACTTCCACACATTTTTCAACCATGTCACTGAAAATACTCATCATGCATCTTTGAAAAGTAGCTGGTGCATTACATAACCCAAAGGGCATCCTTCGAAAAGCAAAAGTACCAAAAGGACAAGTAAAAGTGGTCTTCTCTTGATCCTCTAGGGCAATCCCTATTTGGTAGTATCCTGAATACCCATCCAAAAAACAATAGAAAGGATGGCCAGCCACCCGTTCCAAAATTTGATCTATGAATGGAAGAGGAAAATGATCTTTCTGAGTGGCTGAATTAAGTTTCCTATAGTCTATGCACATTCGCCACCCGGTCACTACCTTAGTTGGTACTAGTACTCCCTTCTCATTTTCTACCACAGTAACCCCAGCTTTCTTAGGAACTACTTAGGTTGGACTAACCCACTTACTAGCCGATATCGGATATATAATTCCTGCATCCAACAGCTTTAAGACTTCTTTCTTAACTACCTCTTTCATAGTTGGGTTTAATCTTCTTTGTGGATCTCTACGGGGGTTAGATCCTTCTTCTAAGTAAATCCTATGGGAACAAATTAAGGGGCTTACACCCTTAATGTCAGCCATGGTCCAACCTAATACAGATTTATGTTCTCTCAACAACTTCAGCAGTTGATCACATTGTATATCACTAAGTTCAGAGGAAATAATGACCAGAAAGGTATCACCTGGGCCTAAGAAAACATGCTTGAGTCCTTTGGGAAGCGGAGCTAAATTGGGCGTTGGGGTCTCCTCGGAAGAGGGTTTGGGTGCCTCCCTTTCTCTAGGCAACTCCTCAAAGCATGGCTGCCATGATTTCTTCATAAATCCCTGCGGCTTATCAGAAATATCAACAACATTAACGGCATGAGGATATATAGAAGAATCATTAAAATCAAAATTATTAAGAAGGAATTCCAAAGAGTTAGAATTGTCCTTAATGTATTCATCCTCCAAAATAAGCTCGTCAATCATGTAAGTGTCAAAACACTCATCCTCCTCATGCGGTTTCCTTGACATTCGAAAAACATTTACCTCCAGAGTCATATTTCCAAATGATAATGTCATTAGGCCATTCCTACAATTAATGAGGGCATTGGCGGTGGCAAGGAATGGTCTTCCAAGTATTAAAGGAATTTTTGACTCCGTATTCACAATAGAGATGGTATCTAAAACCAAGAAGTCAACAGGATAATAGAATTTATCAATTTGCAATAAAACATCTTCTACTATACCTCTTGGTTTTCTTACCGATCGATCCGCTAATTGGAGTACCACAGAGGTTGGTTTGATCTCACCTAGACCGAGCTGCAAGTAGATGGAGTATGGCATGAGGTTCACACTAGCCCCTAAATCTAACAATGCTTGCCCACAAGATTTGTTTCCAATTTGGCAAGCCACCGTTGGACAGCCCGGATCTTTATATTTGGGCGGTGTCGTGCTATCAATTACCGCACTTGCTTGCTCCGTTAAGAATGCAGTCTTCTTCACATGGTGCCTCCTTTTCAGTGTGCACAGATCCTTGATGACTTTAGCATAGTTGGGAACCTGTTTTATGACATGAAGAAGAGGGAGGTTAATTTTAACATGTTGAAGTTGTTCAAGGATCTCACCTTTTAATGCTGAATTCCTCTCCTTAGGCTTAAGGAGTGCTTGAGGGAAAGGCACTGGTGAAGGGTCGATATGAGCATGTTGTTCTTTGGGAGCTTCATCCTTGTTGCTCACAGTGTTGGGACTCAGATTTGGTGATAGAGTGGGTCTATCTAGTTTCTTACCACTGCGGGTGATCATGGCATTAACTTCTTTAACATTATGATTTTCAGGATTGGAGGTTTGTGCCATATGTTGTCCCCGTGGATTTTGTTGTGGTTGCGAAGGGAACCGACCTTGCTCTTGAATTGCCAAGAAACTAGTCAACTTGGTGAGTTGACTTTTTATCTCCTTTTGCTCCTCTTTGATCCCCTTTTGCTCCTTTAGCAACCATTGATTTATCTTGACTTGTTCTTCTGCACTCTTGGCATGTACCTGCAAAAATGACTTAAAAGCATCTTCCAAAGGTAAAGATTGTTGTGGTGCACTAGATGAAGTCGCTTCCGGTCTCCAATGGGTACTAGAGTGGGGATGAGGTTGTATATCAGATCTCCAATGGGGGCTAGATTGGGTAGGAGGTTGCACATCAGATTTCCAACTGAAATTAGGGTGATTCTTCCAACCGGGATTGTAAGTGTTAGAGTAGGGTGAGTAAGGTTTTCTAAAGGGGATACCCAAGGAGTTACACTCTCCCTTTATCTCCAAATAAGATGGACAATCCTTTGGTACATGATCTACCCCATTACACATAAAACAGGGTTCATGGGACTCTACCCTAGCAACCGGTTCGGGGGATCTAACATCCTTGGTTTTTAAGGCTTCAATTTCCTTAATTAGAGCCTCTAAATGGGCTTTAACACTATCCTCTTCCTTAAGTTGGTAGATTCCAGCGGGTTGATTTCTCCTAGTACTTTCCATGGCACTCGGTCCTGTCCAAGTGTGGGCTTTTTCTGATAGGTCATCTAGGAAATCTATGGCTTGATCGGGATCTTTTTGAAGAAAATCCCCATTACACATCATTTCTATGAATTGCCTCTCCCTACTTAGGAGTCCATCATAGAAATAGCTGACTATCCGCCAACTTTCATACCCATGGTGTGGACAAGAATTTAAAAGGTCCTTAAAACGTTCCCAAACTTGATATAAGGTTTCACTCTCCTTTTGTGCAAAGTTTGAGATTTGTCTCTTAAGGTTGTTGGTCTTATGGGTTGGGAAGTGTTTTTGGAAGAAAACTCGGGTCATCTCATCCCAACTACCAATAGACCTAGGCCTTAATGAGTACAACCAAGTCTTGGCTTTTTCCTTAAGTGAAAAAGGGAAAAACCGGAGTCTGACAGTGTCTACCATATCAGCCCTACTTTGGAAGGTTGCTACTACTTCCTCGAATTCCCTAATGTGGATGTAGGGGCTTTCATTCTCAAACCCATGGAAAGTTGGTAGCAGTTGTATCATGCCTGGCTTAAACTCAGCTTGAGGGGCATTAGGGGGGAACATGATACAAGAGGGTGTGGCCGTTCGGCTAGGGTGCAAATAGTCTTTAAGTGTCCTAGCAATATTTTCATTGTGATTGTCGGCCATGTTATCAAAATCCTCTAAATTCTCGGATGGGGGTGCACTATGGTATGATCTAGGCGAGGTTTCACTAACGGACGTGGAAGGAGAGGGTGACTCTAATTCGGGTCCTCTAATGAATCTGCCTCGCGAATCTCTTGGTTTAAGCATGCACCAATTAATTTAAAGGGAAAATAAAATATGTAAAACAGAATAATAAATAATTAATAAATAAATAAAACAGAATAATAAACAGATAAATAAAACAGAATAATAAACAGAATAATAAACAGATAAATAAAACAGAATAATAAAAGAAAATTAAAATAAATAAATAAATAAAAGTAAAGGAACAATATTACAGTATTTACAAAGTGCTGAAAAGAAAAATATTTACGATTTTTTTTTAATATATATATATATATATTTTTACTTAAAGTTGACAAGCTTCCTTGTACTTAAGCTTGTTTCCCCGGCAGCGGCGCCAAAATTTGATTACGCCCAAAACATAACGCGGTTATTGTAGTATAGTTTTGGGGTGTCGATTCCACAGGGAAACAAGTTAATTACGAAAGAAGGTATAAACTTTAACACTAACGACAATGATTAGGTGAGAGAATATGAGTTTTGATAATGCAATATTGTGTAAAAGAGTTGTGCGAATATAACAAAGAATATAAATAAGAAATAACAAGGTTCCAGGAATCCTCCTTAGGTTCGTTCCCTATTTCCACTCTTGATTCAAATTTTTATCTCGATTGCAAGTTTTACATCCTAAACAGGCAATCGGAAAGTATTCAATCAAGCACATTTATATCTCTAATATAATTGCTACAAATTACTCTTTGATTTCAATTCAAGCACACATGATTTATCTTATATATTAGCAAGAAACGACAATATATTGCAATAATGATATCACAGTAATGGCAGATCTATAAGATAAATATACCGAAATCAATTACATCCAAACAACTTGACATAAGAAAAGCTTGACTAGACTTATGTGGAGTAGAAGGATGCAATCACCGGATTGAGAGAAACTAAAAGAAGAAGAATATAGAATACAACTATCACATGAACTCAAATCCTTCTTAATTAATCAAAGAGTAAATCATAGACAATTTTTTAACAATAAGTCCATACAAATGAATCAAGAACAGGAAATAAGGAACAATAAAACCCTAAGGATTCATCCCTTTCCCTTGTTTGATGATTAGTTAGCCATGAAACTCAAGGTGGAAAAACAATATAGATGTTCTCCCCTTGATTTCTTGGCCATGGAGCTCAAGGTGGAAGAACAATGTGGATGTTCTCTCCTTGATTTCCAACTCACGAAAACTTAAACAAAATGCTAAAAACTTCTCTAATTTGTATCTATCAAAAACTGTCTTTGTTTTTCTCCCCGAGCTCTCCCCCTTGGCTGCAAACCTTAAGCATATATTTATAGCCCACGAGGGAGAGCTGTCTTTGCACAGCCTTAATTTGAGTCTGAATTGGAGTCCATGTGCACACTGTTGGAAAGTGAAAGCTGGAATGTGAAAGTGGGTCCAGCAGCATGTGCGCGTGTCCAAGTGTGCGCCTGGGCGCTGGAAAGTAAAGGTGCAGTTGGCGAAGGGTGCGGCGCTGATGGCTGAGGGGCGCGGCGCTGATGGCTGAGGGGCGCAGCGCTGGTTCATGGGCGCCTAGGCGCTCACTTTTGTTTGCCTGGGCGCTGGGGCGCTGGTTCATGGGCGCCTAGGCGCTGGTTCTTGTTTTCCTGGGTGCTGGGGCGCTGGTTCATGGGCGCCTAGGCTCTGGTTCTTGTTTTCCTGGGCGCTGGGGCGCTGGACAGTGAGAGGTGAGGCGCTGGGCATTGTTCTGGAGGCCCTGAACTGTTTCCGCTAAAACTGCCATAACTTTCACTAGAAAAATCCTTTTTTCGAACCGTAAAATTCTCCAGAAAATAGACTTCCGGATATTTCTAAGAATATATAGCTCATCTCTTGGTTCTTCCTACATCAATACAGTTTAATCTGCAAAGTTGATTGATCTGTACGGGAAATTCTGGCAATTTAGTGAAACTCCTTCAGCTTGTATGCAGAAGTGCACACACTAGTGTGCCTACCCTTAACTTGTTCCAAAGTGATGCACACACTTGTGTACAGTCTTTCAACTCAATGTAATTTATTGCTCCAACCTTGGTTTAGACTTTTAATTATCTTTAAATCATTTTTGGAAATGTCTAAACCTTGGACAAAAACGAGCACCGACACCCAAGATCTTTTGGTGCTTTAAACATGGATCGCTTTATCATCTCTTTTGTACTCAATGCACCTGAAAATGCATCAAATTAAGTCAATGATTTATGAATAACACTTTAGAGTTATCAACATTTAAAAGTGCGATTACGACCGAGATTAACCCTAAAGTGTTAACAATTAAGTATTGTTTAAATGCATTTTATGACTCTTATCATTACCAAAATATTTTTGGGGAGAAGCTGTGGCTACAGCTGCATACTTGATAAATAGATCACCCTCTAGAGTTTTAGAGCTCAAGAGTCCCATAGAGATGTGGAGTGGAAAACCCCTTGAATTAAAAACCTTAGGACTTTTGGATGTGCTGCATATGCACATCAAAAGGAGGATAAACTTAGCCCTAGATCTAGAAAATGTGTATTTCTAGGATATGGTGATGGGGTTAAGGGATATAGGTTGTGGTCCTTAGAAAAGAAGGGCATGAAACTGATTATAAGTAGAGATGTTATTTTTAATGAATTATTATTTCCCTACTTGGAGAAAACTAACCCTGCAGGGGCTAGTGAGCAAACCAGTCCATAAGTTGTGGAGCATCGCATCAAGGAGAACTCGGTTCAGGTAGAGCAAAGGAGGTAAGAGGGTTCGGACTAGGTAGAGCCCTTGGGTGAAGGCCAAGCTCCAGAAACTCAAGAAGAAGCTGAACAAGAAGAGGTTGATTCAACAAGTCACAATGACTACCAGCTCACAAGAGACCGGGGAAGGAGGGTGGTTAGACCACCTTCAAGATATGGGTTTGTGGATGCTAATGTAGCAGCTCCATGGACAAAAAGAAAGGTTGAACCAGAAACTTACACAGATTCCATGAAGTGTAAGGATTCGTCAAAGTGGCAGCTGGCTATGGAGGAAGAAATAGACTCTTTGATGAAGAACAACTCTTGGGAGCTGGTACCCAAACCAGAAAAACAGAGAGTTGTGGATTGTAGATGGCTTTACAAGATCAAAGAAGGGAATACTCCAGGGGATGAAGTTCGGTATAAAGCTAGGCTGGTGGCGTAGGGGTTCACACAAAAGGAAGTGATTACACCCAAAGTATAATGCGATAGTTGTAGCACGGCTTTGGGGTGTCGATTCCACAGGGAAACGGGTTAACTATAAAGGAAATGTGTTAACTTTGACAAGAACGATAAAAGTTAAACAAAAGATTTTGAGTTTTGATAATGATGTATTGTGAGAGAAATTGTGTAAATATAACGAAATATAAATGAGAAATAACAAGGTTCCGAGAATCCTCCTTAGGTTCGTTGCCTTGTTCCACTCTTGATTCTATTGTTTTTATCTCGATTGCTAGTTTCACATCCCAAACAAACAATCGAAAAATATTCGATCAAGCATATTTATAAACTCCAATGTAATTGTTACAAATCACTCATTGATTCCGATTCAAGCACACATGACCGATCTTAAAGATTATCAAGAAACGATAACATATCGCAATGACAATATCACAGCAATGGACAATCAATAAGATAAATCTACCAGAATCAATCACATCCAAACAACATCACATAAGAAGCGCATGACTAGACTTATATGGGGGAGGAGCATGCAATCACCGAGTTAAGAAAATCTAAGATACAAAGAACATTAATTCAACTGTCACATGAGCCTAAATTCTTCATGTTTAATCAATGGATAAATCAAAAACAATATTCAACAATAAATTCGTACAACCGAATCAAGAATGGAAATTAAGAACAAAAACACCTAGGGATTCATCCCTTTGCCTTGTTTGAAGACTAGTTAACCATAGGGCTCATGGTTTTGATGAAGAATGTGGAGCTCTCCCCTTCATTTCCAACCCTCAAAAGACTTGGAAAAATTCTAGATTTGGATCCCTTGGATCCCCTTTAAGATGCCGACTGCAAATCCCTTAAGGATGTATTTATAGAGCATAAGGTTGAGGGGCATTTTGGGCTGGAAAATGTCATGTGGCAGCCCTAATTTGGGTCAAAGAAGTGAGTGGGCGGTGAGGTGCTGCTCCAGCAGCGGTGTACCACTCAGCCTTGCTTCTCTGGATGGTGAGGTGCTGCTCCAATAGCGGTGCACCGCTCACCCTTATTTTGCTTGAGAGGTGTGCCGCTGGAAATTGAGAGGTGCAACGCCCGCTATTGTTTTGCTTGAGAGGTGCGCCGCTGGAAATGGAGAGGTGCACCGCCCACTCTTGTTTTGCTTGAGAGGTGCGGTGCTGGAAAATGAGGGGTGCACCACCCAACTTGGTGAAGTCCCTGGAAGGCACATCGCTGGACAGGGAGGGGTGCTTCGCTCACTTTTGTTTGAACAGCTTGTGCGCACACTCCATTATACTTGTATGCAGAAGGGCACACTCTAGTGTGCCTACCTTAACTTGCTCCAAAGTGATGCACACACTTGTGTGCAGTCTTTTAACTTGCTGTAATTTATTACTCCAACCTTATTTTAGACTTTAATCATCTTTGAATCATGTTTGGACATGTCTAAACCTTGGACAAATACCAACACCAACATGCAAGAACTTTTGATGCTTTAAACATAGATCGCTTTATCATCTCTTTTGGACTCAAAGCACCTGAAAATGCATCGAATTAAGCCAATGATTTATGAATATCACTTTAGAGTTATTAACATGTAAAAGTGTGATTATGACCGAGATCAACCCTAAAATGCTAACAATTAAGTATTGTTTAGATGCATTATATGACTCTAATCAGGAAGGCATAAATTTCACCGAAATCTTCTCACCGGTTGTGAAGTACAAGACAATCTAGATAGTGTTAGCATTGGTGGTCCAATTTGGTTGGAAAATTGAGCAAATGGATGTGAAGATAGCGTTCTTACATGGAGAGCTCGATGAGACTATTTTCATGAGGCAACCCGAAGGCTATGAAGAAGGAAGGCAGGGAGAGTTAGTGTGCAAATTGAAGAAATCTCTCTATGGCCTGAAGCAATCACCTAGGCAATGGAATAAGAGGTTTGATTCCTTTGTAATCAGCTTGGGTTTCATGAGGAACTACTATGACTCGTGCTTGTACTATACGGGGCAGAAGGTTGAGGAAGTGGTGATTATCCTCATCTATGTTGATGACATGTTGCTGATTAGGGGCAACATAGAGAGGATAAAGAAATTGAAGGCTCAACTCAGTGAGAAGTTTGAGATGAAGGATCTTGGCCATGCATAAAAGATCCTTGGGATGTGTGTCATCCGGGAAAGGGAGAGAAACATATTGAAGATCTCTCAAACTTCCTACATAGAGAAGATGATATCTAAATTCTCTATGGAAGATAGCAAACCAGTAAAAGTTCCCCTTGCTGGTCATTTCAAGTTCTCCAGCAATCAATGTCTAAGATTGAAGGTGGAGAAGAAGAAAATGGAGAAAATCTCCTACTCTAGCGCGGTTGGTTCTGTTATGTTCACCATGGTAAGCACTAGACCTGACATTGCTCATGCAATGAGTGTTCTCAATAAGTTTATGAGTAATCAGGGAAAAGAGCATTGGCTTAGGATGAAGTGGTTGCTGAGGTATTTGAAGAGAAGCCCAAAAGCAAGGTTGGTGTATGAGAAGAGAGGTAAGTCCATCTGCCTTCAAGGTTTTGCTGATTCGGACTATAGGCAGACCGGGATAAAAGGAGATCGATTACCTCCTACTTCTTCAACTTAAATGGATGTTGTGTAAGTTAGAAGGCTCAGTTGCAGCCAGTAGTAGCACTCTCAACAATCGAGGCTGAGTACATAGCAGCTACGAAGGCCATTAAGGAGGCTATGTGGTGCAAAGAGTGGCTTGAAGAGTTGAAGGTACTAGAGGAGTAGGTTGCGATGTTTTCAGACACTGCACCGCGCCCTGTTGAGAGCCTAGGTGCTAGGAAAAGTCAAGCACACATAGGCAGCATGCATAAGGACTCTCTTAGGTGCATGTGTGCAAGGTCAAAACGCACAGTACCACTTAGGAAAGTGATGAAGGGCCATGATTAAGTGATGATCTTGATCAAAGGGTAAGGATTGAATCTCAAGAATGACCAAGAAGTGAGTGGCTATAAAAGGGGTTCCCTAGCCTCATTTCTCACATGATTAGAAACACACAAGTTTGTGACATTGTGAGATCAATTGTAAACACATAGAAAGAATTGTGTGAGAGACATAAACACAAAGGAGACTCTTTGTAGTGAGGCTGGTTGTAAAAGAGAGAGAAGTCTAGATTAGATAGGGAGCATTGTTAGTTCTCATCTTCTTATTTCTTCTCTTGGTTTCTTCAAGAACTTGGTTTCTTAAAGGGGATTGCTATAAACTTGTAAGAACCATTTGATTAGTGCAGAGAGTTCGAAGGAACTCATGAGGACGTAGGCACATTGCCAAACCTCGATAACAAATTGCTTGTCTTCTTTCTTTCTTTGATTTTCTATTCCTGTTTTCGATTCCAATTCTTTCTACAAGTCATTCCAGACTTGGGTGTTTGGAAGATCACCACCTGGGCATCTTGTCAAGGTGATTTCCAACAAAAGCTCTTATTAAATTTAGCACAAATAGCAGATACCAAAAATCTCATGGTTTACGATGGAAGTTCATAGGGATAAAAACTAAGTTACACAAACCTAAGCCTATATCAAGGGTTTTAAATTGAGGCTGCAACACGATATAGCTTCCACTATTTTGTACACTACAAGAATTATTATAAGTTACTTCAAAGTGGATGAATACCACGTCAAGACTATTTTGTACACTACAAGAATTATTATAAGTCACAATCATTTTCGTTTTTCATCGCACTTTGATAAGAAAATCATTTTCTGGGTTTTTTAACTACATGATCAAAAGGTCAATCAATTTCAACATAAAATGAACTACTCAATATCAACATTTTTCAACTAAAATAAAGTATAAGATTCTTTAATTTTTACATTTCACTTCATTACAACTATTATAAGTTCTTTTTTAGTAGGTTGTATGAAGTTGAAAAAAATATATTTATGACAGAGATGCCTACATTGTGTTATTTTGACACTCGTATCTGCAACTGCAATAAACATTGTACGACCTCAATTACAATTTTAGAAAATAGTTCCAACAAGGAGAAGCTCACCTAAACAAATTCAAATTGTCATATAAAATATAAAAAATTTCCAAGATCTAATAGGTATGCTATAGTTTTGTTATGCATCTACTCCATTTTGATAATATTGTTTCAGGTCAAATATAGCAAATTACACAATACAAGCTTTTTCTAAATGAACCATTAATTTAAACTTAACTTTAAATTTGAAAAAAAATACAAAAAAAAAATTAACGTACCTCTAACAAGAGAATGGATTAGACCAAAGGTAAAAACAAAAAAATTAACGTACCTCTAACAAGAGAATGGATTAGACCAAAGGTAAACCCGCCAACAAGGTCAATCTTAAACCTAAATACACAAAATGGCCACCACTTTTTGTGTTAATTTCCTAACCACCCTTATTATAAAAGTTCCACTTTACAGGGTGTTTTAGGTTTTTTTTTTTTTGGGACTAGCACAAACAACATATTAAATAATGCATTATTTAATTAGAAAACCAATTCCACCATAAAGGGTTATTTAAAAACGAAGCTATAGAACTCAATCATACACTTTTCATGGTTTAATCATATCCACACTCAATGAAATGTAATGTCAAGTAATTCCATGCAAGGCCATTTTATATCTCATTTCGCTATATTGCACTTTCTTGGGTTAATTATGAAATGATGGGACGTCTCCCCATGTACCGGTACATTTATATCTTTTTTACATATTTTGAAAAATATTTTTTTTCATCTTTTTCAATATTATGTTGAAAAGATGGAAAAAAATGTTGTTTTCCAAATTATGTTAAGAAGGTGCAAATTGTTGAGGAAATTGTAAAGAAAAATTTAGAAAAAATGAAAAACATTTACCACAACGTACTAAATGTACCTAGGCATTTAGTACGTAAATTTATGGGAAACTGACTCTTTCAGCTCCTGTTTTACTGTTTCAAAATTGAGACTCGTGTGCTAAGTCATTAAAGCTAGAAATATGAATAATAAATGTGCCATGATAGAACCTTACACTTCGTGCTTCAACAAGTTTAACCAAGCCAAATCTGTTTGGAAGGACAAATTTGGCTTCGCAAATGTGGCTTTGAGATGCAAATGTAGCTTTGTTTTTACGGAGTCTAAGATGATAAAAGTAGTGGATGATTTTCGTTTTGCACTGGTGTTAAAATTCTCACGTTATAGGCCATCCAATGATAAGATTAGATTGAACGTGATTAAGTCATGGGGGGCTATTGGAGGCGCTGCTTATCAGCTTTATGGACGATTACCATGTGTTCCTACAATTGCAATCCGAGAGGGATGTCATGTATGCCTGGGTGAGAGAGGGTCATGTGATTGATGGGTGTGCGTTCAGGTTATTCAAATGGACAAATGAGTTTGATCTCCATGTTGAATCCTCTCTGACGCCCCAGTGGTTATTCTTACCAGGTTTGCCTCTACATATGTACAGAACCGATTGCCTACAAATCTTAGCCATGAGATTTGGTCGATACTTGGGCACATATAATGCAACATTGAATAAAACAAGAGCTACGGGGGCACGTTTGTGTGTAGAAGTGGATCTAAAGGAGGAGCCAATCAAAGAATTCCCGATAGTAGTGTTGACAAACAGAATAATTTGGCAGGAAGCACGGTATGAAAAAATTGGTTTTTACTGCACTACATGTTATAGACAAGGACACACAAAAGTTGTTTGTCGTATGGGGGAGACACAACGCAAGATAGAAGGGGGATTAGTAACCGTGGACAAATCAAGAACCAGTGAGTATGGAAAGGAAAAAACAGTACGAAAGCAAAGAACAGTGAAAAGAAGAGAGCGACGGAGCAAGCTACCTTGGTGGTGGATGGGGTTACGGATGGATTTGAGAAGGAGGGAGAGGATGAGCATGGGATGGACCAAATGATAATCTTGGTTGTGGATGGAGTTGTGGATGAAAGTACAAAGGAGGGGGCAAAAGAAAATGTGACGGATCAACGAATGGCCTTGGTTATGGATGGGGCTGAGGAGATACAAGGTAATGATATGATGACGCTAAAGCAGCCAGAACTGGAGTGCAGGACAAGTGTTCTTAGGCAATCAGACTCAGCCATGAAGGAATACTCTGTTTAATAGGACTCTGATGAATTAATGACCATACATAAATCGGTTCTTACACATGCAAAAGAGGGTGGATGTCATACAGGGCAGGTTGACGTTAGGAGTCCTACGGTTGAGTTTTTAGGTGTGGAAGAGGGTCCGAGAAGAGGTTTTTTCGAGGGGGGTCACACCGATGTGGCATACGAATTACTAGATTTGGAATGCAGCTCTCAAATTCCAGTTGACAACGTTATTAATGTAGGGGAGGAATAAACAGAGTCACTTTCAGATCCCGAGGATGCAGGTGTTCCTAGTGCTCTGGTTTGACAAAAGCACTACAATATTGATCTTGAGAGCACCCAGCCCAGCCGCATGACTACAACAAAGAAAAATACAGTGAGACAATCACAACGGGTTATATCTCAACCCTCTAAACTCAATTTATGATTGATAACATTTTGGTGTGGAACGTGCGAAGGTTAAGCAGTTCCCAAAATTGTTTAAAAAGTTTAGTAAGGGAGTATAGTGCGTCTATTGTTGGGATTTTGGAACCTTTCGCTGAGGTTGACAAAATGAAGCGCTTGGCTAGTATGATAGGGCTTCTGAACTTTTGTAGTAATGCAGAAGTTGACGGTAAAATATGGATATTCTGGAGTGATGATTGTGAGTGGGAGATGTTGTCTATGACTAATCAAGTACTTTCTGGGTGGTTTCGGTTTGGTGGAGAGAAGTTACTCATCTCGTTTATATACGCGAAGTGTAATAGCATGGAGCGTACGGAGCTATGGCAAATTTTAGAGGTGGTTGATACCAATGAGTCCCCTTGGCTTGTGGTGGGGGATTTCAATATTATCCGAGAAGATAGAGAAAGAATGGGTGGTCATCCAAGGCTGCTATCTTCTATGGTAGAGTTTAATAATTGTATCGATCATTGTGGTTTATTGGACCTTCAGGTAGTGGGACGCCGATTGTCGTGGTGTAATGGCCATGAGGGGCAGACGCGTAGCTGGGCAAGACTTGATAGAGCTCTGATGAATACACAGTTTGCAAATCGGTTTCCTTCAGCTTTCTTAGAATATCTTCAGCGGAAGACTTCGGATCATTGTCCTATGATCATGCACTCCCAAAAAACCAGTGGTAAGCTAAGGCCCTCACCATTTTCGATTTCAAAATATGTGGGTAACTCATGCAGATTTTATGCGATGCGTGGAAGAAGTATGGAAGGCTCCTACCACTTCGGTGGGTCTTGTAAAGTTGGCTGAAAAATTGAAAAAAACAAAGCTTACATTACGAGCTTAGAATAAACAGGTATTTGGGCATATAGGGTAGACCATTAAAGAATTAGAAGAACAATTGGAGGTCTTAGAGATTCGGTTACAAGATGGCAATGATAATGAGGTAGAATGTGATTTCTTTGTGACTAAACTAGAACTGAATACATGGGAACATCGTGAAGAATCCAGAATCTCTCAACTGGCAAAAAAGAAGTGGCTTTTAGAGGGCGACTAGAATGGAATATATTTCCATGCAATTGTTAACCAACGGAGAAAAAATAAAGCCATTCAGACCATGCGGCTAGAGAATGGTGTCATTTTGAATTCGCCGGAACAAATCCATCAAGAAGCTGTAAATTATTTTCAAAATTTTCTTTCCAACTACTCTATTGTTGAACAGGTGGATCTCACACCTCTTATACAGTGCTCTTTATCCGAGGAAAATAATTTGGCTCTTACTCTAGCCCCGTCTGAGGCCGAGATTTTGGCTGCGTTGAAATTAATACCAAAAGAAAGCTCACCTGGACCGGATGGGTTTGGTTCGGGTTTCTATTTAAGCTACTGGGATTTGATTAAAGAGGATATTGTTGTGGCAGCGAAGGAGTTCTTTTCAGGTTCTTCTTTACCTAGATTTTACACGGCATCGTATCTGGTGTTGATTCCGAAAGTAGAGGATCCCAAGAGTTTTGACAAGTTCCGGCCTATCAGCCTTTGTTCAGTTGCCTATAATATTTTTTCTAAGGTTCTCATGCAAAGGATGACACCTTATTTATCTCAATTAATCTCTCATGAACAAGGAGCTTTTATTCCCGGCCGTAGCATCTTTGAGAACATTAATTTGGCTCAGGAATTGGTTCGTTCCCTGAATAAGAAATCAAAAGGCAGAAATATCATGGTGAAGATTGATATAGCCAAAGCCTATGATCACGTAAATTGTTTGAATTTTCTCATCAGGTTTGTAATCTGAGCAGGGAGTGTGTTCAATCCCCTTAGTTCTTAATAATGATGAATAGGACTCTTAAGGGTTTCTTTCACTTGGCTCGGGGTTTAAGACAAGGTGATCCGCCATCTCCATATTTGTTTATGGAGGAGGTGTTATCAATATTACTTTGCAAGAACTTTGAAGAGGGTCGAATTGGATGTTTTTCTCACCTTATAGGTAAGCCTCTTGTCTCTCATATATGCGGATGATCTTTTTGTTTTTGTGAATGGTGGCAAACACTTGGTTCATAGACTCGCAAAAACCTTGGATGTATATGAAAAGTGGTATGGGCAATTAATCAATAAGGAAAAATCAGCTCTTTTTTTCTCAAAGACCATTATTTCTGCACTGTGTCGTCATCTCATGAGATTAGCCAGTTTTGTGGGAGGAAAATTCCCGATAACCTACTTGGGGGTCCCTCTAGTTGAAGGACATCTTACATCCAGAGTCTTGGATCCACTTATTGAGAAGATTCGGAGGAAAATAGCAGGCTGGAAAGTGTATTTACTATCTCAAGGTGGTAGGTTTACGCTAATGAAACATGTTTTATCATGTATGGCTACACACCTTTTGGCGGTTTTAAATGTGCCTATAAACGTTTTCAGAAAACTCAACTCTCTTATTTCTTCATTTTTTGGGGGCGATCTAAATGGAAAACCGAGAATGAAATGGTGTGCATGGGATCAGATATGCAAACCTTATAAAGAAGGGGGTCTTGGCATGAGAAAATTCTATGAAGTGCAAAGGTCTCTGTATATGAAATTTGCATGGAGATTGTTAACAGTTCATAATCTATGGACTAAGTTTTTTCGAGCGAAATATGTGAAACACGACCACATTTACCTTGCTGAGGCTAAAAGCACTTTTTCTCGTTTCTAGAAGTCCATTATGAATATTTTTCCCGAGGTCACAGAGAATGTTATAGTAAAGGTGAGAGAGGGCAACTCTTCGTTCTGGTTTGATCGGTGGTTGGCAAGTGGGTTGTTCTGTGTCAGTAGGGACGTTGGACAGTCTGAGATAAAAATAAAAGAGGTATGGGTTGATGGAACCTGGGACGAGAACCGTCTTATGGAACTAGTTGGCTTGGAAAAATCAGAGGAGATTATGTATGGCATTGTGGCTGGTAAGGTGGGCAATGATATTACCGTTTGGAAATCAAAAGCTAAGGGTGAGTTTACGTCAGCCTCAGCGTGAATTCATGTTAGAGGAACGAACCAGCTGGGTATCGACTGGTTTTGGCATCAGCTTCTCCTGAAAAAAAAATTTGTTTGCATGTGGAAAGCCCGATTTGATGGGCTAGCTTTGGACTCTCGGGTGCAATCTCTTGGAATTCCATTGGTCTCTTGGTGTAACTGCTGCACTCATGGACACACCGAAGATTTAAATCATGTTCTTTGTACTGGGAATATTACTTGGTGTCTCTGGCTACGTAGATGCAAGGCTCGAATGGAAAATTCCTTTGATTCGGCGTCGGGGGTTTGGTTGGCAGTTAAAGTTTGGTTACGGAACATCTCATCTATTATGGTGAAACAATGGCCTATTTCTACTAGAGATGAGGCCATCCTTCGGGTGCATTGTTGGACATTTATTTACTTAAATAATTAGGCAAATAATCGTTCTAGTTTTACTTGCAAGTGCACAAGGTCTATGGTAGCATAGTGTGCCAGTGCGAGATCATTTCCACAGGGATTGGTGAATTCCTATCTAGAATTAGTTTCTTCAAGTTTTAAAAGAAGAAATAATAGTCTAAGTCTGAGTGAATAATAATGAAATCATAGGGCTATGATATCCACCACTAATTATACTTTCCCACTTACTAAAGTTCTAGTGCTCTAGCATTATCATGAATATCTAATGGTTGCCAACCTAAGGGCTTGGCCCACACCTTAGGCTATTGATCTCCCTATGCAATGAGTTAGGCATAGTGTATACTCTAACTTTTTTCTCTCTTAAGGGATTCAGCATGGGTATATACTGAGCTGTTCCTTAAGAGAGCATGAGGGCTATGGAGATCGGTAACCACACAGGACCTAGGGCTTGGTTCGCTCCTAGTTTCCCATGTTGATTAACCCAAGAATCCGGTGTGGATATCCCTTGTTACTAATGTCGAACCCAGGACTCAGTCATCCAAATTGATTCAACTAACCTATCCATACCACATGCATACATTGATCAGGCACATATATATGAGGAATGTAAATATAAACAGGTATTAATCAAGTTAAATATTCTAACAAGGCTATAGCAAAGATAATCAATGAATGAATATGCGGTAAAGCATAACTAGGGCTTCAATCGAGCCCTATAGGAGTTTAGCTACACATGCTAAGTGAAGTAAACATGCTAAACATAATTAACTAAAAACAGGAAATTAAAACCGAAAAAGACTCGGGAGACGAGTAGTCAATTCTTCTCCTAAGCTCTCTATTTCGAATCTAGAACAAAAGGTGTGTGTTATGTGTTTTTACAGGGCTATTTATAGGGTCTTCATGGCGTCACAAAACCTTAATTCCGTTTTGGAGTCGAAAGATATCTTTTCAATTCTGGCTCTGCCACCTCTGGAGTAATTGCACTTGAGCGTATGCGGGATGCACTCGATCGCATATATGCACTCAAGCCTTCTTCAAGTGCGCTCGTGTGCTTGTGCGCTCGATCGCACTTTGCTAGAGCGCAGAACTTCACTTTTTGCTTCTAAAAGTTCCATTTTGTTATCTTTTTGTCCAAGACCTGTGAAAAACACATAAAACACAAAAGTGAATTATAATCTACTAAAATAGATAAGTAAAGAGTCTAATAAGTTTAAATTAAGGGGCTTAAATATGACTATTTAAACACTTATCACGCTTGAAGTTCCATATATTGATCGTGCAAGGCCTATTCTGAAGCTGGTCTATTAGAGGAAACCGACTGAAGGCTGGATTAAATTGAATGTCGATGGGTGCTGCCGGGGTAACCCGGGAAATTACAAAGGAGGAGGGGTCATACGAGACGAGAGAGGTAATTTCAAAGGGGCTTTCTCTGCTTATTTTGGTCACGGTACAAATAATGAGGCTGAGTTAAGGGCATTACTAGCTGGTATAACTTTGTGTAAAGAAATGGGTTTTAATCAGATAAATATTGAGAGAGACTCCAAGTTAATTGTGACCTAGTTGAGTTGCCGAAAGTGCATGGCATGGTATTTATGGGATTATTGGGATGAACTGTTGCTCTTGTTAAGAAATGTGCATTTCGACATTAACCATCAGTTTCGCGAAGGAAATAATGCGGCAGATTTCCTCTCTTGTAGGGGCGAAGAAGGTTATAATAGCACTTGTTCTAATTTTATCTCTTTGCCACACGAGTTGAAAGTCATGCTTAGGTTGGATAAGGCGGGATTGCCGCATGTTCGATTGTAACATTTGTATATTTGGTTTTTTGGGTTTTTGTTTGGTTGTGTTATTTGCTTTGATTTTCAGGTGTTTAAGATATTCCTCTGCCATAAGTGAGGCCTTCTTTTAATATAGTGTTGGAGGTGCCGCCCTCCTTTATTTAAAAAAAAATATATCATAAAAAAAGTTATTTTGAACAAATTTATTTCTACAGTGGATACAACTACAGTGCAGTTGATATAAAGGATGAGACATAAACTTTTATACCATATGATAGTAATTCGGGATAACATTTAACAATAATTTGATGTATTTGCATCATTTGACTGTAGAAACGGAAGTACAACAAAACATCACACAAAAGAGCCTATAACGAAGTCTCAAAATTCACTTTAGAGCTTGCAAACTAGAAAAAAAAATGATAGACCAAATAGAAAAAATGGAAAGAAAAGAGAGAGATGACTTTCATGTAAATAGAAAACTTTATTTTGGAAATAAGATTAAAATTATCCTATTTTAAGAATTAATATTTTTTAAAAGGCCCCAATTAAAGAAAAAACTCTTAGAAGTGCTTAGTTGTTTGTGAGCTTTATTTTGGAAATAAAATCAAAACAACCTTATCTTAAGAAAATATGTTTTTAAAGGGCCTCTATTAAGGAAAAACTCTTAAAAGTGGTTAGTTGTCTGTGAGTCCGCCTTAAATATTGAACTAGCTAGGATAAGAGTCTAGAGCTATATATACCTTGTTAAAGAAGTCTTGGGTTCCTATGGTAAAGCTATATTTTATTGCAGCTATACACTTTAGATTCGTGAACAATAAAAAAGATGTTGAAGATGATACTGACGATGATAGTTTCCAGTCAAGTCTTGTAAGATTAATTTGATTTTTTTCTCTCTCCTTTATCTTGTACGCTCATACTACCATTTACAATGTTCTTGGTCATTCAAACTTGACCTTTTAAGCCTTTTCTTTTTGAATCATGTCTTCCAGATATCAGATTAGTGATTTACCATATACAATTTGCCTCTGGTAAGAAATATTTTTCTTCCTTTTGCTTTCAGAAGTACTTTGATTTCATATTCCATTGTCTTCATTAATTTGTCTGTAAATTTTGAACTACAAAAACAGAATTTATTAATGAGCATTGTTGTGAGTTTTAAATTACTTGCAAGCGCACGAGTCGTTTGCAGTATAGCATTGTGCAAGTGCGAGGTCGAATCCAGAGGGAATTGCGTTGTGAAAGTATATTTTCAATCTAAACTAACTCTATCTTAACCTAGTTCCGAATTTCAGATGATAATTTGCAAAAGAAATTAAAATTAAACTAAATTGATTTTTAAAAACTAATAATTAAAACACTAAAGTTTTCAAATCCACCCCACTAAAGTTAAACATATATGTTCTAAAAATATAGCCTATCAAAACATTCCATGAATCCAACTATAAGACAAAAAACAAAGAATATCCCAACTAAACCAAAAGCATCCAATGTATCCGCTCTCAACAAATCACAAAGAAAATCCAATTTAATCGAAAAGCATTCAATGTATCCATCAGATGAAACACAAGTAATATCCAACAGACAATTTAAACTCAATCAATTATAAGATTAACTCAAATAATTGACAGAACATTTATACTAAAAATTGTCAGATTTGTACAAGCAAATCTGAATTACTATGCCAAACAACCGCGGGGCTTCATCTTCAACCTTGGCTGAAGAGTCTAGCCACTCATAACTATGAAACTATAATTCATAATAAAAGTGCTAAACATTTAAACTAAAACAACTAAATGTAAAGAAATAAATTAATAACTTTACATGGGAGAAATTCCACTCGCTGACGGGCGGTGCTTCCCCTCGTGGTGACAAAGCCTTCGAGATCCACTAGAATGCTAGTGGACGTCCACTGATAAACAGCAAAGTGGCTCAGGAATTGTACATTAAAGATGAAGTGAAGAAGGGCTTATATAGGGAAATATCACAAGTGCAGTATGCTTCCAATCCGATGTGGGATACTGCAGATTCCAGTTTTTGCTCTTTGACCTTTGTCTACTAAAACTGCCATAACTTTCTCTAGAAAAATCATTTTATTGATCCGTAAAATTCTCCAGAAAATAGACATCGGGATCTTTCCAAGCATATATGGCTCATCTCGTGGTTCTTCCTGAATCAATACAGTTAAATCCTCAAAAATGGCTGATCTGTCACGCTGAAATCATGCACAGCCTGACCTTTGTCTACTAAAACTGCCATAACTTTCTCTAGAAAAATCATTTTATTGATCCGTAAAATTCCCCAGAAAATAGACATCCGGATCTTTCCAAGAATATATGACTCATATTCTGGTTCTTCCTAAATCAATACAGTTTAATCCTAAAAAATGGCTGATCTGCACGAGCAATTCTGGCAATTTAGTGAATCTTCTTTCCAAGCTTGTAAACCTATAAAACAACGAAAACAACTCAAAGTAACAAATTCCTAAGCTAACAAATGTAAATTAAAGGGCCAAAATATGCAATATTTGGCACCGATCAAATACCCCCAAAGTTACAATTTGCTAGTCCCTTAGCAAAACAAAATAATAAAAAAAAAAACCTAAATGAAAAACAAAGAACATAAAGATAAGTTTATCACTCATGGTATCCAAAAATTTAAGGAGCACACATCACCATGATATTCATTCATGAGCAAGCTTAAAAAGATAAACCCATCTTCGCAATAAATAGAAAAGTTAAAATCTAATTACTTACAAAAGGCAGGTTAAGGCATCACAAGTCTGACACTGTGTAAAGTGAATTAGCATATAGAAATGAAGCTTCCAAGTGACTCTAATGTGTAAGGTCTCCATGTCTCAAGATTCACCGAATTTCTCATCAAAATGAACGAAAAAAGCATAGTTTTTTTTATTTTTTATTTTTTTTATAAGGCATGGCTATATCTAGTTCCCTTAAGCTTTCTAATTGACCCATGTAGCGAGTGTTGAGTCAATGACTCCCAAACCAGATGGTTTTAGGGCATTAGGTGTAAAGACACCCATAAGGACTTACTAACTTGAGTAAAAAAGGCTACGAAATTAAACCGGCCTTAATACTACCAAGCAAAATTCCACCTTTTGACGTGAACACTCACTGCTTACTGAGGTAAAAGGTTCAGTTACTCAGCGGAAAGTTTATTTATGATAATAATTTTTTTTTTTACTTTTTTATGCTTTTCTATGCCCAAGAGTTCATCCAACAAGTCATCCAGTTTCAGTTAAGATAAGGAAAAATACACATTAAAATCATATGTCATACCTCACATAATTTGTGCTAATGTGCTCGTGTTAGATTATGTCAAACATGTGAATTATCAAATGCCTAAGGTAAGTAACTAAATTTTAAAATTTATCACCAGATAATGTGTTCAAAATGTTAAGCTCACCAATGACATCACATCACATCACAGAAAATGTTTAGATCAACCAAAATTTCACGATAACATGAGCATGTATTTATCTCTACGACGAAAAGACAACAAATTATGACAAAGTCTGTGATGTGTCTCCCATACCCCCAAACTTAAATTACACATTGACCCCAATGTGTGACTAATATGGAATGAGCTGACCTGAGATATGGAGAACTAGCTGGATTGGTATGGCTCACAGCATACCCCCAAACTTGAACTGAAGTACGCATTGTCCCTGAAAAATAAAAACTGGAAAACAAAAAATACTGAAAACAAACATTAATCATAAAAATGCGAAATAATAAATAAACAGAAAAGATAAGCTGTGGGGTGCCTCCCATGAGCGCTAAGTTTAACGTCTTCAGCCAGACCCAACATTAGTAATCGTGCCCAATGAAACACTTCGCCATCTGATCAATAAATGGGAATGAAAAATGATCAGGCCTAGCGGCAACATTCAATTTACGGTAGCTGATATACACTCTCCAAATTGACTGAACACGAGTTGGAACCAACTCTTCGTCCTTATGCTGCACTACCGTTAATTCAGCACATTTGGGCACAACATGAATCTAACTCACCCACTTGCTATCAGAGATGGGATAAATGATCCCTACCTCTAACAGCTTAATATCTTCTGCCCTCTTAACCTCTTGCATAGCAGGGTTGAGCCTTCTTTGTGGCTCCCTCGATGGCTCAGTATCCTCCTCCAAATTTATCCTGTACGTCACCATCGAGGGGCTGATCCCCTTGATGTCCTTAATGGTCCAGTCTATAGCTTCCTTATGCTCTCTTAAGACGTCCAATAATTTCTCCTCTAGAGCATCACCCAGATCTGAAGGTATAATCACAGGCAAACTATCGACTGAACCTAGGAACGTATACTTAAGATTATCTTGTAAAGGCTTAAGTTTCTTCTTGGGGGTTTCAGGTGCAGCGGTCTCCTACGTCTTATTGCTGTTTCGAGGAAGAGACTCTAAAATGGCATTCGCTTGCTCAAGTAATTTATCTAAATCCATATCCTCTCCAAATTGAGCAATGCATGCCTCTAGGGGGTCCTCAGTGCGGGAGTCATCCACAATCTCCTCCGTCTTACTGCTCTCCCAAGGAGGAGACTCCAAAATGGCATTTGCTTGCTCAAGTAATTTATCTAAATCCAAATCCTCTACAAATTGAACAAAACATGCCTCCACGGGGTCCTCAGTGCGGAAGTCATCCACAATCTCCTCCTTCTTACTACTCTCCCGATGAGGAGACTCCAAAATGGCATTGCTTGCTCAAGTAATTTATCTAAATCCAAATCCTCTACAAATTGAGCAAAACATGCCTCCAAGGGGTCCTCAGTGCTTGATTCATTCATAGTCTCCTCAAGAATCTCCTCTATCAAGCATACATTTCTCACTTCATCATATTCATGTGGTTGCCTAGTGATATCAAAAATATTCAACTCCACTGTCATATTTTCGAAGTAGATCTTCATCACCCCTGTCCTACAATTTATCAGGGCGTTAGCCGTGGCTAAGAATGGTCGCCCTAGAATAACCAGTATTTGAATCCCAACATTCTGAACCGGCTCTGTGTCAAGCACAATAAAATCCACGGGGAAATAGAACTTATCCACTTTTATCAAAATGTCCTCAACTATTCCCCATGGTCTTTTCACTGACCTGTCAGCCAATTGAAGCATAGTGGATGTGGGCTTCAATTCTCCTAACCCCAACTGTAAATAGACTGAGTAGGGTAGAAGATTCACACTCTCCCCTAGATCCAAGAGAGCCCTCTCAATGTGGCTGACTCCTATCGTGCAAGAGATGGTAGGACACCCCGGGTCCTTATACTTGATGGGTAGCTTGCACTGAAGGATTGAGCTGACCTGCTCGGTCAAAAATGCCTTTATTGGGACACTTGTCCTCCTTTTGATAATGACCAAGTCCTTTAGAAACTTGGCATATGATGGCATTTGATGGATGGCATCCAAAAATGGGATATTGATTTGGACTTGCTTGAATACCTCCAGAATTTCCTCATACTTCCCTTCTTTCTTCGGCGCCTGTAGTCTCTCGGGGTAAGGCGCTCTAGGTACAAATAACCTAGGAGGGTCCTTCTCAGTAGGTGTGGCTATAGATGGCTCAGCATCTCTCTTCTCCGTATTGCCACTTCCTTGCCCTTGCTGCATAGCAAGGCTCTCTTCCACTCGATTGTCCACCTATCTCCTAGACCTCAGTGTGACAATCGACTGTACTTGTTCCGCCCCGTGCGTAGGAGTTGATGAACTCTCAACCATATATTGTCCTTTCGGGTTGGGCACGGGCTGACTAGGGAACTTCTCATTCTCTCTCTCACCCAAATGACTTGCAATTTGCCCTATTTGACTCTCCAGCTTGGCAATTGCTTGGGTGTTTACCACTGTTGCACTCCTTACATCACTCATATTTTGGCTAGTCGCCTTCATGAACTTCTTAAGGGTGTCCTCTAGCGACTGTGAAACTGGCGCTGGTGTTTGAGTGGGTGCGTGGTAACCAAGTGAAGGTGCTGGATGAGCAGAACGACCATGATTAGGAATTTGTGGGGCAAATCCAGGAGGATATTGATTTTGAGCATGATGAGGGGCTCCTCCCTGATTCATTGGTTGGTTCTGCCTCCATGAAAAATTTGGGTGGTTCCGCCACCCTGGATTATACGTCTCGGAGTACAATCCATTTGACTGCCTTCGAAAGTCATTGAAAGCATTTACTTGTTCCATAGGATACTCGGCACAAGTAGGCATTGATGGGAAATTCTATGCTAGATGCATGGGACTAGCATAGATGGAACAGCTTTCAACATTGAATGTGTTGGCAGCATTGATGGATTGGCTCACAGTGAGAGCGTCAATCTTCTTAGTGAGGGCATCTAACTTTATCCTCAAATCAGCGTCCTCCCTGACCTCATAGATGCCTCCCTTCTTAGGAGCACGAATGGACTTATCTCGATTGCTTGAAAAATCCCACTGCTGTGAGTTGTCGGACAACTTGTCCAACGCCATATATGCTTCGTCTCCTGTCAAACTCAAGAATGCCCCTCCATTCATAGACTCGATCATGCTACGGTTGGGTTGAGTTAGCCCTTGGTAGAAGAATTGAACGAGTCTCCACTTCTCATATCCATGTGGAGGGCATCTGATCAGTAGCTCTTTGAAGCGCTCCCAACCCTCAGAAAATTTTTCATCATCATCCTAAGTGAAAGAGCTGATCTCCTTTCGGCACTCATTCACTCTAGACATTGGGAAAAACTTATGATAAAATTTGCTAAGCAGGTTTTCCCAAGATGTAATAGACCCGGGCGTGTTGGAATCCAACCACGCCCTAGCTCTATCGTGAAGAGAAAAAGGGAAGAGTCGAAGATGGACTGACTCTTCAGAGAAGTTCTGGAATTTGAATGTGGCACAAATGTCTTTGAACTTCTTCATATGGCTATAAGGATTTTCAAGATCTAAGCCATAGAATGAGGGTAAGAGTTGGATGACATATGGCTTCAAGTCAAAGTGGGTGGCATTGGTCAGTGGCAACACTATGCAAGAGGATGAGTTAGTCGCAACGGGTGCGAACAAGTCCCTAAGGGATGTAGTGGAGTCCATGTTCCAAGCTCTAGGTTGCTCTACATGTTCAGGATGATTTGCATTCCTATAATTCTCTGCCATCTCAACAATCTCTCTCTCAACTAGCGCTCTTTTCTGTCTCCAAAGAGTTCTTTCTAAGTCAGGATCTAAATATATCAGATCTAAGTCCAAGGATCTCCGACCAAGCATACACCAACAGAAAAATCACTAAAGTAAACTAACCAGCAAAAACTTGCATAATAAAATAAAATAACTGCACAAACAGCAAACACATTACTCACAAAATGAGCCAACAAAAAATTTTAAAATAATATATATATATATTGGATAACTAACTAGTAGAAAAATAAAATCAATTCAGACAAAAAAATTTCACAAACCAAACAACTCCTCGGCAACGACGCCAAGAACTTGTTGTGAGTTTTAAATTACTCGCAAGCGCACGAGTCATTTGCAGTATAACGTTGTACAAGTGCGAGGTCGAATCCACAGGGAATTGCATTGTGAAAGTATATTTTCAATATAAACTAACTCTATCTTAACCTAGTTTCGAATTTCAGATGATAATTTGCAAAAGAAATTAAAATTAAACTAAATTGATTTTTAAAAACTAATAATTAAAACACTAAGGTTTTCAAATCCACCCCACCGAAGTTAAGCATATATGTCCTAAAATATAGCCTATCAAAACATTCCATGAATCCAACTATAAGACAAAAAACAAAGAATATCCCAACTAAACCAAAAGTATCCAATGTATCCGCTCTTAACAAATCACAAAGGAAATCCAATTTAATCGAAAAGCATTCAATGTATCCATCAGATGAAACACAAGGAATATCCAACAGACAATTTAAACTCAATCAATTATAAGATTAACTCAAATAATTGATAGAACATTTATACTAAAAATTGTCAGATTTGTACAAGCAAATCTGAATTACTATGCCAAACAACCGCGGGGCTTCATCTTCAACCTTAGTTGAAGAGTCTAGCCACTCATAACTATGAAACTATAATTCATAATAAAAGTGCTAAACATTTAAACTAAAACAACTAAATGTAAAGAAATAAATAAATAACTTTACATGGGAGAAATTCCACTCGCTGACGGGCGGCACTTCCCCTCATGGTGACAAAGCCTTCGAGATCCACCAGAATACTAGTAGACATCCACCGGTAAACACCAAAGTGGCTCAGGAATTGTACATTAAAGATGAAGTGAAGAAGGGCTTATATAGAGAAATATCACAAGTGCAATATGCTTCCAATCCGATGTGGGATACTGTAGATTCTAGTTTTTGCTCTTTGACCTTTGTTTACTAAAACTACCATAACTTTCTCTAGAAAAATCATTTTATTGATCCGTGAAATTCTCCAGAAAATTGACATCTGGATCTTTCCAAGCATATATGGCTCATCTTCTGGTTCTTCCTAAATCAATACAGTTTAATCCTCAAAAATGGCTGATCTGCACGAGCAATTCTGGTAATTTAGTGAAACTTCTTTCCAAGCTTGTAAACCTGTAAAATAACGAAAACAACTCAAAGTAACAAATTCCTAAGCTAACAAATGTAAATTAAAGGGCCAAAATATGCAATATTTGGCACTCATCAAGCATCAAAGCTGCAAAAATTAAACCCAATCATCTAGCTGGAGAGTTAATTAGTGGACATCCTAACCATCTGGATCCCAAACAAACTACACAAACCAATAGAAAAATCAAAGGATAAACATATCAATTTTTTTCATCACCATTACATAACCAAAACAACCCCAACATGAGCATAAACAAACAATATTCAAGCATTGTAATTCTCCACTGAAGCATAATCTTCCTAATCTCTCATTTCCATTCGGTAGACTTTTTGAATCATATCATTTTCATTCTTTGTAGTGTGGGCACTCTTACATCTTATTCGGTTTCATTCTCATAGGAGAAACAAGGATCAATCTCCTTAAGCCTCTTTTTCAGTACACAAAGATCCTCCAGCAATGCCTTGGACTCAATGAGCTCATTCAGAGTAGGCTCGTGGATAGGTTTAAGGAACTTGTTTGATCCATCTACTTCCATTGCTTTACGAAGCATGTCTCCACATTGTTCCTCATCATGCAGTTGCTTAAGAAAGTCACCAAGCTGCTATTTGAACATCTCCACTCTTGCCTAGGTCAGGTGAGACTCAGATTCATGTTGTCAATAAATGATGTCCTTTAATTTCTTTTTTATTTTATAAAATATTTATCTTTAGAGTTGTTGTCAACTCTATTAGATCCATTAGATTCCTTATTTGTTTACTGGGTGGATTGTGTAATGGGAATCAATAGTAGATCTTCCTTTGTGTTATCTGTAAATATTTGTATGATGATCATAATAAGATCTTAGGATTCTGGCCATATAAATGCTCTTATCAAACCGATCGATTGTTAATTTCAAAATTTATGTACTCTTTAATCTTCTCAGGGGTACAATCTTTTAATACCAAAGACATAATTTAATTATCCATTTAATTTGCATTATAGACCTTGTTGGGAAAAATGAATCACACATAAGCGATTTAATAGCAAGATTTAATTAAACCACGCACATATAGAAATTTAATGAAAATAAAATAAACAAAGATTAAATGAAAGGAGTTAACAATGATTTAAGTGGTTCGACACAGTCCAGCTTTCTCTTTGATGTGAATTCTCTATGTTCTAGATCAAAACATTCTTCAACTTTTAGAAATTTCAAACCATATCGAGTACCTTAGATTTCCTTAATTATGAATGTATTTCTTTTTTGCTAAGTAGAACTTTTGGTCATTCCCCTCATTAAGTGTCTATATTTCAATCTGCAACATGAAAACACTTGTTTTTATTGTTTCACGCTTTATATATATATCAAAACAGTTGGATGCTGATTTAATCTCAAAGATCTTTACTTTCGTAAGGTTGAAAATGTAATTTTATCAGTCTCCAGTCTCGTTACAATGTAGAAGATAGATTTATCATTTGAAAAGTGTTGGATAATTGTGAAAGTTCATTGCATTGGAATTGGGATATATATTGTGACGTACGCCATATCTTTAATAAATTGATAAACTTTGCCTTTCAAAACAAAATGTTGGAGTTTTTTTCAAGGATTAAACAAAGTGAAGAATGAAGTTCAACAAGGAGTGCACACCGGGTCAAGCCGCGGCCCAGCCCTGTCCAGGCTACGGTACTCAGCAAAGGAGAAGTGTTGCGCGATAATATACCTAAATAAATGGGTAAATAATCGCACTTGTTTTACTTGCAAGTGCACAAGGTCAACAGTGTAGCATAGTGTGCGAATGCAAGATCATCTCCACAGGGATTGGTAAAGTTCGATTTAGAATTATAATTGTAATGTAAAAAGATAGAAATAATAAACTGAAGGGTGATTTGATAATAATTAAGACATAGGGCTTTGGTATCCACCACTAGTCATACATTCCCGATTTCGTATAAAGTATCAGTGCTCTAGCCATATTATGTGTACCTACTGGTTGCCAACCTAAGGGCATGGTATCTACTCCTTAAGCTATTGATTTCCCTAAGCAATGAGTTAGGCATGGTATCTACTCTAACTCTTTTCTTCCTTAAGGGATTCAGCATGGTATCTGCTTGAGTTGTTCCTTAAGAAAGCATAGGTACTGTGGAAATCGACAACCACATGAGACCTAGGGCATGGTATCTACTCCCGGTTTCCCATGTTGATTAACCCGGGTATCCGGATAAGATGGTCCCTTGTTACTAATGTTAGACCCAGGACTTGGTCATCCAAATTGATCTAACTAACCTATCAATACCACATGCATACGTTGGCCTTACACATACATATGAGGAATGTAAATAAGCACAGGTGTTAATCAAGTTAAGTAACATAATAAGCTATGCAAAGATTTAATCAATGAATAAAAATATGGGAATGCATAACTAGGGCTTCAATCGAGCCCTATAAGAGAGTTAGTTACACATACTAACTGAAGTAAACATAATTAAACTAAACATAAAGGAGAAGACTAAACCCGAGAGAAGAGGCGTCAATTCTCTCCCAAGCTCTCCACTCCAAGTAAAAGAAAAGAGAAAAGTGTTTACTATCAAAGGTGTAAGGTATCCTTTTGTGTGTGAGTTACAAGTGTATTTATAGGTCTTTGAGAAGTCCTAATAGACCCATGAGTCCTAAATTTTCCTAAAACGAAAATCTTGTATTTTCCAAAATAAGGTTCTGCAGTTTACTGTTCACGCCCGTATCTTTGCGCTCGATCGCATGTGGCCTTGCGCTCGATCGCAAGTTGCGCTCGATCCTAGCTGTGTGCGCACGATCGTATGTGCGCTCGATCGCACTTCATGTGCGCTCGATCGCACTTTGTCCAGAAAGTGCTCCAGGGCTTCTAGATTTCTTCCTTAAAGTGCCAAAACTGCTTCTTTTTCTCCAAGACCCTATAAAAACATGTAAAACACACAAATGGAGTAAAAGATACCAAATTAATGTAATAAAGGATCTAACAAGTGTAAATAAGGGGGCTTAAATATGTATATTTAAGCGTCTATCACACCCCCAAACTTACATATTGCTAGTCCCTTAGCAATACTAAATTAAAAACTAAAACAGAAATATAGATAAATTCAATGTTCATAGTGTCTATAAAAAATCTAGATTTTACACAAAACAATGATGCGCATTCATGAGCAAGCTTAACAAGTGTAAACATATATCTGCAATGAATAAGAGTTTTGAACATAAATCATATTCACTAGGTATTTTAAGATATCACAAGTTTGACTTTGGTGTGTGGTGATTAGCACATAAAAGGTTGGATTTTCAAGAAATTCAAACAGGTAGTGTTTCGATGACTCAAGATTCACCAAACTTCCTATTAGAGTCAACAAATATGGCACAGACTTTTATTTGCGAGATTTTTGCCAAGTTAGTTCCCTTAAGCTTTCTTGATGACTCGTGTAACGAGCGTTTGGCCAATGACTCCCAAACCAGATGGTTTTAGGGCATTAGGTGTAAAGACACCCCTAAGGACTTACTAGCTCGAGTCAACAAGGCTACGAAACTAACTGATTTTTATGCTACCATTTAGAATTTTCCACCTTTTGACGTGACACTCAATGCTTACTGAGGCAAGAGGGCCAGTCACTCAGCGAAAAAATTCCTTTTTTAATGATCACTTAAGATTTTCCACCTTTTAACGTGACACTCAATGCTTACTGAGGCAAGAGGGCCAGTTACTCAGCGGAAAATTTGTTTTTATTGATCATTAGGAGCATTTTTTTCTTTTTGAGCATGAATCAATCTTTTCTATTTTTATATGCCAAAATGTCAATCTAATAGGTCATCTAGTTCACAGTCAAGCAAAAGAAACATACCAATCCAAATATCATGGCATACCCCACACAACTATGTGTTAATGTGCTTGTGATAGTTCAAGTTAAACTTGTGAATTCTTAAATGCCAAAAGGGCAGTGATCTAGGTTCAAAACTTGTTTATTGGCCTATATGTTCAAAGTGTTAAGCTGACTGATGAAGTCGAATCATAACATTTTGTTTAGATCACAAAAAAAAGTTTATTGGACAGAATGAACATGCATTTATCTATGAAAATAACAACAGAACTAAAAATGTAGGACATAGTGTAGTGTGTGAATGTGTCTCCCATACCCCCAAACTTAAATTACACATTGTCCCCAATGTGTGAATAACAAGGAAATAGCTGACCTGGGAGATGGAGAACTAGCTAGGTCGGCATGGCTCATAGCATACCCCCAAACTTGAACGGATGCACACATTGTCCCTAAAAAAGAAAAACTAACGTAATACGGGAAAACAAGAAGTAATTAAAATAAATAAATAACAATAAATACGTAAAATAATAAAAATAAAAGGATAAGCTGTGGGGTGCCTCCCATGAGCGCTAAGTTTAACGTCTTCGGCCGGACCAAGCCTTATTTTTCCCCAAAACTACGAGTGGCAGCAGCTAGCATAGGAAATGTCTTATTCTCTCCCATATAAGCATATGGTAAGTGCTCTGACAACTGCTTGAATTCCAAGTTAGGTGCCTGTACAATAGAAGGGAAAATAATATTAGTAGGCACATGATGGTCAAATGGATCGGTGTACTTACTTGGATGCTTTGGAAAGGCCTCTAGAAGGTGCATAGTTTCAATGAGGTCTTTAGTAACATCTTCTGATTTTGGCTCAATATCTGATCCTTTGAAATAATGGGTAAAGGTGGTCTCCAAGGGATCAATATGATGGTCATGAAAGACTTGTTTAACAACACCTTGCTTTTGTTCACTTAGCTCCTTAGCCAATTCCCCCATTTGTACTTCCAATATATGAATAGCTTGCTCATGTTTGGTATTGATTTGTCGTTGCTCAATCATGAACTGTTCTTGTGAAGTCATCAGTTGCCTCATAAGACTCTCTAGGTTACTATTTTCTGATTCCGACACTGGTTGGGCTGCTGGTTGGAAGTATTGGTGTTGTCCTTGAACATTTAAAGCATTGTGATTATTGCTCCATGAGAGGTTGGGGTGGTGCTTCCATCCAGGATTGTAGGTATTTGTATATGCATTGTGCGGTCCCTCATAATTTGCTTGCTCTTGATCTGCATATGAATACAAAGGGCAAGTGTTAGTAGTGTGATCAAAACGAGAACATATAGCACATACCTGGAGTGGTTTGCCTCGCGGACTAGGTGATATGTTTTGACTAGTCATGGCATATATGAGCATATCTAGCTTCCTCTCCATAGCATCTAGACAAGTATATTGAGCTTCTGTCATTGGTGCTTCTCCCTTTGAATGAATTAGTTGAAAAAGCTTCAGTGCAGCAGTTTTAGTACTGTTGCTCGGGTACTCTCTGGACCTTTTGCGCTCGAGCGCAGCTCCTCTACGCTCGATCGCTCTGGGCTTGCAATCGATCGCACCAAGTAGTGCGCTCGATCGCAATGAGGACAGAAACTCCTCCTCTGCACACCTAAACAAAAACAGAAAAAGAAGGAATAAATCTGATTTTTGATAAAAATAAAAATAAAACAGAACAGAATAGAATAAATTAAAATAATAATAAAAAAAACTAACGAAAATAATTCCAAAAAGAAATTTAGCACAATCCCCGGCAACGGCGTCAAAAACTTGTTGCGCGATAATATACCTAAATAAATGGGTAAATAATCGCACTTGTTTTACTTGCAAGTGCACAAGGTCATCAGTGTAGCATAGTGTGCGAATGCAAGATCATCTCCACAGGGATTGGTAAAGTTCGATTTAGAATTATAATTGTAATGTAAAAAGATAGAAATAATAAACTGAAGGGTGATTTGATAATAATTAAGACATAGGGCTTTGATATCCACCACTAGTCATACATTCCCGATTTCGTATAAAGTATCAGTGCTCTAGCCATATTATGTGTACCTACTGGTTGCCAACCTAAGGGCATGGTATCTACTCCTTAAGCTATTGATTTCCCTAAGCAACGAGTTAGGCATGGTATCTACTCTAACTCTTTTCTTCCTTAAGGGATTCAGCATGGTATCTGCTTGAGTTGTTCCTTAAGAAAGCATAGGTACTGTGGAAATCGACAACCACATGAGACCTAGGGCGTGGTATCTACTCCCGGTTTCCCATGTTGATTAACCCGGGTATCCGGATAAGATGGTCCCTTGTTACTAATGTTAGACCCAGGACTCGGTCATCCAAATTGATCTAACTAACCTATCCATACCACATGCATACATTGGCCTTACACATACATATGAGGAATGTAAATAAGCACAGGTGTTAATCAAGTTAAGTAACATAATAAGCTATGCAAAGATTTAATCAATGAATAAAAATATGGGAATGCATAACTAGGGCTTCAATCGAGCCCTATAAGAGAGTTAGTTACACATACTAACTGAAGTAAACATAATTAAACTAAACATAAAGGAGAAGACTAAACCCGAGAGAAGAGGCGTCAATTCTCTCCCAAGCTCTCCACTCCAAGTAAAAGAAAAGAGAAAAGTGTTTACTATCAAAGGTGTAAGGTATCCTTTTGTGTGTGAGTTACAAGTGTATTTATAGGTCTTTGAGAAGTCCTAATAGACCCATGAGTCCTAAACTTTCCTAAAACGAAAATCTTGTATTTTCCAAAATAAGGTTCTGCAGTTTACTGTTCACGCCCGTATCTTTGCGCTCGATCGCATGTGGCCTTGCGCTCGATCGCAAGTTGCGCTCGATCCTAGCTGTGTGCGCACGATCGTATGTGCGCTCGATCGCACTTCATGTGCGCTCGATCGCACTTTGTCCAGAAAGTGCTCCAGGGCTTCTAGATTTCTTCCTTAAAGTGCCAAAACTGCTTCTTTTTCTCCAAGACCCTATAAAAACATGTAAAACACACAAATGGAGTAAAAGATACCAAATTAATGTAATAAAGGATCTAACAAGTGTAAATAAGGGGGCTTAAATATGTATATTTAAGCGTCTATCAAGAAGACCTGGAAGAGGTGTGCGCTATGGCATAACCCCCCTCAGGCCGTGGCGCCCAAAGTAGCAGCAAGTGTGCCCTGCTCCAGGCCGCAGCACACCCTGTTCCAGGCCGCGGCCTGAAGGCACACTAAGACTAGTTTTGTTCAGCCTTTGAGAGGTTCGAGAGACATGTTCAAAACACATAGGATCATTAAGGAATGATGAAGGGCTATAGATGATTAGTCCTCTAGATCTGAGGGTGGATATTGACCCTCAAGATTGGTCAAGAAGTTGGTGCACTAAATAAAGGGTCACCTAGCTTCAATCTTAACAACAATGTGATAGAAGCACAAGTGTGTGTGTGTGATAGAACATGTGAATGAGAGAATTGTGTGAGAGTACAAAAACACAGACATACAAGAGGGACTCATTAGAGAGGCTTGTTGTAAAGAGAGAGATTGGTATAGAAAAGGGATTCAAGGGACTTGTAAGTGGAATTTCCAAGAACTTGTGGATTCTTTAAGAGGTGTTGTTGGATTGTAAGAACTCATTAACTTAGTGCAGAGAGTTCGAAGGAGCTCACGGGTACGTAAGCTATTTCCGAACCTCGATAACATATTGCTTATTCTTTTCTTTCTTGCTTTGGTTGCTATATTTGTTTGTACAAGTCATTCTAGACTTAGGTGTTTGGAAGACCATCACCTGAGCATCTTGAGAGGTGGTTTTCCAATAGTGGTATCAGAGGTACAGGAGATACCACAATAGTGGTATCAGAGCTAGAGTAGTTAGGTATCGGAGCAAGACACCAAGAATCAAAGGTCAACTTCTTGGGTGATTCAAGAACGGAGTAAAGATCTATATCTGATCGTGTTCTTGAGGGTGATTCAAGAACGGAGTAGGGATCAATATCTGATCGTGTTCTTGAGGGTGATTCAAGAACAGAGTAAAGATCAAGATCTGATCGTGTTCTTGAGGGTGATTCAAGAACGGTATTGAGATCAATCTTCGATCATGTTCTTGAGGTTTAGAAGAAGTTGGAAAGCAATTGTAGGTGCTGCATAAATACAGAATCTTCTCCTCAAGATGGCTTCAAATTTCATTGTTGAGAAGTTTGATGGAAAGGGAGACTTTTTCATTTGGAAGTGGAAGATCAAGACGGTTCTTATGCAACAAAAGGTGGACTTGGCGATTGGAGAAGATGACGCTTTTCCAGCAAGTATCACGGAGGACCAGCGGAATGAGCTGAAGAAGATGGTGTACAACACCATCTTTCTGCACATGTCAGATAATGTGACAAAGGAGTGCGGAGACTCGAAAGATTCGGCTGTTTCTTGCTAAGACTCTCCCTAATAAGAGGTATCTTCTTAAACGAATCTTTACTTTTAAATTGGATCCTAATAAAGAGTTGTAAAATAATCTTGATGCCAAGATAAGGAGTGCATCAAGTGGAGAAGGGCTATTTGTTAGAGGAAGGCCACTAACTCGGTATGGCAGTAACATATATGGCTACTATTGAGGCAGAGGTCGAGGAGAAAGCCATGGGAGAGTGCACTCCAAACCAAGATTTGGAGGGAAGAGATGCTTCTACTGCCATAAGGAGGGTCATTTCAAGAAATATTGCAAGCAGATGATGAGGGATGAGGGAAGAAGCCATACCAAGAATGGAGAGGCTTCAGTTGCCAAGGGAGAACAGCAAGATGATGATGTTCTTGTTGTGTGCTCAAGTGTGAGCAAGGGGTTAGAAGGCAGCGGGAAATGGATCTTGGATACCGGGTGCACTCATCACATGTGCCCTCACCAGGATTGGTTCAAGAATTTCAAGGAAACCAATGATAAAAGGGTTTTCTTAGAAAATGATATTTCCTGCCAAGTGAGGAGGATAGGAGACATCCAATTGAGGATGTTTGATGGAGTCACAAGGCTGCTGCAGAATGTGGGGTATCTTCCAGATTTGAGAAGAAACTTGATCTCATTGGGGCAGCTAGATTCCATGGGGTACACATACAAGGCAGAGGGAGGAAAGATCAAGGTAACCAAGAGATCTTTGATAGTGATCAGAGCAGCAATGAAGGATGGTCTCTATGAGATGATCGGAGACACAGACATCAAGGATCAAGCAGCAAGCTTGATGGCTGAGATGGAGAAGGCAGCCCTTTGGCACAATCGCTTAGGACACATAAGTGAAAAGGGCATGCAAGTTCTCAGCAAGAATGGTTTACTTGATGGTGACAAGGTAGAGAATCTCGATTTCTATAAGAGCTGTGTTCTTGGACAACAACATTAGGTCAGCTTCAACACCGGAGTGCACAAGTCTAAGGGCATTCTTGACTACATTCATGCGGACCTTTAGGGACCAGTAAGGACACCAACACAGGGAGGTAACTTTTACTTTCTGTCTTTAATTGATGATTATTCAAGAAAGGTTTGGGTTTATTTGATTAGAAATAAATCAGATGCTTTGAATAAGTTGGTGGTGTGAAAAAGCTGGAGGAGACTCAAATGGGCAGGGTAGTTAAGGTGTTAAGATCCGATAATGGCTTAGAATTATTTAACAAGGAATTCGATCAATTCTGTAGGTTAAATGGCATTCTAAGACATAGAATGGTTATGAAAATGTCTCAGCAAAATGAAGTTGCTGAGAGGATGAATAAAACCTTTATGGAAAATGTTAGGTGCATGTTAAATGGATCCAGATTACCCAAATGTTTTTGGGGGAAACAGTGTCTACAACTGCATATTTGGTTAATAGATCACCCTATAGGGTTGTGGACCTTAGGACTCCCATGGAGATGTGGAGTGGAAAAGCCCCTGAGTTCGACAACCTTAGGACTTTTGAGTGTGCTGCATATGCACAACAAAATGATGATAGACTTAGCCCAGGATCTAGAAAATGTGTGTTTCTAGGATATGGGGAAGGGGCTAAGGGGTATAGGTTGTGGTCCTTAGAGAAAGAAGGATTGAAACTCATAATAAGTAGGGATGTTATTTTTAATAATTTTTATTTCCCTACTTGGAGAAAATTAACCCTGCAGGGGCTAATGAGTAAACCAATTCGGTATTTGTGGAGCATATCATCAATAAGAATTCAATTTAGGTAGAGCAAGCAAGGCAATAGGGCTCAAACCAGGTAGAGCCCATTGATGAATGCCAAGCTCAGGACACTCGAGAGGAGGCTGAACTAGAAGGGGATGATACAGGGATCAGAATGACTATCAGCTCACAAGGGACCGGGAAAGAAGGCTGGTAAGACCACCTTTGAGAGATAGATTTGCAGATGCTAATGATGTAGCAGCTCCTTATTTAGAAGGAGGGATGAGTGAACCAGAGACTTACATTGATGCCATTGGATGTAAGGACTCGCCAAGATGGAAGCTAGCTATGGAGGAAGAAATGGATTCTTTGAGGAAGAACAACTTCTCGGAATTGGTGCACATTCCGGGAAAACAGAGAGTCGTGGATTGTAAGTGGACTTTCAAGATCAAAGAAGGGTACCCTCCAGGGTATGAAGTCTGAAACAAGGCTAGGCTAGTGGCAAAGGGGTTCACATAAAGGAAAGGCATAGATTTCATAGAAACCTTCTTACCTGGATACAAGGTGGAGGAAGTGGTGAGTATCCTCATCTATGCTAATGATATGCTGTGGGTTGATAACAATAGGGAGAGGATGGAAAGGTTGACATCCCAACCCAGTGAGGAGTTCAAGAGGAAGGATCTTGACCTTGCACAAAAGATCCTTGGGATGAGTATAATCCAAGAAAATGAGAGAAATAGGTTAAGAGTTTCTCGGGCAATTAGTGTTCTCAGCAAATTTATGAGTAATACCGAAAATGAGCATTGGCTTAGGATGAAGTGGTTACTGAGGTACTTGAAGGCTCAATGGCAGCCAGTGGTAGCACTCTTCACAACCGAGGCAGAATACATAGTGGTTACGGAAGCCATAATGGAGGCTATGTGGTGTAAAGCGTTGTTGGACGAGTGGATGGTCCTAAAAGAGCAGGTGGTGGTGTCTTCGGATAGCTAAAGTGCATGGCACTTGTGGATGAATCTGGTGTCCCATGATAGGACAAAGCACATGGATGTTTGGTATCATTTCATTCAGAACGATGGTATGGAAGGATGCATTCATATGGACAAGATAGCCACGAAAGAAAGTCCTACAGATTTAGGTACCAAGGTTCTACCTCTAAGAAGGTTCAATCATTTCCTTAAACTTCTTAGGATTGGAGTCAGTTGAATGATGACTCAAGATGAGTTTAGATCTTGAGTTCTCTGTACAATGGGTTCAAGTTTAATCGCTTTGACAAAGGTAGAGATTGTTGGAGTTTTGTCCAAGGATTAAATAAAGTGAAGAATGATGTTCAGTATGGAGTGCACACCAGGTTAAGCTGCGGCCCAGCCTTGTCCAGACCGCGGCTCACAGCAAAAGAGAAGACCTGGAGGATGTGTGCGCCGTAGCACAGCCTCCCCTAGGCCACGGCGTCTAGAGTAGCAGTAAGTGTGCCCTGCTCCAGGCTACACACCATGTTCCAAGCCACGGCCTGAAAGCACACTAAGACTAGTTTTGTTCAGCCTTTAAGAAATTTGTGAGACATATTCAAAATGCATAGGATCATTAAGGAATGATGAAGGGCTATAGATGATTAGTCTTCTAAATCTAAGGGTGGATATTGACCCTCAAGATTGGTCAAGAAGTTGGTGCACTATATAAAGGGTCACCTAGCTTCAATCTTAACAACAATGTGATAGAAACACAAGTGCGTGTGTGACAGAACATGTGAATGAGAGAATTGTGTGAGAGTGCAAAGACACAGACATACAAGAGGGACTCATTAGAGAGGCTGGTTGTAAAGAGAGAGATTAGTATAGAAAGGGGATTCAAGGGACTTTGAAGTGGAATTTCTAAGGGGGAAAGTTCCAGGGTAACTCAAAACCTTATCACTTTCTTGTTCTCTTCTTTGTTCCTTCAAGAACTTGTGGATTCTTAAAGAGGTGTTGCTGGATTGTAAGAACTCATTGAATTAGTACAGAGAGTGCGAAGGAGCTCACGGGGACGTAGGCTATTGCCAAACCTCGAGAACAAATTGCTTGTTCTTTTTTTTCTTGCTTTGGTTGTTGTATTTGTTTGTACAAGTCATTCTAGACTTGGGTGTTTGGAAGACCATCACCTGCGCATCTTGAGAGGTGGTTACCCAACACAAAAATTTGCATTGTATGCTTTCAGTACTCTATTTCTACTGTCTAGTTCTTATGAAAAATTTATATTATCTTCAGATGTTTAATTAGATGATCTATGAGTGTAACTCCCCTACTTTAAAAAATTGTGAAGTAAAGCTTAGTAAACATATAGATTTAAATTATAAGATGGTCACCATTAAAACTCAATTTTAAAAGTTTTCAAATTCATGTCAAAAACAGTGCGTTACAGGCTTTACTTCACAGTTTTTACAACAAAAGAATCACACTCTTATGTGTCAATTATGTTACACAAACATTTAAATCAAAACTACATTTTTTTTCATTGTGTTTAATTAGATAACTAGATAAATCTCCCAAACAAGTTGATAGCTAACAAGAGTTAATTTTAGGCTTTTTCTAGGATATTTGAAATTAAATATGTATCCATTTAACACTCCCTAACGAGCATTTTCATGTAATGAATTGGCTCTAGAAGGAGAACTTGTCGCAAATTCCTGAGATTTCTCTCTCTTCCTCAAGAAATTGTTCACCTGTAATTAATGTAATTTCATTCACTATCATCATGCTCTTAACACCTTTCTTTCTTATTTATTAATTTTTATACAACCATTATCAAATCAAGTGAAGAAACAAATCATTGAGAATTCTATAACGATGCATCCGGATATCATTACTATAAATGCTTCTCTTTCCATCATATAAAACATTCCTATTATAATCATGAATACTTCCACATTCTTTTACTCTATGTGTTAAGACTAAAAATTTCCCAAGATATATAGTTTAGATGAACTTACATCCATGTCAATTTACAATATATACATGTTTCAAAACAATGGAAATATAAACATTATTCTAAACTCCCAAATAAAGATACGTTGAGAAAAACGTCACGTACAAACGCATATGAGAATACCTTTCTCATTCATTTCCCTTACTGACATGGTTCAAATTATTTTAATAATTTTCCTAAAAATGTTTTAAAAAGGGGGTGAGCTAAAAAGCTCTACAAGTAATCACATTACTCGGAGTAATCGCCATTTCCAACAATAACTTCCATATTTTTTTTATCCTTTGTTCACAAATTTAATGTGCATACATACTGACTTGGTCTCAAATGTGCTTCCAAGTGTAGAAGTGTCAAGTTGTATCAAGGATAAGTCCAAGATCGTATTCTATAGGGACAAAGGATTATCAAAACATTTGTGAAATTTTGTTGTAAAAAAATGTATTGACTATGAGAGATAAAACAAATAAAATGGAATGCAATGTGAGGAATCTTGAAGATGAATTTGGAAGAAAAATTGTGAAAGTAATTTTAGTAAAAATTAAGTCAAAAAGGAAATTAAAGTTTATATCTAAAAGGCAAATTAGCAAACACTTGGATTGGGTATGAGACTCTCTTTGTTTCGGTTCCTAGAAAATTTTCTCATCTACCAATCCAGTCAAGGCATTGATAAACGGAAGATAAAAAAAATGTTGTGCTCAGGTTTTGCAATAATTCCCTAAGGGATTCATTATTTTACTAGCTAAACACACATTATAAATCAACTGAAAGAAGCCTTGATAATTTTGAAGTGTTTGTTATGCCTTATGTCAACAATAAATCAAGAGCAAGAGCTACAATCTATTTTCAATTCGAATCTGACTACTAAAAGAGTGAAATCAAGATTTATTAACAAAATTTTGCATTAAAGTAGAATTCAAAATAAATCGAATCTCATTCCACAACCCAAGCTTAATAAATTAGCTACACATAATATTTCTAATAACAAAAATAAATCTAAGTAGAGCCATTACCAAATATGTGAGCAAAAGAAATCAAAATAAAAATAAAACCGCACCTAGTAAAACAAAAACTCTAGAATTAAAAATGAAGAAGGCCAAACGTAAATGAGAGGCTGCCGTTCAGCAAAAAAATCTAAGAGAAATGAAAACTAAAACGCTGTCTAGTACACGAAAAACGAAAACTGAATGAACTGTGCTGCAAGAAAATGACTAAGAAAATAAAAATAAATCTAGTCGAAAACGTGAGAGAGACCCCTAGAGGCTTTATATTCATCCGTTCCATTTCTCTCCTGCTGAACTGCTCCGTATTCTCCTCTGCGTGAACCACTTGTGAGGCCACGATGCGCGTGAACTGCTGCCCCTACTCCTTTGCCTGAACCACTTTTTTCTCTTTTTTTCCCATCCAGTGTGTGATATGCTCTGCCTCTATGCCGCAAGTCTAACTGGTAGCTCTTTTCCAAGAATGCCCTAGATTCAATGAGTCATTTTACAAACAGCATTATAAATCATTTTAAGTGAAAATATCAGAATTTATCAATGAGTCAAGTACTAAAAATCACTGCATAATTAAGTGCTTAATTCATTTTTGGTTAAACAATTTATTCAATTTAGCAACCTAATCATGCAGTTTTTAACACTTTATCACACCCCCAACTAGCTTATTGCTGGTATCTAGCAAATAATGTGATCAAAGAATGAAAGATCCAAGAGTGGGCCATTGAGCTCAAAAATCTCTACAAAAGATCAACTCATATTAAAATCCTGGGCATTAGAATGTAGTAATGTCAGGTTATAGCTCAACACAAAGACTTATAAAATTCTCAAGAACTCAAATAAGGGAAATGTATTTAAGCTGTAGATCTTTGAGTGCATCAAGTGTGTGAACAGATGGTCATTTGTTGGTTTCAAGATGTCTCACAACAATTTCATCCAAGTAGTTTTTTCAAGAAAAACCACAAGGTCTTTACTCCAATTCAAAACCATTACATTGACGGCTTTCACGCTGTCACACTTTGAAAGACCCATTTTTTTTTTCGCACTTCTTGGTTTTCTAGGGGGAAACAGACCTATGAATGTACGCCTACCCACACTTCCACAAGTCAGCCCTTACCACTAGACTACCAAAAGGATATATTTTTTTTTAAACACATCCCGGAGATAGGCAGCCTTTTCCAATGTACTTGCACCATTTTTTTTTTTTGATCTCTGGCCTCTCCCTTTTCTCATGTATTTTTACCTCTACTTATTTTTTTAAAATTTTTTTTTTTGTGTGAAGTTGCTCATTCACTTTTCCTAGGCCATTAAGATATGGTTCATTGTAGTTCTTGTTAGTTGCTTAGATGAAAACCACTGATTGACATCAAACAAACAACAAAAGTACCTGTCTTGTGTCCATTAGGGTTATCAATCAATAGCTTAGAAATACATTGCCTAAGTTTGAGTTGCTAAGACTTATCACAAGGTCCTGTGTTGAACTTAAACCTAAACCAGTGGGAATTAGTGTAGCCCAAGACTGCAACTATCTGATCTTAAGTAGAGAAATGTGAAATCAATAACTGGGCAGCAAAAAAAAATTCAGACCCTTGATTATGCCCAAAACATACGCGGTTGTTGTAGCACAGCTTTGAGGTGTCGATTCCACAGGGAAACAAGTTAACTACAAAGGAAGGTGTAAACTTTAATCTAAAACGATAAATCCAAATGAGTAAGAGAATTTGAAATTGATAGTGAAACAATTGTGTAAAGTAGATTGTGAAATATAATAGGGGAAACAACAAGGATCCGGGAATCCTCCCTAGGTTCGTTGCCCTAATCCTAACTTGATTCAGTTGTTTTTATCTCGATTGCAAGTTTCACATCCTAAACAAGCAATCGAAAAATATCCAATTAAAGTGCATGTATAAACCCTAATGTAATTGATATGAATTATTCTTTACTTTCAAGCACACATGACCTAACTTATAAATTATCAAGAGACGACGATATATCTAAATGACAATACCGCAGCAATGGACAAATCTATAAAAGAGATCTACCGGACTCAGTCACACCCAAACAAATACACATAAGAAGAGCATGACTAGACTTATATGGAAAAGAAGCATACAATCACCAGACTAATAAGAAATCTACTAATTAGATTAAAAAGTAAATCATAACAATGTTTGAATGCTAAAGCTCTATTTTAACTGAATCAAGTAAGGGAAATAGAAACAACTACACCTAGGGATTCATCCCTTCGCCTTGCTTGGAGATTAGTTAGCCATGGGGGAGAGTGTGGTAGCCTCCCTTGAGTTTTCCAGGTTTTTTGAATATCTAAGTACAAACCCTAAGTGGTCTATTTATAGTGTACAAGGCCTAAGGGTGTTTTAGGGTTTGAACAAATCATTAAAGACCTAATTAGGATCTAACTCGGAGAACAGAGGCAGTGTGCGCGCTGCACCTTGGCTTTGTAAAGCTTCTTGTGTGTTGCTGTGCAGTGCCCCTCAACTAATCCAAGGTGCACCTCAGCCTAATGGCTCTTTAAGCTTCTTTTAGTCTTCTTTCTGAGGGGTGCGCCCCTACTGATCCAAGGTGCACCTTGGACTGATGCTGGCTTAGGAGATCTGACCTCTGTCCATTAAAACCACCATAACTTTCTCTAGAAAAATCATTTTTATGAACTGTAAAATTCTTTAGAAAATAAACTTCCAGATCTTTCTAAGAATATATGGCTCATCTACTGGTTCTTCCTGCATCAATATGGTTTAATTTGCAAAGATGATTGATCTGTATGGCAATTCTAGCAATTTTGAGAAAACTTCTTTCTTGGTTTCTCTTCATCTTGGTTCTTCCGCGACCATTCTCTCACTCGATTGTTGATCGAAGCTTCGTGTTTAAAATGATGATAGCTTTTCCATCTCTTTTAACTCAAAATACCTGAAAATGCACCGAAATAAGTCAACGATTCAAGAATAACACTTTAGAGTTATTAAGGTATAAAAGTGTAATTCCAACCTCGATCAACCCTAAAATGCTAACAATTAAGTATTGTTTAGATGCATTTTATGACTCTCATCATAACCCCCGACTAGCTTATTGCTAGTGCCTAGCAATTCAAGCGAAAACAAGGGATGAATTCTTTGGTGGGAATCAAAGTCAATGAAAAGCAATATTAGTGTTAACCAAGAGTAATTCACATTTTGTCTCAAAAATTGCACATAACACATGGCATATAAAATCATTAAATTTTACCTAAGTCCAAAAGTAATCCAAACATCAATCTTAAAATCGTTATTGACTCTTAACATCCATTTTACCACAATCCATTAGTCCAAACACCCGGATGATTTTATGCATAATATTCGCGAATACAATTCTTGGCCTCTAAAAACATAATAAATTGCGTGACATCAATCACAAAAACAAGCTCCATAGGTTCACTTTTCAAATCACTCTCCACTATTATAGAAAAATCACATTACATTGGATCAAAAGGTCTTTAATAAGCTTGTAATGTTAGGCTAAGGTAAAGGTTAAGGAAGAACGGGAAAGATTCACAAGTAAAAGAACTCAATCTCTTAGCTTTAAACACGATCACTTCAAGCACTTGGTAACCTTTACTTCAACACCCAACTCTTTCAACCATTTTTTGAGCATTTCTTTCAATGAATCACCATTTTTTCTTTTCTTTCTTTCTTCTTTCTTTGCCATATTTCAAAATTTTTTTTAGATGCTATATAACCATTCACCTCCTCTTTAATTCTTTTAATTTTCTTTTCCATAACCCCCAACTTATCTTCTTTAATATACTTGGGTTATGGTTTTTCATATTTCCATCCGTACTCCTCTTGAGTGCTTCTCAACAATGTGTACAACTAAGTTCTTTTAAAATAAAGGTAAGGATAAAATATTTTTAGGATTATGATGGTAAGTAAATGGGTTTTTGAAAGAAACAAGGCTCAAATTCTTTTTCAAGAAAAAGGCTCAAATAGGTGACTAGTGATATATATTGCAAGGGTAGGTTTGAAAGGCTCAAACGGTTCAAAAATGGCCTATATCATATCCTAAGTAGTGTGCATTCTAGGAATTTGCCTCAAGTGATTATCAAATAAGTTCTAGAGCTTGTTGAGACCGCAAAAATATTCATAAACAATCGCACATAAAACTTTTCTAGATGTTGTAGACTAATCATACAATCTTACTACAAACTAGAGTCTCAAACCAAGTGAAGATTGATACTTAAATTAATTTCAAACTGAAGCAAAATTTAACTTCTTATAAATTTTGTATGTTATCTCAATTTAAGCTTATATCATTGACATGTGAATTACATCCAAGGCAAATACAAAACAAACAAAAAGGGAAAATGACACCAAGCAGTTCAATGAAGAACATGAAAAACAGGAATATGTTTCCTCCACCCCCAACTTAAAATAAGCATTGTCCTCAATGTGAAAATAAAAGTTAAGGAAATTCCCTTTTTAGCCAAAAGTGCACAGAAGTTGAAAATTGTGCACCACCATTTGAATTGCTTCGTATATTTATCCCTGAAAAAGAAATACGAAAGCAAAACTGGAAAACAGCAAAATAAACAAGAAAAAGAAATACGAAAAACAAAAAAAAATAAAAATAAAAGGATATGTTGTGGGTTGCCTCTCATGAGCGCTAAGTTTTACGTCTTCAGCCAGACACTGCACCACTTTCACTGCTGGCCTCATTGTGGTGCTGAAGATGAGACTCCATTTTAATGGTCTTAATGCTAATCTTTTGGTAAGGAATACTTAAAGTCCACCGCATATAGTTCAAGTGTTCTTGGTGTTGCCCACTCATTATCAGCAGTAGGATATTTGATTTTTTCATCCACATGACTTCTCTCAAGTGACTTCTCAAAGCATAGTTGCCATGATTTCTTAATAAATTCCTGTGACTTATCAAAAATATCAACAACATTAACGACATGGGAATAAATTAAAGAATCATCGAACTTAAAATTATTAGGAGGGAATTCCAAAGAGTTAGAATTATCTTTAGTGTGCTCATCCTCCAAATTGAGCTTATCAACCATGTAAGTATCGAAACACTCATCCTCTCCATGTGGTTGTTTTGAGACTCAGAAAACATTTACCTCTAAATTTTTATTTCCAAATGATAATGTTAATAGGCTATTCCTACAATGAATGAGGGCATTGGCAGTGGCAAGGAATGGTCTTCCAAGTATCAAAGGAATTTTGGGCTCCGTGTTTACAGTAGAAATAGTATCTAAAACCAAAAAATCAACAGGATAGTAGAAATTATCAATTTGCAACAAAATATCTTCTACAATACCTCTTGGTTTTCTTACGGATCTATCCGCTAATTGAAGTACCATAGAGGTTGGTTTGATCTCACCTAGACCGAGCTGCAAGTACATGGAGTATGGCATGAGGTTCACATTAGCACTCAAATCTAGCAATGCTTGGCCATAAGATTTGTTTCCGATTTGATAAGCCACTGTTGGACAGCCCAGATCTTTATATTTGGGCGGTGTCTTGCTGTCAATTACTGCACTTGCTTGCTCCATTAGGAATGCCATTTTCTTCACATGGTGCCTCTTCTTGAGCGTGCGTCCTTGATGACTTTGGCATAGTTGGGAATTTGTTTTATAACATGAAGAAGAGGGAGGTTAATTTTAACATGCTGAAGTTGTTCAAGAATCTAACCTTTTGATGCTAAATTTATCTCCTTAGGTTTAAGGAGTGCTTGAGGGAAAGGCACCGGTGGAGAATAATCATCATGGACCTCTTGTTCCTTGGGGTTTTCATCCTTGTTCCTCAAGTTTGATGGTAGAGTGGGACCATCAATTTTCTTACCGCTACGGGTGATTATGGCATTAACCTCTTTAACATTTTGATTTCCAAGATTGGAGGTTTGTTCCATATGTTGTTGTTGTGAGTTTTAATTTACTCGCAAGCGCATGAATCATTTGCAATATAGTGTGTGCAAGTGCGAGGTCGAATCCACAGGGAATTGTGTTGTGAAAATATATTTTTTAATCTAAATTAACTCTATCTTAACCTAGTTCCGAATTTCAAATGATATTGCAAAATAAATTAAAACTAAACTAAGTTGATTTAAAAACTAATAATAAAAAGCATTAAGGTTTCTGAATCCACCCCACCGAAGTTAAGCATACATGTTCTAAAAATATAGCCTATCAAAACATTCAATGAATCCAACTATAAGACAAAAAACAAAGAATATCCCAACTAAACCAAAAGCACCCGATGTATCCGCTCTCAACAAATTACAAAGGGAATCCAATTTAATCGAAAAGCATTCAATGTATCCATCAGATGAAACACAAAGAAAATCCAACAGACAATTTAAACTCAATCAATTATAAGATTAACTCAAATAATTGACAGAACATTTATACTAAAAATTGTCAGATTTGTATAAGCAAATCTGAACTACTACGCCAAACAACGGTGGGGCTTCATCTTCAACCTTAGCTGAAGAGTCTAGCCACTCATAACTATAAAACTATAATAAAAAGTGCTAAATATTTAAACTAAAACAACTGAATATAAAGAAATAAATAAACAACTTTACATGGGAGAAATTCCACTCGCTGATGGGCGGCGCTTCCCCTAGTGGTAGCAATGCCTTCGGGATCCACCAGAATGTTGGCAGACGACCACCGGTAAACACCAAAGTGGCTCAGGAATTGTACACTGAATTATGAAGCCAAATGGTGTTTATATAGGGGAAGTCACGGAGCACTGCAGGTTTCAGATTCGATGTGGGATACTGGCCCGAGTGCGCTCGATCGCAGAATGGTGCGATCGATCGCATGTGCGCTCGATCGCATGTCTCGTGGGCACGATCGCATGTGCGCTCGATCGCATGTCTGTTACGATCGATCGCAGACGCACTGAACAACAACTTTTTCGATGTGCGATGTTGATCTTGCGCTCGTTCATAGGCAGGTGCGCTCGAGCGCAGGTGCGCTCGATCGCAAATCTCGTGCGATCGATCGCAATGTCTCCAGAAGCTTCAAATCTCCTGAAATGCTTCATTTTCTCCACAAACCTGTAAAAATACACAAAACACAAGAAAAACTTAAAATAAAGTAAAATACTACTAACTAAGAGCATAACAAATATAAGTTAAGGGTCTAAAATATGCAATATTTAAGACTCATCAAATACCCCCAAACTTATATTTTGCTAGTCCCTTAGCAAAACAAAATAAAAGACTCAATGAAAAACAAAGAACATAAAGATAAAGTCATCACTCATGGTATCCAAAAATTTAAGGATCACACATCACCATGATATTCATTCATAAACAAGCTTAAAAAGGTAAACCCATCTTCGCAATGAATAGAAATGTTAAAATCTAATTACTTACAAAAGGCAGGATAAGGCATCACAAGCTTGAATCAGTGTAAGGTGAATTAGCATATAAAAATGAAGCTTCCAAGTAACTCTAATGTGTAAGGTCTCCATGTCTCAAGATTCACCGAATTTCCCATCAAAATGAACGAAAAGGCATAGTTTTTATTTTATTCTTTTATTTTATTTTTTATTTTTTAATAAAGCACGGCTATGTTTAGTTCCCTTAAGCTTTCTAATTGACCCATGTAGCGAGTGTTCAGTCAATGACTCCAAAACCAGGTGGTTTTAGGGCATTAGGTGTATAGACACCCCTAAGGACTTACTAACTCAAGTCAAAAAGGCTACGAAATTAAACCGACCTTAATATTACCAAGCAAAATTCCACCTTTTGACGTTAACACTCACTGCTTACTGAGGCAAGAGGTCCAGTTACTCAGCGAAAAGTTTATTGATAATAAATTTTTTTTTATATATATATTTTCCTATGCCCAAGAGTTCATCCAACAAGTCATCTAGTTTCAGTTAAGATAAGAAAAAATACACATTAAAATCACGTGTCATACCTCACATAATTTGTGCTAATGTTCTCGTGTTAGATTGGATCAAACATGTGAATTCTCAAATGCCTAAGGTAAGTAACTAAATTTTAAAATTTATCACCAGATCATGTGTTCAAAATGTTAAGCTCATCAATGACATCACATCACAGAAAATGTTTAGATCAACTAAAATTTTACGATAACATGAGCATGCATTTATCTCTATGACGAAAAGACAACAAATTAGGACAAAGTGTGTGATGTGTCTCCCATACCCCCAAACTTAAATTACACATTGACCCCAATGTGTGACTAATATGAAAAGAACTTACCTGAGATATGGAGAACTATCTGGACTGGTATGGCTCATAGCATACCCCCAAACTTGAACTGAAGTACTCTTTGTCCTTGAAAAATGAAAACTGGGAAACAAAAAATACTGGAAACAAACATTAATCATAAAAATGCGAAATAATAAATAAACAAAAGAAAAGATAAGCTGTGGGGTGCCTCCCATGAGCGCTAAGTTTAACGTCTTCAGCCAGACCCAACATTAGTAAACAGGCCCAACTAAGCTCTCCACCATCTGATCAATAAATGAGAATGGAAAATGATCAGGCCTAGTGGCAGCATTCAATTTACGGTAGTCTAGACACTTTCTCCATCTTGACTGCACTCGAGTTGGAACCAACTCGTTGTCTTTATTTACTACCGTAAATTCAGCACGTTTGGGCACGACTAGAATCTGGCTCACCTACTTGCTATCAGAGATGGGATAAATGATCCCTTCCTCTAACAGCTTAATATCTTTTGCCCTCACAACCTCTTGCATAGCAGGGTTGAGCCTTCTTTGTGGCTCCCTCGATGGCTTGGCATTCTCCTCCAACTGTATCATGTACGTCACCACCGAGGGGCTGATCCCCTTGACATCCTCAATAGTCCAGCCTATAGCTTCCTTATGCTCTCTTAAGACGTCAAATAATTTCTCCTCTATAGCATCACCTAAATCGGAAGGTATAATCACAGGCAAACTATCGGCTGAACCTAGGAACTTATACTTAATATTATCTGGTAGAGGCTTAAGTTCCTTCTTGGGGGTTTCAGGTGCGGCGGTCTCCTCCTTCTCATTGCTTTCTCGAGGATCAGACTCCAAAATGACATTTACTTCATCAAGTAACTTATCTAAGCCCAAGTCCTCTCCAAAGTGAGCAAAGCATGCCTCCAAGGGATCCTCAATACGGGATTCATCCATAGTCTCCTCTGTCCTACTACTCTCCCGAGGAGCAGACTCCACGATAGTATTTGCTTGCTCAAGTAACTTATCTAAATCCAAATCCTCTTCAAACTGAGCAAAGCATGCCTCCATAATGTCCTCAGACTTCCCTTCTTTCTTGGGCACTTGTAGTCTCTCAGGGTAAGGTACTTTAGGTAAAAACGACCTAGAGAGATCCTTAATAATACGAGTGGCTGTAGATGGCTCAGCATCTCTCTTCTCATTGTTGCCACTCTCTTGCCCTTGGTGCATAGCAGGGTTCTCTTCCACTTGATTGTCCACTTGTCTCCCAGATAAGTATGGGACAGTTGATTGCACTTGTTCCTGCCAATGCATTGGAGTTAAAGAATTTCCCACCACAAACTGTTCCTTTGGGTTAGGCTCAGATTGACTGGGGAACGTTCCTTCCTCTCTTTCACCCACATAACTTGCGATTTGATCAATTTGACTCTCTAGTGTGGCAATCGCTTGGGTGTTTTCTATTATTGCACTCATCACTTCACTCATAGATTGGCTAGTCATTTTCATGAAATCATTGAGAGCGTCCTCCAATGACTGCGAAACCGACGCTAGCTCTTGAATGGGAGCTTAATAAGCAGGTGATGGTGCTGGATAAGCTGAGTGACCATAATTTGGAATTGATGGAGGAAATTCGGGAGTGTATTGATTGTGAGCATGGTAAGGGGTTCTTCCCTGATTCATTGGCTGGTTCTGCTCCCATGAAAAATTAGAGTGGTCCCACCACCCTGGATTATATGTTTCGGAGCAAGATCCATTTGATTGCCAACAACAGTCATTGAAAGCATTCTTTTGTTCCATAGGATACTCGGCACAAGCCGGCATTGATGGGCAATTCTGTGCTAGATGCATGGGTGATTTTTCCAACCGGGATTGTAGGTGTTAGAGTAGGGTGAGTGTGGTTTCCCAAAAGGTATACCTACAACATTACACTCTTCCTTCATCTCAAAATAAACTGGACAATCCTTAAGTAAATGATCTACCCCATTACACATGAAACAAGGCTTATAGGACTCTACCCTAGCAACCGATTCAGGAGCCCTAGCATTTCTAGTTTTTAAGGCTTCAATTTCCTTAGTTAGGACCTCTAAACGGGCTTTAAGGTTATCTTATTCTTTAAGTTGATAAATCCCAGCGGGTTGATTTCTCCTAGTGCTTTCCATGGCATTTGGTCCTGTCCAAGTGTAGGATTTTTCTGATAGGTCATCTAGGAAATCTATGGCTTGGTCGGGATCTTTTTGAAGAAAATCCCCATTGCACATCATTTCTATGAACTGACTTTCCCTACTTAGGAGTCCATCATAGAAGTAGCTAACCACTCGCCAACTCTCATACCCATGGTGTGGACAAGAATTCTAAAGGTCCTTGAAACGTTCCCAAACTTGATATAAGGTTTCGCTCTCCTTTTGTTCAAAGTTTGAGATTTGTTTCTTGAGGTTATTGGTTTTATGGGTTGGGAAGTGCTTTTGGAAGAAAACTCGTGTCATCTAATCTTAACTACCTATGGACCTAGGCCTTAACGAGTACAGCCAAGCCTTGGCTTTTTCCTTAAGTGAAAAAGGAAAAAACCTAAGTTTAACGGTGTCTATCATATCAGCCCTACTGTGAAAAGTTACTACTACTTCCTCAAATTCCCTAATGTGGACATAAGGGTTTTCATTCTCAAACCCATGGAAGGTTGGTAGCAATTGGATTATGCCCAGCTTAAAATCAGATTGTTGAACATTAGGGGGGAGCATGATACAAGATGGGGTGGCCGTTCGGCGAGGGTGCAAGTAGTCTTTAAGTGTCCTAGTAACAATTTCGTTGTGATTTTCGGCCACGTTAGGGGAAATAAATAAAACAGAAAGAAAAAATAAATAAATTAGAAAATCAAAACAAAGAGCAAAGAACAAAATAAAAATAAATAAATAAATAAATCAGAAAATCAAAACTTCAAGAAAAGAATGATATTACCGTTTTGTCTCACAGTTGACAATCTTCCTTGTTTGTAAGCGCGTCTCCCCGGAAACGGCGCCAAAATTTGATTACGCCCAAAACATACACGGTTGTTGTAGCACAGCTTTGGGGTGTCGATTCCACAGGGAAACAAGTTAACTACAAAGGAAGGTGTAAACTTTAATCTAAAACGATAAATCCAAATGAGTAAGAGAATTTGAAATTGATAGTGAAACAATTGTGTAAAGTAGATTGTGAAATATAATAGGGGAAACAACAAGGATCCGGGAATCCTTCCTAGGTTCGTTGCCCTATTCCTAACTTGATTCAGTTGTTTTTATCTCGATTGAAAGTTTTACATCCCAAACAAGCAATCAGCAAATATCCAATTAAAGTGCATGTATAAACCCTAATGTAATTGATATGAATTATTCTTTACTTTCAAGCACACATGACCTAACTTATAAATTATCAAGAGACAATGATATATCTAAATGACAAAACCATAGAAAAGGACAAATCTATAAAATAGATCTACCGGACTCAATCACACCTAAACAATACACATAAGAAGAGCATGACTAGACTTATATGGAAAAGAAGCATGCAATCACCGGACTAATAAGAAATCTACTAATTAGATTAAAAAGTAAATCATAACAATTTTTGAACGCTAAAGCTCTATTACAACTGAATCAAGTAAGGGAAATAGAAATAACTACACCTAGGGATTCATCCCTTCGCCTTGCTTGGAGATTAATTAGCCACGGGGGAGAGTGTGGTAGCCTCCCTTGAGTTTTCCAGGTTTTTTGAATATTTAAGTACAAACCCTAAGTGGTTTATTTATAGTGTACAAAGCCTAAGGGTGTTTTAGGGTTTGAACAAATCATTAAAGACCTAATTAGGGTCTAACTCAGAGAACAGGGGCAGTGTGCGCGCTGCACCTTGGCTTTATAAAGCTTCTTGTGTGTTGCTGTGAGGTGCGCCTCAACTATTCCAAGGTGCACCTCAGTCTAATGGCTCTTTAAGCTTTTTTTGGTCTTCTTTCTGAGGGGTGCACCCCTATTGATCCAAGGTGCACCTTGGACTGATGCTGGCTCAGGAGATCTGACCTCTGTCTACTAAAACCGCCATAACTTTCTCTAGAAAAATCATTTTTACGAACCGTAAAATTCCCCAGAAAATAGACTTCCAGATCTTTCTAAAAATATATGGATCATCTCCTGGTTCTTCCTGCATCAATATAGTTTAATTTGCAAAGATGATTGATCTGTATGGCAATTCTAGCAATTTGGAGAAAACTTCTTTCTTGGTTTCTCTTCATCTTGGCTCTTCCGCGACCATTCTCTCACTCAAGTATTCATCGAAGCTTCGTGTTTAAAATGATGATAGCTTTTCCATGTCTTTTAACTCAAGATACCTAAAAATGCACCGAAATAAGTCAACGATTCAAGAATAACACTTTAGAGTTATTAAGGTATAAAAGTGTAATTCCAACCTCGATCAACCCTAAAATGCTAACAATTAAGTATTGTTTAGATGCGTTTTATGACTCTCATCAACCCCACAATTATATATCATGAGAGACTAAGTGGTAGAATACTCTTCTTACCCTCTAACTAAAAATGGGCAGTGTCCTCACTACAAATCATGAATAAAAAAGGCATGAGGTAGAGTAGAGCTGAAGGAAAATACCTGAGATGGCTGAAAGTATCATGAAGGTAAAAATGAAACCAGAAAAAAATAAACAGTGCTGAAACTGAAAAGATAGAATGCAGAAAAAGAAAAAAGAAAAAAGAAAACAAAGGAAAGAACAAAGCATAGAAGTGAAATAAACGAAAGCAGAAAAAAAGAAAGAAAATTAAAACAAAACAGAAATGAACTAAGGATCATGAGAATAAGTAGGATCTTCCAAAGGAATGGAAGTATGCTCATGTGAAAATTTTGCCCAAAAATGTTTAAGTCGTTGACCATTGACTTTGAAAGTATTTCCATTTTGAGGATTAGTAATCTCAACAATTCCATATGGAAACACAGTCTTAATTAAATAAGGACCACTCCACCTCGATCTTAATTTGCCTGTAAATAAATGGAGGCAGGAATTGTAAAGTAGGACTTATTCGTTGGGCTCAAAATTTTTTCTTTGGATGTGCTTGTCATGTAACACCTTCATGCCCTCCTTTGACAATTTGGAATTGTCATATGCATCTCGCCTAAGCTCATCCAACTCTGAAATCAAAAATTTTTGTTGGTATTTGTCTAAGGTTTACACATGTCAAAACATGGCTCAAAGAAGGTTAAAGTCTAAACCAGGGTTGGAGTATTAAAGTATAGCAAGTTAAAAGATTGCACACAAGCTGAAGGAGTGTGCGCACTATAGGTGAAGGCCAGCACCGCACCGCGCACAGCCCAGCATCGCACCATCCAGAATGCATGCCTCTTGAAGTGTCTCAACACCGCACCGCTCACCACCAGCGGAACACCACCTAGAAAGTGTGCAAAGGCACTTTGCCCAGCACCGCACCGCGCCTTGTTGCGCACCTAGGCGCTAGGCAAAGTCAAGCACACATGGACAGCCTGTTTTAACCCTCTTTTAGGTGCGTGGGTGCAAAGTTAAATCACACAACACCACTTAGGAGTGATGAAGGGCCATGATTAAGAGGTAATCATGATCAAAGGATGAGGATTGAATCTCAAGAATGACCAAGAAGTGGGTGGCTATAAAAGGGGTTCCCTAGCCTCATTTTTCACATATACAACAACACAAGTTTGTGACATACTTTGAGATCAATTGTAATACAAGAGAGAATTGTGTGACAAACATAAACATAAGAGGGACTCATTGTAGTGATGCTGGTTGTAAAGAGAGAGAAGTCTAGATTAGATAGAGAGCATTGTTAGTTCTTATCATCTTCTTTCTTCTCTTGGTTTCTTCAAGAACTTGAGCTTCTTGAAGAGGGTTGCTGTATTTGTAAAGAACCATTTGATTTAGTGCAGAGAGTTTGGAGGAACTCACGAGGACGTAGGCACATTGTCGAACCTCGATAACAAATTGTTTGTCTTCTTTCTTTCTTTGATTTTCTGTTCCTGTTTTCGATTCCAAATCTTTACAAATCATTCTAGACTTGGGTGTTTGGAAGATCACCACCTGGGCATCTTGTCAAGGTGATTTCCAACAGTGGTATCAGAGCTGCACAACTGGGTATCAGAGCAAGAACAAGAAGGTTACGGAGCCAAGACTCCAAGAATCAAAGATCAACTTCTTGGGTGATTCAAGAACGGTGTAAAGATCAAGATCTGATCATGTTCTTGAGGGTGATTCAAGAACGATGTTAAGATCCATCTTCGATCTGTGTTCTTGAGGTTGAAGAAAGCATTTGTGAGTAGTGCATAAGTGAGGGATCCTGTCCGCAAAAGATGGCTTCAAATTTTTGTTTTGAGAAGTTTGATGGAAAAGGAGACTTTTCCCTTTGGAAGCGGAAGATCAAGGCGGTTCTAATGCAACAAAAAGTGGACTTGGCTATTGGAGAAGATGATGCTTTTCCAGCAAGTATCACAGAAGATCAGCGAATCAAGATGAAGAAGATGGCTTATAGCACCATTATAGCACCATTTTCTTGCACATGTCGGATAGTGTCACAAGGGAGTGCAGAGACTCGAAAGATTCAGCTGCCATATGGAAGAAACTAGATGAGTTGTTTCTTACCAAAACTCTCCCTAACAAGATTTATCTTCTTAAAAGAATCTTTGCTTTTAAAATGGATCCTAGTAAAGAGTTGCAAGATAATCTTGATGTTTTTAATAAGCTAGTTCAAGATTTAAATAGTTGTAGCATTATTTTTCCGGATGAACAATTGGTTGTTATCTTGTTAAATTCTCTTCCTGATTGCTTTGATAATTTGATTAATGCTATTGAGTATGGAAGGGATACTTTAACAAAGTAGATTGTGATCAATGCCATAAGGGCACATGATTTCAAAACCAAGATGAAGGAGACATCAAGTGGGGATGGGATGTTCGTAAGAGGAAGGCCAGCAACTTGGAATGGCAGTAGCAACCATGGCAACTACCAGGAGAAATCAAGAGGTGGTGGGTAGAACCATAGAAAATCTCATTCCAAGACAAGACTTGGAGGAAGAAGGAGATGCTTCTACTGCAACAAGGAGGGCCATTTCAAGAAAGATTGCAAGAAGAAGATGTGGGATGAGAGGAGAAGCCATACCAATAATGGAGAGGCTTCAGTTGCCAAGGGAGAACAACAAGATGATATTCTTGTTGTGTGCTCAAATGTGAGCAGGAGGCAAGGCAGCGGAAAGTGGATTCTTGATTCTGGGTGCACTTATCATATGTGCCCTCACAAGGAATGGTTCAAGAATTTTAAGGAGATCGATGATGGAAGGGTCTTCTTGGGGAATGACAATTCTTTCCAAGTGAGAAGGATTGGAGACATCCAATTGAGGATGTTTGATGGAGTCACAAGGCTGCTGCGAAATGTGAAGTATCTTCTAGATTTGAAGAGAAATTTGATCTCATTGGGGCAGCTGGATTCCATGGGGTATATATGCAAAGTAGAGGGAGGAAAGATCAAGGTGGCCAAGGGATCTTTGGTAATGATCAAAGTAGCAAGAAATGATGGACTCTATGAGATGATCGGAGAGACAAAAATCAATGATCAAGCAGCAAGCATGATGGCTGAGATGGACAAGGCAGCCCTTTAGCACACTCACTTGGGATACATGAGCGAAAAGGGCCTGCAAGTTCTTAGCAAGGAAGATCTACTTGGAGGAGACAAAGTAGAGAAACTGAATTTCTGTGAGAGTTGCATTTTTTGGAAGCAACACCGGGTCAGCTTCAACACCGAAGTGCACAAGTCTAAGGGGATTCTTGCCTACATTCATTCGGACCTTTGGGGACCAGCAAGAACACCAACACAGAAAGGTAACATTTACTTTCTGTCTTTAATTGATGATTATTCAAGAAGAGTGTTGGTTTATTTGCTTAGAAATAAATCTGATGCCTAGAATAAATTTGTTGTGTGGAAGAAGTTGCTGGAAACTCAAACAGGAAGGGTAGTTAAGGCTTTACGAACCGATAAAGGCTTAGAATTTTGCAATAATGATTTTGATAAATTTTGTGAATTGAATGGAATTCTAAGGCATAGAACGGTTGTAAAAACACCTCAGTAAAATGAAGTTGCTGAAAGAATGAATAGAACCCTTATGGAAAAGGTTAGGTGCATGCTAATAGATTCGGGTTACCAAAATATTTTTGGGGAGAAGCTGTGGCTACAGCTGCATACTTGATAAATAGATCACCCTCTAGAGCTTTAAAGCTCAAGACTCCCATGGAAATGTGGAGTAGAAAACCCCCTGAATTAAACAACCTTAGGACTTTTGGATGTGTTGTACATGCACATCAAAAGGAGGATAAACTTGGCCCTAGATCTAGAAAATGTGTATTTCTAGGATATGGTGATGGGGTTAAGGGATATAGGTTGTGGTCCTTAGAAAAGAAGGGCATGAAACTGATTATAAGTAGGGATGTTATTTTTAATGAATTATTATTTCGCTACTTGGAGAAAACAAACCCTGCAGGGGCTAGTGAGCAAACCAATCCGAAAGTTGTGGAGCATCGCATTAAGGAGAACTCGGTTCAGGTAGAGCAAAGGAGGCAAGAGGGTTCGGACCAGGTAGAGCCCTTGGATGAAGGCCAAGCTCAAGAAACTCAAGAAGAGGCTGAACAATAAGAGGTTAATGCAGCATGTCATAATGACTACCAGCTCACAAGAGACCGGGGAAGGAGGGTGGTTAGACCACCTTTGAGATATGGGTTTGCAGATGCTAATATAGCAGCTCCTTGGATAGAACGAGAGGTTGAACTAGAAACTTACACGGATGCCATGGAGTGTAAGGATTCATCAAAGTGGCAACTGGCTATGGAGGAAGAAATGGATTCTTTGAGGAAGAACATCTTATGGGAATTGGTGAAAATTCCAAGAAAGCAGAAAGTTGTAGAATGTAAGTGCACTTACAAGATCAAAGAAGGGTACCCTCCAAGAGATGAAGTCTAGAACAAAGCTAGGATGGTGGCGAATGGGTTCACAAGAAGAGAAGACATAGGTTTCATAGAAACTTTCTCACCTGGACACAAGGTGGAGAAGATGGTGAGTATCCTCATCTATTTCGATGATGTGCTATTGGTTCAGAACAGCAGGGAGAGGATGGAAAGGTTTACATCTCAACTTAGTGAGGATTTCAAGAGGAAGGATCTCAGCCTTACACAAAAGATCCTTGGGATGTGTAGAATCCAAGAAAAGGAGAGAAACTGGTTAAGGGTTTCTTGGGCAATGGGTGTTCTCAGCAGATTTGTGAGTAATCCCGAAAAGAAGCATTGGCTTAGGATGAAGTGGTTACTGAGGTATTTTAAGGCTTAGTGGCAGCCGGTGGTAGCACTTATAACAACCGGGGCAGAATGCATAGTGGCTACGGAAGCCATAAAGGAGACTATGGGATGTAAAGGGTTGTTGGACGAGTGAGAGGTCCTAAAGGAGCAGGTGGTGGTGTCTTCAGATAGCCAAAGTGTGTGGCACTTGTGGAGGAATCTGGTATTCCATGAGGGGACAAAGCACATGGATGTTCGATATCATTTCATTCAGGAAAATGTTACAAAATGATGCATCCATGTGGACAAGGTAGCCACGGAAGAAAATCTTGTGGATTTGGGTACTAAAGTTCTACCTCTAAGTAAGTTCAATCATTGCCTTGGACTACTTAGGATTAGAGTTCTACCTCAAAGTCAAGCACACATGGACAAGCTGTTTTAACCCTCTTTTAGGTGTGTGGGTGCAAGGTTAAAATGCATAGCACCACTTGGAGTGATGGAGGGCCATGATTAAGAGGTAATCATGATCACAGGGTGAGGATTAAATCTCAAGAATGACCAAGAAGTGGGTGGCTATTAAAGGCGTTCCCTAGCCTCATTTTTCATATATACAACAACAAAAGTTTGTGACATACTTTGGGATCAATTGTAATACAAGAAAGAATTGTGTTAGAGACATAAACACAAGAGGGAGTCATTGTAGTGAGGCTAGTTGTAAAGAGAAAGAAGTCTAGATTAGATAGAGAGCATTGTTAGTTCTTATCATCTTCTTTCTTCTATTGCTTTCTTCAAGAACTTGAGCTTCTTGAAGAGGGTTGCTGTATTTGTAAAGAACCATTTGATTTAGTGTAGAGAGTTTAAAGGAACTCACGGGGACGTAGGCACATTGTCGAACCTCGATAACAAATTGCTTGTCTTCTTTCTTTCTTTGATTTTTTGTTCCTATTTTCGATTCCGAATCTTTACAAGTCATTCTAGACTTGGGTGTTTGGAAGATCACCACCTGGGCATCTTGTCAAGGTGATTTCCAACAACTTTCTCACAGAACCAGCATGGTCAATGGAAAAATTGAATTGTTTAATAGCCCAATATGCCTTATGTTCAAGCTCAACAGGAAGATGACATGCTTTTCCATATACTAAGCGATAAGGAGACATGTTAAGAGAGGTTTTAAAGGCTGTCCTATATGGCCAAAGTGCATCAGTTAGCCTTAAAGACCAATCTTTTCTACTGGTTGATTGTTTTTTCTAAGATGTGCTTAAGCTCCCTATTAGCTAATTCAGCTTGCCCATTTGTTTGAGGGTGATATGGAGTAGAAACCTTATGGTGTATTCCATATTCGTTCATGAGGGCAGCAAAAGGTTTGTTGCAAAAATGGGTTCCATTATCACTAATGATAGCTCTAGGCATGTGTTGTGAGTTTTAAATTACTCGCAAGCGCACGAGTCGTTTGCAGTATAGCGTTGTGCAAGTGCGAGGTCGAATCCACAAGGAATTGCGTTGTGAAAGTATATTTTCAATCTAAACTAACTCTATCTTAACCTAGTTCCAAATTTCAGAATGATATTGCAAAATAAATTAAAATTAAACTAAGTTGATTTTAAAACTAATAATAAAAAGCACTAAGGTTTCCGAATCCACCCCACCAAAGTTAAGCATACATGTTCTAAAAATATAGCCTATCAAAACATTCTATGAATCCAACTATAAGACAAAAAACAAAGAATATCCCAACTAAACCAAAAGCACCCGATGTATCCGCTCTTAACAAATCACCAAGGGAATCCAATTTAATCGAAAAGCATTCAATGTATCCATCAGATAAAACACAAAGAAAATCCAACAGACAATTTAAACTCAATCAATTATAAGATTAACTCAAATAATTGACAAAAAATTTATACTAAAAATTGTCATATTTGTACAAGCAAATCTGAACTACTACGCCAAACAACGGCGGGGCTTCATCTTCAACCTTAGCTGAAGAGTCTAGCCACTCATAACTATAAAACTATAATAACAAGTGCTAAACATTTAAACTAAAACAACTGAATATAAAGAAATAAATAAACAACTTTACATGGGAGAAATTCCACTCGCTGACGGGCGGCGCTTCCCCTCGTGGTAGCAATGCCATCGGGATCCACCAGAATGCTAGTGGACGTCCACCAGTAAACACCAAAGTGGCTCAGGAATTGTACACTGAATGATGAGGTCAGATGGTGTTTATATTGGGGGAGTCCCGGAGCACAATGGGTTTCAAAATCGATGTGGGATACTGCCCGAGTGCGATCGATCGCACTCTGGTGCGCTCGAGCGCACATTGGCGCACTACAGAGCATTTTTAACCGATGTGGGATGTGCAAGAGCGCATTTGCGATCGATCGCAAGTCTGGTGCGATCGAGCGCACTAGACTTCTTCAGCTTGACCCTTGTTTACTAAAATGGCCATAACTTTCTCTAGAAAAATCGTTTTTGCAAGCCGTAAAATCCCTCAGAAAATAGACTTCCGGATCTTTCCAAACATATATGGCTTATCTCCTGGTTCTTCCGGAATCAATACAGTAAAATCCACAAAAATGACTGATCTGTAAGGCGATTTTGGCAATTTTAGTGAAACTCCTTTCCCAGTGCTTGTAAACCTGAAAAACAATGAAAACAACTCAAAGTAACAAATTACTAAGCTAACAAATGTAAATTAAAGGGCCAAAATATGCAATATTTGGCACTCATCAAATAACCCCAAACTTACAATTTGCTAGTCCCTTAGCAAAACAAAATAAAAGACTGAATGAAAAACAAAGAACATAAAGATAAAGTCATCACTCATGGTATCCAAAAATTTAAGGAGCACACATCACCATGATATTCATTCATAAGCAAGCTTAAAAAGGTAAACCCATCTTCGCAATGAATAGAAATGTTAAAATCTAATTACTTACAAAAGGCAGGATAAGGCATCACAAGCTTGAATCAGTGTAAGGTGAATTAGCATATAAAAATGAAGCTTCCAAGTAACTCTAATGTGTAAGGTCTCCATGTCTCAAGATTCACCGAATTTCCCATCAAAAATGAACGACAAAGGCATAGTAATTTTTTTATTTTTTATTTTTTAATAAGGCACGGCTATGTTTAGTTCCCTTAAGCTTTCTAATTGACCCATGTAGCGAGTGTTAAGTCAATGACTCCCAAACCAGGTGGTTTTAGGGCATTAGGTGTAAAGACACCTCTAAGGACTTACTAACTCGAGTCAAAAAGGCTACGAAATTAAACAGACCTTAATATTACCAAGCAAAATTCCACCTTTTGACGTGAACACTCACTGCTTACTGAGGCAAGAGGTCCAGTTACTCAACGAAAAGTTTATTGATAATTTTTTTTTTTTTATGTTTTCCTATGCCCAAGAGTTCATCCAACAAGTCATCCAGTTTCAGTTAAGATAAGGAAAAATACAAATTAAAATCACATGTCATACCTCACATAATTTGTGCTAATGTGCTCGTGTTAGATTAGAGCAAACATGTGAATTCTCAAAATGCCTAAAGTAAGTAACAAATTTTAAAAATTTATCACCAGATCATGTGTTCAAAATGTTAAGCTCACTAATGACATCACATCACAGAAAATGTTTAGATCAACTAAAATTTCACGATAACATGAGCATGCATTTATCTCTATGACGAAAAGACAACAAATTAGGACAAAGTGTGTGATGTGTCTCCCATACCCCCAAACTTAAATTACACATTGACCCCAATGTGTGACTAATATGGAAAGAGCTGACCTGAGATATGGAGAACTATCTGGACTGGTATGGCTCATAGCATACCCCCAAACTTGAACTGAAGTACGCTTTGTCCCTGAAAAATAAAAACTGGAAAATAAAAAATACTGGAAACAAACATTAATCATAAAAATGCGAAATAATATATAAACAAAAGAAAAGATAAGCTGTGGGGTGCCTCCCATGAGCGCTAAGTTTAACGTCTTCAGCCAGACCCAACATTAGTAAACATGCCCAACTAAGTGCTCCACCATCTTATCAATAAATGGGAATGGAAAATGATCAGGCCTGGTGGCAGCATTCAATTTACGGTAGTCTAGACACTTTCTCCATCTTAACTGTACTCGAGTTGGAACCAACTCGTTGTCTTTATTTACTACCGTAAATTCAGCACGTTTGGGCACGACTGGAATCTGGCTCACCCACTTGCTATCAGAGATGGGATAAATGATCCCTGCCTCTAACAGCTTAATATCTTTCGCCCTCACAACCTCTTGCAAAGCAGAGTGGAGCCTTCTTTGTGGCTCCCTCGATGGCTTGGCATTCTCCTCTAAATGTATCCTGTACGTCACCACCGAGGGGCTGATCCCCTTGACATCCTCAATAGTCCAACGTATAGCTTCCTTATGCTCTCTTAAGACGTCCAATAATTTCTCCTCTAGAGCATCACCCAGATCTGAAGGTATAATCACAGGCAAACTATCGACTGAACCTAGGAACTTATACTTAAGATTATCTGGTAAAGGCTTAAGTTCCTTCTTGGGGGTTTCAGGTACGGCGGTCTCCTTCGTCTTATTGCTCTTCCGAGGAGGAGACTCCAAAATGGCATTCGCTTGCTCAAGTAATTTATCTAAATCCATATCCTCTCCAAATTGAGCAAAGCATGCCTCTAGGGGGTCCTCAATGCGGGAGTCATCCACAATCTCCTCTGTCTTATTGTTCTCCTGAGGAGGAGACTCCAAAATGGCATTTGCTTGCTCAAGTAATTTATCTAAATCCAAATCCTCTCCAAATTGAGCAAAACATGCCTCCAGGGGGTCCTCAGTGCTTGATTCATTCACAGTCTCCCCAAGAATCTCCTCTATCAAGCATACATTTTTCACTTCATCATATTCATGTGGTTGCCTAGTGATATCAAAAATATTTAACTCCACTGTCATATTTCCGAAGGAGATCTTCATCACCCCTGTCCTACAATTTATCAGGGCGTTAGCCGTGGCTAAGAATGGTCGCCCTAGAATAACCGGTATTTGAATCCCTACATTCTGAACCGGCTCTATGTCAAGCACAATAAAATCCACGGGGAAATAGAACTTATCCACTTTTATCAAAACGTCCTCAACTATTCCCCGTGGTCTTTTCACTGACCTGTCAGCCAATGGAAGCGTAGTGGATGTGGGCTTCAATTCTCCTAACCCCAATTGTAAATAGACTGAGTAGGGTAGAAGATTCACACTCGCCCCTAGATCCAAGAGAGCCCTCTCAATGTGGCTGACTCCTATCGTGCAAGAGATGGTAGGACACCCCGGGTCCTTATACTTGATGGGTAGCTTGCACTGAAGGATTGAGCTGACCTGCTCGGTCAAAAATGCCTTTTTTGGGACATTCATCCTCCTTTTGATAGTGACCAAGTCCTTTAGAAACTTGGCATATGATGGCATTTGATGGATGGCATCCAAAAATGGGATATTGATTTGGACTTGCTTGAATACCTCCAGAATTTCCTCATACTTCCCTCCTTTCTTGGGCGCCTGTAATCTCTCGGGGTAGGGCGCTCTAGGTACAAACGACCTAGGAGGGTCTTTCTCAGTAGGTGTGGCTGTAGATGGCTCAGCATCTCTCTTCTCTGTGTTGCCACTCCCTTGCCCTTGCTGCATAGCAGGGCTCACTTCCACTCGATTGTCCACTTGTCTCCCAGACCTCAGTGTGACAATCGACTGTACTTGTTCCGCCCCGTGCATAGGAGTTGATGAACTCTCAACCATAAATTGTCCTTTTGGGTTTTGCACGGGCTAACTGGGGAACTTCCCTTTCTCTCTCTCACCCAGGTGACTTGCAATTTGCCCTATTTGACTCTCCAGCTTGGCAATTGCTTGGGTATTTACCACTGTTGCACTCCTCACATCACTCATATTTTGGCTAGTCTCCTTCATGAACTCCTTAAGGGTGTCCTCTAGCGACTGTGAAACTGGTGCTAGTGTTTGAGTGGGTGCATGGTAAGCAGGTGAAGGTGCTGGATGGGCAGAACGACCATGATTAGGAATTTGTGAGGCAAATCCGGGAGGATATTGATTTTGAGCATGATAAGGTGCTCATCCCTGATTCATCGGTTGGTTCTGCCTCCATGAAAAATTTGGGTGGTTCCACCACCCTGGATTGTACGTCTCGGAGTACGATCCATTTGACTGCCTTCGAAAGTCATTGAAAGCATTTACTTGTTCCAGAGGATACTCGGCACAAGCTGGCAGTGATGGGCAATTATGTGCTAAATGCATGGGACTAGCACAGATGGAACAGCTTTCAACATTGAATGTGTTGGCAGCATTGATGGATTGGCTCACAGTGAGAGCGTCAATCTTTTTAGTGAGGGTATCTAACTTTATCCTCAAATCGGTGTCCTCTCTGACATCATAGATGCCTCCCCTCTTAGGAGCACAAATGGACTTATCTCGACAGCTTGAAAAATCCCACTGTTGTGAGTTGTCGGACAACTTATCCAACGCCATATATGCTTCGTCTCCTGTCAGACTCAAGAATGCCCCCCCATTCATAGACTCGATCATGCTACGGTTGGGTTGAGTCAACCCTTGGTAGAAGAATTGAACGAGTCTCCACTTCTCATATCCATGTGGAGGGCATCTGATCAGTAACTCTTTAAAGCGCTCCCAACCCTCAGAAAATTTTTCATCCTCATCCTGAGTGAAAGAGCTGATCTCCTTTCGGCACTCATTCACTCTAGACATTGGGAAAAACTTATGATAAAATTTGCTAAGCAGGTTTTCCCAAGATGTAATAGACCCGGGCGTGTTGGAATCCAACCACGCCCTAGCTCTATCGTGAAGAGAAAAAGGGAAGAGTCGAAGATGGACTGACTCTTCAGAGAAGTTCTGGAATTTGAATGTGGCACAAATGTCTTTGAACTTCTTCACATGGCTATAAGGATTTTCAAGATCTAAGCCATAGAATGAGGGTAAGAGTTGGATGACATGTGGCTTCAAGTCAAAGTGGGTGGCATTGGTCGGTGGCAACACTATGCAAGAGGATGAGTTAGTCGCAACGGGTGCGAACAAGTCCCTAAGGGATGTAGTGGAGTCCACGTTCCAAGCTCTAGGTTGCTCTACATGTTCAGGATGATTTGAATTCCTATAATTCTCTGCCATCTCAACAGTCTCTCTCTCAACTAGCGCTCTTTTCTGTCTCCTCAGAGTTATTTCTAAGTCGGGATCTAAATGTATCAAATCTAAGTCCAAGGATCTCCGACCAAGCATACACCAACTAAAAAAAAAAAAAACCTAAAGTAAACTAACTAGCAGAAACTTGCAGAATTAAATTCTTTTTTTAAAATTAAATTAACTAGTAGAAAAATAAAATCAATTCAGACTAAAAAATTTCACAAACCAAACAACTCCCCAGCAACGGCGCCAAAAACTTGTTGTGAGTTTTAAATTACTCGCAAGCGCACGAGTCGTTTGCAGTATAGAGTTGTGCAAGTGCGAGGTCGAATCCGCAAGGAATTGCGTTGTGAAAGTATATTTTCAATCTAAACTAACTCTATCTTAACCTAGTTCCAAATTTCAGAATGATATTGCAAAATAAATTAAAATTAAACTAAGTTGATTTTAAAACTAATAATAAAAAGCACTAAGGTTTCCGAATCCACCCCACTGAAGTTAAGCATACATGTTCTAAAAATATAGCCTATCAAAACATTCTATGAATCCAACTATAAGACAAAAAACAAAGAATATCCCAACTAAACCAAAAGCACCCGATGTATCCGCTCTTAACAAATCACAAAGGGAATCCAATTTAATCGAAAAGCATTCAATGTATCCATCAGATGAAACACAAAGAAAATCCAACAGACAATTTAAACTCAATCAATTATAAGATTAACTCAAATAATTGACAGAACATTTATACTAAAAATTGTCAGATTTGTACAAGCAAATCTGAACTACTACGCCAAACAACGGCGGGGCGTCATCTTCAACCTTAGCTGAAGAGTCTAGCCACTCATAACTATAAAACTATAATAACAAGTGCTAAACATTTAAACTAAAACAACTGAATATAAAGAAATAAATAAACAACTTTACATGGGAAAAATTCCCTCGTGGTAGCAATGCCTTCGGGATCCACCAGAATGCTAGCGGACGTCCACCGGTAAACACCAAAGTGGCTCAGGAATTATACACTGAATGATGAGGTCAGATGGTGTTTATATAGGGGGAGTCCCGGAGCACAATGGGTTTCAAAATCGATGTGGGATACTGCCCGAGTGCGATCGATCGCACTCTGGTGCGCTCGAGCGCACATTGGTGTACTACAGAGCATTTTTAACCGATGTGGGATGTGCAAGAGCGCATTTGCGATCGATCACAAGTCTGGTGCGATCGAGCGCACTAGACTTCTTCAGCTTGACCCTTGTTTACTAAAATGGCCATAACTTTCTTTAGAAAAATCGATTTTGCAAGCCGGAAAATCCCTCAGAAAATAGACTTCTGGATCTTTCCAAGAATATATGGCTCATCTCCTGGTTCTTCCGGAATCAATACAGTAAAATCCACAAAAATGACTGATCTGTAAGGCGATTTTGGCAATTTTAGTGAAACTCCTTTCCCAGTGCTTGTAAACCTGAAAAACAATGAAAGCAACTCAAAGTAAAAAATTACTAAGCTAACAAATGTAAATTAAAGGGCCAAAATATGCAATATTTGGCACTCATCAGCATGCCAAATCTAGCAAAAATGTTTTCTTTCAAGAACTTAAGCATAACCTTGTGGTCATTTGTTTTACATGGAATGGCTTCAACCCACTTAGAAACATAGTAAACCATCACTAGGATATATAAATAACCAAAGGAAGATGGAAATGGCCCTATAAAATCAATCCCCTAACAACCAAAAATTTCAATTACCAAAATGGGTTGTAAAGGCATCATGTTCCTCTTAGTGATTGTGCCTAATTTTTGACATGGCTCACAAGTCTTGCAAAAATTATACGCATCCTTAAACATATGAGGCCAATAAAAACCACATTGCAAAATTTTTGCAACGGTTTTGTTGGATATCACCTTGACAAGATGTCTAGGTGGTGATCTTCCAAACACCCAAGTCTAGAATGACTTGTAGAAAGAAATACAGCAATCGAACACAAGAACAGAAAATCAAAGAAAGAAAGAAGACAAGCAATTGTTATCGAGGTTTGGCAATGTACCTACGTCCCCGTGAGTTCCCTTGAACTCTCTGCACTAAATCAAATGGTTCTTTACATTTCGGCAACCCCCTTCAAGAAACCTCAAGTTCTTGAAGAAACAAAGAAGAGAACGAGAAAGTGATAGACCTATTAAAATGCTTTCTATCAATTCTCTGCAACCCTCTCCTCTTTACAACCAGCCACTCTACAATGAGTCCCTCTTGTATGTCTGTGTCTTTACACTTTCACACAATTCTCTCATTCACACACATGTCTCACAAGTTACATCATCACATTCTTGTGTCTTCCTTTTTTGAGATTGAATCTAGGTGACCCTTTATATAGTGCACCAACTTCTTGTCCAATCTTGTGTGTCATTCTCCACCCTTAGAACTTGATGATCACTTAACCATGGCCCTCCATCAATCCTGAGTGGTGCTGTGCATTTTAACCTTGCATTCACGCACCTAAGAGAAGGCTAAAGCATGTTGTCCATGTGTGCCGGCCAAAGCTACAGCGTCGTGCTGTAGCTTTGAGTTTCTGTCCCTTATACCATTCCTGCCAGGTTCCAGCAATGCAGCACTGCGCTGCAACTTTGAGTTGCTGTCCCCTTCACACAACACCCTTCTGCTTGTGTGCAAAAGTGCGCACACTAGTGCGCATGGCTTTCCCTTGCTCCAAAATGAAGCACACACATGTGTGCAGCCTTCTAACTTGCTGAACTTTAATTCTTCAACTTTGGTTTAGATTTTAACCATCTTTAAACCATACTTGGACCTGTTCAAACCTTAACCATGTTTGAACCATTTTTAAAACTTAGAAAAATACCAACAATCTCTACCTTTGTCTAAGCGTTTAAACCCAAACCATTGTGCAGAGACCTTTGGGATCCAAACTCATCTTGAGTCATCAATCAATCGACTCCAATTCTAAGAAGTCCAAGGCAATGATTGGACCTTCTTAGAGGTAGAACCTTGGTGCCTAAATCTGCAGGACTTTCCTCTATGGTCTTCTTGTTAACATGAATGCATCCTTTCGTACCATTTTTTGGAATGTAATAATACTGAACATCCATATACTTCGTCCCCTCATGGAACACCGGATTCCTCCAAAAGTGCCCCGCACTTTGGCTATCTGAAGACACCATAACCTGCTCTTTTTGGACCTCCCACTTATCCAACAACACTTTGCACCCCATAGCCTCCTTTATGGCTTCCACAGCCGCTATGTATTCTGCTCCGGTTGTTATGAGTGCTACCATTGGCTGCCACTGAGCCTTCAAATACCTCAGTAACCACTTTATCCCAAGCCAATGCTTCTTTCCGGGATTACAAAAAAATTTGCTGAGAACACCCATTGCCCAAGAAACCCTTAACCAGTTTCTCTTCTTTTCTTGGATTATACACATCCCAAGGATCTTTTGTGTAAGACTGAGATCCTTCCTCTTGAAATCCTCACTGAGTTGAGATGCAAACCTTTTCATCCTCTTACTACTATTCTAAACCAACAGCCCATCAATGACATAGGTGAGGATACTCACCATCTTCTTCACCTTGTGTCCAGGTGAGAAAGTTTATGTGAAACCTATGTCTTCTCTTCTTGTGAACCCATTCACCACCAGCCTAGCTTTGTTTCGGACTTCATCTCCTGGAGGGTACCCTTCTTTGACCTTGTAAGTCCACTTACAATCCACAACTCTCTGATTTCACGGAATGTGCACCAATTCCCAGAAGTTGTTCTTCCTCAAAGAATCCATTTCTTCCTCCATAGCTAGCTTCGATCTTGGCGAATCCTTACATCCCATGTAAGTCCCTTGTTCACTCATCCCTCCTTTTCTCTAAGGAGTTATTGTATCTGTAGCATCCGTAAACCTATATCTTGAAGGTAGTATGACCAGCCTTCTTTCCCGGTCTCTTGTGAGCTGATAGTCCTTCCGACTTACTGAATCAACCTCTTCTAGTTCAGCCTCCTCTTAAGTGCCCTGAGTATGGCCTTCATCCAAGGGCTCTACCTAGTCTAAACCCTCTTGCCTTCCTTACTCTACCTGAACTGAATCTTCCTTGATACTATGCTCCATAAGAACCAAACTGGTTTGCTCACTAGCCCTTGTAGAGTTAGTTTTCTCCAAGTAGGGAAATAACAATTCATTAAAATTAACATCCCTACTTATAATGAGTCTTAATCCTTCTTTCTCTAAGGACCACAACCTATATCCCTTAGCCCCTTCCCCATATCCTAGAAACACACACTTTCTAGATCCTGGGCTAAGTCTATCATCCTTTTGTTGTGCATACGCAGCACACCAAAAAGTCCTAAGGTTGTCCAACTCAGGGGGTTTTCCACTCCACATCTCCATGGGAGTCTTTTGATACACAATCCTAGAGGGTGGTCTATTCACTAAATATGCAGCAGTAGACACAGCGATCTATTCACTAAATATGCAACAGTAGGCACAGCTTCCCCCAAAAAACATTTGGGTAATCTGGATCCATTTAACATGCACCTAACCTTTTCCATAAGGGTCTTATTCATCCACTCAGCAACTCCACTTTGCTGAAGGGTTTCCATAACCGTCCTATATCTTAGAATCCCATTTAACCTACAGAATTTATCAAGTTCTTGGTTAAAAATTTCTAAGCCATTATCTGTTCTTATCCCTTTAACTACTCTACCCATTTGAGTCTCAACCAGCCCTTTCCACATCACTAATTTATTCAAGGCATCTGATTTATTTCTAACCAAATAAACCCACACTCTTCTTGAATAATCATCAATTAATGACAGAAAGTAAAAGTTACCTTCCTTTTTTTGTGTCCTTGCTGGTCTCCAAAGGTCCGCATGAATGTAGTCAAGAATGCCTTTAGACTTATGAACTCCAGTGTTGAAGCTGACCCAGTGTTGCTCCTCCAGAACACAACACTCGCAGAAATCAAGTTCCTCTACTTTGTCTCCACCAAGTAGGCCATCATTGCTTAGAACTTGCAGGCCTTCTTCGCTCATATATCCGAAGCGAGTGTGCCAAAGGGCTGCCCTATCCATCTCAGCCATCAAGCTTACTGCTTGATCATTAATTTTTTTCTCTCCAATCATCTCACAAAGTCCATCATTTCTTATTGCCTTGATCACTACCGAAGATCCCTTGGCTACCTTGATCTTTCCTCCCTCTATCTTGTATGTGTACCCCATGGAATCCAGGTGCTCCAATGAGATCAAATTCCTCCTCAAATATAGGAGATACCTCACATTCTCTAGCAGCCTTGTCATTCCATCAAACATCCTCACCTGGATGTCTCCCATGCCTCTCACTTGGTAAGAAATTTAATTCCCCAAGAAAACCCTTTCATCATCGGTTTCCTTGAAATTCTTGAACTAACTCCGGTGAGGGCACATGTAATGAGTGCACCTGGTATCCAAGATCCATTTTTCGCTGCCTTCTTGCCCCTTGCTCACATCCGAGCACACAACAAGAACATCACCATCTTGCTATTCTATTTTGGCAACCGAAGCCTCTCCATTCTTGGTATGGCTTCCTCCTCTATCTCTTTTCATTTTCTTGCAATCTTTCTTAACATGACCCTCCTTATGGTAGTAGTAGTAACTCTTCCCTCCAAATCTCAGTTTGGAATGCATTCTCCCATGGCTTTCTCCTCTACCTCTGTCCCGGTAGTAGCCATGCATGCTGCTATGCACTCTCCTATGGCTCTTTCCTCTACCTCTATCCCGGTAGTAGCCATGCATGCTGCTGTGCACTCTCCCATGGCTATCTCTTCTACCTCTATCCCAGTAGTAGCCATGCATACTGCTGTGCACTCTCCCATGGCTCTCTTCTCTATCTCTGCCCCGGTAGTAGTCAAGCATGCTGTTGTGCACTCTCCCATAGCTCTTTCCTCTACCTCTGTCCTGGTAGAAGCCATGGTTGCTGCCATACTAAGTTTCTGGCTTTCTTTTAAAGAACAACCCTTTACCACTTGATGCACTCCTTATCTTGGCATCAAGATCATCTTACAACTCTTTCTTAGGATCAAATTTAAAAGCAAAGATTCGTTTGTGAAAATACCTCTTATCCGGGAGAGTCTTGGCAAGAAACAACTCATCTAGTTTCTTCCATATTGTAGCTGGATCTTTCGAGTCTCCACACTCCCTTGTGACATTATCCGACATATGTAAGAAAATGGTGCTGTAAGCCATCTTCTTCATCTCAATCCACTGGTCCTCCGTGGTACTTGCTGGAAAAGCATCATTTTCTCCAAGAGCTAAGTCCACTTTTTGTTGCATTATAACCTCCTTGATCTTCCGCTACCACAGGGAAAAATGACCCTTTCCATCAAACTTCTCAATACCAAAATTTGAAGCCATCTTGCGGACGAGATTCCTGATTTATGCACTACTCACAGATGCTTTCTTCAACCTCAAGAACACAGATCGAAGATGGATCTTAACACCATTCTTGAATCTACCTCAAGAACACAACCAGATCTTGATCTTTACACTGTTCTTGAATCACCTTCAAGAACACGATCAGATATTGATCTTAACTCCGTCCTTGATTCACCTCAAGAACATGATCAGATATAGAGATTAACACCATTCTTGAATCACCCAAGAAGTTGATCTTTGATTCTTGGAGTCTTGGCTCCATCACCTTCTACTTCTTGCTCCGATAACCAGTTGTGCTTGCTCTGATACCACTGTTGGAAATCACCTTGACAAGATGCCCAGGTGGTGATCTTCCAAACACCCAAGTCTAGAATGACTTGTAGAAAGAAATACAGCAATCGAACACAAGAACAGAAAATCAAAGAAAGAAAGAAGACAAGATATTGTTATTGAGGTTCGGCAATGTGCCTACGTCCCCTTGAGTTCCTTCGAACTCTCTGCACTAAATCAAATGGTTCTTTACAATTCAACAACCCCCTTCAAGAAACCTCAAGTTCTTGAAGAAACCAAGAAGAGAACGAGAAAGTGATAGACCTATTACAATGCTTTCTATTAATTCTCTACTACCCTCTCCTCTTTACAACCAACCTCTCTACAATGAGTCCCTCTTGTATGTCTATGTCTTCGCACTCTCACACAATTATCTCATTCACACACATGTCTCATAAGTTACATGATCACATTCTTGTGTCTTCCTTTTTTGAGATTGAACCTAGGTGACCCTTTATATAGTGCACCAACTTCTTGTCCAATCTTATGTGTCATTCTCCACCCCTAGATCTTGATGACCACTTAACCATGGCCCTCCATCAATCCTAAGTGGTGTTGTGCATTTTAACCTTGCATTCACGCACCTAAGAGAAGGCTAAAGCATGTTGTCTATGTGTGCTGGCCAAAGTTGCAGCACTGCGCTGTAGCTTTGAGTTTCTGTCCCTTGTGCCATTCCTGCCAGGTTCCAGCGCTGCAGCACTGCGCTGCAACTTTGAGTTGTTGTCCCCTTCACACAACACCCTTTTGCTTGTGTGCAAAAGTGCGCACACTTGTGCGCATGACTTTACCTTGCTCCAAAATGAAGCACACATATGTGTGCAGCCTTCTTGCTGAACTTTGATCTTCTAACTTTGGTTTAGATTTTAACCATCTTTGAACCATACTTGGACCTGTTCAAACCTTAACCATGTTTGAACCATTTTTAAACCTTAGAAAAATACCAACAATCTCTACCTTTGTCTAAGTGTTTAAACCCGAACCATTGTGCAGAGACCTTCGGGATCCAAACTTATCTTGAGTCATCAATCAATCGACTCTAATCCTAAGAAGTCAAAGGCAATGATTGGACCTTCTTAGAGGTAGAACCTTGGTGCCTAAATCTGCAGGACTTTCCTCTGTGGTCTTCTTATCAACATGAATGCATCCTTTCGTACCATTTTTCGAAATGTAATGATACTGAACATCCATATGCTTCGTCCCCTCATAGAACACCGGATTCCTCCAAAAGTGCCCCGAACTTTGGCTATCCGAAGACACCACAACCTACTCTTTTTAGACCTCCCACTTATCCAACAACACTTTGCACCCCATAGCCTCCTTTATGGCTTCCATAGCCGCTATGTATTCTGCCCCGGTTGTTATGAGTGCTACCATTGGCTGCCACTGAGCCTTCAAATACCTCAGCAACCACTTCATCCTAAGCCAATGCTTCCTTCTGGAATTACAGATAAATTTGCTGAGAACACCCATTTCCCAAGAAACCCTCAACCGGTTTCTATTCTTTTCTTGGATTATACACATCCCAAGGATCTTTTGTGTAAAATTGAGATCCTTCCTCTCGAACTCCTCACTGAGTTGAGATTACCTTTTCATCCTCTTACTACTGTTCTAAACCAACAACCCATCAATGACATAGGTAAGGATACTCACCATCTTCTTCACCTTGTGTCCAGGTGAGAAAGTTTCTGTGAAACCTATGTCTTCTCTTCTTGTGAACCCATTCACCACCAGCCTAGCTTTGTTTCGGATTTCATCTCCTGGAGGGTACCCTTCTTTGACCTTGTAAGTCCACTTACAATCCACAACTCTCTGATTTCCCGGAATGTGCACCAATTCCCAGAAGTTGTTCTTCCTCAAAGAATCCATTTCTTCCTCCATAGCTAGCTTCGATCTTGGCGAATCCTTACATCCCATGTAAGTCCCTTGTTCACTCATCCCTCCTTTTCTCCGAGGAGTTGTTGTATCTGTAGCATCCGCAAACCCATATCTTGAAGGTGGTCCAACCAGTCTTTTTTCCCGGTCTCTTGTGAGCTGATAGTCCTTCCGACTTACTGCATCAACCTCTTCTAGTTCAGCTTCCTCTTGAGTGCTCTTAGTATGGCCTTCATCCAAGGGCTGTACCTAGTCTAAACCCTCTTGCCTTCCTTACTCTACCTGAACTGAATCTACCTTGATACTATGCTCCATAAGAACCAAACTGGTTTGCTCACTAGCCCTTGTAGAGTTAGTTTTCTCCAAGTAGGGAAATAACAATTCATTAAAATTAACATCCCTACTTATAATGAGTCTTAATCCTTCTTTCTCTAAGGACCACAACCTATATCCCTTAGCCCCTTCCCCATATCCTAGAAACACACACTTTCTAGATCCTGGGCTAAGTCTATCATCCTTTTGTTGTGCATACGCAGCACACCAAAAAGTCCTAAGGTTGTCCAACTCAGGGGGTTTTCCACTCCACATCTCCATGGGAGTCTTTTGATACACAATCCTAGAGGGTGATCTATTTACTAAATATGCAGCAGTAGACACAGCTTCCCCCCAAAAACATTTGGGTAATCCGGATCCATTTAACATGCACCTAACCTTTTCCATAAGGGTCTTATTCATCCACTCAGCAACTCCACTTTGCTGAAGGGTTTCCATAACCGTCCTATATCTTAGAATCCCATTTAACCTACAGAATTTATCAATTTCTTGGTTAAAAATTTCTAAGCCATTATCAGTTCTTATCCCTTTAACTACTCTACCCATTTGAGTCTCAACCAGCCCTTTCCACACCATTAATTTATTCAAGGCATCTGATTTATTTCTAAGCAAATAAACCCACACTCTTCTTGAATAATCATCAATTAATGATAGAAAGTAAAAGTTACCTTCCTGTGTTGGTGTCCTTACTGGTCTCCAAAGGTCCGCATGAATGTAGTCAAGAATGCCTTTAGACTTGTGAACTCCGGTGTTGAAGCTGACCCAGTGTTGCTCATCCAGAACACAACACTCGCAGAAATCAAGTTCCTCTACTTTGTCTCCACCAAGTAGGCCATCATTGCTTAGAACTTGCAGGCCTTCTTCGCTCATTTGTCCGAAGCGAGTGTGCCAAAGGGCTGCCCTATCCATCTCAGCCATCAAGCTTGCTGCTTGATCATTAATTTTTTTCTCTCCAATCATCTCATAGAGTCCATTGTTTCTTGTTGCCTTGATCACTACCAAAGATCCCTTGGCTACATTGATCTTTCCTCCCTCTATCTTGTATGTGTACCCCATGGAATCCAGCTGCTCTAATGAGATTGAATTCCTCCTCAAATCTAAGAGATACCTCACATTCTCTAGCAGCCTTGTCATTCCATCAAACATCCTCACCTGGATGTCTCCCATGCCTTTCACTTGGTAAGAAATTTCATTCCCCAAGAAAAACCTTTCATCATTGGTTTCCTTGAAATTCTTGAACTAACTCCGGTGAGGGCACATGTGATGAGTGCACCCGGTATCCGAGATCCATTTTTCGCTACTTTCTTGCCCTTAGCTCACATCCTAGCACACAACAAGAACATCACCATCTTGCTGTTCTGTTTTGGCAATCGAAACCTTTCCATTCTTGGTATGGCTTCCTCCTCTATCCTTTTTCATCTTCTTGCAATCTTTCTTGACGTGACCCTCCTTATGGTAGTAGTAGCAACTCTTCCCTCCAAATCTCAATTTAGAATGCATTCTCCCATAGCTTTCTCCACTACCTCTGTCCCGGTAGTAGCCATGCATGCTACTATGCACTCTCCCACGGCTCTCTCCTCTACCTCTGTCCCAGTAGTAGCCATGCATGCTGCTGTGCACTCTCCCATGGCTCTCTCCTCTACCTCTGCGCCGCTAGTAGTCATGCATGCTGTTGTGCACTCTCCCATAGCTCACTCCTCTACCTCTGTCCTGGTAGTAGCCATGGTTGCTGCCATACCAAGTTGCTGGCTTTCTTTTAAAGAACAACCATTTACCACTTGATGCACTCCTTATCTTGGCATCAAGATCATCTTGCAACTCTTTCTTAGGATCAAATTTAAAAGCAAAGATTCGTTTGTGAAAATAGCTCTTGTCCGGGAGAGTCTTGGCAAGAAACAACTCATCTAATTTCTTCCATATTGCAGCTAGATCTTTCGATTCTCCGCACTCCCTTATGACATTATCCGACATATGCAAGAAAATGGTGCTGTAAGCCATCTTCTTCATCTTAATCCACTGGTCCTCCATGATACTTGCTGGAAAAGCATCATTTTCTCCAAGAGCCAAGTCCACTTTTTGTTGCATTATAACCTCCTTGATCTTCCGCTTCCACAGGGAAAAATCTCCCTTTCCATCAAACTTCTCAATACCGAAATTTGAAGCCATCTTACGGATGAGATCCCTGATTTATGCACTACCCACAAATGCTTTCTTCAACCTCAAGAACACAGATCAAAGATGGATCTTAACACCGTTCTTGAATCTACCTCAAGAACACGATCAGATCTTGATCTTTACACCGTTCTTGAATCACCCTCAAGAACATGATTAGATATTGATCTTAACTCCATCCTTGATTCACCTCAAGAACATGATCAGATATAGATCTTAACACCATTCTTGAATCACCTAAGAAGTTGATCTTTGATTCTTGGAGTCTTGGCTCCGTCACCTTCTACTTCTTGCTCCGATAACCAGCTGTGCTTGCTATGATACCACTGTTTAAAGCTCTGATACCACTGTTGGAAATCACCTTGACAAGATGCCCAGGTGGTGATCTTCTAAACACCAAAGTCTAGAATGACTTGTGGAAAGAAATACAGCAATCGAACACAAAAACAGAAAATCAAAGAAAGAAAGAAGATAAGCAATTGTTATTGAGGTTCGAAAATGTGCCTACGTCCCCTTGAGTTCCTTCGAACTCTCTGCACTAAATCAAATGGTTCTTTACAATTCAAAAACCCCCTTCAAGAAACCTCAAGTTCTTGAAGAAATCAAGAAGAGAACGAGAAAGTGATAGACCTATTACAATGCTTTCTATTAATTCTCTACTATCCTCTCCTCTTTACAAGCAGCCTCTCTACAATGAGTCCCTCTTGTATGTCTGTGTCTTTGCATTCTCACACAATTATCTCATTCACACACATGTCTCATAAGTTACATGATCACATTCTTGTGTCTTCCTTTTTTGAGATTGAACCTAGGTGACCCTTTATATAGTGCACCAACTCTTGTCCAATCTTGTGTGTCATTCTCCACCCTTAGATCTTGATGACCACTTAACCATGGCCCTCCATCAATCCTAAGTGGTGCTATGCATTTTAACCTTGCATTCACGCACCTAAGAGAAGGCTAAAGCATGCTGTCCATGTGTGCCGACTGCAGCGCCGCGCTGCAGCTTTGAGTTTCTGTCCCTTGTACCATTCCTGCCAGGTTCCAGCGCTGCAACTTTGAGTTGTTGTCCCCTTCACACAACACCCTTCTACTTGTGTGCTTGCTCCAAAATGAAGCACACACATGTGTGCAGCCTTCTAACTTGCTGAACATTGATCTTCCAACTTTGGTTTAGACTTTAACCATCTTTGAACCATACTTGGACCTGTTCAAATCTTAACCATGTTTGAACTATGTTTAAACCTTAGAGAAATACCAACAGGTTTTATGTGCAGAAAAATGTCCCTCACAAGCCTCAGTATGACAAAAGGAAAGAACAGCTTGTATTTCATGATCAGGTACACATTTCTTTATGATTTGATCAAAACAATATTTGAACAGATAAGGATCATCGTAGAAGAATGACTTTACCTCATGCTTGAATTTTCGTATGTCTTGAGCACTCCAATGAGGTGGAGTTTGTCCTATCACCAAAAAATTAACTATGTCAGCAAACCAAGGAAAATTTTCAACTAACATCAATTGCTCATCAGGAAAATAGTCAAGAATAGGGATATTGTGCTCATTTTCAGCAACTATAAACCGAGACAAGTGGTCAGCAACTATGTTTTTAGCACCCTTCTGGTCCTTGATGATTAGGTCAAATTCTTGGAGAAGAAGAATCCATTGGATCAATCGTGGTTTAGCATCCATCTTTGACAATAAATACTTTAATGTTGCATGGTCAGTGAAAATAACCACAAGAAAGCCAAGAATATAAGTTCGAAACTTGTCTAATGCAAAAACTACAGCACGCGGCTCTTTTTTCGTGGTAGAATAATATCTTTGGGCTCCATTTAGAGTTCTTCTTGCATAAGAAATGACACGTGGGAACTTATTTCTACGCTGTCCAAGTACAGCTCCTATGGCTACATCGCTAGCATCGCACATTATCTCAAAAGGAATAGACCAAAAAGGGGGCTACATGATAGGGGCTGTAGTAAGCAAAATTTTTAGCTTATCAAAAGTATTTTGACAAGAAAGGGTCCATTCAAAAGCTACATCATTCATAAGTAACTCACACAAGGGCTTAGAGATAGAACTAAAATTTTGAATGAACATCCTATAGAACCCAACAAGCCCAAGAAAAAATCTGATTTCCTTTACTGTTTTAGGTATAGGAAGCTTGGAGATAAGCTCAATCTTAGCTTTATCAACCTCAATACCTCGGGATGAGACTATATGACCAAGAACTATGCCTTGTTGAACCATGAAATGGCACTTTTCCCAATTAAGAAGTAAATGCTTCTCTTCACACCTGGCTAAAACAGCTTGTAAGTTAGTCAAACATGCATCAAAAGAACTACCAAACACTGAAAAATCATCTATGAATACTTCCAAACTGTTTTCAATCATGTCACTGAAAATACTAAGCATACATATTTGGAAAGTAGCTGGAGCATTACATAGTCCAAGATACATTCTTCTAAATGCAAAAGTGCCAAACGGGCAAGTAAAAGTTGTTTGCTCCTGATCCTCATGTGCTATCTCTATTTGGTAGTAACTAGAAAATTTGATGAGTCTTAAATATTGCATATTTTAGACCCTTAACTTATATTTGTTATGCTCTTAGTTAGTAGTATTTCACTTTGTTTTACGTCTTTCTTGTGTTTTGTGTATTTTTACAGGTTTGTGGAGAAAATGAAGCATTTCAGGAGATGTGAAGCTTCTGGAGGCATTGCGATCGAACGCACCTGCGCTCCAGCGCATAGTCAACATCCCACATCAAAATATTTGAAGTTCAGTGCATCTGCAATCGATCATAGCAGACATGCGATCGAACGCACATGAGATCGTGCGCACAAGACATACGATCGATCGTACCTACGATCGATCGCACCACACTGCGATCGAGTGCACACGGGCAGTATCCCACATCGAATCTAAAACCCATATTGCTCCGGGTCTTCCCCTATATAAACACCATCTAGCTTCATCATTCAGTGTACAATTCCAGAGCCACTTTGGTGTTTACCGGTGGACGTCCGCCAGCATTCTGGTGGATCCCGAAGGCATTGCTACCACGAGGGGAAGCGCCGCCCGTCAGTGAGTGGAATTTCTCCCATGTAAAGTTGTTTATTTATTTCTTTATATTCAGTTGTTTTAGTTTAAATGTTTAGCACTTTTTATTACAGTTTTATAGTTATGAATGGCTAGACTCTTCAGCTAAGGTTGAAGATGAAGCCCCGCCGTTGTTTGGCGTAGTAGTTCAGATTTGCTTGTACAAATCTGACAATTTTTAGTATAAATATTATGTCAATTATTTGAGTTAATCTTATAATTGATTGAGTTTAAATTGTCTGTTGGATATTCCTTGTGTTTCATCTGATGGATACATTGAATGCTTTTCGATTAAATTGGATTTCCTTTGTGATTTGTTGAGAGCGGATACATTGGACGCTTTTGGTTAAAATTGGGATATTCTTTGTTTTTTGTCTTATAGTTGGATTCATGGAATGTTTTGATAGGCTATATTTTTAGAACATATATGCTTAACTTCGGTGGGGTGGATTCGGAAACCTTAGTGTTTTTATTATTAGTTTTAAAATCAACTTAGTTTAGTTTTAATTTATTTTGCAATATCATTCTGAAATTTGGAACTAGGTTAAGATAGAGTTAGTTTAGATTAAAAATATATTTTCACAATGCAATTCCCGCACTTGCACAACGCTATACTGCAAACGACTCGTGCGTTTGGGAGTAATTTAAAACTCACAACAAGTTTTTGGCGCCGTTGCCGGGGAATTGTTTGGTTTGTGAAAATTTTTTGTCTGAACTAATTTTATTTTTCTACTAGTTAGTTAAAAATATATATATATATATTTTAAAATTTTTTGTTGGCTCATTTTGTGAGTAGTGTGTTTACTGTTTGTGCAGTTATTTTATTTTATTCTGCAAGTTTCTGCTGGTTAGTTTACTTTAGTGCTTTTTCTGTTGGTGTATGCTTGGTCGGAGATCTTTGGACTTAGATTTGATACATTTGGATCCCGACTTAGAAAGAACTCTTAAGAGACAGAAAAGAGCGCTAGTTGAGAGAGAGACTGTTGAGATGGCAGAGAATTATATGAATGCAAATCATCCTGAACATGTAGAGCAACCTAGAGCTTGGAACGTGGACTCCACTACATCCCTTAGGGACTTGTTCGCACCCGTTGCGACTAACTCATCCTCTTGCATAGTGTTGCCACCGACCAATGCCACCCACTTTGACTTGAAGCCACATGTCATCCAACTATTACCCTCATTCTATGGCTTAGATCTAGAAAATCCTTATAGCCATGTGAAGAAGTTCAAAGACATTTATGCCACATTCAAATTCCAAAGCTTCTCTGAAGAGTCAGTCCATCTTTGACTCTTCCCTTTTTCTCTTCACGATAGAGCTAGGGCATGGTTGGATTCCAACACGCCCGGGTCTATTACATCTGGGGAAAACCTGCTTAGCAAATTTTATCATAAGTTTTTCCCAATTTCTAGAGTGAATGAGTGCCGAAAGGAGATTAGCTCTTTCACTCAGGATGAGGATGAAAAATTTTCTGAGAGTTGGGAGCGCTTCAAAGAGTTACTGATCAGATGCCCTCCACATGGATATGAGAAGTGGAGACTCATTCAATTCTTCTACCAAGGGTTGATTCAACCCAACCGTAGCATGATCGAGTCTATGAATGGGGGGCATTCTTGAGTCTGACAGGAGATGAAGCATACATAGCGTTGGACAAGTTGTCCGATAACTCACAGCAGTGGGATTTTTCAAGCTGTCGAGATAAGTCCATTCGTGCTCCTAAGAGGGGAGGCATCTATGAGTTCAGGGAGGACGCTGAATTGAGGATAAAGTTAGATGCCCTCACCAAGAAGATTGACGCTCTCACTGTGAGCCAATCCATCAATGCTGCCAACACATTCAATGTTGAAAACTGTTCCATCTGTGCTAGTCCCATGCATCTAGCACAGAATTGCCCATCAATGCCGGCTTGTGCCGAGTATCCTGTGGAACAAGTAAATGCTTTCAATGACTTTTGAAGGCAGTCAAATGGATCGTACTCTGAGATGTACAATCCAGGGTGGTGGAACCACCCAAATTTTTCATGGAGGCAGAGCCAACCAATGAATCAGGGAAGAGCCCCTCATCATGCTCAAAATCAATATCCTCCCGGATTTGCCCCACAAATTCCTAATCATGGTCGTTCTGTCCATCCAACACTTTCACCTGCTTACCACGCACCCACTCAAACACCAGTGCCAGTTTCACAGTCGTTAGAGGATACCCTTAAGGAGTTCATGAAGGCGACTAGCCAAAATATGAGTGATGTGAGGAGTGCAACAGTGGTAAACACCCAAGCAATTGCCTAGCTAGAGAATCAAATAGGGCAAATTTCAAGTCGTTTGGGTGAGAGAGAGAAGGGGAAGTTCCCCAGTCAGCCCGTGCCTAACCCGAAAGGACAATATATGGTTAGAGTTCATCAACTCCTACGCACGGGGTGGAACAAGTACAGTCGATTGCCACACTGAGGTCTGGGAGACAGGTGGACAATCGAGTGGATGAGAGCCCTGCTATGCAGCAAGGGCAAGGAAGTGGCAACACGGAGAAGAGAGATGCTGAGCCATCTACAGCCACACCTACTGAGAAGGACCCTCCTAGGTCATTTGTACCTAGAGCGCCTTACCCCGAAAGACTACAGGCACCGAAGAAAGGAGGGAAATATGAGGAAATTCTGGAGGTATTCAAGCAAGTCCAAATCAATATCCCATTTTTGGATGCTATCCATCAAATACCATCATATGCCAAGTTTCTAAAGGACTTGGTCACTATCAAAAGGAGGACAAATGTCCCAAAAAAGGCATTTTTGACCGAGCAGGTTAGTTCAATCCTTTAGTGCAAGCTACCCATCAAGTATAAGGACCCGGGGTGTCCTACCATATCTTACACGATAGGAGTCAGCCATATTGAGAGGGCTCTCTTGGATCTAAGGGCAAGTGTGAATCTTCTACCCTACTCAGTCTATTTGCAGTTGGAGTTAGGAGAATTGAAGCCCACATCCACTACGCTTCAATTGGCTGACAGGTCAGTGAAAAGACCACGGGGAATAGTTGAGGACGTTTTGATAAAAGCGGATAAGTTCTATTTCCCCGTGGATTTTATTGTGCTTGACACAGAGCTGGTTCAGAATGTAGGGATTCAAATACCGGTTATTCTAGGGTGACCATTCTTAGCCACGACTAACGCCCTGATAAATTGTAGGACAGGGGTGATGAAGATCTCTTTCAGAAATATGACAGTGGAGTTGAATATTTTTGATATCACTAGGCAACCAAATGAATATGATGAAGTGAGAAATGTATGCTTGATAGAGGAGATTCTTGAGGAGATTGTGAATGAATCAAGCACTGAGGACCCCCTGGAGGCATGTTTTGCTCAATTTGGAGAGGATTTGGATTTAGATAAATTACTTGAGCAAGAAAATGCCATTTTGGAGTCTCTTCCTCGGGAGAGCAGTAAGACAGAGGAGATTGTGGATGACTCCCGCATTGAGGACCCGCTAGAGGCATGCTTTGCTCAATTTGGAGAGGATATGGACTTAGATAAATTACTTGAGCAAGCGAATGCCATTTTTGAGTCTCCTCCTCGAAAGAGCAATAAGATGGAGGAGACCACCGCACCTGAAACCCCCAAGAAGGAACTTAAGCCTTTACCAGATACTCTTAAGTATAAGTTCCTAGGTTCAGTCAATAGTTTGCCTGTGATTATACCTTCAGATTTGGGTGATGCTCTAGAGGAGAAATTATTGGACGTCTTAAGAGAGCACAAGGAAGCTATAGGCTGGACCATTGAGGATGTCAAGGGGATCAGCCCCTCGGTGGTGACGTATAGGATACATTTGGAGGAGGATGCTGAGCCATCGAGGGAGCCACAAAGAAGGCTCAACCCTGCTATGTAAGAAGATGTGAGGGAAGAAGATATTAAGCTGTTAGAGGCAGGGATCATTTATGCCATCTTTGATAGCAAGTGGGTGAGTCAGATTCATGTTATGCCCAAATGTGCTGAATTAACGGTAGTGCGGCATAAGGACGAAGAGTTGGTTCCAACTCGTGTTCAGTCAATTTGGAGAGTGTGTATCAACTACTGTAAATTGAATGCTGCCACTAGGCCTGATCATTTTTCATTCCCATTTATTGATCAGATGGCGGAGCGTTTCGTTGGGCACGATTACTAATGTTGGGTCTGGCTGAAGACGTTAAACTTAGCACTCATGGGAGGCACCCCACAGCTTATCGTTTCTGTTTATTTATTATTTCGTATTTTTATGATTAATGTTTGTTTCCAGTATTTTTCGTTTTCCAGTTTTTATTTTTCAAGGACAATGCGTACTTCAGTTCAAGTTTGGGGGTATGCTATGAGCCATACCAGTCCAGATAGTTCTCCATATCTCAGGTCAGCTCTTTCCATATTAGTCACACATTGGGGTCAATGTGTGATTTAAGTTTGGGGGTATGGGAGACACATCACACACTTTGTCCTAATTTTTTGTCTTTTCGTCGTAGAGATAAATGCATGCTCATGTTATCTTGAAATTTTGGTTGACCTAAACATTTTCTGTGATGTGATGTCATTGGTGAGCTTAACATTTTGAACACATGATCTGGTGATAAATTTTTAAAATTTAGTTACTTACTTTAGGCATTTTGAGAATTCACATGTTTGATCTAATCTAACACGAGCACATTAGTACAAATTATGTGAGGTATGACACGTGATTTTAATGTGTATTTTTCCTTATCTTAACTGAAACTGGATGACTTGTTGGATGAACTCTTGGGCATAGAAAAGCATAATAAAAAAATAAAAAAAAAATTTCATTATCAATAAACTTTTCGCTGAGTAACTGGACCTCTTGCCTCAGTAAACAGTGAGTGTTCATGTCAAAAGGTTGAATTTTGTTTGGTAGTATTAAGGCCGATTTAATTTCGTAGCCTTTTTGACTCGAGTTAGTAAGTCCTTAGGGGTGTCTTTACACCTAATGCCCTAAAACCATCTGGTTTGGGAGTCATTGACTCAACACTCGCTACATGGGTCAATTAGAAAGCTTAAGGGAACTAAACATAGCCGTGCCTTATTATTGTTAAAAAAATAAAAAATAATAAAATAATAAAATAAAAGAATAAAATAAAAACTATACCTTTTCGTTCATTTTTTATGGGAAATTCAGTGAATCTTGAGACATGGAGACCTTACACATTAGAGTTACTTGGAAGCTTCATTTTTATATGCTAAGTCACCTTACACTGATCCAAGCTTGTGATGCCTTATCCTGCCTTTTGTAAGTAATTAGATTCTAACATTTCTATTCATTGCGAAGATGGGTTTACCTTTTTAAGCTTGCTTATGAATAAATATCATGGTGATGTGTGCTCCTTAAATTTTTGGATACCATGAGTGATGACTCTATCTTTATGTTCTTTGTTTTTCATTGAGTCTTTTATTTTGTTTTGCTAAGGGACTAGCAAAATATAAGTTTGGGGGTATTTGATGAGTCTTAAATACTGCATATTTTAGACCCTTAACTTATATTTGTTATGCTCTTAGTTAGTAGTATTTCACTTTATTTTACGTCTTTCTTGTGTTTTGTGTATTTTTACAGGTTTGTGGAGAAAATGAAGCATTTCAGGAGATGTGAAGCTTCTGGAGACATTGCGATCGATCGCACGAGATACGCGATCGAGCGCACCTGCGCTCGAGCACACCTGCCTGCGAACGAGTGCATGGTCAACATCCCACATCGAAATATTTGAAGTTCAGTGCATCTGCGATCGATCGTAGCAGACATGCGATCGAGCGCACATGAGATCATGCGCACAAGACATGTGATCGATCGTACCTACGATCGATCACACCACACTGCGATCAAGCGCACACGGGCAGTATCCCACATCGAATCTGTAACCCATATTGCTCTGGGTCTTCCCCTATAAAAACACCATCTGGCTTCATCATTCAGGGTACAATTCCTGAGCCACTTTGGTGTTTACCGGTGGACGTCCGCCAGCATTCTGGTGGATCCCGAAGGCATTGCTACCACGAGGGGAAGCGCCGTCCGTCAGCGAGTGGAATTTCTCCCATGTAAAGTTGTTTATTTATTTCTTTATATTCAGTTGTTTTAGTTTAAATGTTTAGCACTTTTTATTACAGTTTGATAGTTATGAATGGCTAGACTCTTCAGCTAAGGTTGAAGATGAAGCCCCGCCGTTGTTTGGCATAGTAGTTCAGATTTGCTTGTACAAATCTGACAATTTTTAGTATAAATGTTCTGTCAATTATTTGAGTTAATCTTATAATTGATTGAGTTTAAGTTGTCTGTTGGATATTCCTTGTGTTTCATCTGATGGATACATTGAATGCTTTTCGATTAAATTGAATTTCCTTTGTGATTTGTTGAGAGTGGATACATTGGACGCTTTTGGTTTAATTAGGATATTCTTTTTTTTTGTCTTATAGTTGGATTCATGGAATGTTTTGATAGGCTATATTTTTAGAACATATATCCTTAACTTCGGTGGGGTGGATTCGAAAACCTTAGTGTTTTTATTATTAGTTTTAAAATCAACTTAGTTTTGTTTTAATTTATTTTGCAATATCATTCTGAAATTTGGAACTAGGTTAAGATAGAGTTAGTTTAGATTAAAAATATATTTTCACAACGCAATTCCCTGTGGATTCGACCTCACACTTGCACAACGCTATACTGCAAACGACTCCTACGCTTGCGAGTAATTTAAAACTCACAACAAAATCCATCAAGAAAGCAATAAAAATCATGGCTAGCAACTTTTTCTAACACTTGATCAAGGATTGACAAAGAGAAATGATCTTTCCTAGCGGCGACATTCAACTTCCTATAATCTATGCACATTCGCCAACTAGTAGAAATCCTAGTAGGAATTAGTTCATTTTTCTCATTTTTCACAATAGTAAGCTCGGATTTTTTTGGAACTACATGAATAGGACTTACCCACTCGCTGTCCACAATAGGGTAGATAATCCCCACATCAAGTAGTTTCAAAACCTCTATTTTTACTACCTCTTTCATGGTAAGATTTAGTCTCCTTTGCATCTCCCTAGAAACTTTGGCATTTTCTTCTAAATAAATCCTATGAGTGCACACAAGAGGATTTATAACTTTTATATCCGTAATTGTCCATCCAATAGCACCTTTGTGCTGCCTTAAGACTCCCATTAGTTTACCTTCTTAGTCATGAGTGAGCTGGGCTGAAATCACCACAGGGAATGTGCTGTCCGAGCCCAAAAACGCATACTTTAGGTCAGTGGGCAATGGTTTCAGCTCTAGTGTCAGGATTTCATCTACTGAAGGCTTCAAACTTGCTGTCAATGGTGGGAGCTGCTCAGTTTTAGGCCTTAATTTAGCTTCAAATTTATTTTTTTGCATTAAAAACAAGAGAAGCATCAATGGGGCTGTCATCCATGATGAGGTCACAAATATTTTCTAACTCAAATAGCAGGTTAGTGGGCTTGTATACCAAATAAGTCTCTTCCTCAAGGACACTTTCCAGCAAATTGACCTCTTGTACAGCTTCCAAATCTTGAGGTTGCCTACAAATGTTAAAAATATTCAGTTCGAGAGTCATGTTCCCAAAACTCAGCTTTAAAACACCACTCCTACAGTTTACCAATGCATTTGAAGTAGCAAGAAAAGGTCTTCCAAGAATCACAGGTACTTGAGAAGAAGATTTTAGTGTCAAGTGAACATCCAACACAACAAAATCTATGAGGTCAAAAAATTTATCCACTTGAACTAAAACATCCTCAACAACCCCCTTGACATTTTAATTGATCTGTTAGCTAGTTGTAAAATGATTGAAGTTGGTTTTAATTCCCCCAAACCAAGCTGTTCGTATACATTATAAGGCAGCAAATTCACACTTGAACCAAGATCTAACAAAGCTTGACCAATTTTTGAACTTCCTATAACACAAGCAATTGTAGGTGAACCAGGTCTTTCTATTTTGATGGGTTATTACTCTGAATTATGGCACTAACATGCTCAGTAAGAAAGACTTTCTTTTGCACATTTAAATTTCTTTTAACAGTACATTTTAGAAACTTAGCATAGGTAGGAATTTGTTGAATAGTATCCAACAAAAGAGATGTTAATCCTAACTTGCTTGAATATTTCTAAAATTTCAGATTGGTGTTTATCTTTGTGCAGGGGGGCCAATCTTTGAGGAAAGGGAGCAAGTACAGGACATGTAATCTTTTCATTTTCAGTTTCAGCTTGTTTAACCTCACTCTTTTCAACCTCATTTTGTACAGGTTTTGAGACCTTACCAGCCTTGTCTGAACCTTGAGCTGGAATGTTCACCACCCTACCATTTCTCAAAGTAGTGACTGCCTTCACTTGCCTTACATTTGAACTCCTAACTCCTTCTTGAAGTGAATGACTTTGTGGATTGGGTTGGGGTTGTGCAGGAAATTTTCCTTTTTCTTAGAAGCTCCAAGCTGTAGTCATATTTGTAAGTGTGCTCCGGATGTCATTTATTGCTTGAGAATTTTGATTATTGATTGTTGCTTGAACTTACATATACTGCTGCAAAGTGTTGGACAGCTACTGTACCATCTCCTCAAGTCCCTTCTTTTGCATTAGAGGAGCTTGAATTGTGAGTTGAGAGGGACCTATAGCCAAGGTTGCTGGAGCTACATATTGATCACCCTTCTAACTGAAATTTGGGTGGCTCTTCCATCCTGGATTGTAAGAATTAGAGTAAGGACCAAAATATGGTTTATGTATCATGTTTACAGCATTAGATTGGTCCAACAATACTTCTTTAAAAGCAGGGATTGTGGGACATTCATTGGTTGGATGCCCATGATCCTCACATATACCACACTTATCAGAAATTTTAGGGACAAGATGCACTTCATTAACTTTTTTCAATTCCATGGCTTCCATTTTTCTTGACAACAAAGTTAACTTAGCACGCAAATCATCATCTTCCTCTAAAGTATATTTTCCATGACCAGACTCAACTTGCTTAGACCTATCACATCAGTTGTGTCCCAATATTGGGCATTTTCAGCCAAGTAGTCAAAATATTCAAAGGTTTCCTCGGGCCCTTTGTTGAAAAATTCACCATTGCACATGGTTTCAACAAATTGCCTCATTTTTGGTGGCAAACGCTCATAGAAAAAACTTATGATCCTCTATTTCCCATATCCATGATGAGGACATGCATTTAATAAGTCTTTAAAACGTTCCCAGCAGTGATAAAATGTTTCTACATCATTTTGACCAAAATTCATAATTTATCTTTTTAAGGCATTGGTCCTATGCATTGGGAAATTTTTTATAAAAAAATATCAATTTGCATTTCTTGCCGAGTCTCAATAGACCTTGGCCTTAAGGAGTTTAGCCAGGTTTTAGCCTTGTCCTTTAGAGACAATGGGAACAGTTTTAACTTAATGAATTTTATTGGTATTTGTCTAAGGTTTAAACATAGTTTAAGGTTTAATCAAGGTTAGAAGAATTAATTTCAGCATGTTAAAAGAGTGCACACAAGTGTGCGCATCACTTTGGGTATGTGCACGCCTCCCCTTTTCAGCAAGACAAGAAGTGTGCACACTTGTGAAGGCTCCAGCTTCAGTGTGCGCTGCACCTCTGCCTCACCAAGGCTGCAGTGCCCAGCAAAGGAGGTGCTAGAAAAGAGTCAAGGCTGCAATGCCCCCTCACCAGTGTCGCACCACCTAGCAAGGAGGTAAAAAGGGGCTTTGCCTAGCGCCGCACCGCCCCCTGTTCAAGGCCGCAGCGCTAGGCACACTGATGCACACATGGACAGCTTGTTTTAGCCACTTGTTTGGTGCATGGATGCAAGGCTAAAATGCACAGCACCACTTAGGATTGATGGAGGGCCATGGTTAATCGGTCATCAAGATCTAAGGGTGGAGAATGACATACAAGATTGGACAAGAAGTGGTGTACTATATAAAGGGTCACCTAGGGTCAATCTCAAGGGTGTGATAACACAAGAGTGTAATGTAATGTAACTTGTGAGATATGTGTGTGAATGAGATAATTATGTGAGAGTGCAAAGACACAGACATACAAGAGGGACTCATTGTAGAGAGGCTGGTTGTAAAGAAGAGAGATTAGTATAGAAAGTGATAAAGTCTTTCTTATTCTCTTCTTTGTTCCTTCAAAAACTTGATGTTTCTTGGAGAGGGTTGCTAAATTGTAAAGAACCATTGATTTAGTGCAGAGAGTTCAGAGGAACTCACGGGGACGTAGGCACATTGCCGAACCTCAATAACAAATCGCTTGTGTTCTTTTCTTTCTTGCTTTCGATTGCTATATTTCTTTCTACAAGTCATTCTAGACTTCGGTGTTTATAAGATCATCACCTGGGCATCTTGTCAAGGTGATTTCCAATAGTGGTATCAGAGTTAGCAAAGCTGGGTAATGGAGCAAAAAGAGAAGGTGTCGGAACAAGACTCCAATAATCGGAGGTCAACTTCTTGGGTGATTCAAGAACGGAGTTAAGATCTATATCTGATCGTGTTCTTGAGGTAAATAGAGTTAAGATCAATATCTGATCGTGTTCTTAAGGGTGATTCAAGAACATTGTAAAGATCAAGATCTGATTGTGTTCTTGAGAGTGATTTAAGAATGGTATTAAGATCCATCTTCGATCTGTGTTCTTGAGGTTTAAAAGAAGTTGGAAAGCATTTGTGGGTGCTGCATAAATTAAGGGATCTTCTCCGCATTTATTGAGAAGTTTGATGGAAAAATAGATTTTTCCTTGTGGAAGTGGAAGATTAAGGAGGTTCTTATGCAACAGAAAGTGGACTTGGCTCTTGGAGAAGATGATGCTTTTCCAGCAAGTGTCACGGAGGATCAGTGGAATGAAATGAAGAAGATGGCATACAACACCATCTTCTTGCACATGTCGGATAATGTCACAAGGGAGTGCAGCGACTCGAAAGATCTAGCTATAATATGGAAGAAACTAGATGAAATATTTCTTGCCAAGACTCTCCTTAATAAGAGGTATCTTCGTAAATGAATCTTTGCTTTTAAATTTGATCCTAATAAAGAGTTGCAAGATGGTCTTGATGCCAAGATAAGGAGTGCATCAAGTAGTAAAGGGCTGTTCTTTAAAAGAAGGCCAGCAACTCAGTATGGCAGCAACAGTGGCTACTACCAGGATAGAGGTAGAGGAGAGAGCCATGGGAGAGTGCACAACAACATGCATGGCTACTACCGGGATAGAGGTAGAGGAGAGAGCCATGGGAGAGTGCACAGTAGCATGCATGGCTACTACCGGGACAGAGGTAGAGGAGAAAGCCATAGGAGAATGCATTCCAAACTGAGATTTGGAGGGAAGAGTTGCTACTACTACCATAAGGAGGGTCAAGTAAAAAAAGATAGCAAGAAGATGACAAGGGATAGAGGAGGAAACCATACCAGGAATGGAGAGGCTTCGGTTGCCAAAAATGAACAGCAAGATGGTGATGTTCTTATTGTGTGCTCGGATATGAGCAAGAGGCAAGAAGGCAGCAGGAAATGGATCTTGGATACTGGGTGCACTCATCACATGTGCCCTCACCGGAGTTGGTTCAAGAATTTCAAGGAAACCAATGATGAAAAGGTTTTCTTAGGAAATGATATTTCTTACTAAGTAAGGGGCACGAGAGACATCCAGGTGAGGATATTTAATGGAATGACAAGGCTGCTAGAGAATGTGAGGTATCTCCTGGATTTGAGGAGGAATTTGATCTCATTGGGGCAGTTGGATTCCATGGGATACATATGCAAGATAGAGGGAGGAAAGATCATGGTAGCCAAGGGATCTTTGGTAGTGATCAAAGTAGCAATGAAGGATGGACTCTATGAGATGATCGAAGACATGGAGATTAAGGATCAAGCAGCAAGCTTGATTGCTGAGATGAATGAGGCAGCCATTTGGCACACTCGCTTGGGACATATGAGCGAAGAGGGCCTGTAAGTTCTCAGCAAGGATAGCCTACTTGGTGGAAACAAAGTAGAGGAACTTGATTTCTGTGAGTGTTGTGTTCTTGAGAAGCAACATCTGGTCAGCTTCAACACCGGAATGCACAAGTTTAAGGGCATTCTTGACTACATTCATGCGGACCTTTGGGGACCAGCAAGGACACCAACACAGGGAGGTAACATTTACTTTTTGTCTTTAATTGATGATTATTCAAAAAAGGTTTAGGTTTATTTGGTTAAAAATAAATCAAATGCTTTGAATAAATTAGTGATATAGAAAGAGCTGGTAGAGACTCAAATGGGCAAGGTAGTTAAGGGGATAAGAACTAATAATGGCTTAGAAATTTTTAACCAAGAACTTGATCATTCTGTAGGTTAAATGGGATTCTAAGACATAGAACGGTTATGAAAACCCCTCAGCAAATTGGAGTTGCTAAGAGGATGAATAAGACCCTTATGGAAAAGGTTAGGTACATGTTAAATGGATCCGGATTACCCAATTGTTTTTGGGGGGAAGCTATGTCTACTGCTGTATATTTGGTTAATAGATCACCCTCTAGAGCTTTAGAGCTCAAGACTCCCGAAGAGATGTGGAGTGGAAAACCCCTTGAGTTGGACAACCTTAGGAGTTTTGGGTGTGCTGCATATGCACAACAAAAGGATGATAAACTTAGCCCAGGATCTAGAAAATATGTGTTTCTAGGATATGGGAAGGGGCTAAGGGGTATAGGTTATGGTCTTTAGAGAAAGAACGATTGAAAGTCATTATAAGTAGGGATGTTAATTTTAATGAATTGTTATTTCCCTACTTGGAGAAAACTAACCCTGCAGGGGCTAGTGAGCAAACCAATTCGGCATTTGTGGAGCACAGCATCAAGGAGAATTCAGTTCAGGTAGAGCAAGGAAGGTAAGAGGGTTCGGACCAGGTAGAGCCCATTGATGAATTCGAAGCTCATGACACTCGTGAGGAGGTTGAACTGGAAGTTGATGATGATGGGAGTCGGAATGACTATCAACTCACAAGAGACCGGGAAAGAAGCCTAGTCAGACCACCTTCAAGATATGGGTTTGTAGATACCGCGGATGCAGCAACTCCTTGGACAGAAGGAGAGATGAGTGAACAAGAGACTTACATTGATGCCATGGGATGTAAGGATTCACCAAGATGAAAGCTAGCTATGGAGGAAGAAATGGATTCTTTGAGGAAGATCAACTTCTGGGAATTGGTGCACATTCTAGGAAAATAGAGAGTTGTGGATTGTAAGTGGATTTACAAGGTCAAAGAAGGGTACCCTCTAGGAGATGAAGTCCGGAACAAGGCTAGGCTGGTGGCGAATGGGTTCACAAGAAGAAAAGACATAGATTTCACAGAAACTTTCTCACCGACACAAGGTGGAGAAGATGGTGAGTATCCTCATCTATGTCATTGATGTGCTGTTAGTTTGGAATAGCAGGAAGATGATGAAAAGGTTTACATCTCAACTCAGCGAGGAGTTCGAGAGGAAGGATCTCAGCCTTACACAAAAGATCCTTGGGATGTGTATATTCCAAGAAAATGAGAGAAACTAGTTAAGGGTTTCTTGGGCAATGGGTGTTCTCAGCAGATTTGTGAGTAGTCCTGGAAAGAAGCATTGGCTTGGGACGAAGTGGTTGTTGAGGTACTTGAAGGCTTAGTGGCAGCCGGTGGTAGCACTCATAACAACCGGGGAAAAATACATAGCGGCTACTGAAGCCATAAAGGAGGCTATGGGGTGCAAAGGGTTATTGGATGAGTGGGAGGTCCTAAAAGAGCAAGTGGTGGTGTCTTTGGATAGCCAAAGTGCGTGGCACTTGTGGAGGAATCTAGTGTTCCATGAGGGGACGAAGCATATGGATGTTCGGTATCATTACATTCCAAAAAATGGTACGAAAGGATGCATTCATGTTGAAAAGAAGGCCACAGAGGAAAGTCTTGCAAATTTAGGCACCAAGGTTCTACCTCTAAGAAGGTCCAATCATTGCCTTGGACCTCTTAGGATTGGATTCGGTTGAAAGATGACTCAAGATGAGTTTGGATCCTGAAGTTCTCTACATAATGGTTCGGGTTTAAACGCTTAGACAAAGGTAGAGATTGTTGGTATTTTTATAAGGTTTAAACATGGTTTAATGTTTAAACAAGGTTGGAAGAATTAATTTCAGCATGTTAAAAGAGTGCACACAAGCGTGCGCATCACTCTGGGTATGTGCGCGCCTCCCTTTTTCAGCAAGACAAGAAGTCCGCACACTTGTGAAGGCTCCAGCATCAGTGTGCGCTGCACCTCTGCCTCACCAAGGCTACAGTGCCCAGCAAGGGAGGTGTTGGAGAAGAGTCAAGGCCGCAGCACCCTCTCACCAGCGCTGCACCACCCAGTAAGGAGGTAAAAAGGGGCTTTGCCTAGCGCCGCATTGCCCCCTGTTCAAGGCCGCAACGCTAGGCACACTGATGCACACATGGACAGCTTGTTTCAGTTTCTTGTTTGGTGCATGGATGCAAGGCTAAAATGCATAGCACCACTTAGGATTGATGGACGGCCATGGTTGATTGGTCATCAAGATCTAAGGGTGGAGAATGACACACAAGATTGGACAAGAAGTGGTGCACTATATAAAGGATCACCTAGGTTCAATCTCAAGGGTGTGATAACATAAGAGTGTGATGTAATGTAACTTGTGAGACATGTGTCTGAATGAAAGAATTGTGTGAGAGTGCAAAGACACAGACATACAAGAGGGACTCATTGTAGAGAGGCTGGTTGTAAAGAAGAGAGATTAGTATAGAAAGTGATAAAGTCTTTCTTGTTCTCTTCTTTGTTCGTTCAAGAACTTGAGGTTTCTTGGAGAGGGTTGTTGAATTGTAAAGAACCACTGATTTAGTGCAGAGAATTCAGAGGAACTCACGGGGACGTAGGCACATTGCCAAACCTCGATAACAAATCGCTTGTGTTCTTTTCTTTCTTGCTTTCAATTGTTGTATTTCTTTCTACAAGTCATTCTAGACTTAGGTGTTTCGAAGATCACCACTTAGGCATTTTATCAAGGTGATTTCCAACAACTTCTTCAGTGCATGTTCTATCCATGAAAGTTGAGCAATCCTCTTCAAACTCTTTGATGTGAAAATAAGGGTTTTTTGATTCCATGCCATGAAAATGTGGCAGCAGTGGAATCAACTCAGGTTTGAAATTAAAATTATTTGCATTCAAAGGTTGAATGATACAAGAGGGTGGGCTGGTCCTAACGGGCTGGTCCTAACAGGCTGCAAATATTCCCTAAGTGTCCTGTTAGGATTTACCATTTCCCAATCATTGTTTTCTTCATGTTCAGCCATATTGCTATGAATGTCAAATGATGATTCAAATGCTGGATTAAGATAAACAGATACACCGGAGGATGAGAGTGATGATTCAGTCCTAACAAGTCTATATGTGCTATCTCTAGCCCAACCAGACATGCAAATTCAGCAACCAAAATAAAATAAAAGAAAATAAATGAAAATGAAATAAAATCAAATCAAATAAAATCAAACAAGTAAGATGAGAGGAAAAGATACCACCCAAGCTGTGAAGAGGTTCACAGCACTACAAACGTCCTCTCGGCAATAAAAGAATGCTCTGATAAACACCAGTTGTCCCCGGGTAACGACACCAAAAACTTGATTCGGTCTCGAATGTGCTTCCAAGCATAGAAGTGTCAAGTTGTATCAAGGACAAAGGATTATCAAAACATTTGTGAAATTTTGTTGTAAAAAAATGTATTAACTATGAGAGATAAAACAAATAAAATAGAATGCAATGTGAGGAATCTAGAAGATGAATTTCAAAGAAAAAGTGTGAAAATAATTTTAGTAAAAATTAAGTCAAAGAGGAAATTAAAGTTTATGTCTAAAAGGAAAATTAGCAAACACTCGAATTGGGTATGAGTCTCTCTTTGTTTTGGTTCCTCGATAATTTTCTCATCAACCAATCCAGTCAAGGCATTGATAAACGGAAGATAAAAAAAAATGTTATGCTCAGGTTTTGCAAAATTTCCCTAAGGGATTCACTATTTTACTAGCCAAACACAAGTTATAAATCAACTGAAAGAAGCCTTGATAATTTTCAAGCGTTTGTTGTGCGTTACATCAACAACAAATCAAGAGCAAGAGCTGCAATCTATTTTCAATTCGAATCTGACTAAAAAATGAGTGAAATCAACATTTATTAACAAAATATTGCATTAAACTAGAATCCAAAATAAATCGAATCTCATTCCATAAGCCAAGCTTAATAAATTAGCTACACAAAATATTTCTAATAACAAAAATAAATCTAAGTAGAGCCATTACCAAATCTGAGAGCAAAAGAAATCAAAATAAAAATAAAACCACACTTGGTAAAACAAAAAATCCATAAGTAAAAATGAAGAAGGCCAAACGTAAATGAGAGGCCACCGTTCAACAATAAAATCTAAGAGAAATGAAAACTAAAATGTTATCTAGTACACGAAAAGTGAAAACCGAATGAACTGTGCTGTAGGAAAAAGACTAAGAAAATAAAAATAAATCTAGCCGAAAACGTGAGAGAGACCCCTGGAGGCTTTATATTCATCCGTTCCTTTCCTCTCCTGCTGAACTGCTCCGTATTCTCCTCTGCGTGAACCGCTTATGAGGCCACAATGCGCATGAACTGCTGCCCTTGCTCCTTTGCATGAACCACTTTTTTCTATTTTTTTTCCAGCCCGTATGTGATATGCTCTGCCTCTATGCCGCAAGTCTAACTGGTAGCTCTTTTCCAAGAATACCCTAGAGCAATTAGAAGTAAGTGTTTACAATGAGACGGGTAAAACTGAGATATTAATTCTAATGTGGTTTTACAAACTGCATTGTAAATCATTTTAAGTGCAAAATATCAGAATTTATCAATGAGTCAAGTACTAAAAATCACTGCATAATTAAGTGCTTAATTCATTTTTGGTTAAACAATTTATTCAATTTAGCAACCTAATCATGCAGTTTTTAACACTTTATCACATACAATATAATTATTTCTCACCACAACGTATATCAAACCAATTATAAAGCATTAGATACATTTTCAATACATTCATAAGCATTATATACCCTTCATTGGGTAAACTCAATCATACATCCTTCATTGGGTAAACCAAATCATACACCCTTCATTGGGTAAACTCAATAATACACCCTTGGTTCAGTCATATCCATACTCAATGAAATGTAATGCCAAGTAATGCCAAGCATGGCCATTTTATATCTCATTTCACTATATTGCCCTTTCTTGGGTTAATTATAAAACGATCGGGACGTCTCCCCATGTGTCAGTTCTTGGAATATAATTTTTTTCATCTTTTCCAATATTATGTTGAAAGATGAAAAACGTACCTAGGTATTTAGTATGAACATATACAGGAAATTGACTCTTTCAGCTCATGTTTTACTGTTTCAAAATTGAGATCCGAGTGGTAAGTCATTAGAGCCAGAAATCTGAATAACAAATGTGCCATGATAGAACCCTACACTTAGTGCTTCTGCAGGTTTAACAAAGCCAAATCTGTGTGGAAGGACAAATTTGGCTTCACAAATGTGGCTTTGAGATGCTAATTGGGGATGAGATTTTTAAGTACAGAAGAATTCTAAATGATTGTCTTCAATGTGATATCAATATTGTAAAAGCAAGTCCTAAGGTGCCATGTTGTTTGTAAAACAAAAAATAGCTGAAAATAAAGTTTTCTGAAAAAAATTTCCTCTTAAGAAATGGAGAAGCAAGTTATTTTGAACGATCTTATTTCTACCCTGGATACAACTATGGTGCCGTTGATATAAATGATGACACTTAATTTTTTTGATACCATATGATAGTAATTCGAGATAGCCTTTAACAATAATTTACTATATTTGCATCATTTGACCTAGAAACGGAAGTACAACAAAACATCACACAAGAGAGTCTATAACCAAGTCTCAAAATTCACTTTACAGCCTGCAAACTAGAAAAAATTTAAACAGTGTAAGAGAAAAAAATTGATAGACGAAACAGAAAAAAATGAAAGAAAAAAGAGATATGACTTTCATGTCTACATGGTATAAAAAACCTTATTTTGGAAATAAGATCAAAACTATACGATTTTAAGAATTAATATTTTTAAAAGGCTTATATAAAAGAAAAAAGCTCTTAAAAGTGCTTAGTTCTCTGTGAGTCTTATTTTGGAAATAAGATCCAAACAATCTTATTTTAAGAATAAATATTTTTAAAAGGCCTCTATTAAGGAAAAACTCTTAAAAGTGCCTAGTTGCATGTGAATCTGCCATAAATATTGAACTAGCTAGGCTGAGAGTCAGGAGCTATACATATACGTTGTTAGAGCAATCTTGGGTTCCCACCTTAAAGCTTTATTTCATTGCAGCTATACACTTTAGAGTCATGATCAATAAAAGAGACGTTGAAGATGATAATGACTATGATAGTTTCCAGTCAAATCCAGTAAGGTTAATTTTGAATTTTTTTTCTCTCTCCTTTATCTTGTACGCTCATACTACCATTCAAAATGTTCTTAGTCATTCAAACATGTCTTTTTATGCCTTTTCTTTTTGAATCATGACTTCCAGATATCAGATATCAGATCAGTGATTTACCATATATAATTTGCCTCCAGTAATAAATATTTTTCTTCTTTTTGATTTCAAAAGTACTTTGATTTCATATTCCCTTGTCATCATTAATTTGTCTGGAATTTTTTTAACTACAAAAAACAGAATTTATTAATGAGCATCAAACCTGCAAAAATTAAAACCCAATCATCAAGCAGGAGAGTTAACTAGTGAACATGCTAACAATCTGGATCCCAAACAAACTACACAAACCAGCAAAAAAAACCAAAGGATAAACATATCTATTTTTTTCATCACTATTACACAACCAAAACAACCCCAAAATGAGCATAAATAAATAATATTCAAGCCTTGTAATTCTCCATTGAAGCAAACTCTTTGTAATCTCTCATTTCCATTCGGTTGGCTTATTCAATCAATTCATTTTCATTCCTTGCAGTATGGGCACTCTTATCATCTTCTTTGGCAGCAGCATCCTTGGACAGGAGAAACAAGGATCAATCTCGTTAAGCCTCTCCTTCAGTTTCTCACGAAGATCCTCCAGCACTGCCTTGAAGTCAATGAGCTCATTCGGGGTAGGCTCGTGGACAGGTTTAAGGAATTTGTTTGATCCATTTACTTCCATCGCTTTACGAAGCATGTCTCCGTGTTGTTCCTCATCATGCAGCTGCTTAAGAAAGTCACTAAGCTGCTTTTTGAGCATCTCCACTCTTGCCTTGGCTTGGTGAGAATCAGATTCATACGGTCAATAAACGAAGTGCTTTAATTTCTTTTTTATTTTATAAAATATTTATCTTTACAGTTGTTGTCAAGTCCGTTAGATCCATTAGATTCCTTATTTGTTTACTGGGTAGATTGTGTAATGGGAATCAGAAGTAGGTTTTCCTTTGTGTTATCTATAAATATTTGTATGGTGATCAGAATAAGATCTTAGGATTCTGGCCATCTAAATGCTCTTATCAAACCAAATGCTTGTTTAATTTCAAAATTTATGTCATCTTTATTCTTCTCATGGGTATAATCTTTTAATACCAAAGACATAATTAAATTATCCATTTAATTTGCATTATAGACCTTGTTGGCAAAAATGAATCACACATAACCGATTTAATAGCGAGATTTAATTAAACCACACGCATACACAAATTTAATGGAAAGAAAATAAACAAAGATTAAGTGAAACGAGTTGAGAACCATTTATGTGGTTCGACACAGTCTTGTCTATCTATTTGATCTGAATTCTCTATGTTCTAGATCAAAACATTCTTCAACCATTAGAAATTTCAAACCAGATTGAGTCCCTCAGATTTTCTTTATTATAATTGTAGTTATTTTTTGCTAAGTGGAACTTCTGGTCATTCCCCTGATTAAGTATCTATATTTTCAGTCTGCAATGTGAAAACTCGTGTTTTTTATGTTTTGTGCGTTTATATATATATATATATATATATATATATATATATATATCTGTTGAAAAGTGAAGATTCTGTCATAATATTACCGAATATTATGAGTTTTATTAGCTGTATTCTTATTTCTGTAAATAGTTCTTTAGTCAACTCTGTAATTAATTAGGACAGCTAGCTATTTTAGTTAGTTTCCTTATTTTGTACTTGTATTCTCTTATATAAAGAAAATCAGTGTAAACCATTTAAAAGTGAATAATACAGAGAAAAATTATTCCATTTTCTGTCTTTCGTTCAAATTCACATGGTATCAGAGCCACCCTAAAGCCCTAGAATTTTTTTTTCCTGCTCAATCCAGCCATGTCTGACATCTCCTCTGAGTCAACCCACCTTACAATTCAAAACCCCAGTACCTATTCTCACTCTGTCCAAATCACTACAATCTGTCTTAATGGGAACAACTTCTTATGATGGTCCCAATCAGTTCGGATGTACATCAGAGGACGGGGAAAATTGGGTATTTAACAGAAGAAAAGAAGGAACCAGCCCCGGAGGATCCAGTGTATGCGACCTGGGATGCAGAAAATTCAATGATAATGACCTAGCTTGTGAATTCGATGGATGAGGACATTAGTTCCAATTATATGTGCTATTCTACGGCTAAAGAACTCCGGGACAACGTTAATCAGATGTATTCTGATTTGGGAAATCAATCTCAAATTTATGAATTGACTCTGAAACTTGGCGAGATTCGACAAGGCGAAGACTCGGTCACCAAGTATTTCAATTCATTGAAGTAGCTATGGCAGGACTTGGATTTGTTCAATGATTATGAATGGAAATCCACTGAAGATGCTAGTTATTACAAACGAACAGTGGAGGCTCATCGCATTTACAATTTCCTTGTCAGACTAAACATTGAGATTGATGAAGTGAGGGGAAGGATCATTTGCAGGACTCCACTTCCTCGACTCGGTGAACTGTTTGCTGAAGTTCAAAGAGAAGAAAGCTACAAACACGTAATGTTGGGGAAGAAGATCACCAGCGGGGCCATTGAAGGTTTTGCCCTTGTTATCGAATCTACTGCTAATAAGGCAGCCAATGTTCAGCACAAAATTGAAGAGAAGTCTCGGGTCTGGTGCTATTAATGTAACAAACCACGCCATACTCGAGATACTTGCTGGAAAATTCATGGAAAACCAGCAAATCGGAAAAGCAGCAAGCCTAGTGACAAAAATAAACGTGTGATTCCCACTGCTAATGAAGCTGAGTCAAGTCCCTTCAGCAAGGAGCAGATGAATCATCTTCTGAAACTACTAAAATCAAATTCCTCATCTGGTATTTCTAGTGTCTCTCTTGCACAAATAGGTAGTGCTTTTAATGTCCATTCTTGTTCAAATTTTGCTCCATAGATAATCGATTCTGGAGCCTCTGATCATAAGACCAGCCTTTCAAATCTTTTTAGCACTTATTCACCATGTTCTGGCCTTAAAAAAATTAGAATTGCATACGGAAGTTTTTCACCTATTGCTGGGAAAGGTTTGATTAAATTATCTAAGAATATAGATCTTAAATCTGTTCTTCATGTTCCTAAACTAGCCTGTAACCTTTTGTCTGTGAATAAACTAGCCAAAGAATCTAATTGTCGTGTTGTTTTCTATGATACTTATTGTGAATTTCAGGATCGGAACTCGGGGAAGAAGATTGGCAGTGCTAAGATGGAAGGTGGGCTTTACTACTTTAATGATGATTTCTCCGAGAATATAAAGGCTCAAGGCCTTAGCAGTGTTAGTTCTAATTCTATTTATGAACAAATAATGCTTTGGCATTTAAGACTAGGACATCCTAGCTTCTCATATCTTCAACATTTGTTTCTCACTTTATTTAAGGGTTTGGATTGTTCATCATTTTACTGTGAAAGTTGTTGCTTATCAAAGAGTCATTGTAATACTTATTTACCAAAACCTTATGCTTCTTCAAAACCTTTTTATTTAATACATAGTGATGTTTGGGGACGTTCAAGAATTACTACTATCTCTAGAAAAAAAATGGTTTGTTACCTTTATATATGATCATACCCATTTATGTTGGGTTTATTTGATAAATGAAAAATCTGAGATTGAAAAACTTTTTAACGATTTTTACACAATGATTGAAACACAATTTCAAACAAAAATTAGCATTCTTCACACTGATAACGGAACCAAGTTTTTTAAAGGACTTTTGGGACATTTTTTAAAAGAAAAAGGTATACATCATCAATCAACTTGTGTTGATACTCCTCAACAGAATGGGATTGCTGAAAGAAAAAATAGGCATTTGCTTGAAGTAGCTCATGCTATAATGTTTTCAATGAATGTTCCAAAATATTTTTTGGGGGAAGCGGTTTTAACAGCATCTTTCTTGATTAACATAATGCCTACAAGGGTTCTAAAATTCAGCACACCATTAGAATGTTTCAAAAAATGTTTTCCCTTATCAAGAATGTACTCGCATTTGCCAAGTGTTTGGTCGTACTGTGTTTGTTCATATACCTAATAATCCTCGAGCTGAAAAATGTGTTTTCATTGGGTATGCAGCAAATAAAAAGGGATATAAATGCTATAATCCTCAAACAAGAAACATTTATGTGAGTATGGATGTCTCGTTCTTTGAAAATAAACCCTACTTTCACAAAAATTGTTTTCAGGGCAAGAATGAGGTGAAGGAAGAAAATTTTTGGGATTTATTCCCTACTCTTTTACCAAATGTGATTTTGACTACTACACCACATTCCTCTTTTCCCATTGCCATTCTAGAAACTCAAAATAAGGAACAATCTAAACCTGAGGAACAAAGTGATAAAATCAATGAAAACAATGAAGGGAGTCCTAGTCATATAGTGCCAAGCATTACAGTATCTAAACTAGGGGGAGAATCACTACAACAAAATCCTGAGCTTATGGTTTATACTCGGAAAAAGGATTCATAAAAGGAGTCAAAGTCAGCCTATTCCTCATGGAAATGATCAATCTCAACCTTCGGGAACCAGACCTCCAAATATCATAGGTAAGTCTTTCCCTAACTCATCTTCAGTTCCTGTTACCACTCCTAGCAAAGAACCATCAGATCTTGATTTTCCAATAGCCATTAGGAAAGGAATCCAAACTTACAAAAAAAATCCTAAATATCCCATTACCAAATATCTTTCCTATGCAAAACTTTCTCATACCCATAGGGCATTTACTTCCAAAATGTCACACATGTTTATTCCGAGAAACATTTAGGAAGCTCTAGATGATCCGAATTGGAAATTAGCAGTGATAGAAGAGATGAACGCTCTTAGACGAAGTGGTACTTAGGAGATAGTTAATTTACCTAAGGAGAATAAAATAGTTGGTTGCAAGTGGGTCTTTATAGTGAAGTGTAAAGCTGATGGTAGCATAGAGAGATACAAGGCTAGACTAGTTGCAAAAGGGTTCAGTCAGACATATGGGATCGATTATCAGGAAACTTTTGCCCCTGTAGCCAAGATAAACTCAATCAAAATCTTGTTATCTTTAGCTATGAATTTCAACTGGCCCTTACACCAGTTAGATGTTAAAAATGTTTTTTTAAATGGAGATCTTTAGAAAGAGGTCTTTATGAGCCTACCACCCGGGTTTGAGGGAGAGTTAGGACCAAAAAAAGTTTGTAAACTAAAGAAGTCGTTATATGGTCTCAAACAATCCCTTAGAGCTTGGTTTGAGAGATTTGGGAAAGCTGTAAAGAGTTATGGCTACTGTCAAAGCCAACCTGACCATACTATGTTTTACAAACACAGTAAAGAAGGCAAAATTGCAATCTTAATTGTCTATATGGATTATATAGTCTTGACAGGTGATGATAATAAAGAATTGGAGAGATTCAAAAAGAGACTTACAGTTGACTGCGAGATCAAGGATTTGGGTGCTTTGAAATACCTTCTTGGGACGGAGTTTGCTAGATCCAAAGAAGGTATATTTGTGATTCAACGTAAATATGTTGTCGATCTACTTGAAGAAACAGGTCTACTAGGATGTGGACCAGCCGAGACACCGATTGAACCCAACTTTAAGCTACAGCCTTCAAAAATTGAAGAATAAGTTATGAAGAGAAAGCAATATCAAAGGCTTGTTGGGAGACTAATCTACTTGTCACATACACATCCAGATATCGCATTCGCAGTTAGTATGGTTAGCCAGTTCATGCATTCACAAGGACAAGAACACTTTGATGCAGTCTATAGAATTCTCAGATACCTGAAGGGAATTCCAGGGAAAGGTTTAATGTTCAAGAACCGTGGGCATTTGCAAGTTGAAGCCTATATTGATGCAGATTGGGCTGGGAGTGCCATTGATAGACGATCAACTTCTGGCTACTGCACGTTTGTTGGAGGCAACCTTGTTACTTGACGAAGTAAAAAGTAGAATGTGGTAGCAAGAAGTAGTGCAGAGGCTGAGTTTAGATCAGTTGCTAATGGGATTGGTGAGGAGTTGTGGATAAATAGACTGTTCGAAGAACTGAAGATCTCTAGCACATTACCTATGAAGTTAAACTATGACAATAAAGTTGCTATTTTAATAGCTCATAATCTAGTACTTCATGATAGAACAAAGCATGTGGAGGTTGACAAACATTTCATCAAGGAAAAGATCGAAAACAGTGTGATCTGCAGGCCATATATTCCTACTACCGAACAAATTGCAGATGTGTTCACAAAGGGACTTCCTACAAGACAATTCGATAAAATCATTGGCAAGCTGGCTATGGAGGATATCTTTAAACCAGCTTGAGGGGGAGTGTTGAAAAGGGAAGATTCAGTCATAATATTACCGAATATTATGAGTTTTATTAGCTGTATTCTGATATCTGTAAATAGCTCTTTAGTCAACTCTGTAATTAATTAGGACAACTAGCCATTTTAGTTAGTTTCCTTATTTTGTACTTGTATTCTCTTATATAAAGAAAATATTTGTAAACCATTTAAAAGTGAATAATACAGAGAAAAATTATTCCATTTTCTGTCTTTCGTTCAAATTCACAATAACGAAACAACTAGATGCTGATTTCATCTCAAAGATCTCTATTTTTTTAAGGTTGAAAATGTAATTTCATCAGTCTCCAGTCTCGTTACAATGTACAAGATAGATTTATCATCTGAAAAGTGTTGGATAATTGTGCTAGTTCATTGTAATCGGATTTGGGCATATATATTGTGACGTACGTTATATTTTTAAAAATTTGATGACCTTCGCCTTTCAAAACAAAAATTTGCGTTGCCTGTTTTCAGTGCTCTATTTCTATTGTTTGGTTGTAATGAAAAAATTATTATTTTCCGATGTTTAATTCGATGATCTGTGAAGGTTACTCCTCTGTTTTAAAGAACTATGAAGTAAAGCTTACTATACATATAGATATAGATTATAAGGTGGCCACCACTAAATCACAAATTTTGAAGCGTTCAAATTCATGTCAAAAACAGTTCATTGCAGGCTTTACTTCACAGTTTTTACATCAAAAGAGTCACACTCTTATTTGTCAATTATGTTACACAAATATTTAAATCAAAACTGCATTTTTTTTTCATTGCATTTAGATAACTAGATAAATCTCCCAAACATGTTGATAGCTAATAAGAGTTAATTCTAGGCTTTTTCTAGGATATTTGAAATTAAATATGCATCAATTTAACACTCCCTAACGAGTATTTTCATGTAATGAATTGGCTCTAGAAGGAGAACTTGCCACAAATTCCCAAGGTTTTTCTATCTACTTCAAGAATTTGTTTACCGATAATTAATGTAATTTCATTCACTATCATCTTGCTCTTAACACCTTTCTCGGTTTTTTTTTTTTTTTACCTTTTCTACAACCATTATTAAATCAAGTGAAGAAACAAATCATTGAGAATTCTGTAACGACCCATCCGGATATCATTACTATAAATCCGCATCTTTCCATCATACAAAACATTCCCACTATAATCATGCATACTTCCACATTCTTTTTAATCTGTGCATTAACACTAAGAATTTATCGAGCAATCTTGGGTTAATTTTAAATTTTTTTTCTCTCTCCTTTATCTTGTAGGCTCATACTACCATTTAAAATGTTCTTTGTAATCCAAACTTTTCTTTTTATGCTTTTTCTTTTTGACTCATGACTTCCAGACATTAGATCAGTGATTTACCATATCTAATTTTCCTCCGGTAAGAAATCTTTTTCTTCATTTTGTTTTTAGAAGTACTTTGATTTCATATTCCCTGGTCGTCATTAATTTGTCTCTAATTTTCTTAACTGCAAAAAAATAGGATTTATTATTGAGCATTAAAGCTGCAAAAATTAAAACCCAACCATCCAGCGGGAGAGTTAGCTAATGAACATCCTAAAAATCTGGGACCTTTTGATTTTTTAAATAAAATGAGCATAAATAAATAATATTCAAGCCTTGTAACTCTCCATTGTAGCATACTCTTCCTAATCTCTCATTTCCATTTGGTAGATTTTTTCAATCATATCATTTTCATTCTTTATGTTACGTAGGCCTGAGCATCTCCACTCTTGCCTAGGCCTGGCGAGACTCAGATTCATGCTGTAAATAAATGGAGTCCTTTAATTTCTTTTTTATTATTGGAAATCACCTAAGTAAGATGCCCAAGTGGTGATCTTCCAAACACTCAAGTCTTGAGTGATTTGTAGAAAGAATTTAAGCAATCGAGCATAAGAACAGAAAATCAAAGAAAGAAAAGAACACAAGCAATTGTTATTGAGGTTCGGCAATGTGCCTACGTCCCCGTGAGTTCCTCCGAACTCTCTGCACTAATCAAATGGTTCTTACAAAGTTACAGCAATCCCTTTCAAGAACCCACAATGGTCTTAAAGAAACAAGAAGAGAAGAAAGGAGATTACAACTCACTCTCTATACTACTATCTCTTCTTTACAACCAGCCTAATAAAGAGTCTCTCTTGTGTTTGTCACTCTTACACAATTCTCTCTATGTGTTTACAATTGATCTCACAATGTCACAAACTTGTGTGTATTGTCATGTGTAAAAATGGGGCTTGAGAACCCCTTTTATAGCCTTTCACTTCTTGGACAATCTTGTGAATCAATCTCCTCCTTTTGATCATCATCTCCTTTAAATCCTAGCCCTTCATTCATCTCCAAGTGATGTTGTACATTTTGGTCTTGTGCGAACAAACTTTGGAGAGCCTTGAAGCCTACTGCGTGGGTGTGCAGCAGTGTGCCTGGCGGTGCACCGCTGGGCAGAGTGTGCTGGAGAAGTCTCTGGGTGGTGCGCCGCTGGTGCTGCATGGTGTGCCCCTCACCCAGACCTGATGCATGCCATTCTGGAAGGTGCAGCGCACCGCGCACACTGTTGCTGCTCCTTCCTGCTGTTGTGCACACTAGCTTCTAACTAGGTTCAGAAGTGCGCACACTAGTGCGCATGGCCTTCCCATGCTCCAAATTGATGCACACACATGTGTGCAACCTTCTAACTTGCTGAACTTTGATATTCCACAATTGGTTTGGACTTTAACTAATTTTAAATCATGGTTTAACCTGTTTGAACCTTAGACAAATAACAACTTTTATTTTATAAAATATTTATCTTTAGAGTTGTTGTCAACTCCGTTAGATCCATTAGATTCCTTATTTGTTTACTGGTTAGATTGTGTAATGGGGATCAAAAGTAGATCTTCCTTTGTGTTATCTATAAATATTTGTATGATGATCAGAATAAGATCTTAGGATTCTGTCCATAAAAATGCTCATATCAAACCAATTGATTGTTTAATTTCAAAATTTACGTCCTCTTTATTCTTCTCATGGGTACAATCTTTTAATACCAAAGACATAATTTAATTATACATTTATTTTGCATTATAGACCATGTTGTGAAAAATGAATCACATATAAGCGATTTAATAATGATATTTAATTAAACCACGCGCATATAGGAATTTAATGAAAATAAAATAAACAAAGATTAAGTGAAAGGAGTTAACAATGATTTAAGTGGTCCAACAAAGTCCTATCTTTCTCTTTGATCTTAATTCTCTATGTTCTAGATCAAAACATTCTTCAACTATTAGAAATTTCAAACCATACTGAGTGCCTTAGATTTCCTTAATTATGAATGTATTTCTTTTTTGCTAAGTAGAACTTCTGGTCATTCCCCTGATTAAGTGTCTATATTTCAATCTACAACGTGAAAACACTTCTTTTTAATGTTTCGCGCTTTAATATATATAGACACACACACACACACACGAAACAGCTGGATGTTGATTTCATCTCAAAGATCTTTACTTTTGTAAGGTTGAAAATGTAATTTCATCAGTCTCCAGTCTCGTTACAATGTAGAAGATAGATTTATCATCTGAGAAGTGTTGGATAATTGTGCAAGTTCATTGCAATTGGAATTGGGCTTATATATTGTGATGTATGCCATATCTTTATTAAATTGATGACCTTTGCTTTTCAAAACAAAAATTTGCATTGCATGTTTTCAGTACTCTATTTCTATTGTTTGATTCTTATGAAAAACTTATATTATCTTCAAATGTTTAATTAGATGATCTGTAAGCGTAACTCCCTTGCTTTAAAAAATTGTGAAGTAAAGCTTACTATACATATTGATGTAGATTATAAAGTGGTCACCACTAAATCTCAAATTTTAAAGTGTTAAAATTCATGTAAAAAACTGTTCATTGCAAGTTTTACTTCGCAGTTTTTACAGTAAAGGAATCGCACTCTTATGTGTCAAGTATGTTACACAAACATTTAAATCAAAACTGCATTTTTTTTCCTTACATTTAATTAGATAACTAGATAAATCTCCCAAACATGTTGATAGCTAATAAGAGTTAATTCTAGGTTTTTTATAGGATATTTGAAATTAAATACGTATCCAGTTAACACTCCCTAATGAGCATTTTCATGTATTGAATTGGCTCTAGAAGGAGAACTTCTCGCAAATTCCCAAGGTTTTTCTCTCTTCCTCAAGAATTTGTTCACCGGTAATTAATGTAATTTCATTCACTATCATCATGCTCTTAACACCTTTCTTTCTTATTTTTTTAATTTTCCTACAACCATTATCAAATCAAGTGAAGAAACAAATCATTGAGAATTCTGTAACGACGCATCCGGATATTGTTACTATAAATCCTCCTCTTTCCATCATACAAAACATTCCTACTATAATCATGAATACTTCCACATTCTTTTACTCTGTGTTAAGACTAAGAATTTCCCAAGATATAGACTTTAGATAAAACTACATCCATGACAATTTACAATATATACATATTCCAAAACAATGGAAATATAAACATTAATCAAAACTCCCAAATAAAGATAGGTTGAGAAAAGCCTCGCGTACAAATCCATCTGAGAATACCTTTCTCATTCATTTCCCATACGAACATGCTTCAAATTATTTTAACAACTTTCCTGAAACCTGCCTAATTTTAACAAATTATTTAAACAACTTTTGATTCATGACTTCCAGATATCGGATCAGTGATTTACCATATCTAATTTACCTCTGGTAAGAAATCTTTTTCTTCCTTTTGCTTTGAGAAATACTTTGATTTCATATTCCATTGTCTTCATTAATTTGTCTCTAATTTTCTTAACTAGAAAAAAAAAAGAATTTAATTAGGAGTATAAAAGCTGCAAAAATTAAAACCTAATCATCTAGCAAGAGAGTTAGCTAGTGAACATCCTAGCCATCTGGATCCTAAACTACACAACGTAATAATTACCTTGTTATGAGGTTCATAACATGTAATCTATCACTCAAGATAATTCTCAAGTAATAATAATCAATATTTAAGTAAATACAATGCATGAATTTAAAATGTTATTATTATTGGGTACGTCTTCCTACATGTCGACTTGTTTTTATCTTAAACCGGCTGCCTTCTCGGTTCTTTCATCCTCATTTAGATCGGCTGTCTTCCCGGTTCTTTAATTCTCATTTAGACCGACTGCCCTCCCGGTTCTTTTATTCTCATTTAGACCGATTGCCCTCTTGGTTCTTTTATTTCCAACATATATCGACTGTCACGGTTTTCATTAAGACTGGCTGCCCTCCTGGTTCTTTTATTTTCATTAAGACTGGCTCCCTTCTCAATTCTTTTATTTCATGCATATGCATATGAACAATAATATAGAAACAAGCATGTCTTCAAATATTCAAATTAGCTATCTTGATTATTCTCAAATTATTATTTAAAAAATTCCACTAAATTCCTCTTGTCATAAATCATATCAAATTCTCAACCATAGCTTATCAAGATCCACTAAATTCCTCTCCTCATATATCATATCAAATCATCAACCATAGTTCGTCAAGAATTTCACTTATCGCCTTTATTATTAAATCGACTCATTATTTCAATAATATTATTTCTCATAAAATAATTCTCTACATATCAACTATTCCTATCATACCTATTAACCAACTTTTCATCAACCACCAAAGCATAAGTTAATAATTTATTATAATATTATCACTATATATTTCATATTTATCTTGATTACTTAAAGTAAATCTAACTCACCACGTAGCACTTAGAGCTACCCGTGGATCACCTCGTTGCCTTTCCTGCTCCATTCAACAACTTCACCCGATTGCTGATCGTCAACACCTGATATAATATTTATGTTAAAATTTCTAATTTATTCTTCAATTCTTCCATAATTCATACCCTTTTAAAACTCTCACATTGAATTCCAGAAAATTTTATGTATGTTAAATTTAAAAAATAATATTCACATTATTACCTTTTGTTTTTCTGAGAGCTTTCCGTGAATCTCTATAAAATTCTCCTGTAAACCCCTTCAAAATTTTACTCTTTCAATCTTTCTTTTGATCCCCAAGTGTTTAGAGAAATAGAGTAGTTTGAATTGTAAAAGGAAGAAAATCAATCAAGATTTGGTAAGTATATAAAACAAATAAAGAAACAAAGTATATATATGCAAATTTTTGCCACCTACTGTTCACCCTTTTGTGATGTGTATCATGCAGTGATACACAACACTTAGGCTTTCTCTTTTGGCAACAATTGGATTCCGAGTGTTGCCACGGTTTTTTGTTTTTTTTTTTTTTTGTTTTTTCGAAAACCTTTTTTTTCTTCCTTTTTTTTTTCTTTTTTTTTCTTCTTCTTACCCACCCTGAACACGTCTGTTTTTTTTTTCTTATTTTCTTTCTTTGTAACTACACCACTGCGCATCCATTTTTTTCAAGAGAATTATTTATTCAATAATAATTCTTTCATGTATATATATTATTTTAACTCCATGTAATATCTGTCAAATTAATTCCTTACTCATACTTTAAAAACATGTGTATTACAACTTTACAGGGTGCTTTAGTTTTTTTTTTTTTTTTTTTTTTTTTGGGGGACTAGTGCAAATAACATATTAAATAATACATTATTTAATCAGAAAACCAATTCCATCATAAAGGATTATTTAAAAACGAAGCTAAAGAACTCAATCATACACTTTTCATGGTTCAGTCATATCCAAACTCAATGAAATGTAATGTCAAGTAATTCCATGCATGGCCATTTTATATCTCATTTCGCTATATTGCCCTTTCTTGGGTTAATTATAAAACGACGGGACGTCTCCCCATGTACAAGTACATTTCTATCTTTTTTTACATATTTTGAAAATTATATTTTGTTCATATTTTTCAATATTATGTTGAAAAGAATAAAAACAAAAAAAAAATATTGTTTCCCAAATCAGGTTAAGAAAGTACAAATTGTTGAAGAAATTGTAAAGAAAAATAGAGAAAAAATGAAAAACATTTACCACAACGTACTAAATGTACCAAGCCATTTAGTACATAAATAAATTGGAAACTGACTCTTTCAGCTTGTGTCTTACTGTTTCCAAATTGAGATCTGTGTGCTAAGTTAAAGCTAAAAATCTGAACGATAAATGTGCCATGATAGAACCCTACACTTAGTGCTTCCGCAGGTTTAACCAAGCCAAATCTGTCGGAAGGACAGATTTGGCTTCGCAAATGTGGCTTTGAGACGCTAATCCGGGATGAGATTATTAATTACAGAAGAATTCTAAATGATTATCTTCAATGTGATATCAATATTGTAAAAGCAAGTCCTAAGGTGCCAAGCTGTTTGTAAACCAAAAAATAGCGGAAAATTAAGTTGTCTGAGAATATTTCTTCTTAAGAAATTGAGAAGCAAGTTATTTTGAACAATTTTATTTCTACAGTGGATACAACTACAGTGCAGTTGATATAAATGATGAGACGTAAATTTTTGATACCATATGATAGTAATTCGGGATAACATTTAAAACTAATTTGATGTATTTGCATCATTTGACTGTAGAAACGGAAGTACAACAAAACATCACACAAGAGAGCCTATAACCAAGTCTCAAAATTCACTTTAGAGCCTGCAAACTAGAAAAAAAAAAAAAAAAAAAAATTTAAACAGTGTAAGAGAAAAAAATTTATAGACCAAATAGAAAAAATGGAAAGAAAAGAGAGAGATGACTTTCATGTAAATAGAAAACTTTATTTTGGAAATAAAATCAAAATTATCCTATTTTAATAATTAATATTTTTTAAAAGGCCCCTATTAAAGAAAAAACTCTTTAAAGTGCTTAGTTGTCTGTGAGCCTTATTTTAGAAATAAGATCAAAACAATCTTATATTAAGAATAGATATTTTTAAAAGGCCTCTATTAAGGAGAAACTCTTAAAAGTGGTTAGTTGTCTGTGAGTCCGCCCTAAATATTGAAATAGCTAGGATAACAGTCTGGAGCTATATATACCTTGTTAGAGCAAACTTGGGTTCCTACGGCAAAGCTATATTTTATTACAGCTATACAATTTAGAGTCATAATCAATAAAAAAGATGTTGAAGATGATACTGACGACGAAGGTTTCCAGTAAAGTCCTGTAAGGTTAATTTTGATTTTTTTCTCTCTACTATATCTTGTACGCTCATACTACCATTCACAATGTTCTTGGTCATTCAAACTTGACTTTTTAAGCTTTTTCTTTTTGAATCATGACTTCCAGATATCAGATATCAGATCAGTGATTTACCATATACAATTTGCCTCTGGTAAGAAATCTTTTTCTTCCTTTTGCTTTCAGAAGTACTTAGATTTCATATTCTATTGTCTTCATTAATTTGTCTGAAATTTTTTTAACTGCAAAAACAGAATTTATTAATGAGCATCAAAGTTGCAAAAATTAAACCCAATCATCCAGCAGGAGAGTTAACTAGTGAACATCCTAACCATCTGGATCCCAAACGAAGGATAATTAAACATATCAATTATCACCCTTACACAACCAAAACAACCCCAAAATGAGCATAAACAAATAATATTCAAGCATTGTAATTCTCCATTGAAGCATACTCTTCCTAATCTCTCATTTCCATTCGGTAGATTTTTCAATCATATCATTTTCATTCTTTGCAGTGTGGGCACTCTTATCATCTTCTTTGGCAGCAGCATCCTTTGACAGGAGAAACAAGGATCAATCTCGTTAAGCCTCTCCTTCAGTTTCTCACGAAGATCCTCCAGCAATGCCTTGAACTCAATGAGCTCATTCGGGGTAGGCTCGTGGACAGGTTTAAGGAACTTGTTTGATCCATTTGCTTCCATCGCTTTACGAAGCATGTCTCCATGTTGTTCCTCATCATGCAGCTGCTTAAGAAAGTCACCAAGCTGCTGTTTGAGCATCTCCACTCTTGCCAAGGCCTGGCAAGACTAAGATTCATGCTGTAAGTCCTTCAATATCTTTTTTATTTTACAAAATATTTATCTTTAGAGCTGTTGTCAACTCCTTTAGATCCATTAGATTCCTTATTTGTTTACTAGGTAGATTGTGTAATGGGGATCAAAAGTAGATCTTCCTTTGTGTTATCTATAAATATTTGTATGATGATCAGAATAAGATCTTAGGATTCTGGCCATAAAAATTCTCTTATCAAACCAATTGATTGTTTAATTTCAAAATTTATGTCCTCTTTATTCTTCTCATGGGTACAATCTTTTAATACCAAATACATAATTTAATTATCCATTTAATTTGCATTATAGACCTTGTTGGGAAAAATGAATTACATATAAGCGATTTAATAGCGAGATTTAATTAAACCAGCGCATACATGAATTTAATGAAAATAAAATAAATAAAGATTAAATGAAAAGAGTTAACAATGATCTAAGTGGTTCGACACAGTCCTGTCTTTCTCTTTGATCTGAATTATGTATGTTCTTGATCAAAACATTCTTCAACTATTAGAAATTTCAAACCAGATTGAGTGCCTTAGATTTTCTTTATTATGAATGTATTTCTTTTTCGCTAAGTAGAACTTCTGGTAATGACAACAATTGTTTCCAGTCAAGTCCTGTAAGGTTAATTTTGAAATTTTATCTCTTTCCTTTATCTTGTACACTCATACTACCATTCACAATGTTCTTGGTCATTCAAACTTGACTTTTTAAGCTTTTTCTTTTTGAATAATGACTTCCAGATATCAGATATCAGATCAGTGATTTACCATATATAATTATCCTCAGGTAAGAAATATTTTTCTTCCTTTTGCTTTCAGAAGTACTTTGATTTCATACTCCCTTGTCTTCATTGATTTGTCTGTAATTGTTTTAACTGCAAAAAACAGATTTTATTAATGAGAATCAATGCTGCAAAAATTAAAACCCAATCACCCAGCAGGAGAGTTAACTAGAGAACATCCTAACCATCTGGATCCCAAACAAACTGCACAAACCATCAGAAAAATCAAAGGATAAACATATCAATTTTTTTTCTATCACCATTACACAACAAAAACAACCCCAAAATTAGCATAAACAAATAATATTCAAGCCTTGTAATTCTCCATTGAAGCATACTATTCCAAATCTCTCATTTCCATTTGGTAGATTTTTTCAGTCATATCATTTTCATTCCTTGCAGTGTGGGCACTCTTATCATCTTTTTTGGCAGCAGCATCCTTGGACAGGAGAAACAAGGATCAATCTCGTTAAGCTTCTTCTTCAGTTTCTCATGAAGATCCTCCAGCAAGGCCTTCAACTCAATGAGCTAGGCTCATGGACAGGTTTAAGGAACTTGTTTGACTTATTTGCTTCAATCACTTTACGAAGCATCTCTCCTCCTCATCATGCAGCTGCGTAAGCAGGTCACTAACCTGCTGTTTGAGCATATCCTTTCTGCCTAGGTCTGGTGAGACTCAGATTTTTGCTGTCAATAGTGAAACGAGTAAACACACAATTTATGTGGTTTGGCACAGTCCTACCTATCTCTTTGATATGAGTTTTCTATGTTCTAGGTCCAAGCTTTCTTCAACTATCAGAAATTTCAAACCATATTGAGTGCCTTAGATTTTCTTTATTATGAATGTATTTCTTTTTTGCTAAGTAGAACTTCTGGTCATCCCCCTGATAAATCTATATATATATATATATATAGAACCAGCTTGATGCTGATTTCATCTCAAAGATCTTTACTTTCTTAAGGTTGAAAATGTAATTTCATCAGTCTCCTGTCTCGTTACAATGTAGAATATAGATTTATCATCTGAAAAGTGTTGGATAATTGTGCAAGTTCATTGCAATTGGAGTTGGGCATATATATTGTGATGTACGTTATATCTTTAATAAATTGTTGACCTTTGCCTTTCAAAATAAAAATTTGCGTTGCATGTTTTCAGTGCCCTATTTCTATTGTTTTGTTGTTATGAAAAACTTATATTATCTTTAGATGTTTAATTAGCTGATATGTGAGTGTAACGCCTCTGCTTTAAAAAGTTGTGAAGTAAAGCTCACTGTACATATATATGTAGATTATAAGGTTGTTGCCACTAAATCTCAAATTTTAAAGTGCTCAGATTCATGTCACAAATAGTTGCAATCTTTACTTTACAGTTTTTATAGCAAAGAAGTCACACTCCTTATGTGTCAATTATGTTATAAAAACATTTAAATCAAAACCACATTTTTTTCATTGCATTTAATTAGATAACTAGATAAATCTCCCAAACATGTTGATAGCTACTAAGAGTTAATTCTAGGCTTTTTCTAGGATATTTGAAATTAAGTACGTATCCATTTAACACTCCCTAATGTGCATTTTCATGTAATGAATTGGCTTTGGAAGGAGAACTTGACGCAAATTCCCGAGGTTTTTCTCTCTTCTTCAAGAATTTGTTCCCCGATAATTAATATAATTTCATTCACTATCATCATGCTCTTAACACCTTCTTTCTTTTTTTTTAAACTTTTCTACAACAATTATCAAATCAAGTGAAGAAACAAATCATTGAGAATTCTATAACGATCCATCCCGATATCGTTACTATAAATCCCTCTCTTTCCACCATACAAAACATTCCTACTATATTCATGAATACTTCCACATTATTTTACTCCGTGTGTTAAGACTAATAATTTCCTAGAATATAGACTTTAGATAAAATTACATCCATGACAATTTACAGTATATACTTGTTTAAAAAAAATGGAAATATAAACATCAATCTAAACTCCCAAATAAAGATAGGTTGAGAAAAGCCTCATGTACAAACCCATCCAAAAATACCTTTCTCATTCATTTCCCTTACTAACATGCTTCAAATTATTTCAACAACTCTCATGAAAATGTTAAAAAATTGGTGAGCTAAAAAGCTCAACGAGTAATCTCCATTTCAAGCAAAAATTTCCTTATCTTTCTATCCTTAGTTCCCAAATTTAATGTTTATATATGCAATATAATTATTTCTCACCACAATGTATATCAAAGCAATTATAACACATTAGATACATTTTCAATACATTCATAAGCTTTACATACCCTTCATTGGGTAAACTCAATCATACTGTAACGACCCATCCCATATTGGCCACCTCCGAGACGATGTCGTCACGTTTTGAAATCACAGCACGACCCATATATGCAATAATATAAAAATATACATCGCTTGAAGATATATATACATCAAGCCTCAACCCTCAACAGGGGAGTTGCACTATCAATATCCTATTTGAAACAATATATACAACATATTAAAGATGTATGAATACTACAATTTTTTTTCTTCCTCTTCTTCCATTAGTCTGAGAATGTGGACTACAAGACTTACAAATAAAAACTTAGACTAAATCTTAGCTCACAAATTTATTTGTCTTGCCCGTTACCTGAAATTATTTAACAATGAGGAGTGAGATTCACAAGCTCAGTGAATCAAATTTACTAGAAGTACTCTATTTGTATACTTCTAGTTATATTCAATCATTATTAAATCAACATAATTAATCATCTATCTTTACTCACATATTAATTTCATAATTTGTCAATCTCTTTATAAATAAATTATCAAACTATCCTCTTTCAATACATATTTCTCATATACCAATCATGTTTTATTCTCATATATTTTATCAATTTAATATCATCATTTACCCCATCATAAGGTTCACATCATACAAACAATCGACCATATAATCTTTATTATATCATCATTTCAATTTATTTATCATCAAAGTTGTCTCACTATGAGACTCATCCGTCTATCAATCATTTCATAATCAAGACTGATTCTTTAGCATCTTAGCCAACAATAATAAATATTTAACAATATAAATGCACGAATTTAAATTATCTTTCTTTTGTTCTCATCTGTTCATTTCATACTATCTTCTGGGAACGTCTTCCCATATGTCGACATGTTTCAGCCAGACCAACTACGTTCCTGGTCTTCTCAGCTAAACCAGCTGCCTTCCAGGTTTTCCCTTTATGCATATGAACAATAACATACAAGCAAGCATACATCAAAGTAGGGGTGAGCATGGAACCCGGCTGACCCATGGACTCGACCCAAACTGATACAATGGGTTGGGTCTTTTTAGAAGTTGGGTTGGGTTGAAATTTGTTTGAACCTGATGGGTTGGGTTAGGTTGGGTCATGGGTTCAAAATTTTCAATCCGACCCAATCCAGTAACCCGATCAAATATATAATTTTTATATATATTGAATATAAAATTATGTTTAAATAATTATAGTATAATGAGTAAAATTAATGTAGCATAGTAGTAGTACTCCAAATCCAAATAGGTCATAGCTTGTTGTAATTAGAAAATACAATGATGGGTATTCTGAGAAAAAGAAGTTACAATTCACTTGAAACCCTAGGCTCTCTCATTCAGAATTTCAGAGTCTCATAGACTCATACATTCACGATCACTTTCTTCTTCGTGCGACTAATTTACAGAGCTTAACTCCTTGCTTCAACAAAGCAAGGTATGTAGTCTTCCTTCTCGTTCTTAATCCCTTTTTTAGAGAACTCTATCTCTGTTTGGGGATTTCTTGTTTGGGATTTCAAGCTTGGATACATCACCTCTTCCTTCATCAAACTTGTTGGAAATCACCTTGACAAGATGCCCAGGTGGTGATCTTCCAAACACCCAAGTCTAGAATGACTTGTAGAAAGAAATACAGCAATTGAAAGCAAGAAACAAAAGAAAACAAGCAATTTGTTATCGAGGTTCGATAATAGCCTACATCCCCGTGAGTTCCTCTGAACTCTCTTCACTAAATCAATGGTTCTTTACAATCACAGCAACCCTCTCCAAGAAACCTCAAGTTCTTGAAGGAACAAAGAAGAAAACAAGAAAGTGATAGACCTATTACAATGCTTTCTATCAATTCTATACTACTCTCTCTTCTTTACAACCAGCCTCTCTACAATGAGTCCCTCTTGTATATCTGTATCTTTGCACTCTCACACAATTCTCTCATTCACACACATGTCTCAAGTTTTACATTACATCACACTCTTGTTGAGAATGAAGCTAGGTGACCCTTTATGTAGTGCACCAACTTCTTGTTCAATCTTGTGCGTCATTCTCCACCCTTAGATCTTGATGACCACTTAACAATGGCCCTCCATCAACCCTAAGTGGTGTTGTGAATTTTAACCTTGCATCCACGCACCTAAGAGGAGGTTCAAGCAAGCTGTCCATGTGTGCTTCAGTTTGCCTAGTGCCTAGGCGCTGAACAGGGGGCGATGAGGCGCCAGGCAGAGCACCTTTGCACCATGTTCTGGGCGGTGCGACATTGGTGGAGGGGCGGTGCGGTGCTGCCCTTCTCCAATCTGCATCCTTGCTGGGCGGTGAGGCACTGCTGAAGGGGTAGTGAGGCGCACACTGATGCTGCCCTTCACACAGCAGTGCGCACTACTTTGCTTTGTTGATTACGGGTGTTCACACACACCCAAATGGAAGCACACACATGTGTGCACTCCTTTAACATGCTGTATTTTAATATTCCAACCTTGATTTAGACTTTAACCATCTCTGAACCATGTTTAGACATGTTTAAACCTTAGATAAATACCAACAATCTCTACATTTGTCTAAGTGTTTAAACCCGAACCATTATGCAAAGAGCTTCAGGATCCAAACTCATCTTGAGTCATCAATCAACCGACTCCATTCCTAAGAAGTCCAAGGCAATGATTGGACCTTCTTAGAGGTAGAACCTTGGTACCTAAATCTGTAGGGCTTTGCTCTATGGTCTTCTTGTCAACATGAATGCATCATTTCGTACCATTTTTCGAAATGTAATGATACCGAACATCCATTTGCTTCATCCCTTCATGGAACACAAGATTCCTCCACAAGTGCCACACACTTTAGCTATCCAAAGACACCACCACCTACTCTTTTAGGACCATCCACTCATCCAACAACCTTTTGCACCACATAGACTCCTTTATAGCTTCTAAAGCCACTATGTATTTTGCCTCCATTGTTGAGAGTGCTACCACCAGCTGCCACTGAGCCTTCAAATATCTCAACAACCACTTCATCTCAAGCCAAAGCTCCTTTCCGGAATTACTCATAAATTTGCAAAAAACACTAATTGCCTAAGAAACCCTCAACCGGCTTCTCTCCTTTTCCCGGATGATTCTCATCCCAAGGATCTTTTGTGTAAGGCTAAGATCCTTCCTCTCGAACTCCTCACTGAGTTGAGATGTAAACCTTTCCATCCTCTCCCTGCTGTTCCGAACCAACAACCCATCAATGACATAGATGAGGATACTCACCATCTTATCCACCCTGTGTCTAGGTGAGAAAGTTTCTGTTAAATCTATGTCTTCTCTTATCGTGAACCCATTCGCCAACAGCCTAGCCTTATTCCGAACTCCATCTCCTGGAGGGTACCCTTCTTTGATCTTGTAAGTGCACTTACATTCCACAACTTTCTGCTTTCCTGGAATTTTCACCAATTCCCAGAAGTTGTTCTTCCTCAAAGAATCCATTTCTTCCTCCATAGCTAGCTTCCATCTTAGTGAATCCTTACATCCCATGGCATCAATATAAGTTTCTTGTTGACTCATCTCTCCTTCTGTCCAGGGAGCTATTGTATTCATAGCATCTGCAAACTTATATCTTGAAGGTGGTCCGACCAGCCTTCTTTCTCGGTCTATTGTGAGCTGATAGTCCTTCCGACTCCCGTCATCATCAACCTTCAGTTCAACCTCCTCATGAGTGTCCTGAGCTTGGCATTCATCAATGGGCTTTACTTGGTCCGAACCCTCTTGCCTTCCTTGCTCTACCTGAACTGAATTCTCCTTGATGTTATGCTCCATAAGAACCAAACTGGTTTGCTCACTAGCCCCTCCAGGGTTAGTTTTATCCAAGTAGAGAAATAACAATTCATTAAAAATAGCATCCCTATTTATTATGAGTTTCAATCCTTCTAAGGACCACAACCTATACCCCTTAGCCCCTTCCCCATATCCTAGAAACACACATTTTCTAGATCCTGGGCTAAGTCTATCATCCTTTTGTTGTGCATTCGCAGCACACTCAAAAGTTCTATGGTTATCCAACTCAGGTGGTTTTCCACTCCACATCTCTTCAGGAGTCTTTTAGTACACAACCCTAGAGGGTGATCTATTCACCAAATACGCAACAATAGACACAGTTTCGCCCCAAAAACATTTGGGTGATCCGGATCCAATTAACATACACCTAACCTTTTCAATAAGGGTCTTATTCATCCTCTCAGCAACTCCACTTTGCTGAAGGGTTTCCATAACCGTCCTATGTCTTAGAATCCCATTTAACCTACATAATTGATCAAGCTCTTGGTTAAAAATTTCTAAGCCATTATTGGTTCTTATCCCCTTAAGTACCTTACCCATTTGAGTCTCTACCAGCCCTTTCCACACCACTAATTTATTCAAAGCATCTGATTTATTTTTAACCAAATAAACTCAAACCTTTCTTGAATAATTATCATTTAAAGATAGAAAGTAAAAGGTACCTCCCTATGTTGGTGTCCTTGCTGGTCCCCAAAGGTCAGCATGAATATAGTCAAGAATGCCCTTAGACTTGTGCACTTCGGTGTTGAAGCTGACCCGATGTTGCTTCTCAAGAACACAACACTCGCAGAAATCAAGTTCCTCTACTTTTTTTCCACCAAGTAGGACATCCTTGCTGAGAACTTGCAGGCCTTCTTTGCTCATATGTCCCAAGCAAGTGTGCCAAAGGGCTACCTCATCCATCTCAGCCATCAAGCTTGCTGCTTGATCCTTAATCTCTATGTCTCCGATCATCTCATAAAGTCCATCCTTCATTGCTACTTTGATCACTACCAAAGATCCCTTGGCCACCTTGATCTTTCCTCCCTTTATCTTGCATGTATATCCCATGGAATCCAGCTGAAGCAACGAGATCAAATTCCTCTTCACGTCCGGGAGATACCTCACATTCTCCAGCAGCTTTGTCATTCCATCAAACATCCTCACCTGGATGTCTCTTGTGCCCCTCACTTGGTAAGGATTATCATTCCCCAAGATAACCCTTTCATCATTGGTTTCTTTGAAATTCTTGAACCAACTCCGGTAAGGGCACATGTGATGAGTGCACCTAGAATCCAAGATCCATTTCTCGCTGCCTTGTTGCCCCTTGCTCACACTTGAGCACATAACAAGAACATCATCATCTTGCTATTCCATCTTGGCAACCGAAGCCTCTCCATTCTTGGTATTGCTTCCTCCTCTATCCCTTGTCATCTTCTTGCAATCTTTCTTGATATGACTCTCCTTATGGCAGTAGTAGCAACTCTTCCCTCCAAATCTCAGTTTGGAATGCATTCTCCCATGGCTTTCTCCTCTACCTCTGTCCCAGTAGTTGCCATGCATGCTACTGTGCACTCTCCCATGGCTCTCTCTTCTACCTCTGTCTAGGTAGTAGCCATGCATGTTGCTGTGCACTCTCCCATGGCTCTTTCCTCAACCTCTGTCCTGGTAGTAGCCATGCATGTTGCTGTGTACTCTTCCATGGCTCTCTCCTCTACCTCTGTCCCTGTAGTAGCCATGCATATTGCTGTGCACTCTCCCATGGCTCTCTTCTCTACCTTTGTTCCAGTAGTAGCCATGGTTGCTGCTATACCGAGTTGCTGGCCTTCTTTTAAAGAATAACTCTTTACCACTTGATGCACTCCTCATCTTGGCATAATGATCATCTTGCAACTCTTTATTAGGATCAAATATAAAAGCAAAGATTTGTTTATGAAGATACCTCTTATCCGGGAGAGTCTTGGCAAGAAACAACTCATCTGGTTTCTTCCAAAGTGCAGCTGGATCTTCCGAATCTCCATACTCCCTTATGACATTATCCAACAAGTGTAAGAAGATGGTGCTGTATGCCATCTTATTCATCTCATTCCACTGGTCCTCCGTGGTACTTGCTGGAAAAGCATCATCTTCTCCAAGAGCCAAGTCCACTTTCTGTTACACCAGAACTGCCTTAATCTTCCCCTTCCAAAGGGAAAAATCTCTCTTTCCATCAAATTTCTCAACACAGAAATTTGAAGCCATCTTTGCGGACAAGATCTCAGATTTATTCAATACCCACAGATGCTTTCTTCAACCTCAAGAACACGACCTAAGATGGTTCTTAACATCGTTCTTGAATCACCCTCAAGAACATGATCTGATCTTGATCTTTGATTCTTGGAGTCTTGACTCTGTAACCTTCTTGTTCTTGCTCTGATACCCAGCTGTGCAAGCTCTGATACCACTATTGGAAATTACCTTGATAAGATGCCCAGGTGGTGATTTTCCAAACATTCAAGTCTAGAATGACTTGTAGAAAGAAATACGGAAATTGAAAGAAAGAAAGAAAAGAAGACAAGCAAGGAAGATAGAGAAGCTCTCCATTACTACAGTGCCTTGTCCATGGTTTCCCACTCTTCTCTCCTCCTCCCCCCCCCTCTTCTCTGAGTCAAAACCAGTGCTCTCTCTAGCATAGGAAAGAAGATATCCTTTAGGAAGCCCCCCTCTCAGTCCAAGAGAAAATGATTTGGAATTTGTCCAAAATCATTTCTACTACAGTACTGCTTTCGCTAGAAGAAGTTCCAGAGCACTCCAGGAAGAATGGGTCCAAAGGATTAAGCAAGGTGTCAGAAAGTTCTTCCTGTTCCTTGGGAGAGGAAGAGTCAAAGTCTCTGAGGCCTGAGTTGGATGGCTCTGGCTCGAGAAAAGAAGAACGCTCTCTTAGAGCTTCAATGGTGAACAGTAACAAAAATCATAATATGGTAAAGAAGGCAATGCAGGAAGATACCCAGGCTTTAGAGGATGAGTCCCCAAGCTCTTTTGAAGATAGTGGTGAGGAAGGTGAGGTCTCAAACCAGGCTGAATCCTATTCTTCTAGTGAGGAAGAAGACTCTAGCTGTTAAACTACTGTTCACGGGAGGCCTGCAGCTGCAAGCAAAGGAAATGAAGAGTTGAGAAAGGAAACCTGTTCTCTCTCTCCCTTGAGGGATAGGAGTCCCCACAGTGGTTCTAGCTCAAAAGAGTCTCTCCAAAGGCAAGAAGCTTCCTCTGATGCTCATGGTAGAACCAGCACTAAAGAGCAAGGCTTAAATTCCAAACCCCCCTTGGAAGGTAGCAAGAAAGCCCCTTGGGTTAGTCTATTTGCTGAGAACAGAAAGCAAAGCAAGGGCCTACAGCTCTCCGCTATCGAAAGTGAAGGAGACACAGTATGCATTACTGAAGAAGACATTAAGGAGGCTTTTGGAGACTACCCACATTGCTTGGTTGGGTACTTTGCTGGAAGATTCCCAGGGAGGGCTACCTTGAAGATGCTCACAGACTCATGGAAGGTAAAAGTCTTAACTCAATTTCATGATAGTGGGTGGATTGTATTCAAATTTAAAAATGCTGAGACTAGTATGAATGTGCTTCAAGAAGGCCCCTACCAAGTCTATGGTAGACCTCTGCTGTTGAAATCCATGCCTAAGTTCTTTCAATTTGGTAATGAGGAAATAAGCACTATCCCTATTTGGATTCAGTTGAAGGGCTTGCCTATTGAGCTGTGGACTGCTAATAGTCTTAGTAAGATAGGCACCCAACTTGAGAAACCTCTCTATGCTGATTAGTTTACAAACACTAAAGAGAGAATTTCATATGTTAGGCTGCTTGTAGAGATTGATGTAGCAAAGAAGATTAAGTTCTCTATGCCAGTGAGCTTTTCTAATGGGAACTCCTTTGAGCAAAAGATATCTTATGAAAACCTCCCTAAGTATTGCTCTAAGTGTAAGATCTTAGGCCATGACCTTCACTCATGCAGCCTTATTGGGAAGGCTGACAAAGATAGAAAATAAAATGGCAAGGGGATAGAAATACCAAGGTAAGAAAAGACTGAGGCTCCTCCTCAAAATGACAAAGGGGGGAAGGCCCGTGAGCCAGAGACAGGAGGGGTTGACCCTAGTCCTTTTCTTCCTTCCAAAAGGAAGACATCTCAAGTTCCTAGTGAAGCAGGCATAGAAATGTCCCAACCTGGGGGGGAGGGCCCTAGGTATGCAAAGACAGTGGGGGAATGTGACTATAGGCCTGGAGCTGGCCTAGATGAAGTGGCACCCTCTAAAAAGGCCATCCAACCAAATGTACCCCTTGACCCTAGTGCAAAGGCTAAGGAAATAGGAGTGCAAGGGAGTAGCATTCAGTTAGCTAAGAAAAAGAAAGGAAGATCAGCTCTGAAAGAACCAAATTCAGTCAGGAAGGGAGGGACTACCTCCCAACCTACCCTATGATTGTAGCATGCTGGAACATTAGGGGCTTTCAATAACCCTTGAAGCACAATGGGGTGTTGCACCTCATGAAGAGCAAGAAGATTGATGTGATGGGAATTTTGGAGTGCAAGCTTGATGAAACTAAGCTGCTTAGAATCATGGGTAACAAATTCAACCTGTGGAGTCAGATCAACAACTTTTCTGCCCATCTTTCAGGCAGAATTTTGGTGCTATGGGACCCCTCAAAGGTCAGTTTATCTATCGTAGAAGCTAGTCCTCAAGTAATTCATTGTAATGTTCTATGCTTAATTATTTCCTGTAAATTTGTAATTAGTTTTGTTTATGGCTTTAACACCATTGTGGCTAGAAGACCTTTGTGGGATAATCTTTGTAATTTTAGTTATGATTGCTCAGCCCCTTGGCTTGTTTTGGGGGACTTCAATAATGTATTTGCAACTGATGAGAAAGCTAATGGTCTGCCTGTAATAGACTATGAGTTAAGGGACCCCACTTTTTGTTGTAGAGAAACAGGCTTGTTTGATGTCAGTGCTACTGGGTGCCTATTTACCTGGACAAATAACAAAGTCTGGTGTAAATTAGACAGGATAATGGTAAACAATGTTTGGTATCAAAAGGGACTAAGAGCCCAAGCCTCCTTCCTGCTTGCTGGTTGTCTTTATGATCACTCACCATGCCTTGTAAACTTGATGGATGATGTTAGTGGGGGTAGAAGATCTTTTAAGTTCTTTAATATGTGGTCTGATCATGATAAGTTCTTGGATACAGTCAGAGCTCATTGGGGCAGAACCCTGGGGGGTACTAAACTGTTCAAACTTTGTAGAAACCTCAAAGCTCTCAAACCTCACTTCAAACTGCTCAATGAAAAACACTTCAGTCACATTTCTGATAGAGCCTTGGAGGCCTCTTCCAATCAAACTAGTCTCCAAAAGGAACTTCATGATAACCTATCTGACCCAGAGCTCCAATCTATGGTGGCTACTTTGAAACTGAAGGCTTTTCAACTGGCAGAAGCATAGAGGAGTTTCCTATCTCAACAGGCCAAGTGTAGATACCTCCTCAATAGTGATAAGGGCTCTAAGTTCTTCCATGCCTTGGTTAAAAGGAGGACTAGTAAAAACCATAGAGCTACTGTTGTTTCATCTAATGGATCACTAACTACTTCTAAAGCTGAAGTGAAGGAGGAATTCCTTAAGTTCCATAAGAAGCTTCTAGGTTCTTCTTCCATTTGCAGCCCTCTTGACCCTATTGTCATTAAAGTTGGCCCTCTTGTCCAGGAGAGTCAATCTGACCAGTTGATCAAGGATGTTTCTGAGGAAAAGATTAAGGAAGCTCTGTGGAGTATAGGGGAGGACAAATCCCCTGGTCCTGATGGATATTCTTCTAGATTTTTTAAGAAAGCCTGGGATGAAATCAGCAAAGATATCATTGAGGCTATTCAGGAATTCTTCCAGAATGGGAGACTTTTAAAACAGTTAAACCACACCTCCCTTGCTTTTATCCCAAAATGCAAACAAACATCTAGAGTGGAGGACTTCAGACCTATAGCCTGTTGCAATGTGATATATAAGATCATCTCCAAGATCCTTGCCTCTAGATTAACTCCATGCCTAAACCTCATTGTTAATCCAGCTCAAGCTGCTTTCATCAAATCTAGAAGCATGGCAGAGAACATTTACTTGGTTCAGGAACTTCTTAGAAAGTATTGTAGGAAAATAATCTCTCCAAGATGTATGATCAAGATAGACCTCAGAAAAGTATATGATACTGTTGAATGGGATTTCCTGAATAGCCTAATAGAGGGTCTTGGGTTTCCTGGAAAATTTAGGGATTAGATCATGGAATGTGTCACTACAACAACTTTCTCTCTATCCATCAATAGGAGTATGCATTGGTTCTTTGCTGGTAAAAGAGGCCTTAGACATGGTGATCCCCTCTCCCCATATCTGTTTGTCATAATTGTGGAGTATTTCTTCAGGCTCCTTGGGAGGTTAAAAGAAGAGGATGGATTCAGATACCATCCTAAATGTGACAAACTAAAGATCTCCCACTTAGCATTTGCTGATGATCTTATTCTCTTTGCCAGAGGGGAGGGTAAATTTGTTGGGCTGCTAATGAAGTGTATCAACTAGTTCAGTGAGTGTTCTAGGATGCAAGCAAGTCTGGCCAAATCAAACATTTTTCATGCTGGAGTCAAGGCTGAAGAGCTAATTGAAATCAGAAGAATCACTGGAATGGAGGATGGCAGACTCCCTTTTAAATATTTGGGGGTTCCTCTGGCCTCAGCAAGATTAAATGCTACACATTACTCCCCCCTCATTGACAAACTTGCTGCGTACCTAAATGTCAGGGAAAGTTCATCTTTGTCCTATGCTGGCAGATCAGAACTGATCAAGTCAGTGCTTCAAGGTGTGAAGTGCTTTTGGCTTGCCATATTCCCTATTCCTGGTAACATCCTGGAGAAAATAACTAGGATGTGTAGAACCTTCTTATAGAATGGTAAGTGTACTGGCATGAGGAAGGCTCTTGTAGCCTGGGCAGACCTTTGTAAACCTAAGTCTGAAGGAGGATTAGGGTTGGTTGATCTTAAAACTTGGAACAAGGCTCTCCTTACTAGAGTCCTTTGGAACATCCACATGAAGGACTCCTTATGGATCAATGGGTGCAACACTACTACCTAATGAACAGATCCATTTGGGAGATCATGGCTAGTAAGGATGATTCCCCTTTATGGAAGAGAATTCTTGAAATCAGGGATGACTTATCTGATCAGGCATCCTCTCCCCAGTAAGCCATGGATAGACTTATGGACTGGAGGGTCCAGGATGAGCTGTGCATAAAGAAAGTGTATAACTCAATCAGACAGAAAAGAAATGTGGTCAGCTAGGCCTCAATGGTGTGGAATGGACACTGCCCCCCAAAGCACTCCTTTATCCTTTGGCTTACCATTCAGAACAGGCTTCTTACTAAAGATAAACTTCATCTTGAAAGGGAAGACAAATTTTGCCCCCTATGCAAAGAACAAGATGAATCCAGGGAACACCTATTCTTCTCATGTAGGATCAGCAAGGAAACTTGGGACTCTATCAAAGAATGGCTTGGATATAGAAGGCAAATGTCTACAATTGAAAGTGCAATCAAGTGGACTCAAAAAGTCAAGGGAACTAGCCCCCCAGCCATTGCAAAAAGAATTTCCCTAGCATGCACAGTGTATAACATTTGGATAGCCAGAAATACAAAATTTTTTGAGCAAGCTCCTGTTCTACCTTCTAGTCTTGCCAAGAAGATCCAAATTACTATCTATAGAATTGTGTATGTTTTTTGCCCTGAGATTAGGCTGCTGCTGTAAGTCCAGCTTGTATGCTTTTGTTTTTCCTAGCATTGTAATCCTCATGGGTTTGCCTTGTATCATTGTTAGCACTCTATGTAAAGATTAGGCTTCCTTTGTAAGCTGTTTTTTTTGTTTATGTATATGCTCTCACTGTAAATCCCCTGGGTATGCCCAGTGATTTTTGTACAAGTTTTTTATCAATACAATCTTTATTTATAGATCAAAAAAAAAAAATACAAGCGATTTGTTATCGAGGTTCAGCAATAGCCTACGTCCCTGTGAGTTCCTTTGAACTCTCTGCACTAAATCAATGGTTCTTTACAATCATAGCAACCCTCTCCAAGAAACCTCAAGTTCTTAAAGGAACAAAGAAGAGAACAAGAAAGTGATATACCTATTACAATGCTTTCTATCAATTCTATACTACTCTCTCTTCTTTACAACCAGCCTCTCTACAATGAGTCTCTCTTGTACATCTATGTCTTTGCACTCTCACACAATTCTCTCATTCCCACACGTCTCATAAGTTACATTACATCACACTTTTGTTGAGAATGAAGCTAGGTGACCCTTTATATAGTGCACCAACTTCTTGTCCAATCTTATGTGTCATTCTCCACACATAGATCTTGATGACCACTTAACCATGGCTCTCCATCAATCCTAAGTGGTTCTGTGCATTTTAACCTTGCATCCATGCACCTAAGAGGAGGGTCAAGTAAGCTGTCCATGTGTGCTTCAGTTTGCCTAGCACCTAAGCGCTGAACAGGGGGCGGTGAGGCGCTAGGCAGAGCACCTTTGCACCATGTTCTAGGTGGTGCAGCACTGGTAGAAGGGTGGTGAGGCGCTAGTGAAGGGGTGGTGAGGTGCACACTGATGTTGCTCTTCACACAGCAGTGCGCACTACTTTGCTTTGTTGATTAGTGGTGTGCACACACACCCAAATGGATGCACACACATGCGTGCACTCCTTTAACAAGCTGTATTTTAATCTTCCAACCTCAGTTTAGTCGTTAACCATCTTTGAACCATGTTTAGACATGTTTAAACCTTAGACAAATACCAACAGAACTGTGAGCCAACCCATCGAACTATGAGCCAACCCAAGCACATGTCTGATCTCGTGGATCACCATAGACTCCAAATCGACAGCCACTCTTGACTTCAAATTCACCCATTTGAAATTATCAATGGCTCACATCTCTGCCGTTTCCAAGTGGAATCTCTCGTTCTCCGGCGATGACACGTGAGCCAGGACTCCTAACACCCCATCAAATGGCACTCCGTCATCGTGGTCCCCACAGTAAAACCTAATCCATATGTCTGCCAATTTACAGTCTTACACCTCCTCGAATTTTGCCATCCAGAATTTTGAATATGGAAAGATCTATGGCGTTGGTTCTTATTCAAAGTTTCAACTTTTTTTAAGAAATAGATTATGTTTAGTAGTGGATTTTATTGATTTGGTTTTGTTAATTTGGATTTTTTCCATGTGGGTTTTATTGAGTATGTTTAATTTTGTTTATAAATTGATTCGTAGTGATTATTTATTGATTGTTGCTACTTGTATCTGGTTTGATTTGTAAATCTGTATTCAAGGAATCTATTTAGTTTATCAACTACCAATAACATCTTTTGTATATGTAGAAAGGACGTAAGTTTTAAATTTTATTCCTATGGAGGATAGTTGAATTTGTTCTGGACTAAAAGTAGAGTGGTATTAAGAGAAACGAGATTCCAAAATTTGTTTCCTTGGTATTATAAAAAAAATTTTGTTTCCTTGGTGTTTGAGAAGCATAAGGTCAAGTAAAGGGAGCAAAATGTTTGTTTTTACGTTTATGCTGTTTTTGTTTCCAAGAGAATGGAAAATTTTCTAAGTATAGACAATATCGACTATGTTAGGTTTTGTTTAAGTGCTGATTTTCGGCTCATAGGAATTACCCTCACCATTGTGAAATTGCGTGGTTAAAAACCTCCTTGATGTCCGTTAAACTCAAGTAGCTGCTATTGTACTACTCCGGCACCACCCACAACCACTGCTTCCTCTCCGAATATTTCTCATGCCATAAAAAACTTGTAATTCCCAAGAGAGAGAAATCCCAGGCCATTGATTGAGATAGGTGAGGACAAATAGAGAAAAAAGATGGGACGGGAAAGAGAGAGAGGGGACCATGAGTGAGTGAGAAGAGAGAGGGGGAAAAATATCGCCTAGAAAAATTAGGCAGATTTAGTAATTATTCTCATATGAAATCAGTACCTAATATATGTTGTTTATTTTTTATACAGGTGTCAAGTGTCAGCTATCAAGTATGGCAAATAACCCCAAGGATTCATCTTCAACTTCAACAAAAAAAAAGTGCAACTTTAAAGGAAAAGGTGAATGACTCAAGCAAAAAAACCTCATAAAAGAACATCAAGTGTGGGAACATTTTACTGTGATTGAAAGTGATAAAGCTGAAGGGCTACATGTAATTATTGTGGGCAAACTTATGCTTGTGACAGTAATAATGGTACTAGTACAATGTGGAAAATTTTTAATAGGTGTAGTAAGTATCATTATAATATTAAGTGCAAGAAACAAAAGACTTTGTCAGATTATCAAACTATGGCAGAAGATAGTACTACTACTTTGAATATTTCAGGTGTGACAAAAAGTTTTGATCATGAAGTATCTAGAACCCTACTTGCTAGAATGATAATTGTTGATGAATTACCTTTTAAGTTTGTAGAACATGAAGGTTTTAAGGATTTTGTTGCCTCATTGCAACCTAAATTTAAAATTCCTTCAAGATTTATTTTGTTTAAAGAATCTCAAAGAGTTTGCCTAACAATGGACACATAAACTTCTGTGCTAAACATTAATTATATGTGTCTCACCATGCATTTTATTGATAGTAATTGGAAATTATATAAAAAAATTTAAATTTTTGTCCAATTTCTAGTAAAAAAGGAGAAGCAATGGGGAAATTGTTTGAGTTATGTTTGCTAGAATAGGGTATTGAGAAAGTTTTCACCATCATGGTTAAAAATGCAACTTCCAATGATAAATCTTTAACGTATATGATAAAAAATAATTAATCATTGTAATGGAAGTGTCTTGAATGGTGAATTTCTCCATATGAGATGTTGTGCTCATATTTTAAACCTCGTTGTGAGTGATGGTTTGGAATATTGTAAGGATTCTATTGGTTGGATTCGTGATACAGTGAAGTATGTGAGGGCTTCTTCGGCGAGGTTAGAAAATTTTATAAAATGTGTGGAGGAAGAGAAAATATCAACCAAGTGTCTTGTATGCCTAGATGTTCCAACTAGGCGTAACTCAACTTATATGATGCTAGAAGCTGCACTTAAATTTAAAAAGGCTTTTGAACAGTTGGAAGAACAACAAGAATCACATTTTCTACATTATCTCAAGGATAAATGTGGAGTTCCCAATGAGAATGAATGGAAAAATGCTCATGCATTGGTTAAATTATTTAAAACTTTCTATGATGCTACTTTGTGTTTTTCTAGTACTTTATATGTTACTTTTAATTCATTATTTAGTCAAATTGTTGGTATTGAATATATGTTGATTGAGTGATCAAGAAGTGAAGACCCACACTTAAGTATGATGGTTTTGAAGATGAAAGCGAAATATGACAAGTATTGGGGGGATATTGTGTTGTTTATGGCAGTTGTTCTTGATTGTAGATATAAATTAACTTACATGACGCTTTCTTTTAGTCAAATTTATTAACTTAATGTTGCCATTGGGATGTGTAAAAAAGTGAAAGATACTTTGGTCTGATTTTTTGATAATTATAGCTTGCTTTCTAATTCTTCATCCTCAAGTAGTAAATCAATTTTAAGGACTTAAAGTTCTAGTGAGATGGAAGTTGATTTTGTGGAAGATCCTCTTTTTGTGATGACAAGTCGATACAAAGTTGCTAAGAGGAAAAAACTAGTGTGGATAAGTCAGAGGTGGATATGTATTTGGATGATACTGATGAAAAAGATAATGTGAAATTTAATATTTTGGATTGGTGGAAAATTAATTCAAGTAAATATTCAATTCTTTTTTTGATCTGTAAATAAAGTTGTATTAATTGATCAAAAATGTACAAAAATTTTCACTGAGCATACCCAGGAGATTTACAAATGAGGCAAATACAAAATAAGCATGAGGCTTATACAAAGCTTAGCAAGGGGACCTATTGTGCCTTAACAGGCAGCAAAATTACAAGGGAGCTAGGCCTACCCAGGGATATCCAAGCAATTAAAGCAATAAATAAAAGTTAAAGATAAACAACACAGTCCAGGGCATACCCTGTACAATACATGAGGAGACATAACAAGGAAGACAGCCAGCAACCCAGCTTTAAGGAGTGAACACATCTGTATTGAACCCTACAACAGTAGCCTATACTCCGGGCAGGCAGCATAGACAGTTCTATAAATACCAATCTGGATTTTCTTCACTAAGCTGGTAGGTAGGGCAGGGGCTTTGTCAAACAGCTTAGCATTTCTGGCAAGCCAAATAATGTAGACTGTGCTTGCAAGAGCAGTCCTCCTAGCCACTGCAGGGGGGCCAATACCTTTTACTTTGAGAGTCCATTTAATGGCACTCTCAATTGTTATCATTTGCTTTCTACACCCAAGCCATTTGTTGATAGATTCCTAAACTTCCTTGCTGATTCTACAAGCAAAGAAGAGGTATTCCTTGTTTTCATCCTAGTCAGAGAATAAAGGGCACAACTTTTCATTCCCTTCAAGGTGGAGTTTATCTTTGGTGAGAGGTCTGTTCTTTATTGCCAGCCAAAGTATGAAAGACTGTTTAGGGGGGCAGTGTCCATTCCAGACCAGGGAAGCCCATCTAACCTCATTGCCTTTCTATCTCATTGTATTATACACTTTCTTAATGCTCAGCTCATCATGTGTCTTCCATTCCATAAGCTTGCTGGTAGCTTGCAGAGCACAAGGAGGCTGACCAACCAACTCATCTCTGATTTACAGTATCTTCTTCCAAAGGGGGGAATCATCTTTGTATTCCTTGATCTCTCATATGGATTTATTCAAAAGGTAGTAGTGCTGGACCCATTGTATCCAAAGGGAGTCTTTCTTCATATGAATGTTCCACAGGACTCTTGTGAGGAGAGCCTTGTTCCATGTTTTAAGCTCCACCAGCCCAAGACCCTCTTCAGGTTTAGGCCTGCAAATGTCAGCCCATGCAACAAGAGTTTTCCTCATGCCCCCATTCTTACCATTCCACAGGAAGGACCTACAAAGTCTGACAATATTTTCAAGGATGTTGCCAGGGATGGGAAAGATTGCAAGCCAGAAGCACTCCACTCCCTGGAGCATAGATTTGATAAGTTCAGATCTCCCAGCATATGATAGGGAGGAACCAGCCCATACATTGATGTATCCTGAGATTTTCTCAATAAGAGGAGCATAATGAGTAGCATTCAACCTTGCAGAGGCAAAAGGGACCCCAAGGTATTTGAAGGGGAAGGAGCCATCCTCCATTCCAGTGCACCTTCTGATATCCCTAAGTTCCTTAGGCTTAACTCCAGTATGGAATATGTTAGATTTAGCAAGGCTAGCCTTTAGACCTGAACACTTACTGAAGGTGGTGACACATTCCATTAACATCCCCACTGATTTTGCCTCCCCCATAGCAAACAATATAAGATCATCAGCAAAGGCCAGGTGTGTGATCTTGAGCTTGTCACACTTGGGGTGGTACCTGAACCCATCTTTCTCATTCAATCTCCTGAGCAGCCTTGAGAGGGATTCCATAATCAACACAAAGAAGTAGGTAGATAGTGGGTGTCCTTGTCTCATACCTCTTTTGCCTTTGAAGAACCCATGCAGGCTGCCATTTATGGAAAGGGAGAATGTTGTTGTAGTAACACATTCCATAATCCAGTCTTTAAACTTTCCCGAGAAACCTAGCCCCTCTAAAAAGCTATTTAAGAACTCCCATTCCACTGTATCATAAGCTTTCCTGAGGTCAATCTTGATCATGCATCTAGGAGAGATCCTCTTTCTACAATACTTCCTAAGTAATTCCTGAACCAGGTATATATTTTCAGCCATACTCCTTACCTTTATGAATGCAGCCTGAGCAGGGTTGATAATTTGATTCAAGCAGGGAGCCAATCTTGAAGCAAAGATCTTAGAGATTACCTTGTAGATCACATTACAGCAAGTAATGGGTCTGAAGTCCTCAACTCTAGAGGTTTGCTTACCTTTGGGGATCAAGACAAGGGAGGAATGGTTGAACTATTTTAGAAGCTTCCCCTTCATTAAGAATTCTTGAACAGCCTCTATAATCTCTTTGTGGACTACCTCCCATGCTTTCTTGTAGAATTTAGATGAGAAACCATCTGGTCCAGGGGATTTATCCTCCCCTATACTCCATAGAGCAGCCTTGATCAACTTCCATCTCAATGGGGTTGCATCTGCCAGATGAACCTAATAGCTCCTTGTAGAAACTAGTGAATTCCTGAACCATTTCAGCTTCAGAAGTTGTTTGACCACCATTGGCAGATCTTATAGAAGCTATATGGTTTTTGGTAGACTTCCTCTTGACCAAGGCATGGAATAATTTGGTCCCCCTATCACTATTGAGTAAGTACTTGCATTTAGCCTGTTGGGATAAAAAACTTCTCTCAGCTTCTGCAAGCTGGAAAGCTTTCAGCTTAGCATTAGCCACCCTAACTTGTAATTTAGAATCATTAGGGTTGTCATGAAGATCTTGCTGCAGGCCAGTCAGCTTGTTAGCAGCCTCTAAGGCTCTCTCAGATATATGGCTAAAGTGCTTCTTATTAAGATTCTTGAGGTGGGGTTTGAGGTCTTTCAAAAGCTTACATAGAATGAATTGTTTGGTGCCCCTCCTATGGCAGCCCCAAGAAGTACTAATTATGTCCATGAATTTCTCATGGTCAGCCCACATGTTGAAGAATTTGAAAGATCTCCTACCCCTATAAACCTCATCCATCAAGCTAACAATACAGGATGAATGGTCAGAGAGGCACCCAGCAAGCAGAAAGGAAGCTTGAGCTCTCATCCCCTTTTGGAACCACACATTGTTAACCATTTCTCTATCCAGCTTGCACCATACTTTGTTGTTTGACCAGGTGAAGAAGCATCCTCTTGCATTTACATCACTCAACCCAGTCTCCCTACAACAATGAGAAGGGTCCCTAATCTCATAATCTATTACAGGCAGCCCATTAGATTTTTCATCAATAGCAAAAACATTATTGAAATCACCCAAGACAAGCCAAGGGGAAGACAATTCATAACTGAAATTACAAAGATTGTCCCATAAGGGCCTCCTTGATACAATGGAGTTGAAACCATACACAAAACTGATTACAAATTTACAAGAAGAGATTAAACATGTAACATTACAATGGATAACTTGAGAGGTAACTTCAATGGAAGATAGACTAACCTTTGAGGGATCCCATAGTAGCAAAATTATGCCTAATGGGTGAGTGGAGAAGTTGTTGACCTGGCTCCACAAATTGAACTTGTTACCTATAATCTTTAGCAACTTTGATTCATCAAGCTTGCATTCCAAAATCCCCATTACATCAATTTTATTTTTCTTCATGAGGTGGATAACTCCATTGTGTTTCAGGGGCTTATGAAAGCCCCTGATGTTCCAGTATGCCACTATCATTAGACAGGTTGGGAGGCAGTCCCTCACTTCCTAGTTAATTGTAGGCCTTTCTGAGCTGTTCTTCCTTTTCTTCTCTTGACTGCCTGAAACTCATCACTCCCCTGCACCACTGGGCCCCTGTCTCTTTCACTAATGACTTGGTCCAGGATAGCTTTTTTCTTTTGGACCATGCTGGGATTTTCAGGATGGTTGGTAGATTTTAAGTCTGCCACCACATGTATTGGAGGAGGTGAATTCCCCAGGGCCCCCTCCCCCCTTGTATCAATAGGGCCTTGATCTTCTGTAGCTTCACCACTCTTTTCTTGGGCTGCTTCTCTGGGCTCAAGATTTGAACATCCCTTATCTTGCTCATCCAGTCTTGCTCTATCACCACTAGGCTCAACTGCCTCGATACTCACTTCTTTGATAATATCACTCTTTGCCTTAGCTATTTTCTGCCTGGCTGACTCTTTCCCTTTCTCACTAGGCTTCTTCCCCTTATCATACTTGACATTTTGGCTGCAAGAGTGGAGGTCATAGCCTACCACCTTACACTTTGAACAAAATATAGGGAGGTTTTCATAAGAAATCTTTTGTTCAAATGAATCTCCATTGAGCAGGGATAATGGAACAGTAAATTGTATATCCTTGGCTACATCAATTTCAACCAGTAATCTAGCATAGGAGATTCTCTCCTTGCTTTTCGTAAATTGGTCAGCATAGAGAGGCCTCCCAATTAAGGTGCCAATCTTGCTAAGACAGCTTGCTGACCAGAGCTCTAGGGGCAGGCCTTTTAGTTGAATCCAAACTGGAATGGTAGTGATTTCCTCATTGCCAAACTTGAAGAATTTTGGCATGGACTTCAAAAGTAAAGGCCTACCATACACTTGGTAAGGGCCTTCTTGCAGCACATTTAGACTAGCCTCAGCATCATCAAATTTAAACACTATCCACCCATTTTCATGAAATTAAGTAGAAACCTTTACCTTCCAAGAATCAGTGAGCATTTTCAGAGCTGTCCTTCCTGGAAATCTCCTAGTAAAGTATCCAACCAAGCAGAAAGGTTGGTCTTCAAATATTTCCAGCATGTCTTCTTGAGTGACTTTAACAACTCCTCCCTCACTGGCTATGGAGGATAACTGGAGGCCCTTACTTTGTTTTCTATTCTCTGCAAAGAGACTGACCCAGGGAGCTTTCTTGGTCTCCTCATTAGTAGCCGGCCTCTTACCTTTAGTCTTAGAGTTTTGCTAGATTTCCTTAGGACCTGGTTCAGGAAAGCAGCATTGTCCCTTAAGCCAGCTTGGAGGCTCCCATTCTTCAAAGGGGAGTGAGGTCTGGACTCACTGCTGTCCTCATCCCTCCTTTGTCTTGTTGAAGACTTCCTACCATGAACAGTAGCTTGACAACTTGTGTCATCTTCCTCACAGGAAGAATAGGACTCCATTGGGTCTAAGCCTTCTACACTCTCCTTAGGGCAGCTTAAGTTCTCATCCTCTAAGGCTTGAGACTCATCTTGCACTGACTGGCTAACTGCATTGCCCTGCATTTGAACTTTGGTACTGTTCACCATCGAAGCTCTAGCAGAGCTTCCATTCTTGTCCGAGCCTGAAGCTTCCATTTTAGACCCTAAGGATTGGGAATCCTCCTCTCCCAAGGAGCAAGAAGAGAAAGCTGACCCTTTGGGAGGGTCCCTGGCCCCAGCCTTACTTGCACAGACTGCAACTTCTTCTCGTGACAAAGCTACTGTAGCATCTTTGTTCTTGAAATGATTCTGGACATATTCCATATCATTTTGTTCCTGGACTGTAAGAGGAGGCTTCCTAGGTGGATTCTTCTTCCCCATGCTGAAGATGGCAGAAAGAATGGCACAGAAAGAGGTGGAGGAGGAGGAGAGATGATTGGTCGACCATGGGCAGTACTGTTCACAGTTGAGAGCTTCTTTCTCTAGCTGCCCATGACTGAGAGCTTTTTCTTTAAATATTCAATTCTTTTTCAAGTGGCAAGAGGTGTGTTGGCAATGCCTATTTCTACAGTTGCTTCTGAATCAGTTTTTAGCACGAATGGTCGTGTTCTTGATGTTTTTCGTAGTTCCTTGACTCCTAGAATAGGAGAGGCTCTTATTTGTGCACAAGATTGGTTGCAAGCTTCACAAATACTGATCCATGTTGAAAAGAGTTTGGATGAGCTTGAGAAATTTGAATCAGATAATTAAGTTTTATAGTTTCATTTTGATAATTTTATTGGTTACACTATTTTTTTATTTTTCCATGTACTGATGTATCACTTATTTTTTCTAGAGTTACAAGTTTAACGGTGGAATCAACATTCCCTAAATTTTGATGGAATACCTCCATATTTTGGTAAGTTAGTTTGTATTGATCTCTCTATATATATATATATATATATATATATATATATATATATATATATATATCTCTTCTTCCTAAGAATCCTAAAAAAAAAAAAAATTAGCTTTCTCTATTTTCGTTTACTTTATGGTTTTTTATCTGATGTATATGTGTGAAATTATGTAGGAATTAGATCATGAAGGTTTTAAGGCTGGTTTACAATCATTCTACAAAATTGAAAGAGTTTTGGTGTGTTGTGTGCTGGAAGGAGTTTGTTGTGCTTCTGGTCATCTAGTTTGGTTGACGAATTTTAGTGTGCTGTATGTTGGAAAGAGTATCTGTTAATGCTTGTTTTCATAACAATTTCCAATATGTTAACAAAAGTATTGAATATTAGTTTACACAAAGTAAATGGACACAAATTTTACTTGCACTATGTATGGATTTGGTTTTGGATTTAGTAGAATATTATTTTGTTATGTAATATGTATGATTTAATTTTTTAGTAGAAAAAAATATATCAACCCATTGACCCAAACCGACCCAAACTGATTAGAATGGGTTGGGTTAGTTGAGGTTGGTGGGTCCATGGTTGGGTTGGGTTCAGATTTTTCCAACCTGGTATGAATGGGTTGGGTTTAATTTTTAGGGTAATCCGACCCAAACCAACCCATACTCACCCTACATCAAAGCGTTCAATTCAACTATATTTTTTTCTCAAAATTATTATTTTAATCATATTTATTAAATTGTCTCCTCATATCATATCAATTTTTCAAGAATTTCATATATATTTTCGACATATTTTTCATTTATCTGTATTTTTTTTAAATATAAATTCTTATACAAATAATTTTCAACATACTATTTAATTCCTAATAAATAAATAAATCAATTATTATACATAAAAGAAAATACATTATCCAATAATTATAATTCAACAATTTATTCAAATATCATCAATTCAGATTTTGATTGGCCTCGATTACTAAAAGAAAATCTATCTCACCTCGTAGCACTTAAAACTACCCATGGATCACCTCCTTGCCTTTCCTGCTCTTTTCAGCAATTTCTTGGGATTGCTGATCACCAATAGCTAACCATAAACTTTCATTAATCTTACAATTTCATAAATTAATTCAAATAATATAATTATTTAGTTATGAATCTAATTGAAAATTTACCTCTAATTGAGATGAAGTCTTGATATTGAAATTGAATAACTGTAATTATTTAAAACTTTTGAAGAATCGCTATATAAATTTCCTAAAGAAAAAGAGTCAAAGAAAAGAAGGGAAACGAATGAATGAAATCTCTGTTAACTCTTAAAGACAATTCAAAGCATTAACACATTTTTTTAATAATAAATTAATTAAAAATATCAAAAGCTAATGATTATGTTCACATGAACATAATCAGACTCCAAAATCTTCTTCCACCATTTGCTACTATTTTTTTATTATTGTTGGAAATCACCTTGACAAGATGCCCAGGTGGTGATCTTCCAAACACCCAAGTCTAGAATGACTTGTAGAAAGAGGTGGAATCGAAAACAGGAACAGAAAATCAAAGAAAGAAAGAAGACAAGCAATTTGTTATCGAGGTTCGGCAATGTGCCTACGTCCCCGTGAGTTCCTCCGAACTCTAAGCACTAATCATATGGTTCTTACAAGTTTACAGCAATCCCTTTCAAGAAACCAAGTTCTTGAAGAAACCAAGAGAAGAAAGAAGAAGATGAGAACTAACAATGCTCCCTATCTAATCTAGACTTCTCTCTCTTTTACAACTAGCATCACTACAAAGAGTCTCTCTTATGTTTATGTCTCTAACACAATTCTCTCTTGTATTACATTTGATCTCAAAGTATGTCACAAACTTGTGTTTTAAGTCTTGTGAAAAATGAGGCTAGGGAACCCCTTTTATAGCCATCCACTTGGACATTCTTGAGATTTAATCCTCACCCTTTGATCAAGATCATCATTTAATCATGGCCCTTCATCACTTTCCTAAGTGGTGTTGTGCGTTTTGACCTTACACACATGCACATAAGAGAGTCCTTATGCATGCTGCCTATGTGTGCTTGACTTTGCCTAGCACCTAAGCGCTCAACAGGGCGCAGTGCGGCTGCTGGGCAGAGCACACTTGCAGCAGCTTCTGGGCGGTGCGTCGCTGGTGGTGAGTGGTGAGGTGTTGGCCATGTCCCAGTAGCACCCATGTTGGATGGTGCGGTGCTGGATGGTGAGCAGTGCGATGCTGGCCCTGTCCCAGCAGCACCCATGCTGGACAGTGCGGTGCTGGATGGTGAGCGGTGCGGTGTTGGTGCACACTGATGCTGCCCACCAGTGCGCACACTCCATCAGCTTGTGTGCAGAAGTGCACACACTAGTGCGCCTACCCTTACCTTGCTCCAAAGTGATGCACACACATGTGTGCAGTCTTCTAACTTGCTGAACGTTAATCCCCTAACTTTGGTTTAGACTTTAACCATCTTTGAACCATGCTTGAACATGTTTGAACCTTAGACAAATACCAACAATTATATTATATTATGTTATATATATTTATTTTATGATTTTTTCTTTTTAACTTACCTTCACGTGAACATCATTGATGTCCACTATTTGCCTTTTTTTCCCAAATTCTTTTGTTTCAACTTCAAATTTCAAAATTTTTCAGTACTTTCTTCAAATTTCAAAATTTTTCAGTACTTTCTTCTTAAAAAATTTCTAACTCTTTTCAACAAAATTTTCAATACTATCTTTCAAATATTATTTCAAATCAATACTAAATATTTCATCTATGGATTATTTAATTTAATATAATATAAAATTATATCTTTACCCTTATTTTATGAACATGAATATTTTGTCTCTGAAATTTCCTTACCTAACTCATGAAAAAGCTTGGGATAATATTTCATCATTCTTTCCTCACTCTCCAAAGTAATTTCTTCAACATCTTTATTTTGCCATAACTTTATTACGCAGGACTTGTTCTTTTCTATCTAGAATTCTAACTGGTATTTGCATAAAGGTCAAATCTTCTTGAAGTTCTACAGCCTGACTCGGAATACTATGGGATTCATCATGTAAACACTTTCTCAAAAGTGAAACATGAAACACATTATGAAATTGCTTTTAACTCCGTAGGCAAATCCAATCTATATGCTACTCGTCCAACTCTTTCAATCACCTCATAGTGCCCTGATGAGAGTCCTAAAATGCATCTAAACAATACTTAATTGTTAGCATTTTAGGGTTGATCAAGGTTGGAATTACACTTTTATACCTTAATAACTCTAAAGTGTTATTCTTAAACCACTAACTTATTTCAGTGCAATTTTCAGGTAGAGTTTAAAAGAAAAAAGAAGCGATCGTTGCTTAAAAGGCCAAGATCTCATGCTTCTGGAAGGACAAGATGGACTGCTGCCTATACTGCGATCGAGCGCACATCCCACATCGACCAAGAAGTACTCTGCAGCGCAACTGCGATCGAGCGCACCAATCTGCGATCGAGCGCACTTGGGCAGTATCCCACATCGGTTAGAAAACACATAGCACTCTGGGAGTTTGCCTATATAAGACCCACTCCACTTCAGCTTTAGGCATCAATCAGAGCTCATCTAAAATCATCAAAGAGTGAATCCAGAGGGCCTTTAGGAGCAATCCAGAGGGCCTTTAGGAGGAATCCAAAGTATACTTTTGGAGGGCAAGCTAAGGAATCACCGAAGCTTTCGCTACCAAGGCAGAGATGATCATTGAGAGGCCGAAGGCAACTCAAGGAAGCATGAGCTCTATGGCCAGCTAATCTCCAAGCAAAGCGAAGGGATGAATCCCTAGGTGTAGTTGTTCTTATTTTCCTTTATTTGATTCAGTTGTAGTTTGGTATTATTTTCATTAAAAATTGTTATGTTTTATTCTTTAATTTAATTAGTAGATTTCTTATTAGTCCGGAGATTGCATGCTTCTTTTCCATATAAGTCTAGTCATGCTCTTCTTATGGGTATTTGTTTGGGTGTGATTGAGTCCAGTAGATCTCTTTTATAGATTTGTCCATTGCTGCGATATTTTCATTTAGATATATCGTCGTCTTTTGATAATTTATAAGTTAGGTCATGTGTGCTTGAAAGTAAATAATAATTCATATCAATTATATTAGGGTTTATACATGTGCTTTAATTGAATATTTGTCGATTGCCTGTTTGGGATGTGAAACTTGCAATCGAGATAAAAACAACTGAATCAAGTTAGGATTAGGGCAACGAACCTAGGGAGGATTTCCAGAACCTTGTTGTTTCTTTATTATATTATCCATCAATTATTTACACAATTTTAACACAATCAAAAATTCAGATTTTGTCACTTTAACTTTTATTGTTTATGTTGAGGTTTACACCTACTTTTGTAATTGGTTTGTTTCCCTATGGAATCGACACCCCAAAGCTGTACTACAATACCACTTTATGTTTTGGGTGTAATCAAATTTTGGCACCGTTGGGAAAACACGCTTAAGTACAAAGAAGATTGTCAACTTCTGACATGATGGTAGAAGAGTTGTAAATAGTTTTTCTTTTCAGCAGCTGTAAAGGCGGTAACTTCATTCCTTCTTTTAGCTTGCTGCATTAATTTTTTATTTTTTTTATTTTATTTGACTCTTTCTTTTTTTTATATAGTATTTTTATTATTTTGTTACCTCACATGCACAGACATAGAGACGTTATGGGTAGATTTGGTTGTAGGTCTGTGTTAGAGTCAGAATTTAATTCTTTTTCAAATCCTTTATTTGACAATCCATCTAGTCCCGAAGAAATGAGTGAACACGAAGATCAACCCCCTAGGAAACTTAAGGATTACTTGCACCCTAACCGTACGGCCACACCATCGTGTATCATGTTCCCCCCTAATGTTCAACAACCTGATTTTAAGCCGAGCATGATCTAATTGCTACCAACTTTCCATGAGTTTGAGAATGAAAACCCCTATATCCATATTAAGGAATTTGAGGAAGTAGTAGCTGCTTTTCACAGTAGGGCTGATATGATAGACACCATCAAATTTCAGTTTTTCCCTTTTTCACTTAAGGAAAAAGCCAAGGCTTGGCTGTACTCGTTAAGGCCTAGGTCCATAGGCAGTTGGGATGAAATGACCCGAGTTTTCTTCCAAAAACACTTCCCAACCCATAAGAGACCAACAACCTCAAGAGACAAATCTCAAACTTTGTACAAAATGAGAGTGAAACCTTATATCAAGTTTGGGAATGTTTCAAGGACCTTTTGAATTCTTGTCCACACCATAGGTATGAGAGTTAGCAGGTAGTTAGCTATTTCTATGATGGACTCCTAAGGAAAGGCAGTTCATAGAAATGATGTGCAATGGGAATTTTCTTCAAAAAGATCCCTACCAAGCCATAGATTTCCTAGATAACCTATCAGAAAAAGCCCACACTTGGACTGAACCAAATGCCATGGAAGGCACTAGGAGGAATCAACCCACTGGGATTTACCAACTTAAGGAAGAGGATAGCCTTAAGCCCGTTTAGAGGTCCTAACTAAGGAAATTGAAGCCTTAAAAACCAAGGATAGTAGAACCCCTAAAATGGTTGCTAGGGTAGAGTCCTATGAGCCTTGTTTCATGTGTAATAGGGTAGATCATTTACCTAAAGATTGTCTAGTTTATTTTGAGATGAAGGATGAGTGTAATGCTATAGGTATACCCTTTGGGAAACCACTCACCCTACTCTAACACTTACAATCCCGGTTGGAAGAATCACCTTAATTTCAGTTGGAAATCCGACATACAACCCCCTGCCCACTCTAGTACCAATGGCAACCGGAAGCAACCTCATTTAATGCACCTCAACAATCTTTATCTTTGGAAGATATGTTTAAGTCATTTATGCAGGTACATGTCAAGAGTGTGGAAGATCAAGGAAAAAATAAATCAATGGTTGTTAAAGGAACAACAAGCGATCAAAGAGGAACAAAAGGTAATAAGGAGTCAACTCACCAAGTTGACTAGTTTATTGATGATTCAAGAACAAGGTCGGTTTCCTTCACAGCCACAACCTAATCTAAGGGGACAATATATGGTACAAACCTCCAATCCTGAAAATCAAAACAATAGAGAGGTTAATGCCATAATTACTCGCAGTGGTAAGACAATTGATGGTCCCACTCTACCATCACACTGGATTCCTAATACCGTGAGCAACAAGGATAAAGCCCCCAAGGAACAAGAGGCCCGTGATGTTTATCACCCACCGGTGCCTTTCCCTCAAGCACTCCTTAAACCTAAGGAGATAAATACAGCATTAAAAGGTGAGATTCTTGAACAACTTTAGCATGTTAAAATTAATCTTCCTCTTCTTCATGTCATAAAACAAATTCCCAACTATGCTAAAGTCATCAAGGATCTATGCACACTTAAAATGAAGCACAATGTGAAGAAGATGAGGTTCTTAATGGAGCAAGCAAGTGCTGTAATTAACAGCAAGACACCACCCAAATATAAAGATCTAGGCTGTCCAACGATGGCTTGCTAAATTGGAAATAAACCTTGTGGCCAAGCATTGCTAGATTTGGGTGCTAGTGTAAACCTCATGTCATACTCTATGTACTTGCAGCTCGGTCTAAGTGAGATCAAACCAACCTCCGTGGTGCTTCAATTAGCGGATAGATCGGTTAGAAAACCAAGAGGTATTGTAGAAGATGTTTTGTTACAAATTGATAATTTCTACTATCCTGTTGATTTTTTGGTTTTAGATACTGTTTCTGCTATAAACATAGAGTCCAAAATTCCTTTGATACTTGGAAGACCATTCCTTGCCACCGCCAATGCCCTCATTAATTGTAGGAATGGCCTAATAACATTATCATTTGGAAATAGGACTCTAGAGGTAAATGTTTTCCGAGCCCCATGGCAGCCACATGAAGAGGATGAGTACATCAAAGATAATTCTAACTCTTCGGAATTCATTCCTAATAATCTTGAGTTCAAAGATTCTTCAAATTATCCCCATGCCGTTAATGTTATTGATGTTTTTGATAAGCCACAGGAATTTATTAAGACATCTTGCCAACCATGCTTTGAGAAGTTGCTTGAGAGAAGTCACATGGATATGGGAATCAAATACCCTACTGGTGATAGTAAATAGGCATCACCAAAAACACTTGAGCCACATGTGGTGGACTTTAAGTGTTCCTTGCCATCGCCAAAGCATACAAGCACCGAATTTGACAGTGAAGCAGTGGTTGATGTATTCAACCTGTGTTTTTCTAGGAGGGAATAAGAGCGTCTAGCTGAAGACGTAAAACTTAGCACTCATGGGAGGCAACCCATAACATATCCTTTATTTTTACTGTTTTTTGTATTCCTTTTTTCTTGTTTATTATCATTATTTTGCTATTTTGCAGTTTTACTTTCGTATTTCTTTTTCAAGGACAAATATGCGCATCAGTTCAATTGGTCGTGCACAACTTTCAGATCCATGCACCTTTGGTTAAAAAAGGGAGTTTCCTTAACTTTTGCTTTTACATTGGGGACAATGCTTATCTTAAGTTAGGGGTGGAGAATACAAAATTCCTATTGTATTCCATTGAATTGTTGGGTGTCATTTTCCCTTATGTATGTTTTTAGCATGCTTGGTGTTAGCCTTTGAGTTAATTCACAAGTCAATGATATGAGATTAATTGAGAGAGCATATAGCATTTAGAAGAAGTTAAATCTTGCTTCAGTTTGAGAATAATTTAAGTGTCAATCTTCATTTGGTTTGAGACTCTAGTTTGCGGTAAGATTGTGTGATTAGTCCAAAATATTTAGAGAAGTTTTATGTGTAATTACTTTGTGAATACTTTTGCGGTCTCGATAAGCTCTAGAACTTATTTGATAATCACTTGAGGCGAATTCCTAGAATGCACATTACTTAGGATATGATATAGGTCATTTTTGGACTGATTGAGCCTGTTAAACCTACCATTGCTATATTTACCACTAGTCACCTATCTGAGCCTTTTCTTGAAAAAGAAATGAGCCTTGTTTCTTTCAATAACCCGTTTACTCACCTTTATGAGCTTAAAGAGAATATTTTATCATTACCTTTCTCTTAAAAGAACTTAGCTATACACATTTGTTGAGAAGCACTTAAAAGGAGTAAGGATGGAAATATGAGAAAATATCACTACCATAACCCAAGTACATTAAAGGAGATTAGTTGGGGGTTATGTAAAAGAAAAGAAAAATGAAAAATGAGGTGAATGGTCTTATGCCAAAATACAAAAAAAAAGTGAATTACGGCAAAGAAAGAAGAAAAGAAAAGAAAAGTGGTGATTTTGAAAAAAAAAAAAAATGCTCAAAAAATGGTTGAAAATGTTGGGTGTTGAAATAAAGTTATCTAGTGCTTAAAAGTGATTGTGTTTAAAAGCTAAGAGATTGAGTTCTTTTTCTCGTGAATCCTTCCCATTTTTTCTTAACCTTTACCTTAGCCAAACGTTACAAGCTTATTAAAGACCTATTGATCCAATGTAATGTGATTTTTCTACAATAGTGGAGAATGGTTTGAAATGTAAACATATAGAGCTTGTTTTTATGATTGACGTCACGAAATTTATCATGTTTTAGAGGCCAAGACTTGTATTCATGAATGTTATGCATAAAATCATCCGGGTGTTCGGATTAATGGTTTGTGGTAAGATGGATGTTAAGAGTCAATAACGATTTTAAGATTGATGTTTGGATTACTTTTGGACTTAGGTGAAATTTAATGATTCTATGTGCCGTATGTTATGTGCGATTTTTGAGATAAAAAGTGAATTACTCTTGATCAACGCTAGCATTGCTTTACTTTGTTTTTAACTCCTACCATAGAATTCATCTCTTGTTTTCGCTTGAATTGCTAGGGACTAGCAATAAGCTAGTTGGGGGTTGTGATGAGAGTCATAAAATGCATCTAAACAATACATAATTGTTAGCATTTTAGGGTTAATCGAGGTTGGAATTACACTTTTATACCTTAATAACTCTAAAGTGTTATTCTTGAACCACTGACTTATTTCAGTGCAATTTTCAGGTACTTTGAGTTTAAAAGAGAAAAAGAAGCGATCGTTGCTTAAAAGGCCAAGATCCCATGCTTTTGGAAGGACAAGATGGACTGCTGCCTGTACTACGATCGAGCGCACAAGCAGTGCGATCGAGCGCACATCCCACATTGACCAAGAAGTACTCTGCAGCGAAACTACGATCGAGCGCACTAAAGCTGTGATCGAGCAGACTCGGGCAGTATCCCACATCAGTTAGAAAATATATAGCACTCCGGGAGTTTTCTTATATAAGACCCACTCCACTTCAGCTTTAGGCATTAATCAGAGCTCATCTGAAATCATCAGAGAGTGAATCCAGAGGGCCTTTAAGAGGAATCCGAAGTATAATTTTGGAGGGCAAGCTGAGGAATCACCGAATCTTTCGCTACCAAGGAGGAGATGATCGTTGAGAGGCTAGAGGCAACTCAAGGAAGCATGAGCTCCATGGCCAGCTAATCTCCAAGCAAAGCGAAGGGATGAATCCCTAGGTGTAGTTGTTCTTATTTTCCTTTATTTGATTCAGTTGTAGTTTGGTATTATTTTCATCAAACATTGTTATGTTTTATTCTTTAATTTAGTTAGTAGATTTCTTATTAGTCCGGTGATTGCATGCTTCTTTTCCATATAAGTCTAGTCATGCTCTTCTTATGTGTATTTGTTTGGGTGTGATTGAGTCCGGTAGATCTCTTTTATAGATTTGTCCATTGCTGCGATATTGTCATTTAGATATATCGTCGTCTTTTGATAATTTATAAATTAGGTCATGTGTGCTTGAAAGTAAAGAATAATTCATATCAATTACATTAGGGTTTATACATGTGCTTTAATTGAATATTTGTCGATTGCCTGTTTGGAATGTGAAACTTGCAATTGAGATAAAAACAATTGAATCAAGTTAGGATTAGGGCAACGAACCTAGGGAGGATTTCTGGAACCTCGTTGTTTCTTTATTAAATTATCCATCAATTATTTACACAATTTTTACACAATCAACAATTCAGATTTTGTCACTTTAACTTTTATCGTTTGTGTTGAGGTTTACACCTTCTTTTGTAATTAGTTTGTTTCCCTGTGGAATCGACACTCCAAAGCTGTACTACAATACTGCATTATGTTTTGGGCGTAATCATGCCCCACAAATCTCGGACTCAACTTTTCTTTCTTTTTAAATCTTAATACACCCTTCCATAGAGATATCTTCAAATACACCTAGCCACCAACCTGAAACTCAAGAGGTCATCTTCTATTTTCAGCATATCCTTTCTGTATGTTTTGTGTTGCTCTAAGGTTCTCTCTAACCAGTTTAATCCTTTCAGCAGTAAAATCTATCATTTTTGGACCAAATACCTCCAACTTCTTCTCAACATACTGGAGTTCTGCACCTTCTACCATATAAAGCCTCAAATGGTGCCATCCCAATACTAGATTGATACTGATTATTGTATGCAAACTCAATCAAAGGTAACTAAGTATCTCAGCTCACTAAAAAAACTCAATATACTTTCCATTAACATATCCTCCAGTATTCTAATGATCCTCTTTGTCTACCCATCAGTTTGAGGTACTTTATGTAATCTCACAATGCTCTAAAATCTAAAATCTCTAAAATCTAAAATCTAAAATCTAGAAAAGTTGTACTAAACTCTAAAATCTAGAAGTAAATCTAAAATCTCTATCTGATACAATGCTCAAAGGTACTTTATGTAATCTCACAATCTCAGCTACATACCACTTAGCCAACTTTTCAGGATTCTAGGTAATTTTAATAGGAAGGAAATGCGAAGACTTAGAAAGTCTATCCACTATAACCTATACAACATCATGACCTATCTGCGTATAGGGAAAACCAAAAACAAAATTCATACTAATATTTTTCCATGGCCATTCGGGTACTGGAAGAGGATGTAATAAACCTATCGGATGTTTATTCTTAGACTTCACCTATTGACAAATCAAACATCTAGAAATATACTCAGCTACATCCATCTTCATCCTGACCACCAATAATTCTATCTCAACCCCTATACATCTTATTATTACTTGAGTGCATAGAATATACAGAATCATGAGCCTCTCTTAGTATCTCCTTTCTCATCTCAACATCATTAGGAACGTAAACTCTATGTCCTAATACCACCATACAATCTTCTCTAATTCTGAACTCAGTCAGTTTCCAACTCAATACTTCCTGTCTTATCTTCTCTATCCCTTTATCTCTACTCTGCATATTTAACAAGCGATCAATAATAGAATATTGCACCACCATATTTGCAATCAGTACTCCTCTATATTCGATACTCAATTGCATTCTTATTTCTCTCAATTCTACCATCAAGATAATATCATGACTCCCAATAGCAGTTAATCTCCCTATAGAATTTCTACTCAATGCATAAACTACTACATTAGTCTTCCATAGATGATAGTGAATTGTACAGTCATAGTCACTAATAAACTCCATCCACCTCATTTGCCTCAAATTCAATTCTCTCTGAGTAGGTAAATGTGTCAAACTTTTATGATCAGTAAAAATTTCATAACTAGCTCCATACAAATGATGTCCTCAATTCTTCAAAGCAAAAACTATGGTAGCCAATCCTAAATTATGGGTTGCGTAATTTCTCTTGTGGTTCTTCAATTGCCTAGAAGCATAGGCTATAACTCTCCCATGTTGCATCAACACACATTCCAACCCCTGATGCGACGCATCACTATACCACAAACCCTTTATCACCAGAAGGAAGCACTAATACCGGAGCAGTAGTCAACTTCACTTTCAATAATTGAAAACTCTTCTCACATTCTTCTAACCACTTAAACTTCACTTCCTTCCTGGTCAATCTGGTCAATGGTACAACAATAATAGGAAAATTTTGAATAAACCCTCTTATAATTACAAGCCAACCCCAAAAAGTTTTTAATTTTAGTCACACTAGTTGGTCTTTCCTAATTTAGCACTGCCTCCACTTTCTGTGGGTCAACTACTATACCATCTCTTGACACAATATGCCCCAAGAAAGATATTTCATTCAACTAAAACTCACACTTAGAGAACTTAGCATACAATTTCTCTCTCATTAGAATTTCCAACACTATCTCTAAATGTTTCACATGCTCCTCTTCATTCTTGGAATACATCAGGATATCATCAATAAATATAATCACAAATCTATCTAAGAATGGTTTAAAAACATGATTCATTAGATCCATAAATGCTGCAGGAGCATTAGTCAACCCAAATGGCATTACAAGGAACTCATGATGACTATAACATGCCCTAAAAGTAGTCTTAGGCACGTCCCCTCCTTTATCTTCAACTGATGATAACTTGATCTCAGGTCTATCTTAAAAAATACCCTAGTCCCCTACAACTGCTCAAATAAGTCATTTATCCTAGGCAAAAGGATATTTATTCTTGATGGTGATCTTATTCGACTGTCTATAATCAATACACAACCTCATCGTTCCATCATTCTTCTTCACAAATAACACAGGGGCTCTCCAAGGCGACATACTAGGTTGAATAAATTTTTTATCTAGCAATTCCTGAAGTTGAACTTTCAATTCTCTCAACTCAACTGGTGCTATTCTGTAAGGTGCTATAGATATAGATGTCGATCCCAGAATCACCTCAATAGAAAATTCAATCTCCCTATTGGGAGGCAAACCAGACAACTCCTCAAGAAACACATCAGAAAAATCTTTCACTACTAAAATTTCTTATAACTTATTAATCTCCTTTCTAGAATCTATCACATACGCCAAATACCCCCCACAACCCTTCCTCAACCATCTATTAGCAGTCAAAGCAGAAATAAGACAGTTGGCAAGTATCTTACATTCTCCCTGAAAATTAAACTCCTCATATCCTGGTATCCTAAACACCACATTCTTTCTAAAAATATCTACCCAAGCATAATATGCAAATAATCAATTCATCCCCAAAATTAAATAAAAATCTATCATATCTAAAGGCAACAAATCAACTTCAAATTCTCTATCAGCCATACTAATCACACAACCCCGATAAATAATCCTAATAATAACCTTATCCCAAGTAGGAACCTCAACAATAACATTATAAACCAAAAGACTAACACAAGCATCAATAGATTTCATATAAACACTGGATGTAAAAGAATGGGTTGCACCTATATCAATCAATAATCTAGCAAGCCTATCAAGAATAGATACCATGCCCATAACAATATCAGGAGTAGCATATGCATCCTGTTGGGTTAAGGTGTAGACTATGCTTTCTCTAGGCTGTAATGGACTACCGCGTCCTCTCTCAATGATTGGTCCTCTGCCTTTACCCCACATACTCCTTGATCCACCACCTCTCTCCACCTATCTTCTCCCAAAACCTCTAACACTTAACTCAATAGATTTCCCCATTGGACATTCTACACTAATATGTCCTCCTTCACCACATACAAAGCATATCAGAGTAGGATAATTCCGAGATAGATGCCCTATCTGATTACATCTATAGAAAATTCTTTTCTCTCAACCATACATCAGCTTACCACTTCTTCTTGGTGGTATACTTACTCCTTTACCATAACCTCTAGTTCCAATAATCTGTCTCCCAAATCTAGGGGTCTCATCAATATTACTCTAAGCTACAGAAGCAAAAAATCCTACTTGCCTTTGACTTTATATCACAGTTTCGTGTGACAAGGAATGCCCCATTTAGGGTGGTCGCTCACCCTACACACTCATACTACTACCATCTCTGGGTCTCTCAAATCTAGACCTCTTAAATCAATCTCTCCTACCTCTAAACTCCAACACATCTTTCTCAATCTGTAATGCTTTATCCACCATTATAACATAATTCACAATACCCATATAAGAGAGTTTAGTTCGAATCTCATAGTGTAACCCATCTAAAAATTTCTTACATTTCCTCTCCTCTATATTTACTAACTAATGTACAAACATCGACAAATTTATAAATCTATTATCATACTCAGCCACAGATAAAGTGTTCTGCCTTAAATGAATAAAATCTCTCTCTTGTTGTGCTCGAAACTTATGTGGAAAATACTTCGCAAAGAACACATCCTTAAACTTACACCAAGTTAAGGGTTGACCTACATGAGTACTCAATCTAGGCAGAATATCCTCCCACTATTGATAAGCCTTACCTTCTAACTTAAATGAAGCAAAGGAAACCTTTTGCTTATTTGTCGTTAGTAAGACTTAAAAATATTTCCCAACATGCTTAATCCATTGCTCAACCTCAATAGGATTTATAGATCCTTTAAAAGATTGGGGTTTAAATTTAATAAATCTTTCAAAACAATCTCCCTGAATCTTATGTGCAAACACACCCTCTCCCTTATAAACCACTTGTCTCACCACACCAGGTTCTGTTCTAGCACTTTCTTTTAGTCTCTTCTATAAATTATCAGCCCTATCTTCTGCTGTATTCATTCTCTCTATAGCACGATCAAGAACTTCTCTCAGCTCATCTCTCCTAATATCAAATTCTCTAACACCTCTACTAGTACCAGTTGTACTAGCAACATGTTCCCTTGCATGAACCATAGACTCGACCTCCATCTCAACTTCAGCTCTTCTAAATATTGGGGGTCTACCACATCCTCTTTGGTTCAGTACTCTACCTCTAGCTCTAGTATGTCTACGTGCCATCCTCAGACTCTGCATTAAAATATATTTTATTTAAGTCTTCTACTTCTTTAAATTTTTATGCAGTATTCTACTTCTAGTTATATTCATTCATTTTTAAATCAACATAATTAATCATCTATCTCTTCTCACATACTAATTCAATCATTTGTCAATCTCTTTATAAATAAATTATCAAGTTGTTGTGAGTTTTAAATTACTCACAAGCGCACGAGTCGTCTGCAATATAGTGTGTGCAAGTGCGAGGTCGAATCCACAGGGAATTGCGTTGTGAAAATATAATTTTTAATCTAAACTAACTTTATCTTAACTTAGTTCTGAATTTTGAGTGATATTTTGGAAAACAAATTAAAACTAAACTAAGTTGATTTTAAAACTAATAATAAAGACACTAAGGTTTCCGAATCCACCCCACCAAAGTTAAACATATATGTCCTAAAAAAAAGCCTATCAAAACATTCCATGAATTCAACTATAAGACAAAAAACAAAGAATATCCCAATTAAACCAAAAGCATCCAATGTATCCGCTCTTAACAAATCACAAAGGAAATCCAATTTAATCGAAAACAATTCGATGTATCCATCAGATGAAACACAAGGAATATCCAACAGAACAATTTAAACTCAATCAATCAGAAGATTAACTCAAATAATTGACAGAACATTTATACTAAAAAAAATGTCAGATTTGTACAAGCAAATCTGAACTACTATGCCAAACAACGACGAGGCTTCATCTTCAACCTTAGCTGAAGATTATAGCCACTCATAACTATGAAACTACAATTCATAATAAAAGTGCTAAACATTAAACTAAAACAACTTAAATAAAAAGAAATAAATAACTTTACATGGGAGAAATTTCACTCGCTGATGGGTGACGCTTCCCCTCGTGGTAGCAAAGCCTTCGAGATCCACCAGAATGCTAGCAGACATCCACCGGTTAACACCAAAGCGGCCCAGGAATTGTACCCAATGGCATAAAGAATTGCACACTCAATGATGAGGTCAGATGGTGTTTATATAGGGGGAGTCCCGAAGTAGCATGGGTTTCAAATTCGATGTGGGATACTGCCCGAGTGCACTCAATCGCAGAATGGTGCGATCGATCGTATGTCTTGTGCGCACGATCGCATGTCTGGTGTGCTCAATCGCAGATGCACTGTACTGCAAACATTTCGATGTGGGATTGTTGATCATGCACTCGATCGCAGCATAGTGCGATCGATCGCTATTGCTCCTGAAGCTTCACATCTCCTGAAATGCTTAATTTTCTCCATAAACCTATAAAAATACACAAAACACTAAAAAGACATAAAATAAAGTGAAATATTACTAACTAAGAGCATAACAAATATAAGTTAAGGGTCTTAAATATATTTAAGACTCATCAAATACCCCCGAACTTATATTTTGCTAGTCCCTTAGCAAAACAAAATAAAAAAAAAACTAAATGAACAACAAGGATTATAAAGATAGGTTCAGTATTTATGGTATCCAAAAATTTAAGGAGCATACAAAATCATGAGATTCATTCATGAGCAAGCTTAAATAAGTCGAACCCATCTTCACAATGAATAAGAATTTAAAACCTAATTACTTACAAGAGGCATGGTAAGACATCACAAGCTTGAATCAGTGTAAAGTGAATTAGCATATACAGATGAGGTTTCCAAATAACTTCAATGTACAAGGTAATTCAAGTCTCAAGATCCACAGAATTTCTCATCTGAAAGAACAACAATGGCATAGTTTTTTTTTTTTTTTTTTTTTTATATATAAGGCTCTGCTATGTTTAGTTCCCTTAAGCTTTCTAATTGACCCATGTAGCGAGTATTGAGTCAATGACTCCCAACCAGATGGTTTTAGGGCATTAAGTGTAAAGACACCCCTAAGGACTTACTAACTCGAGTAAAAAAGGCTACGAAATTAAACTGGCCTTAATACTACCAAGCAAAATTTCCACCTTTTGACGTGAACACTCACTGCTTACTGAGGCAAGAGGTCCAGTTACTCAGCAAAAAGTTTCGCAATGATCATTATGAATAAAATTCCCACCTTTTGACGTGAACACTCACTGCTTACTAAGCCAAGAGGTCCAGTTACTCAGTGAAAAGTTTATTGATGATAATCATTATAAATATTAGTAGTTTTTTTTATATATATATATGCCCAAGTGTTTATCCAACAAGTCATCCAGTTTCAGTTAAGACAAAGAAATGTATACATTCAACTCACATGTCATACCTCACACAAATATTTGCTAATGTGCTCGTGTGAGATTATATCAAACATGTAAATTCTCGAAAATGCCTAAAGTAAGTAACTAAAGTTTAAACTCTATCATCAGATCATGTGTTCAAAGTTTAAAACTCACCAATGAAATCACATCACAATTTTTCAGAACAACCAAAAATTTTTAGACGAACATGAACATGCATTTATCTTTACGACGAAAAGATAATAAATTATGACAAAGTGTGTGATGTGTCTCCCATACCCCCAAACTTAAATTACACATTGACCCCAATGTGTGACTAATATGGAAAGAGCTGACCTGAGATATGGAGAACTATCTGGACTGGTATGGCTCATAGCATACCCCCAAACTTGAACTGAAGTATGCATTGTCTCTGAAAAATAAAAATTGGAAAACAAAAAATACTGGAAACAAACGTTAATCATAAATACGTAAAATAATAATAAACATAAAGGATAAGCTATGGGGTGCCTCCCATGAGTGCTAAGTTTAACGTCTTCAGCCAGACCCAACATTAGTAATCATGCCTAACTAAGCACTCCACCATCTGATCAATAAATGGAAATGAAAAATGATCAGTCCTTGTGGCAGCGTTCAGTTTACGGTAGTCGATACACACTCTCCACCCTGACTGAACACGAGTTGGCACCAACTCATCGTCCTTATTCTTCACTACCGTTAATTCAGCACGTTTGGGCATGATTTGAATCGGGCTCACCCACTTGCTATCAGAGATGGGATAAATGATCCCCGCATCTAACAACTTAATTACTTCTATGCTCAAAACCTCTTGCATAGTTGGGTTGAGCCTTCTTTGTGGCTCCCTCGATGGCCTGGCATTCTCCTCTAAATGTATCTTGTGCATTACCAACAAGGGGCTGATTCCCCTAATATCCTCAATAGTTTAACCGATAGCTTCTTTGTGCTCTCTTAAGACATCAAATACTTTCTCCTCTTGAGCCTCACCCAAATCCGAAGCTATACTCACAGGCAAACTATTGCCTGAACCTAGGAACTTATACTTAAGATTATCTGGTAAATGCTTAAGTTCCTTCTTAGGGGTTTCAGGTGCGGTGGTCTCCTCCGTCTTAGTGCTCTTCCGATGAGGAGACTCCAAAATAGCATTCACTGGCTCAAGTAATTTATCTAAATCCAAATCCTCTCCAAATTGAGCAAAGCATGCCTCTAGGGGGTCCTCAATGCGGGATTCATCCATAGTCTCCTCTGTCTTACTACTCTCTCGAGGAGCAGACTCCAAGATAGTATTTGCTTGCTCAAGTAACTTATCTAAATTCAAATCCTCTCCAAACTGAGCAAAGCATGCCTCTATAATGTCCTCAGACTTTCCTTCTTTCTAGGGCGCCTGTAGTCTCTCAGGGTAAGGCGCTTTAGGAAAAAACAACCTAGGGAGATCCTTAATAATATGAGTGGCTGTAGATGGCTCAACATCTCTCTTCTCATTGTTGCCACTTTCTTGCCCTTGGTGTATAGCAGGGTTCTCTTCCACTTGATTGTACGCTTGTCTCCCAGACAGGTATGGGACAGTTGATTGCACTTGTTCCTGCCAATGCATAGGAGTTAATAAATTTCCCACTGCAAACTGTTCCTTTAGGTTAGGATCAGGTTGACTGGGGAACTCTCCATTCTCTCCTTCACCCATATAACTTGCGATTTGATCCATTTGACTCTCTAGCTTGGCAATCGCTTGGGTTTTTTCTATTGTTGCACTCATTACTTCGCTCATGGATTGGCTAGTCATTTTTATGTACTCCTTAAGGGTGTCCTCAAGTGACTGTGAAACTAGTGCTGGTGTTTGAATGGGAGCTTGGTAAGCAGGTAATGGTCCTAGATAGGCTGAGTGACTATAACTTGGAACTGGGGGAGGAAATTCGGGAGGGTATTGAGTGTGAGCTTGATAAGGGGCTCCTCCCTGATTCCTCAGTTGGTTCTGCGTCCATAAAAAATTAGAGTGGTCCCACCACCCTGGATTGTACATTTCGAAGTAAGATCCATTTGATTGCCAACAACACTCATTGAAAGCATTCATTTGTTCCATGGGATACTCGGCAAAAGTCGGCATTGATGGACAATTCTGTGTTAAATGCATAGGACTAGCACAAATGGAATAACTATCAAGATTGAATGTGTTGGCAGCATTGATGGACAGGCCGGTCATTTTCATGTACTCCTTAATGGTGTCCTCTAAAGACTGTGAAACCGGCGCTGGATTCATCCACATTTTTTTTTATTTTTTATAACTAACTAGTAGAAAAATAAAATCAATTCAGACCAAAAATTTTCACAAACCAAACAATTCCCCGGCAACGGCGCCAAAAACTTGTTGTGAGTTTTAAATTACTCGCAAGCGCATGAGTCGTCTGCAATATAGTGTGTGCAAGTGCGAGGTTGAATCCACAGGGAATTGCGTTGTGAAAATATAATTTTTAATCTAAACTAACTTTATCTTAACCTAGTTCCGAATTTTGAGTGATATTTTGGAAAACAAATTAAAACTAAACTAAGTTGATTTTAAAACTAATAATAAAGACACTAAGGTTTCCGAATCCACCCCACCCAAAGTTAAGCATATATGTCCTAAAAAAAAAGCCTATCAAAACATTCCATGAATCCAACTATAAGACAAAAAACAAAGAATATCCTAGTTAAACCAAAAGCATCCAATGTATCCGCTCTTAACAAATCACAAAGGAAATCCAATTTAATCGAAAACAATTCGATGTATCCATCAGATGAAACACAAGGAATATCCAACAGAACAATTTAAACTCAATCAATCACAAAATTAACTCAAATAATTGACAGAACATTTATACTAAAAAAAATGTCAGATTTTTACAAGCAAATCTGAACTACTATGCCAAACAACGGCGAGGCTTCATCTTCAACCTTAGTTGAAGATTCTAGCCACTCATAACTATGAAACTACAATTCATAATAAAAGTGCTAAACATTAAACTAAAACAACTTAAATAAAAAGAAATAAATAACTTTGCGTGGGAAAAATTCCACTCGCTGATCGGCGGCGCTTCCCCTCGTGGTAGCAAAGCCTTCGGGATCCACCAGAATACTAGCAGACGTCCACCGGTTAACACCAAAGCGGCCCAGGAATTGTACCCAATGGCACAAAGAATTGCACACTCAATGATGAGGTCAGATGGTGTTTATATAGGGGGAGTCTCGGAGTAGCATGGGTTTCAAATTTAATATGGATACTACCCGAGTGCGCTTGATCGCAGAATGGTGCGATCGATCGTATGTCTTGTGCGCACGATCGCATGTGCGCTCGATCACGTGTCTGGTACGCTCGATCGCAGATGCACTGTACTGCAAACATTTCGATGTGGGATTGTTGACCATGCACTTGATCGCACTCTCTTGAAATGCTTCATTTTCTCCACAAACCTATAAAAATACACAAAACACAAAAAAAGACATAAAATAAAGTGAAATATTACTAACTAAGAGCATAACAAATATAAGTTAAGGGTCTTAAATATGCAATATTTAAGACTCATCACAAGTTATCCTTTTTCAATACATATATCTCATATACCAATCATATCATTTTTTATTCTCATATCTTTTATCAATTTAATATCAACATTTACCCCATCATAAGGTTCACATCATACAAACAATCGATCATATAATTCTTTATTATATAATCATTTCAATTTATTTATCATCAAAGTTGCTCACTATGAAACTCATTCATCTATCAATCATTTCATAATCAAGACTAATTCTTTAGCATCTCAGCCAACAATAATAAATATTTAAAAGGATTAATGCATGAATTTAAATTATCTTTCTTTTGTTCTCATAAGATTATTTCAGACTATCATCTGGCAACGCCTTCCCATATGTCGAGATGTTTCAGCCAGACCAGCTACCTTCCTGGTCTTCTCTGCTAGACCAGCTGCCTTCCTGGTCTTCCCTTTATGCATATGAACAATAACATGTAAGCAAGAATACACCAAAGCATTCAATTAACCTATATTTTTTCTCAAAATTATTATTTTTATTATATTTATTAAATTGTCTCCTCATATAACATATCAAATTTTCAATTATATTTTTCAAGAATTTCATATATCTTTTCAGTATATTTTTCATTAGTTTGTCCTTTTTTAATATATAAATCCTTATAATTAATTTTCAACATATCATTTAATTCCTAATCAATCAATTATCATACATAAAAGAAATAAATTATCCAATCATCATAATTCAATAATTTCTTTAAATATCATCAATTCCTATTTTTATTGGTCTCAATTGCTAAAAGTAAATCTAACTCACTGTGTAGCACTTAAAGCTACCCGTGGATCACCTCATTGCCTTTCCTACTTCTTTCAGCAATTTCTTAGGATTGCTGATCACCAATACCTAACCAGAAACTTTCATTGATCTTACTATTTCATAACTTAATTCAAAAAAATATAATTATTTAGTTATGAGTCTTATTGAAATTTTACCTCTAATTGAGATAATGTCTTGATATTGAAATTGAATGACTATTAATATTTTAAACTTTTGAAGAATTTATATATAAATTTCCTAGAGAAAAATAGTCAAAGAAAATGAGAGAAATGAATGAATGAAGTCTCTACTAACACTTAGAGACAATTCAAAGCATTAACACATTTTTTTAACAATAAATAACTTAAAAATATCAAAGGGTAATGATTATGTTTACGTGAACATAATCAAACTCCAAACTTTTTCTTCACCGTTTGCCGTTTCTTTTTTTATTATATATATTTTATTACTTCAAAGGATTTCACGTGATGTTCACCATTTTCTTTTTTTTATAATATATATATTTTTTTTCTTTTTAACTTACCTTCACGTGAACATCATTGATGTCCACTGTTTGCCCTTTTTTTTTTCAAAATTATTTCATTTCAACTTCAAATTTCGAAAATTGTCAGTACTTTCTTCTTCAAACATTTCTAACTCTTTCAACAAAATTTTCAACATTATCTATCAAATATTATTTCAAATCAATATTAAATTTTTCATCTATGGATTATTTAATTCAATATAATAGATGTAAAATTACTTCTTTACCCTTATTTTACAAACATGAATATTACACATACACCCTTCATGGTTCAGTCATATCCATACTCAATGAAATGTAATGTCATGCATGACCATTTTATATCTCATTTCGCTATATTGCCCTTTCTTGGGTTAATTATAAAACGACAAGGACATCTCTCTATGTACCTGTATATTTCTATCTTTTTTTTACATATTTTGGAAAATACTTTTTTTTCATCTTTTCCAATATTATGTTGAAAAGATGAAAAATAAAAATACTTGTTTTCCAAATTATGTTAAGAATGTGTAAATTGTTAAGGAAATTGTAAAGAAAAATAGAGAGAAAATGAAAAAAAAATTTACCACTACTAAACTTACCTAGGCATTTAGTACGTACATGTAAGGGAAACTGACTCTTTCAGCTCGTGTTTTACTGTTTCAAAATTGAGGTCTGTGTGCAAAGTCATTCAAGCTAGAAATCTGAATAATAAATGTGCCATGATTGAACCCTACACTTAGTGCTTCGGCAGGTTTAATGAAGCCAAATCTGTTTGGAAAGACAAATTTGACTTCGCAAATGTGGCTTTGAGATACTAATCAGGGATGAGATTATTAATTACAGAAGAATTCTAAACAGTTATCTTCAATGTGCTATCAATGTTGTAAAAGCAAGTCCTAAGATGCCAAGTTGTTGGTAAAAAAAAGAATAGCTGAAAATTTGGTTGTCTGAAAAAAATTTCTTCTTAAGAAATGGAGAAGCAAGTTATTTTGAACAATCTTATTTTTACCGTGGAAACAACTACGGTTGATATAAATGATGACATTTAAATTTTTGATACCATAGGATAGTAATTCGAGATAACATTTAACAGTAATTTGGTATATTTGCATCATTTGACCTAGAAACGGAAATACAACAAACATCACACAAGAAAGTCTATAGCCAAGTCTCAAAATTCACTTTAGAGCCTACGAAGTAGAAAAAATTTAAACATTGTAAGAGAAAAAAATTGATAGATGAAATAGAAAAAATGGAAAGAAAAAAGAGATATGACTTTCATGTTTACATGGTATAAACCTTATTATGGAAATAAGATCAAAACTATCTATTTTAAGAATTAATATATTTAAAAGGCTCATATAAATGAAAAAAAAAACTCTTAAAAGTGCTTAATTGTCTGTGAGTCTTATTTTGGAAATAAGATCGAAACTACCTTATTTTAAGAATAAATATTTTTAAAAGGCCCCTATTAAGGAAAAACTCTTAAAAGTGCTTAGCTGTCTGTGAATCTGCCCTAAATGTTGAACTAGCTAGGCTGAGAGTCAGGAGCTATATATATATACATTGTTAAAGCAATCTTGGGTTCCTACCTCATAGCTATATTTCATTGCAGCTATAAACTTTAGAGTCATGATCAATAAAAGAGATGTTGAAGATGATAATGACGATGATAGTTTCCAGTCAAGTCTTGTAAGGTTAATTTTGAATTTTTTTCTGTCTCCTTTATCATATAAGCTCATACTACCATTAAAAATTTTCTTAGTAATTCAAACTTGTGTTTTTATGCTTTTTCTTTTTGAATCATTACTTTCAGTTATCGTATCAGTGATTTATCATATATAATTTGCCTCTGGTAAGAAATCTTATTCTTCCCTTTGCTTTCAGAAGAACTTTGATTTCATATTCCCATTGTCTTCAATAATTTGTCTCTAATTTTTTTAACTACAAAAAAAAAAGAATTTATTAATGAGCATCAAAGCTGCAAAAATTAAAACCCAATCATCCAGCAGGAGAGTTAACTAGTGAACATCCTAACCATCTGGATCCCAAACAAACTACACAAACCAGTACAAAAATCAAAGGATAAACATATCGATTTTTTCATCACCATTACACACCCAAAACAACCTCAAAATGAGCATGAACAAATAATATTCAAGCCTTGTAATTCTCCATTGAAGCATACTTTTCCTACTCTCTCATTTCTATTCGGTAAATTTTCTCAATCATATCATTTTCATTCCTTGCAGTATGGGCACTCTTATCATCTTCTTTGGCAACAACATCCTTGGACAGGAGAAACAAGGATCAGTCTTGTTAAGCCTCTCCTTCAGTTTCTCATGAAGATCCTCTAGCAAGGCCTTGAACTCAATGAGTTCATTCAGGGTAAGCTCGTGGACAGGTTTAAGGAACTTGTTTGATCCATTTGCTTCCATCACTTTACGAAGCATCTCTCCGCGTTGTTCCTCTTCATGCAGCTGCTTAAGCATGTCACTCAGCTATTGTTTGAGCATCTCCACTCTCATCTAGGCCTGGTGAGACTCAGATTTATGCTGTTAATAGTGAAACGAGTAAACACATGATTTATGTGGTTCGTCACAGTCCTGGCTATCTCTATGATCTGAGTTCTCTATGTTCTAGATCAAACCATTCTTCAACTATCAGAAATTTCAAACCATATTGAGTGCCTTAGATTTTATTTATTATGAATGTATTTCTTTTTTGCTAAATAGAACTTCTGGTCATTCCCCTGTGAATGATTTGAGACTTGTCAATCACACGAATTATAAACAAAAAGAAAAGAAGACAAAATTTACCCAAGTTCACCCCAGAATAGGGCTACATCCTGCCAGAAGTTTGTTATTATCAACCTCACTAATCTCTCGTTACAATGTATGCTTAGTACATAAAGAGTATTTATAAGCGACTTAAGATGTCCTAATTAAGGTCTAATTAGGATTTCTGCCTTGTTGTAGAACTATGACTATTCATGGGCCCAAGCCCAAACCACCAAGCAAAAAACCAGACCATACTCATGTACAGAGCCTGAAATTTTCGGGTGCGCTGCTCACTCTCCGGGGAGTGGAACCCCTGTGTTCATCCGAGGTTCTATAAATCTGGTCCCGTGAGGTATGCACTAACTCTAACATTCTCCCACTTGGTAAATACTTCACATACATGGAAAACTTCCCACAACTCTGTTTCTTCAAGTCCATCTGAGTAGCACACCACTCAAACTTTGCTAGACTAATTGCCTAAGTTAAGAAATCTGCGTTGTTCACTGCTGCATCTAATTTCTCGAAGATTATCACCTTTTCTTCAATCTTTTCTTGGATGAAGTGATATTTGATATCAATGTGCTTCGTCTGTGAATGAAATGCATGATTCTTTGCAAAGAAGATAGCACCTTGATTGTCACATTTCACCTTCATTGCTTCTTGTTTAAACCCAAGCTCAGTACATAACCTTTGAAGCCAAACCGCTTCCTTCCAGCATGAGTTATTGCCATATACTCTACTTCTGTAGATGAAAGAGCAACAACACTTTTCCTTTTGCTCTTCCAACTCACTGCCACACTGTAGACCTCCTGCTATCAATGTCTCGTCCCCAGGCAACATTAATTGATCCTACAATATCAAGATTCTTCTTACCTCCCATACCTCCATAACACAATGCAAAATCTGACGTGCCACAAAGATATCTAAGAACTCTCTTGATGAAGTCCAATGCTCTTCCCCAGGATTAGACATACATATACTCAATACTCCCACTGCTTGGGCAATATTTGGTCTCGTACAGACCATGGTGTACATCAAGCTTCCAACCACACTAGTATAAGGTACGTGTGCCATATATTCAGCTTTTTCCTCCGTCTTCCGACATTGTTTTGTAGATAACTTGGTTCCCAAAGGCATAGGAGTCCTTACCGGCTTGCTGTCAAACATGTTGAATTTCTTCAACACTTCTTCAATATACTTCTTCTGACTTAGCCACAGTTATCTGCATACCCAAGATAAAGTTTGCTGGCCCTAGGTCTTTCATGTCAAACTGCCTTGCCAACAATGCCTTCACATTGCTAATCATCTTCCTGTTATTTCCAATCAACAGCATATCATCAACATACAAGGTTAAAATGATAAAATCAAACCTTAACCTTTTTACATAGATGTAGTGATCAACATAGCTACGAGTGAACCCAAGCTGAATGGCATATGTATCAAACTTCTGGTACCACATCTGCAGTGACTACTTTAGTCTATACAAAGACTTATTTAATTTACAAACCAACTCTTCTTCGTCTTTACTCACAAAGCCTTCAGGCTGTTTTATGTAAATTTCTTCCTCTAAGTCCCCATGAAGGAAAGTTGTCTTCACATCTAGTTGCTCAACCTCTAGATCATAAGTAGCTACCATGAATAAGACAAATATTATAGATTTCAACTTTGCTATCGGGAAAAATATCTCACCATAGTCAATTCCCTCTATTTGTGAGCACCCCTTTATAATAAGACATGCCTTGTACTTTTCTACCATTCCATCTGCATTTGTTTTCTTATAGAAAATCCATTTGCACCTAATTATCTTCCTATATCTAGGCAATTTCACAAGGCTCCATGTTTCATTCTTGTCTAGTGCCTGCATCTCCTCTTTAATAGCATCCTCCCACAGATTTGCATCCTGTGAGGCCCTTGCCTCTTTTACTGTGCTAGGATCATCACCAGTAGTATTTAAATCATATAATGTACTGCAAGCACTAAGGGAATAACTTATGGGTGTTCTCCTAACCCATGTAGATTACCTTATGACAGGTGTGGTCTCTACCTCCAAGCCAACATTTGAATCCTCATCCTCTGCATCAGAAATATGAATATCTTGCTTAGATCCAACTAACTCAGTATCTGAAGTATCTGGTGTAGTCTATGGGGTAGTCTCCCATTCTTTATCTCCCAGGCTAAGATCAATCTGAACCTGTTTTGGTTATTCCGGTACATCTTGGACAGCCACCACATCATTTTGTGTTTCCCTAAACACAACATCTCTACTGTAAACTGTACTCTTGTTTTCTGGATTCCATAACATGTACCCCTTGACCCCATCCTTATAACCAATGAAAATGCACTTCACTGATTTGTTGTCAAGTTTGTTCCTTTTTTCTTTTGGCACATGCATATAAGTATCACACCCAAACAACCTAACATGAGCCAAACTCGGCTTCTTCCGAATAGTGCCTTAAACGGTGTCTGATAGGGCAAAGCTAATATAAGTGACCTATTCTTCAGATAAAATGTTGTAGCAGCCACTTCTGCCCATAACTCTGGCTCCAAATCTGCACAACATAATATACTCCTCAATTTCTCCATGAGTGACTGACTGAGTCTCTCGGCCACCCCATTCTATTGAGGTGTTTGTGGAGTTATTTTCTGTCTTGCAATGCTGTTTTCCACACAGAATTGCTCAAAATTGTCTGAGAAAAATTCTCCTTTATTATCTGTTCTCAATACCTTTATCTTTCTTTCTATATGATTTTCTACTATTGCTTTAAACTCACATAACTTATCAAATGCTTCAGCTTTACTCTTCATAAAGTAAATCTATGCATACCTTGAAAAATCATCAATGAAAGAGACATAATACCTTGATTTTCTACGAGATTTGACTTGAACTGGCCCAGACACATCACTAGGTATTAAATCCATCATACTCTTTGCCCTCGTGCCAGCGGACTTAAAACTCACACGGTTCTGCTTACCATGTAGACAATGCTCACAAAAACCGAATCCCATGGAGCAATCTGGGACTCCCATCACCATCTACTTTGACTATAAACTAGATATCATTTTTTCACTGATATGCCCAAGCCTCTAATGCCATAACATAGATGACATCACCTCATCATCAATCACCTTCTTAGAGATAAAACCTCCACCGCACTGACTTTGTACTGTACTTCCTAATAGCTTGTACGATGTACCATACTGCACTTTCAACACTTCAACCCAGATTTATCTCTACTTTTCAATCTTCCCCTAAACTTGGGTTTATCACCAAACCACTTGTATTCTTTATCATAGGTTTGCTCTCTCATAGATAAGGCCTCATTTGACGATTTTTTTGTACATTGCTGCCTCATCTCCTCAGAAAATAGGGCTGCCACGATATTCTCAAAAGATAAATCAGTCGTACCACTACCAATCGCAACTATCAAGTTATCTCATGAATCAAGCAGTGAACAGAGCAGCGTATTAGCCTTATCATCATCTGTCACATCAACACTAATAGATAATAACTGACCTATCAAATTGTTAAACTAATATAGATGAACAGAGAAAGAATAACCCTTAGTCATCCGAAGGTTGTACAATTTCTTCCGTAGAAATAGTTTGTTTACCAAAGATTTACTCTGATAAAGACGTTCCAACTTCTTCCAGAGATCTTTCACAGTCTTTTCTCTAAAAACCTTTATCAGGACAGAATCGGCCAAGCATAGTCGAATCAGACTTCGTACCTTCCGATCGAGCTTCTCCAACTCTATGACGGTCGCTGAAGATTATGTTGAAACCATCACCGGTGACGCCCTACCATGGATTCCATACTCTTTAGTATCTCATCGACTATCAGCATCCACAGATCCTTATCCATGAGTAGATCTTCCATCTTTAGTTTCCATAACTCGAAGCTCTTCCCTCTGAACTTCTCAATTTCAATCCGTGATCCAATCAACACCTCTGATCGTTAATCCTCGAACACAAGGCTCTGATACCAATCAAACGATTTGAGACTTTTCAATCACATAAATTATAAACAAAAAGAAAAGAAGAAAAGATTTACTTAGGTTCACCCAGAATAGGGGTACGTGCTGCCAGAAGTTTCTTATTATCAACCACACTAATCTCTCGTTACAATGTATGCTCAGTACATAAAGAGTTTTATAAGCAACTTAAGACATCCTAATTAAGTTTTTATCAGAAATCACCTTGACAAGATGCCCAGGTGGTGATCTTCCAAACACCCAAGTCTAGAGTGACTTGTAGAAAGAAATACAGCAATCGAACACAAGAACAGAAAATCAAAGAACTAAAGAAGACAAGCAATTTGTTATCGAGGTTCGGCAATGTGCCTACGTCCCCGTGAGTTCCTCCGAACTCTCTGCACTAAATCAACGGTTCTTTACAATTCAGCAACCCTCTCCAAGAAACCTCAAGTTCTTGAAGGAACCAAGAAGAGAACGAGAAAGTGATAGACCTATCACAATGCTTTCTATCAATTCTCTACTACCCTCTCTTCTTTACAACCAGCCTCTCTACAATGAGTCCCTCTTGTATGTCTGTGTCTTTGCACTCTCACACAATTCTCTCATTCACACACATGTCTCACAAGTTACATCATCACATTCTTGTGTCTTCTTTTTGTTGTTGAGATTGAACCTAGGTGACCCTTTATATAGTGCACCAACTTCTTGTCCAATCTTATGTGTCATTCTCCACCCTTAGATCTTGATGACCACTTAACCACGGCCCTCCATCAATCCTAAGTGGTGTTGTACATTTTAACCTTGCATTCACGCACCTAAGAGAAGGCTAAAGCATGTTGTCCATGTGTGCCGGCCAAAGCTACAACGCCGCGCTGCAACTTTGAGTTTATGTCCCTTGTGTTATTCTTGCTAGGTTCCAGTGCTGCAGCGCTGTGCTGCAACTTTGAGTTGCTGTCCCCTTCACACAACACCCCTCTACTTGTGTGCAGAAGTGCGCACACTAGTGCGCATGGCCTTCCCTTGCTCCAAAATGAAGCACACACATGTGTGCAGCCTTCTAACTTGCTGAGCTTTGATCCTGTAACTTTGGTTTAGACTTTAACCATCTTTGAACCATGTTTGGACCTGTTCAAACCTTAACCATGTTTGAACCATGTTTAAACCTTAGACAAATGCCAACAATCTCTACCTTTGTCTAAGCGTTTAAACTTGAACCATTTTGCAGAGACCTTCGGGATCCAAACTCATCTTGAGTCATCAATCAACTGAATCCAATCCTAAGAAGTCCAAGGCAATGATTGGACCTTTTTAAAGGTAGAACCTTGGTGCTAAATCTGTAGGACTTTCCTCTGTAGTCTTCTTGTCAACATGAATGCATCATTTCGTACTATTTTCTAGAATGTAATGATACCGAACATCTATATACTTCATCCCCTCATGGAACACCAGATTCCTCCACAAGTGCCCCGCACTTTGGCTATCCGAAGACATCACAACCTGCTCTTTTAGGACCTCCCACTCATCCAACAACCCTTTGCACCCCATAGCCTCCTTTATGGCTTCCATAGCCGCTATGTATTCTGCCCCGGTTGTTATGAGTGCTACCGTTGGCTACCACTGAGCCTTCAAATACCTCAGTAACCACTTTATCCCAAGCCAATGCTTCTTTTCGGGATTACTCACAAATTTGCTGAGAACACCCATTGCCCAAGAAACCCTCAACCGGTTTCTCTTCTTTTCTTGGATTATACGCATCCTAAGGATCTTTTGTGTAAGGCTGAGATCCTTTCTCTCGAAGTCCTCACTGAGTTGAGATGTAAACCTTTCCATCCTCTTCCTATTGTTCCAAATCAATGACATAGATGAGGATACTCACTATTTTCTCCACCTTGTGTCCAGGTGAGAAAGTTTATGTGAAACCTATGTCTTCTCTTCTTGTGAACCCATTCGCCACCAGTCTAGCCTTATTCTGGACTTCATCTCCTGAAGGGTACCCTTCTTTGATCTTGTAAGTCCACTTACAATCCACAACTCTCTGATTTCCCGGAATGTGCACCAATTCCCAGAAGTTGTTCTTCCTCAAAGAATCCATTTCTTCCTCCATAGCTAGCTTCGATCTTGGTGAATCCTTACATCCCATGTAAGTCCCTTGTTCAGTCATTCCTCCTTTTGTCCAAGGAGTTGCTGCATCTACAGCATCCACAAACCCATACCTTGAAGGTGGTCCGACCAGCCTTCCTTCCTAGTCTCTTGTGAGCTGGTAGTCATTCTGACTTGCTACATCAACCTCTTCTAGTTTAGCCTCCTCTTGAGTGCCTTGAGCATGGCCTTCATCCAAGGGCTCTACCTGGTCCGAACCCTCTTGCCTTCCTTGCTTTACCCGAACTGAATCTTGCTTGATGCTATGCTCCACAAGAACCAAACTAGTTTGCTCACTAGCCCCTGCAGGGTTAGTTTTCTCCAAATAAGGAAATAACAATTCATTAAAATTAACATCCCTACTTATTACGAGTTTTAATCCTTCTAAGGACCACAACCTATACCCCTTAGCCCCTTCCCCATATCCTATAAACACACACTTTCTAGATCCTGGGCTAAGTCTATCATCCTTTTGTTGTGCATACGCAGCACACCCAAAAGTCCTAAGGTTGTCCAACTCAGGGGGTTTTCCACTCCACATCTCCATGGGAGTCTTTTGATACACAATCCTAAAGGGTGATCTATTCACTAAATATGTAGCAGTAGACACAGCTTCCCTCCAAAAACATTCAAGTAATCCGAATCCATTTAACATGCACTTGACCTTTTCCATAAGGGTCTTATTCATCCACTCAGCAACTCTACTTTGCTGAGGGGTTTCCACAACCATCCTATGTCTTAGAATGCTATTTAACCTACAGATTTGATAAAGTTCTTGGTTAAAAATTTCTAAGCCATTATCGGTTCTTATCCCCTTAACTACTCTAACCATTTGAGTCTCAACCAGCCCTTTCCACACCACTAACTTATTCAAGGCATCTGATTTATTTTTAACCAAATAAACCCACACTCTTCTTGAATAATCATCAATTAATGACAGAAAGTAAAAGTTACCTCCCTATGTTGGTGTCCCTGTTGGTCCCCAAAGGTCCGCATGAATGTAGTCAAGAATGCCCTTAGACTTGTGCAATCTGGTGTTGAAGCTGACCCGGTGTTGCTTCTCAAGAATACAACACTCGCAGAAATCAAGTTCCTCTACTTTGTCATCACCAAGTAGGCCATCCTTGCTAAGAACTTGCAGGCCCTCTTCGCTCATATGTCCCAAGCGAGTGTGCCAAAGGGCTGCCCTATCCATCTTAGCCATCAAGCTTGCTGCTTGATCATTGATTTCTATCTCTCCAATCATCTCATATAGTCCATCGTTTCTTGCTGCCTTGATCACTACCAAATATCCCTTGGCTACCTTGATCTTTCCTCCCTCTATCTTGCATGTGTATCCCATGGAATCTAGCTGCCCCAATGAGATAAAATTCCTCCTCGAATCTTGTAGATATCTCACATTTTCCAGCAGCCTTGTCATTCCATCAAACATCCTCACCTGGATGTCTCCCATGCCTCTCACTTGGTAAGAAATTCCATTCCCCAAGAAAACCTTTTCATCATTGGTTTCCTTGAAATTCTTGAACCAACTCCGGTGAGGGCACATGTGATGAGTGCACCTGGAATCCAAGATCCATTTCCCACTGCCTTTTTGCCCCTTGCTCACATCCGAGTGCACAAAAAGAACATCACCATCTTGTTGTTCTGTTTTGGCAACCGAAGCCTCTCCATTCTTGGTATAGCTTCCTCCTCTATCCCTTGTCATCTTCTTGCAATCTTTCTTAACATGACCCTCCTTATGGCAGTAGTAGCAGCTCTTCCCTCCAATCTCAGTTTGGAATGCATTCTCCCAGGATTTCTCCTCTACTCTCTATCGCGGTAGGTAGCCATGCATGCTGTTGTGCACTCTTCCTTGGCTCTCTCCTCTACCTCTATCCCTTAGTAGCCATGCATAGCTGCTGTGCACTCTCCCATGGCCTCTCCTCTACCTCTGTCCTGGTAGTAGCCATGGTTGTTTGCCATACCGAGTGTGCGCTCTTTTAAGGAACAGCTCTTTACCACTTGATGCACTCCTTACTTGGCATCAAGATTTTCTTGCAACACTCTTTTTAGGATCAATAGTAAAAGCAAGATTCGTTTGCGAAGATACCTCTTATCCAGGAGAGTCTTGGTACGAAATAACTCATCTAGTTTCTTCCATATTGCGCTGGATCTTCCGAGTCTCCGCACTCCTTGTGACATATCCGACAAGTGCAAGAAGAGGTGTTGTATGCCATCTTCTTCATCTCATTCTGCTGGTCCTCTGTGGTACTTGCTGGAAAAGCATCATCTTTCTTCAATACGTATGGGTCCACAGTTGTGGTTGCCACATAACCGCCTTGATCTTCGCTTCCACAGGGAAAAATCCCCTTTATCAACAACTTCTCAATACCAATATTGAAGCCTCTTGCGGGCACAAAATCCCTGATTTATGCACTACCCACACATGCTTCTTCACCCTCAAAACCCCGATCCAAGGTGGATCTTAACACCGTTCTTGAATCACTTCACAGAACACGATCAGATCTTGCATCTTACACTATTCTTGCATCACACAAGAAGTTGATCTATGATTCTGGAGTCTCTGCGCTCGTCACCTTCTACTTCTTGCTCTGATAACCCCAGCTGTGCAGCTCTGATACCACTGTCCAAAGCTCTGATTCCACTGTTGAAAATCACCTTGACAAGATGCCTAGGTGGTGATCTGCCAAACACCCAAGTCTAGAGTGACTTGTAGAAAGAAATACAGCAATCGAACACAAGAACAGAAAATCAAAGAACTAAAGAAGACAAGCAATTTGTTATCGAGGTTCGGCAATGTGCCTACGTCCCCGTGAGTTCCTCTGAACTCTCTGCACTAAATCAATGGTTCTTTACAATTTAGCAACCCTCTCCAAGAAACCTCAAGTTCTTGAAGGAACCAAGAAGAGAACGAGAAAGTGATAGACCTATTACAATGCTTTATATCAATTCTCTACTACCCTCTCTTCTTTACAACCAGCCACTCTACAATAAGTCCCTCTTGTATGTCTGTGTCTTTGCACTCTCACACAATTCTCTCATTCACACACATGTCTCACAAGTTACATCATCACATTCTTATGTCTTCTTTTTGTTGTTGAGATTTAACTTAGGTGACCCTTTATATAGTGCACCAACTTCTTGTCTAATCTTGTGTGTCATTCTCCACCCTTAGATCTTGATGACCACTTAACCATGGCCCTCCATCAATCCTAAGTGGTGCTGTGCATTTTAACCTTGCATTCACGCACCTAATAGAAGGCTAAAACATGTTGTCCATGTGTGCCGGCCACAGCTGCAGCACCGCACTGCAGCTTTGAGTTTCTGTCCCTTGTGTTATTCCTGCCAGGTTCCAGCACTGCAGCGCTGTGCTGCAGCTTTGAGTTGTTGTCCCCTTCACACAACACCCTTCGACTTGTGTGCAGAAGTGCGCACACTAGTGCGCATGGCCTTCCCTTGCTCCAAAATGAAGCACACACATGTGTGCAGCCTTTTAACTTGCTGAGCTTTGATCCTCCAACTTTGGTTTAGACTTTAACCATCTTTGAACCACGCTTGGACCTATTCAAACCTTAACCATGTTTGAACCATGTTTAAACCTTAGACAAATACCAACAGTTCTAATTAAGATTTTCGCCCTACTGCAGAACTAGGGTTATTCATGGGCCCAAGCCCAAACCACTAAGCAAAAAACCAGACCTAACTCATGTACAGGGCCTAAATGTTTTTCTGGGGTTCTACAGATCTAGTCCTGTGAAGTATGCACCAACTCTAACACCCTGATTAAGTGTTTATATTTCAATATGCAATGTAAAAACTCATACTTTTAATGTTTTGAACGTTATATATTTATTTATCGAACCAACTAGATGCTGATTTCATCTCAAAGATCTTTACTTTCTTAAGTTTTAAAATGTAATTTCATCATACTCCAGTCTAGTTACAATGTAGATGATAGATTTATCATTTGAAAAGTGTTGGCTAATTGTGCAAGTTCGTTGCAATTGGAATTGGGCATATATATTGTGATGTATGTTATATCTTTAATAAATTGTTGACCTTTGCCTTTCAAAAAAAGAAATTTGCATTACATGTTTTCAATGTGCTATTTCTATTGTTTGGTTGTTATGAAAAACTTATATTATCTTCAGATATTTAATTAGCTCATCTGTGAGTGCAACTCTTCGGCTTTTTTTATAAAATTGTGAAGTAAATCCTACAACACATATAGATGTTGATTAATTATAAGGTGGTCCCCACTAAATCTTAGATTTTAAAATATTCGATTCCATGTCAAGAACAGTGCATTGCAGGCTTTACTTCATAGTTTTTACATCAGAAGAGTCACACTCATGATGTGTCAATTATGTTACACAAACATTTAAATCAAAATTGCATTTTTTTCATTGCATTTAATTAGATTACTAGATAAATCTCCCAAACATGTTGGTAACTAATAAGAGTGAATTCTAGGATTTTTCTAGGATATTTGAAATTAAATACATATCTATTTAACACTCCCTAATGTGAGTTTTCATGTAATGGTAACAAAATAATCTTTTGTTTTTGTGAAGGTAAGAATTACATACCTTTCCAAGTCCATGATGCCTTTTCATTGTAGATAACAAAACTAGAAATTAATTACAAGTTTGTTAGGTTTTGGGTTTAGCCGATGATATCCTTTGGACTCGTTGTAGCCAAAAAAGATGTATTTTTCTAATTTCTCATAAAATTGAAGAATAAGGTTAACTCGTTAAAGAGTGTGCACATATGTTCATGTATATCCGGAAGGGTAATCAAACTTATAAGGATATTACTAGTAAAACTATGTTGCAAATAGTTAACACCATATTTTGTTAAGAATACCAGAAGTTATGGTTGGGAGTTTGGCAGACGATACCTATTTATAGAAATAAAGTAAGAGTACAACCAAAGAGGGGGAGGGGGCAAAATGTGCAATCTCCAAGAAATAGTACATAATGGTGACAATAAAGAACTATGTTTGAGGCCTATTGATATAGTTACTATTACAATCTGCATGGCATAAAGAAACAACATTGCTTGGAAGACACCATATTAGAATGATTATTTATTCAAGAACAACAATCTACTAATTATACATCGAAGTTTATGCAATTAAGGGAGATGGTTTACATTATAAGGTTGATTTCTCTGAAATTTCTACAGCATGCTTATCAGCTACATATAAGCGTATTAGGACACTTTTGTTAGGATTTTGGCTCAATTCTCATAAAGAAGACTTCTAATTGGTTTCGGAAAAGTTGTTTCCTATTTTGTAGTTGCTTGTTCTTGTAGGAATAATAGTAATTTCCTATTAGATTATTGATTGTACAAGTAGTAGTAGTATACTATGATGTTGTTGTTCTTTTTTTAATAGTATTAGGAAAATATCCTCTATATAAAGGGGTCCCAAAGAAGATTTAAGATACACTCATAATTCCGTTTACATTGTAAACTAAAGGGGTTTACTACTAGAGCTAGGATGAGAGCTTTGGGTGTATTGGTTTGTCAAGTAGAGAGGACACTTATAAAGCTAGGTTAAGAGCTTTTGTTGTATTGTGACTTTGGAGTGAGAGTTTGACAACTTTGCTCTTCTAAAAGTTGTAGTTGAAGATTAATAAAATAGTGGAGTTAGTTGGTGGATGTAGGCAAAGAGGTTACCAAACCACGTTAATTATTAGTGTTCTTGCTCTTTATTTATTTTACCTATTTAATTGTTGTGCTTGTGTTTTTTTGCCTAAGATTGACTACGTGGATTTTAGAGGTAAAATCCCAACAAGTGGTATCAGAGCTGTGGTTTATGGCAAAAATACAGGAAGTAGGCATAATTAATATTGAATTATTTGATGAATTGACGATGGAAGAAGGTATAATGAATATTAGCTTTTCAAATTCCATTATAACTATTTTTTTAGTAGTATGTTGACATAGATGAAGTACTTACAACCAGAAGGAGATGACATAGTCACGATATTAATGGTGGGAAAGGAAGTTTGGATGGATAGGGAGGTTTCCACAGTACCTCCAAAGAAAGATAAGTTGAAGAGGCCAAGTGTGTTCAAGGTTGAAGAATTATTTATAATTATATCAAGAGAAGAGGCAAACAAAGTGAGTGAGTGGAACACTTCAAAGAAGGTGGAAGAAAGATCAAGATTCAAGTCTTTAGATTTTTCAAATAAAAAGTGCATCTAAAATGAGGAAGAGGAGCACACACAATTGCAAAGCAAGGACACGGTGGAGGACCTAAATGAGTTGAGTAGAATAAAGTAGAGTGATAATGGGAAGGCTAATAAGGATGATGAGATGCAAGTTTTTGATGCTTCAAAGGTAGTGATGACGGATACCGTGAACGAAGAGAGCTTGTACATTTGAATGAGAGGATGATTTCTTCAAATAGTAAGTGGATGAGATGTGGAGACCAAAAGGACGATTGCACCAACCAAAGAAGAAAGTCAAATTTGATGATGATGTGGAGAATTTTAGCCAAGCTGGAGATTTTTTAGGATTTTGGCTCAATTCCTCACAAAGAAGACTTCTGATTGGTTTAGGAAAAGTTATTTCCTATTTTGTAGTTGCTTGTTTTAGTAGGAATATTAGTAATTTCCTATTATATTATTGATTGTACAACTAGTAGTAGTCTACTATGATGTTGTTGTTTTTTTCCTAATAGTATTAGGAAAATATCCTCTATACAAAGGGGGTCACAGAGAAGATTTGAGGTACACTTATAATTCCATATACATTGTAAACTAGAGAGGTTTACTACTAGAGCTACAGTGAGAGGGCACTTACAACTAGAGCTAGGTTAAGAGCTTTTGTCGCATTGTGACTTTGAGGTAAGAATTTGACAACTTTGCTCTTCCAAAAGTTGTAGTTGAAGATTAATAAAACAGTGGAGGTGTTAGTGGATGTAGGCAAAGAGATTACCGAACCACATAAATTATTGGTGTTCTTGCTCTTTATTTATTTTACCTATTTAATTGTTATGCTTGTGTTTTTTAGCCTAAAATTGAGTATGTGGATTTTAAAGATAAAATCCCAACAACTTTTGCCTAAGGTGAAAGCAACGATTCCAAATTCTGCAGTGCAGAGGGTAGCAAGCTCATATGCCTTTCTGATTAGGCCTTTACGTGTGACATTTTGAGAATATGACTTGCCTAGAATTGCTATCCTTCACTAGCTTCAAGTTGATCTTTCACTAACCTATAATCCCTAATTTGCAAATACTTTGGGTAGTGCTCTAATAGATGAATTTTTTTTTTGTTTTTATATAATTATTCATAAATACGTGCATTCAAATTTCGAGGTTCACTTTGCTTCGTTTTATTTCTCTGGTTTAACAGGGAGATGCATGCTCTAGAGTAAAGAATAACTGTAATCTCTTCACATTTTCCTGGTTGCCATACACAAATGTAGAACAATCACAACCTTTGTTGGTGTTTGTCTAAGGTTTAAACATGGTTTGAAAAGGTTCTTCATAAGACCTTGGCGCCTTAACACACAAAGTGGGCGCCTCAGCACACAGCAAGTCAAGAAGAGTGCAGCATCAGGTCAAGTCATGGTGCCCAGCATGGAGGAATCTTGGAGGAGGTGTGCGCCGCAGCTCAACTTCCCCCAGGCCGTGGTGCCCAGAAAGTGATGCATGTGTGCCCTGGCTTGAGCCGTGACCTGCCCTGTTCTGGGCCATGATGCCAGGCACACTAAGACTAGTTTCTTCAGCCTTTTGAGAGGTGAACAAAATGCACATGATCACTAAGGATTGATGAAGAGCTATGATTGATTGGCTCTCAAGACCTAAGGGTGGAGATTGACTTCAAAGATTGGCTCAAGAAGTTGTGCACTATATAAAGGGTCACCTAGCTTCAATCTTAACACAATAACACAACAAACACAAGTGATCATCGTACAAGAGTATTCAAGTGCAAGTGTGAGAGTGCAAACACACAAAACATAGGAGAGGCACTAGAATAGATCTCAAAAGAGAGGCTGGTTGTAAAGAGAGAGTAGTATAGATTTTGGGTAGAGGGCTTTGTAATAGTTCTTATCACTTTCTTTCTTCTCTTCTTTGGTTCTTTAAGAACTTGGGTTTCTTGGAGAGGAGTTGTTGTAACTTGTAAGAACTCATTTGTTTAGTGCAGAGAGTTCGGAGGAACTCAAGGGGACGTAGGCTATTGCCGAACCTCGATAACAATTGCTGTGTTATTTCTTTTATTTGATTTCTATTTATGTTTTTGATCATTACAAGTCATTCTAGACTTGCGTGTTTAGAAGATCACCTCCTGGGCATCTCAAAGTAATTTCTCAACAGTGGTATCAGAGCCGGAGGAGCTTTGGTGAGCGATTATCGGAGATAGAACAGAAGGTATCGGAGTCAAGACTCCAAGAAACAAAGATCAACTTCTTGGGTGATTCAAGAACGGAGTAAAGATCAAGATCTGATCGTGTTCTTGAGGGTAATTCAAGAATGGTATTGAGATCAATCTTTGATCGTGTTCTTGAGGTTTAGAAGAAACTGGAAAGCAATTAGGGGTGCTGCATAAATCTGGGATTTTCTCCGCAAGATGGCTTCAAACTTCATTGTTGAGAAGTTTGATGGAAAAAGGAGACTTTTCCCTTTGGAAGCGGAAGATCAAGGCTGTTCTTATGCAACAGAAAGTGGACTTGGCTCTTGGAGAAGATGACACTTTTCCAGCAAGTATCACAGAGGTCCAGCGGATTGAGATGAAGAAGGTGGTGTACAACACCATTTTCTTGCACATGTCAGATAGTGTCACAAGGGAGTGCGGAGACTCGAAAGATCCAGCTGTCATATGGAAGAAACTAGATGAATTGTTTCTTACCAAGACTCTCCCTAATAAGATTTATCTTCTTAAAAGAATCTTTGCTTTTAAAATGGATCCTAATAAAGAGTTGAAAAATAATCTTGATGTGTTTAATAAGATAGTTCAAGAATAGCTGTAGCATAACATTCCCGGATGAACAATTGGCTATTATTTTGTTAAATTCTCTTCCTGATTGTTTTGATAATTTGATTAATGCTATTGAATATGGAAAAGATACACTAACCAAGGAAATCGTGATTAATGCTATAAGGGCTCATGATTTCAAAGCCAAGATGAGCGGAGCATCAAGTGAAGAAGGGCTATTCGTTAGAGGAAGGCCAACAACTCGGAATGGAAGTAGCATTTATGGCAACTTCTAGGAGAAATCAAGAGGTAGAGGGCAGAGCCATGGGAGATCTCATTCCAAATCAAGATTTGGAGGAAAGAGATGCTTCTATTGTAACAAGGAGGGCCATTTCAGGAAAGATTGCAAGAAGAAGATGTGGGATGAGAGAGGAAGAAGCCATACCAACAATTGAGAGGCTTTAGTTGCCAAAGGAGAATAACATGATGATGTTCTTATTGTGTGCTCAAATGTGAGCAGGACACAGGGTAGCAAGAAATGGATTTTGGATTCATGGTGTACTTATGACATGTGCCCTCACAAGGATTGGTTTAAGAACTTCAAGGAAATCAATTATGGAAAGGTTTTCTTGGGGAATGACACTTCTTGCCAAGTAAGGGGATAGGAGATATCCAGTTGAGGATGTTCGATGGAGTCATAAGGCTGCTACGGAATATGAGATATCTTTCGAATTTGAAGAGGAATTTGATCTCATTAGGGCAGCTGGATTCCATGGGTTATACATACAAAGCAGAGGGAGGAAAAATCAAGGTGACCAAGGGATCTTTGATAGTGATCAAAGCAACAATAAAATATGGACTCTATGAGATGATCGGAGAGACCGAAATCAAGGATCAAGTAGTAAGCTTGATGGCTGAGATGGATAAGGCAGCCCTTTGGCACACTCGCTTGGGACATATGAGCAAAAAAGGGCCTGCAAATTCTCAACAAGGATGGTCTACTTAGTGGTGACAAAGTAGAGAAATTGGATTTCTGCGAGTGTTGCATTCTTAGGAAGCAACACCGGGTCAGCTTCAACACTGGAGTGCACAACTCTAAAGGGATTCTTGACTACATTCATTCGGACCTTTGGGGACCAGTAAGAATACCAACACAGGGAGGTAACTTTTACTTTCTGTCTTTAATTAATGATTATTCAAGAAAGGTTTGGGTTTATTTGCTTAAAAATAAATAAGATGCTTTGAATAAATTTATGGTGTGGAAAAAGTTGCTGGAGACTCAAATGGGTAGGGTAGCTAGAGCTTTACAAACTATGTGAGTTAAATGGCATTCTAAGACATAGAACGGTTGAAAAACACCTCAGCAAAACGGAGTTGTTGAGAGGATGAATAGGACCTTTATGAAAAAGGTTAGGTGCATGTTAATTGGGTCCGGTTTACCAAAATATTTTTGGGGGGAAGTTGTGTCTACTGATGCATACTTGGTTAATAGATCACCCTCTAGAGCTTTAGAGCTCAAGACTCCCATGGAGATGTGGAGTGGGAAACCCCCTGAGTTGAGCAACCTTAAGTCTTTTGGGTGTGCAGCATTTGCACATCAAAATGATGATAAACTTAACCCAAGGTCTAGAAAATGTGTATTTCTAGGGTATGGTGATGGGGTTGAGGGGTATAAGTTGTGGTTCTTAGAACCAAAAGGAATTAAACTCATAATAAGTAGGGATGCTATTTTTAATGAATTGTTATTTCCCTATTTGGAGAAAACTAACCCTGCAGGGGCTAGTGAGCAAACCAACCCGGAATTTGTGGAGCACTGCATCAAGAAAAACTCAGATCAGGTAGAGCAAGGAAGGCAAAAGGGTTCGGACCAGGTAGAACCCATTGATGAAGGCCAAGCTCAGGGCACTCAAGAGGAGGCTAAACTAGAAGAGGTTGATGCAGCAAGTTAGAATGACTACCAGCTCACAAGGGCCCGAGGAAGGAGGGTGGTCACACCACCTTTGAGATATGGGTTTGTTGATGCCAATATAGTAGCTCCTTGGACAGAAGGAGGGATGGTTGAACTAGAAACTTACATGGAAGCCATGTGTTGACCCTCGCCCGTATTTTAATGATGGTAAAACACAACTGTTATTTAACTAACATGTTTAAACTAAGTTGTATTAAGGATCAAACACATTCAACCAAGGAACAAAGTGCAAAAACTTGAACCAAATCAAGTATCAAGTGAAGACTGAAGATCTAGAATAGGTCTTAAGGTTTAGAACCAATGTAAGTCTCACTCATACATTGTATTAGCTTGTTCAATGGCTCAAACACAAAAGGTTTTTCTAAAACCATTATTTTTAAATGTTTTTTTTATGAAAAACTGAAGAAAAACAGGGTTGGAAGACAACCCAGTCGACTGGGTACATATACCAGTCGACTGGTATATGGGTCAGAAGGTACCCAGTCGACTGGATGAATTAACCCAGTCGACTGGTACTTTGACCAGTAATTTCCCAGTCGACTGGATGAATCAACCCAGTCGACTAATGAAATGGACAGAAAGTCCCCAGTCGATTGGGTGATATATACCAGTCGACTGGATACCCAGAAGGTCTGAAAACGAGTATTTTTCAAGTGAACCCAGTCGACTGGTATCTCGACCCAGTCGACTGGTATTTCAAAAATATGACCGTTGGACTCCAAATCTGAACGTTTTAAAGTAAATCTTTTTCAAATTAAAGTCCAAAACGGCCATATTAATTGATTGCTATATAAACCCATTCAGCAAAGCATTCAATAACAAGAAGCACATATTCAAAAAGAGTTGATCTCATATAATCAAGTTTTTATACTCTTGAAACACAAAAAGCTTTGAAATAATCTTATTGAGCCATTTCTTTAAGCTTTACTTTGAAAGAGAGACATTTCTATTGTAATAAGCTTTCATTTGCTGTCTCTCTACCTTTTACTTTACAGCTTTTATTGTAAAGGGATTACTTCCGAGAGGAAGGGGATTGTACGGTTTGAGCAACACTTGTAAGTTGCTTGTGTTTCGATTTGAGCAACACCCGTAAGTTGCTTGGTTTAGTGAAAGACTTCAAGGAGGATCCTTGAAGAGAGTGGACGTAGGGTCAGAAGGATTCCGATATTGCCGAACCACTATAAATCGAGTTTGCATCTCTCTAACCCTATCTCTTTAATTACTTTCATAATTACTTGCTTATAATTATTTATTATTCAAGTAAATGAGATTGATTGCTTAATTATTTTATAATTCAATTATCATTTCTATATTAAGCAATAAACTCTCTCATCTTTGTGCTAGTAATTTAGAAAGATTTAATTCCGCATATATTTTGTTATTTGAGATTGCAAAAAGTATTTAATTTTTTTAATACCCAATTCACCCCCCTCTTGGGTATTTCCATAGTATATTTTGGACCTACAATTGGTATCAGAGCCTCATTCTCATTTTTAGGCTTAATATCCTTGAGTTGATCCTATGGCAACTATATTTTAGAAGGAAGAGATCCTTCTAGTCCACCTCCTCTCCATGTAACAAATTTCACCCATTGGAAAGCTCAAATGAAGATTTTTATTCAAGCTCATGATTATTATGCTTGGTATTTCATTTTTGAAAATGAAAATGATTTTGATGTAAATGATTATAAATTCATTCAACTAAATGCTACAGTTATGAACATGTTTTATAGTTCTCTTGATCAAAACGAAGTTGATCAAATTTCCTCATGTAAGACCGCAAAAGAAATTTGGGATTTATTGGAAGTCATACATGGAGGAAATGAGCAAGAAAAGAATTTCAAATTAAAAAACTTTGTTCATGACTTAGAGCATTTTAAAATGAATGAAAATGAATCAATTTTTGATTCGCAAACTCGTTTTACCATACTTGTTAAAACTTTATCTTTCATGGGTAAAATTTATTCTAACCTTGAACTTGTGAGAATATTTCTTAGGTCTTTGTCAAATCAATGGAAAATTATTTTGACAAAGCATTCTACAAGTGAAAGTTTAGAAGAGCTTATGGAATCCCTCAAGAAGCATGAAAGCTACTTGGATTACAAAATCGATGGTTCCACCACATCCTTACCTCTTATGGAAATTAAAGATGTTAATTATGATGGTGATGAAGAAGAAGAAGACTCCTCGAATAAAGAGATCGGATACGATGAAATTGCCAACCTATGTCTTATGGCAATCGACAACGAAAATGAGGTATCAACTTCTTCCTCTTCAAAAAATAACATTGTTAGTAGTAGTGAAGAATTGATAGAAGTCATAAATGAAATGTATGAAGAATTGAAGAAATTCGATTCTAGGAACACCATTCTTAAAAAAGAGGTGTCATCTCTTTCTAAAGAAATGGTAGGTTTAAGAGAAGAAAAAGATAAACTATCTTCATTACTTTATGATTCTTCTCAAGATCTTCTTAAAGATGAAAATGAAAACTTAAAGAAGAAGATAATAGAACTAAATGATACTATATCTAGACTTATGCTTGGAAAAGAAAAGCTAGATGAAGTGTTATCTTGCCAAAGATTAAATGGAGGAAAATCCGGGTTAGGTTATTCTCCATTAGGCAAGCAAAAATCAAAAGAGAGCTTATTCATGAAAGTATCATGTGTAAATGAAGCCTCTACTTTAAAGACCTCTAGCAAGGTTAAAAGCACTCCCTCTATAAATGCTAGGAAGTCTAGAAACTCTAATGCATATCCTAGAAATACTCATGCTTATATGTATGCTCACACACATTCTAGGAATAATCATCATGTACATTCTAGGAATAATCATTATGTGCATTCTAGGAACAAATTGTATAATCAGAATTTGCACACTGCACATACTCATCCTAGGAATTACCATCATGGTTATCCTAGAAATGACATGCATATTCATGTTCCTCATAATAGAAACATGTATCCTAGGAACTTCTATCCTAAGAATTATAGACATGCACAACTAAGAAATCCTAGAAATTTCAATAACCATTATCCTAGGATTGTGCATCATCAACATGTCTATAGAATACCATATATTGTTAAGAAAGTATGGGTCCCAAAAGGAACCGTATTTTCAAGGACTAACCCCAAAGGACCCAAGAAATTTTGGGTACCCAAAAGTGCAATTGTATATCCTTGTGTGATGTAGATATGTCTCCACACCAAGGAGAAAGGTAACTGTTGGTACCTTGTTAGTAGATGTTTAAAGCACATGACCGATGATAAAAGTGTATTCAAGAGCTAATTCTAAGAGATGGTGGATATGTCACCATTGGAGACAACACCAAAATAAAGATCATCGGGCATGGAAAAGTTGGTAATGATTTCTCTACCCTAGATAATGTATTGCTAGTACAAGGCCTTAAGCCAAATTTACTTAGCATTAGTCAACTATGTGACAAAGGTAACAAAGTCACATTTGAGTCCTCTCATTGTCTAGTTATAGACATCAAGAGCAACAAGATCAAATTTATTGGCCATAGACATGAAAATGTCTATATAGTTGATTTGAAATCTTTGCATTCTGAAAATGAAAAATGTTTTCCTGCTTTAGTGAAAATCCATGGCTATGGCATAGAAGGCTTAGTCATGTAAACATGAACTTGCTGAAAATTGTTTCAAGAAAAGATTTAGTCATTGGTCTTCCTAAAATCAATTTTGAAAAAGACAAAGTATGTGATGCTTGTCAAATAGGAAAACAAACCAGGATTTCTTTTAAAGCAAAAAATGTAGTTTCAACTACAAGATCTTTGGAACTTTTGCATATGGACTTGTTTGGTCCAATAAGTACCATTAGTCTAGGTGGCCATCAATATGCTCTTGTTATTGTTGATGACTATTCAAGATATACCTTTGTTATTTTTATTGCTTACAAGGATGAAGCTTTCAAAGGTTTTGAAAAGTTTTGCAAAAAGGTTCAAAATGAAAAAGGAATTTGTATTTCAAGCATAAGAAGTGATCATGGAAAAGAATTTGAAACCAAAGCTTTTCAAATTTTTGTGATGAGAATGGAATCAATCACAATTTTTCAGCTCCTAGAACTCCTCAACAAAATGGAGTTATTGAGAGGAAAAACAGAGTTCTAGAAGAATTTTCAAGAACAATGCTTTGTGAAAATAGTTTACCAAAATATTTTTGGGCTGAAGCCGTGAACACTTCTTGCTATATTTTAAATAGAATTTTAATTAGGTCTATACTTGATAAAACTCTATATGAACTATGGAAAGGTATAAATTCTAATATTTCCTATTTTCGTACATTTGGTTGCAAATGCTTCATCTTGAATAACAATAAAACTAACTTGGGTAAATTTGATGCCAAGACTGATGAAGGAATATTTTTAGGATATTCAACTACTAGTAAGGCTTATAGAGTTTTCAATAAGAGAACTCTAGTAGTAGAAGAATCTGTGCATGTAACTATTGATAAGTCTAACCCTATTAGTAGTAGAGAAGTTTCCATTAATAATGATGCAGATTTTATTCCAAGAACGGAAACTCCTACTCCCATTGTTGACCCAAAAGTGAGTTCTTCTCAAACAAATGAAGGGATGGCAACTCCAAATTTGGACCAACCATCCTCAAGTCAACAAGAGGAAAATCTACCCAAGGATTGGAGGTATGTAAATCATCATCCAATTGATCAAGTAATTGGTGATCCTTCACAAAGGGTAAGAACTCGCTCTTCTATTAGAAATATTTGCAATTTTGTAGCTTATTTGTCTCAAGTAGAACCTAAGACATTTATAGAAGCTGAAAAAGATAATGATTGGATAATTACAATGCAGGAAGAGATAAATCAATTTGAGAGAAACAATGTTTGGAAACTAGTTCCGAGACCAAAAGATCATTCAATAATTGGAACTAAATGGGTATATAGAAATAAAATGGATGAAAATGGTATAGTAACTAGAAATAAAGCTAAATTAGTTGCTAAGGGTTATAATCAAGAAGAAGGAATAGACTTTGATGAGATCTATGCTCCCGTAGCTAGATTAGAAGCTATTCGAATGTTATTAGCCTTTGCATGCTTTAATAAATTCAAGCTATTTCAAATGGATGTAAAAAGTGTTTTTTTTTTAAATAGCTTTATAGAAGAAGAGGTTTATGTTGAGCAACCTCTTGGTTTTGAAAACCCTAGTCTTCCAAATCATGTCTACAAGCTTTCTAAGGCTCTATATGGGTTGAAGCAAGCTCCAAGGGCATGGTATGAAAGACTAAGTAAATTTTTGATTGATAATGATTTTGTAAGAGGTAGAATAGATACAACTCTCTTCACAAAAACTCACAAAAATGACACATTGATAGTTCAAATATATGTTGATGATATTATATTTGGTGCTACTAATGAATCTATGTATCAAGAGTTTACAAAGTGCATGCAAGGTGAATTTGAAATGAGCATGATGGGAGAGCTTACTAACTTCCTTGGTCTTCAAATCAAACAACTAAAAGAAGGCATCTTCATCAATCAATCAAAGTATATCAAGGACCTACTTAAGAGGTTTGGGATGGAAAGCTCAAAGCCACTTGGAACACCAATGAGCACATCTACAAAACTTGATCTCGATGAAGGAGGTAAACCTGTAGATACTAAATATTATAGAAGCATGATAGGTGTTTTGCTTTATTTAACTGCAAGTAGACCTGATATTATGTTCAGTGTATACATGTGTGCTAGATTTCAGTCTAATCCTAAGGAATCACATGTAGTTGCAGTAAAAAGAATCCTTAGATATCTACAAGGGACCTAGACCATAGGATTATGGTATTCTAGATAATCATCTTTTGAGTTAGTAGGATATTCGGATGCTGATTTTGCTGGATGTAGGTTAGATAGAAAAAGCACAAGAGGAACATGCCAATTCTTAGGTGCTATGTTAACTTCTTGGTTCTCCAAGAAACAGAATTCAGTTGCACTATCAACCGTTGAGGTGGAATATGTAACAGCTGGCAGTTGTTGTGCCCAAGTACTATGGATGAAACAACAACTAGAAGACTATGGCATGAGTCTAAAAAATATTCCTATATTTTGTGATAATACTAGTGCCATCAACCTAACCAAAAATCCTATTCAGCACTCTAGAACCAAGCATATAGAGATTAGACATCATTTCCTAAGAGATCATGCTCAAAAAGGTGATATAAGATTAGAATTTATACCTTCAGAAGATCAAATAGCTGATATTCTTACAAAACCCTTAAGTGAAGCTAGTTTTTGTAAGATTAGAATGTTGATGGGCTTGCTTGATTTTGATAAACTGAATGTTTGATTGCATCTCATTTCATCATTTGCATGTTTGACATTGAGTGATAGAGTATTAATCCATGTTTAATTATTCCCTTCACTCAAAAATGTCATAGATAAACAAAATCGTGCTAAAAAAATTCAGGACTGGAAATTTTACTCAGGATCCAGTCGACTGGTAAATATGCTCCAGTCGACTGGTAAGTCTCTGCCTGATCTTCCAATCGACTGGTAATTTTAACCCAGTCGACTGGTAACTCTCTGTCAAAACTTCCAGATGACTGGTAAGTCTTCTCCAGTCGTCTACAAGATCAAATCTTGTTTGGAGCCAATTTTTTGAATACCTTTTGTCCTCCAGTCGACTGGTAAAGATAGCCCAGTGGACTGGTAACTCACTGTCAATTTACCCAGTCGACTGGTATGTTTACCCAGTCGACTGGTATGTTTACCCAGTCGACTGGTAAAGAAACTGTTCATCTTTTCAAAGGGACCCAGTCGACTGGTATATCGACCCCAGTCGACTGGTATCGCGAGTCTATAAAAGGGACTGTTCATTTTTGCCATTTTTACGCCATTTTCAAAGAGCCCAAGCTTTCTCTCTCTAGAAAAATTCATCATTTTGATCCAAAAACCATCCAAATCCCTTCTAAACACACCAATCTACACATTCCTAAAGAGATTTTTAACTTTCTACGGTTAAAATCTCTCATTTTTACCAAATTTTTTTTTAAAAAAACTCTAGATTTCTCCAAAATGAGTGACAAAATCCATATTAAACTCACAACAAGTGGACCTAATGCGCCTAAAAAGCCAAGGTCTTCAAAACCTTCGGCTTCGGAGTCGAAAGGGAAGGGTGCAGCAGGATCATCCAGCAAGGAGCCCAGAACAGAGTTGGAGCAGACTCTGTTTTACAGCCCAGCGGCTCATAAGAGGTATAATTCTATAATCCGTCACAAGAAAATCATGACGGGTAGAGTCGTTGATTTTGACTCTATTCGCCATGGTAATTTCGATATTCTACCAGCCTTTGAGGCAATAAATATGACCCCACTGGTCAGAATTCATGAAAAATATTACCCGCGACTGATTCACCAGTTCTATGCAAACTTGGTGAAATCCAGTCCTCTGGCTCTGAGATTCAGAACCAGAGTTAGCGGTGTGGAGTTTGAGGTCAACACTGACCTCTTGATGAGCATTCTGAGAATCCCTATAAGGGGGGTTCAATGGAGTCTGGATGGATGGCCCGACAACTTTGATGTTGAGGAGGCCTGTCGGATAGTCAGGGGCGACCCTAACTATGTGTACAGACCCACTACATTTCACACATGTAGTGACTTGCCCCTCGACTCAAAGTTGTTTCAATTGATTGTCAGTTGGACCATCCACCCAAGACTCGGGAGTCGAGGGTATCTATCTAAAATAGATACGGTATTGATTTGGTGCCTAAAATCTGGGCACCACTTCAATATATATCCTCTGCTGCTCGCCAACATGATAAATGGCGAAGCAAACGACTCCGGGTGTCTTCCTTATGGGATGCTCATTACGCTCATCCTCCAGCACTTACGGGTACCTTTGCCTGCCTCCGAGGCTCAGGATATCAGATTGACGGATATCATCAACATCTCATCTCTGAAGAAGATGGGATGTACTGTTCATGAAAGGTTTCTCTATCCAAAGGCCGAAAAGCGCCTAAAGATCCGAGAGGATGCGAGTGACAGTGATGAGGATGCTGATACGGCTGCTGAGATGGAGACGGATACCCGAGCACCTCCCGTTGGTGACTCGAGTACCGGTCAGACTGGTTATGGTGACATTCTACGAGCTATCACGAGTCTTCAGATGACGATGGAGTCCGGTTTTCAGTCCATGCAGTCTGATTACCAGAGGCTGAGCTCCTCCATAGACCACCTACGGGACGACTTCGAGTTACATCGAAAGCACATCGAGGGTTCCCTAGCTGAGATTAGGGAACTTCTTCGTGACAACTCGGACTCTCCCGCACCATGAGTCTCTATCTTTTATGTGTACTTAGTGCTTTTCCAGTTTTTGTCACATAGCACGGACATCTCATGTATGTTTTTCTTAGTTATGGCTCTGTGAGACCCTGCTTGTATTGACTTTTTCTCTATGATGATGTAATACTATTAGCCATCTTTCTTGCATTTATTTACGCTATTTTTGATATGTTAGAACTGTTTTAAAACTCTGTTTGGTCACTAAAATTGCTATAAAATGCTTATATGCTTGAAAAACTTCTGGTTCTTCTTGGGAAGGCTTCTGAAATTCGAATGAAGCCAAATCTTCGTGTACATCTTTGTATTCTTATAACCTATTTGACTGTATTGGTTAAGTAGCTTATTTTTTATGTTATGCCCCCTTTGGTTGCTGTTGTCAAAACGGGGGAGAAAAATGAGAAAAACGAGAAAATCTAAGTAAAACGCAACCAATGCATAGATTTAGGGGGAGCATTGCTCCATAACTTTGTTAAAATGTTAATTGATTGGTTGAGTTTGATTTTGGATTGGTTGAAAGAAATACAAACTGTATTTTCTTGTTTACAGGGTGGTTTTTCTAGAAAAGCAGAGGAGACTCTGTCCAAATTTTTGAAAAATCCTACCACTTAGTTTTTAAAACTGTTTTTACATTATTAGTTTTGTCATCATCAAAAAGGGGGAGATTGTTGACCCTCGCCCGTATTTTAATGATGGCAAAACACAAATGTTATTTAACTAACATGTTTAAACTAAGTTGTATTAAGGATCAAACACATTCAACCAAGGAACAAAGTGCAAAAACTCGAACCAAATCAAGTATCAAGTGAAGACTAAAGATCTAGAATAGGTCTTAAGGTTTAGAACCAATGTAAGTCTCACTCATACATTGTATTAGCTTGTTCAATGGCTCAAACACAAAAGGTTTTTCTAAAACCATTATTTTTAAATGTTTTTTTTATGAAAAACAGAAGAAAAACTGGGTTGGAAGACAACCCAGTCGACTGGGTACATATACCAGTCGACTGGTATATGGGTCAGAAGGTACCCAGTCGAATGGATGAATTAACCCAGTCGACTGGTACTTTGACCAGTAATTTCCCAGTCGACTGGATGAATCAACCCAGTCGACTGGTGAAATGGACAGAAAGTCCCCAGTCGACTGGGTGATATATTCCAGTCGACAGTCGACTGGATACCCAGAAGGTCTGAAAACGAGTATTTATCAAGTGAACCCAGTCGACTGGTATCTCGACCCAGTCGACTGGTATTTCAAAAATATGACCGTTGGACTCCAAATTGAACGTTTTAAAGTAAATCTTTTTCAAATTAAAGTCCAAAACGGCCATATTAATTGATTGCTATATAAACCCATTCAGCAAAGCATTCAATAACAAGAAGCACATATTCAAAAAGAGTTGATCTCATATAATCAAGTTTTTATACTCTTGAAACACAAAAAGCTTTGAAATAATCTTATTGAGCCATTTCTTCAAGCTTTACTTTGAAAGAGAGACATTTCTGTTGTAATAAGCTTTCATTTGCTGTCTCTCTACCTTTTACTTTACAGCTTTTATTATAAAGAGATTACTTCCGAGAGGAAGGGGATTGTACGGTTTGAGCAACACCTGTAAGTTGCTTGTGTTTTGATTTGAGCAACACCCGTAAGTTGCTTGGTTTAGTGAAAGACTTCAAGGAGGATCCTTGAAGAGAGTGGACGTAGGGTCGGAAGGATTCCGATATTGCCGAACCACTATAAATCGAGTTTGCATCTCTCTAACTCTATCTCTTTAATTACTTTCATAATTACTTGCTTATAATTATTTATTATTCAAGTAAATGAGATTGATTGCTTAATTATTTTATAATTCAATTATCATTTCTATATTAAGCAATAAACTCTCTCATCTTTGTGCTAGTAATTTAGAAAGATTTAATTCCGCATATATTTTGTTATTTGAGATTGCAAAAAGTATTTAATTTTTTTAATACCCAATTCACCCCCCTCTTGGGTATTGCCATAGTATATTTTGGACCTACACCATGGAATGCAAGGAGTCGTCAAAGTGGCAGCTAGCTATGGTGGAAGAAATGGATTCTTTGAGGAAGAACAACTCTTGGGAATTGGTGCCCAAACCAGAAAAACAAAGAGTTGTGGATTGTAGGTGGATCTACAAGATCAAAGAAGGAACACTCTAGAGGATGAAGTTTGGTATAAAGCTAGGCTAGTGGTGAAGGGGTTCACACAAAGAGAAGGCATAGATTTCACCGAAATATTCTCACCAGTTGTGAAGTACAAGACGATACGGATAGTATTGGTAATGGTGGTCTAATTCAATTGGGAAATCAAGCAAATGGATGTGAAGACAGTGTTCTTGCATGGAGAGGATAGAAGAATTGAAGTCTCAACTCAGTTTGGAGTTTGAGATGAAGGATCTTGGCCATTCACAGAAGATCCTTAGGATGAATATATTCCGAGAAAAGGAGAGAAACAGATTGAAGATTTCTCAGACTTTCTACATAGAGAAGATGATATCTAAGTTCTCTATAGAAGATCACAAACTAGTGAAGGTTCCCCTTGCTGGTCATTTCAAGTTCTCCGATCAATGTCCGAGATCGGAGGTGGAGAAGAAGGAAATGGAAAAAGTCCCTTACTCTAGTGCGGTTGGATTAGTTATGTTCACCATGGTAAGCACTAGACCTGATATTGCTCATGCAATAAGCGTTCTCAGCAGGTTTATGAGTAATCCCATAAAAGAGCATTGGCTTGGGATGAAGTGGTTGCTGAGGTACTTGAAGGGAAGCCCAGAAGTAGGGCTGATTTATGAGAAGAAGGGTAAGTCCATCTGTCTTGAGGGTTATGCGGATTCGGGCTATGGAGCAGACCGGGATAAAAGAAGATTGATTACCTCCTACTTCTTCAACTTAAACGGATGTTGTCTAAGTTGGAAGGCTCAGTTGCAGCCGGTGGTAGCACTCTCAATAACTGAGGCTGAGTACATAGCGGCAACGAAAGCCATTAAGGAGGCTATGTGGTGCAAAGGGTTGTTGGAAGAGTTGAAGGTCCTGAAAGAGCATGTGGTGGTGTATTCCAATAGTCAAAGTGCATTGCACTCGTGTAAGAATCCGGTGTTCCATGAGAGGACAAAGCACATGAATGTTCAGTATCATTTCATTCGAGAAAATGTTACGAAAGGATGCATTCATTTGGATAAGGTAGCCATGGAGGAAAATCCTATAGATTTAGGAACTAAGGTTCTACATCTAAGTTCAATCATTGCCTTGGACTACTTAGGATTGGAGTCAGTCGATATATGAATCAAGATAAGTTTGGATCCTGAGTTCTCTGCATAATGGGTTCGGGTTTAATCGCTTAGACAAAGGTAGAGATTATTGGTGTTTGTCTAAGGTTTAAACATGGTTTGAAAAGGTTCTTCATAAAACCTTGGTGCCTCAGCACATAAAGTGTGCGCCTCAGCGTACAGCAAGTCAAGAAGAGTGCAGTATCAGGTCAAGCTGCGGCCCAACCTTCCCAGACCGTGGCACCCAGCATGGAGGAAGCCTGGAGGAGGTGTGCGTCACGGCTCAGCCTCCCCCAGGCTGCGGCACCCAGAGAGTGATGCATGTGTGCCCTGGCTTGAGCTGCGGCTTGCCCTGTTTTGGGCCACGGCGCCAAGTACATTAAGACTAGTTTCTTCAGCCTTTTTAGAGGTGCGTGGATGCATGAACAAAATGCACAAGATCACTAAGGATTGATGAAGGGCTATGATTGATTGGTCCTCAAGATCTAAGGGTGGAGTTTGACTTTAAAGATTGGCTCAAGAAGTGGTGCACTATATAAAGGGTCACCTAGCTTCAATCTCAACGCAATAACACAACAAACACAAGTGATCATCATACAAGAGTATTCAAGTGCAAGTGTGAGACTGCAAAGAAACAAAACATAGGAGAGGCACTAGAATAGGTCTCAAAAGAGAGGCTGGTTGTAAAGAGAGTATCATAGATTGTGGGTAGAGGGCTTTGTAATAGTTCTTATCACTTTCTTTCTTCTCTTCTTTGGTTCTTCAAGAACTTGGGTTTCTTGGATAGGAGTTGCTATAACTTGTAAGAACTCATTGGTTTAGTGCAGAGAGTACGGAGGAACTCACGGGGATGTAGGCTATTGTCAAACCTCGATAACAATTGTTGTGTTCTTTCTTTTCTTTGATTTCTATTTCTATTTCTTATCATTGCAAGTCATTCTTGACTTGGGGTGTTTGAAAGATCACCTCCTGGACATATCAAGGTGATTTCCCAACAACCTTAAAATAGATCCCTTCTCACATTTCTATTATTGACATTTTTCCTTAACACTTTCTTATCTGATATTTAGATCTCTTCGAGATTCAACTTATGATTTGCAAAATAAAAAGGAAAAATCTACATAACTGTAACCATTAATCTACTGCTAAAGAAACTCTCTTGCAACCTGTCATCTCTCTCCTTTCCCCCAAAACCGCTTGGATATGTTAAGAGAGACTAGGGTTTTAAATTGTGGTCACAGTCACAAAAGCTTATTGCGGTTACGGACATAGCAGGTTTCAAAATGCGGATCAAGGATATCACGGTTGTAAAAAAAAATTTAACTTCACTAAACATAAAATGTGGGTGGTGGTCATGGATAGCGGCTGTCGTTAGCATCATGGCGGTAGATAATGGCTGTTGCAGTCCACTATAACCGCTATGGATAGTTATACCGTTTGTCGCCGTCGTGACATACCGCTACAACCATGAATTCCAATCTTCCACAAATAATGGTGAATAGAGCTCACAACACCTGCCTCTACCACTATTTAGCGGTCGCTATGTCGCGTTGCCATCACTATTTAAAACATTATGGGAGAGACCTAACCAGAGTGATGCATCAATCAGCTAAGAAATGCAATAGCTTCAATTTATCATAATTGCCCATCCATTATATTTCTGATTGAATCTTCGATCATCACTTTAATAGGTGTCAACATCGATTATATTTCTGATTTCTATACTTATTCACCAAACTAATGGAAACAAAGCATAATTTTTTCATTATGAAAGCATAAATAGAAGTATCATCATGAAAACAAATTTTACACTTGGTAGTTTAGAACCCAAACTTAGAGAATAAATTAGTATGTGCATAACACTATTTGAGCTATTTTCACGATAGATCAAAATAGAAAATTATCTACATTGCACTCCTAATAATAATGGAAAATTAAAGCGGAACTCTTTAACGCTTACAAGTTACAAGGTTAAATCCACAATATTCCATGTAATTCAAAGACCTTAATAAAAAAAAATATTATACCCATGCTTCAAAAAGCAACTCTGGAAAAGGCCACCAAATACAAATTCCTCTCAACCCCTGCTTTCCTCAATGTGATCGAGTTCAACCCATCCCAAAATGCCTCGACATCAAGCTCCCTGTTAGGGCTGGCCAGTTTTAGTGATATTAGGTAAGGAATTAGCTTCCATAGGGACATTTGTAAACCTCATTCTACCAATCAAAGATCTCTTTTTGTTCTTCCAAATGGGTTGTGTCGATGGTGAAATCTGCAGAATGGACAAGCTCAATATGGAATTAGAAGACAATTTGCCTGATATGTACGTACCATGTATGTATGTGCCGATGGAAGAGTTCATTGAAATTGACAAATCAACCAATATGAACATGATAATTCCAAATTAAAATAAACTTTGAAATTAGAAGAGCTGGATTCTAGAGGGCAAATAAATTTATGGTGATAACTGATATGATATTTGATTGGCTACGTCATCTTTAGCTTCTGCTTCATCTATATCAGTGTTGAGGATAGAAATGCATGTTAGTTTTTAGGTTACGTAGCTTGAGTTGTGGGATAAGGATATAAATATAGACCAAATTAGATGTACAACTCATTATATATAGGTCCAAACTGACACCTTACCTACCCTCTTTTTTATTTTTCCTTTTTTGAAAATGTCTTAAATGAAAAGAAAATAATAATATTTGCTGCAGGTTAGTGATCACACCGATCTTTACTTTTATAATTGGAGTAATTAACCTAATACTCCAAGTAATTTATCATCCAAGTATTTTATTTATTTATTTTTGTAGTGTGATGATTCGCATCCTACATCAGTAGTGTAACATAGGAAAGATCCTAGGGAGGCTGGGAAGGCTAATCCATCTACACAGAGAAAAAAATCCAACTCAATGAGATGCTAGAATTGTAAACAATTTGGCTACAATAAGACTTGCAACAATTGGACAAGGCAGAGGAGGAGGAAGAGGGAATGTTTCAACAATTTCACCAATGAAGGAGGCAGGATTTTTACCTCCCATATAACATTTGTATAATACTACTGAATTACTAAAGACAATGGGGTATTTGTAGTGGCAAACCCATACAATGACTAAGACGTAAGTTTATTTGTTAAAACTAAAAATTGTTTCTACATTTTATTAGATAGTTTACGTAAAACTTAACTAGATCCGTATAATTAATGGCTCGAAGAAGGAAGAAAAAAAAACATTCTTTAATATTTTTTCCTTTTTTGGTGATTGAGCGTACACATTTTTTTTTTTTAAGAAGTTGAACTTACATTAAAGCATTGATTAAAATTAGCACAAATAGTTGATACAATAAATCTCATGGTTTATGACTGAAGTTCATAGGGACAAACTTAGTGATAGGTGCTTAAATATTTAAGCACCCTTATTTACATTTGTTAGGTCCTTAGTAATGTTAATTTAGTTGATTTTACTTCATTTGTGTGTTTCACATTTTTTTAGAGGGTCTTGGAAGAAAAGAAGCAATTTTGGCACTTAAGGGAAAAAGCTTGGAAATCCTAGAGCAGCTTCTGGTCAAATTGCGATTGATCACAATACTGCATGCGATCGAGCGCACATATACAGGTGTGAACAGTAAACTGCAGAACCCTATTTTGGAAATAAAAGAGTTTTGTGTTTTAGGAAAGTTGAGGAACTCATGAGCCTTCTAGGACTACTCAAGCCCTATAAATACACTTGTAGAGCACACACAAATCATCACCTCTTACAGAACACTTCTTTTATCTTTTGCTTAGCTCGGAGTTTTAGGCTTTGGAGAGGATTGACAACCCGTCTCCCTAGTATTCTTCAGGTTTTATATTTTATGCTTAGTTTATATATGATGTTTATTTTACACAGTACGTGTAACTAACTTTCTTATAGGGCTCGATTGAAGCCCTAGTTATGCTTTCTCATATATTTATTCATTGATAAAATCTTTGCCAATAGCCTTTATTATATTGCTTAACTTGATTAATGCCTGTGCTTATTTAAATTCCTCATATGTATGTGTATGGCCAGCGTATGCATGTGGTATGGATTGGTTAGTTAGATCAATTTGTATGACAGAGTCCTGGGTCTATCATTAGTAACAAAAGATATCCACACTGGATTCTTGGATTAATCAATATGGGAAACCGAGAGTAGATACCATGCCCTAGGTCTCATGTGGTTGTCGATTTCCACAGCCCCTATGCTTTCTTAAGGAACAATTCACGCAGATACCATGCTGAATCCCTTAAGGAAGAAAAGAGTTAGAGTAGATACCATGCCTAACTCGTTGCTTAGGGAAGTCAATAGCTTAAGGAGTAGATACCATGCCCTTAGGTTGGCGACCATTAAGTATACATGATAAGGCTAGTGCACTGATACATTATACAATTGGGAAAGTATGACTAGTGGTGGATATCAAAGCCCTATGTCTTTATTATTATCAAATCACAATACAACAATTATTTATTTCTTTTTACTCTAAAGAAATTATTTCTAAAACCGAACTTAATCCCTGTGGAGATGATCTTGCTTTCGCACACTATACTACACTGTTGACCTTATGCACTTGCAAGTAAAATGAGTGCGATTATTCGCCCATTTATTTAGGTTGATAAACGCATAATAAGTTTTTGGCACCGTTATCGGGGATTGCGCTTAAATTTATTTTAGAATTATTTTCATTTAGTAATTTTACTTTATTTTATTCTATTTTATCAAAATCTCAAACTTTAAGTTCTGTTTTTCAAACTTTATTTTTACTCCATCAAAAACCTAATCGCATTCTTTTTGTTTTCTATTTCAGGCACTCCAGGAGAGCTTTCTGTGCGACTTGCAATCGATCGCACTCTCCTGTGCGATCGAGCACAATTGAGGCAGAGAGTTACCCGGGCAGCAGAGTTTTGCTGCTACACTGAAGCTGTTTTATCTTATTCATGCACGGACTTCGATCCAAGCATCCAGAATTCTTCCTCCTTGATACCGAGCACAAGTGTACTATCCGACAAAGACTTAGAGACAACTTGAAAGAAGTACTTGAGGAAACAATACCAATGGCGGAACAACTCGAAAACTAGCAACCACCTGCACGAATACCGATGAAGCAATCCTTCACCCCACGGAACCTTGATCAGCCATCATGCATTGCATATCAACCTGAACGGAAGGCAATTACTACATATCTCCGCAAATACTGAGTGCACTAACTCACTTTCAGGGTACAGCCAACGAAGATCCATACTTACACCTCTGGGAATTTTTTGATCTTTGTAAGTTCCAGCATATCAAAGGCCTAGACCAAGAAGGAATAAGGTTAATTCTGTTTCCCTTTTCCTTAAAAGATAATGCTAAACTATGGTACAATTCTTTGCCTGCAGTTTCAATCCACACTTGGGAGGAGTTGGTAGGCAAATTCCTAAGGAAGTTCTTCCTAGCCCAAAAGATGACAAATGAGGAAGGAGATCTAATCCTTCCAACAAAAGGATGGAGATCTGTTTTTTGAGGCATGGGGACACTTCAACGAGTTATTACTCAAATGCCCACACCACAACCTACCTCAAGATGAGCTGGTACTAGCATTTTATGAAGGTCTAAATGACATGAATAAAGGTATTGCTGATTCTGGTTGTGGAGGTGTGCTAATGGAGAAGAGTAGTGAAGAAGCCATGGAGCTATTTGAGGCATTGAGTGAGCATACCCAACAATTCTTCTCTAGAGGTAGACAAAGAGTCAAGAGCAAAGGTATGTAAGAGGTTACTCTGAATGGTGGACCCTCTGCCTAAATAGCTGCTTTGGAAAGAAAGCTAGATATGAGGCTAGATATGATTGTAAAAGCCATGTCTACTCAAAACATCTCTCCTCGACCACAAGCTACACAAAGAGTGGTATGTGCTTTATGTTCTCAATTTGATCACACTACTGAGACCTGCCATTTGAATTTATCTACAGATCCTGAGCAAGCAAACTATGTGGGACTAAACAGTGCATATGCAAATACATACAACCCTGGATGGCGAGACCACCCCAACCTATCATGGAGCAACAATCAAAACACCTTGAACCTTCAAGGTCAACAAAGGAACTTCCATAAAGCAGCTCAATCAGTTCCAGAACCCAAGAAGGATGATCTAGAAAGTCTTGTAAAGCAATTGGCCACTCAACAATAGCAACTAATGACAACACTGATGACTTCACTAGATCAACAAAAACAGACCACTGCAACACATGAGCAAATAATTCAAAGGCTAGAAGTACAAATGGGGCAATTGGCTAAGGAGCTAAGTGAAAAAAAGCAATGAGAACTCCTTGCTCAAACACTGCCAAATCCAAGAAGACATCAGCAGCTGAAAGCCATTACAACTCTCCGAAATGGTAAGATCATAGGAGTTAATGAGCCAGTTCAAGCATCTCCAGCTAAGCCATCCACATCCAAGGTAAGTGAAGTAGAGAAGTGGAATGCACCACCCTTCCCTCAAAGGTTAGTAACGCCTACTTATGCTAAATTTTTTAAAAATTATTGCATTAATAAAAGAAATTTTCAGGAACATGAAATAGTGGCTCTAACTGAAGAGGTAAGCGCGGTATTATTAAGAAAACTACCACCAAAACTAGAAGATCCGGGTAGTTTTACTATTCCCTATAGGATAGGTGATCAGTTGTTTGAGCGAGCATTACTAGATTTAGGAGCAAGTGTCAATTTGCTACCATACACAGTAGTTGAAAAGCTAGGTTTGGGGGAGCTTCAACCAACCTCCATCATTTTGCAATTAGCAGATAGAAGCATCAAAAGGCCTAGAGGTATACTTGAGGATGTCTTGGTAAAGGTAGGTGAGTTTATTTTGCCTGCTGACTTCATTGTGTTAGATATGGAAGAATGCCCTATGCCATTACCTCTGCCCATCATCTTAGGAAGACCTTTTATGAGAACTGTTGATACAGTAATTAATGTGAAGAAGGGCATTGTAAGTATGACGGTAAATGGTGAGACAATAGAATTTAAGATATTTGATGCAATGAAATTACCTCAAGATGATAATGATGATGAATGTTTTAATGAATGTATGATGCAAAGTGCTATCAAGCAAGCTTTTCAGGTCCATCACACTGATCCATTAGAGGCCACCCTCACCCATAGTTTCAAAAGATTGGAGATTGAGCCTGCATCAGAAACTGTCCCTGATGGCATCTTTAAAGCTGCGTACCTCCCTAAAGTCTATCCTATGCATCCAAGACCGGGTGATAAGAAGAAATCCCATTTGAATGAGCTGAATAGATTGAGTCATAATGAATATGCAGCACCATCAAGAGCATTTGAGCCACATGAAGTGGGCTTTAAGTACTCCTTGCCAAAAGACTAAAGTTGAGAGGATACCCCGTCTGGTTGAAGACGTTAAACTTAGCGCTCATAGGAGGCACCCCAAAGCATATCCTTTTTAGTATTTCATATAGCTGTTTATTATTACTTGTTTTCCATTTTATGTTTGTCTTTCTTAAGGACAGAGTGTATGCATCCAGCTGAAGTTTGGGGGCGTGCTACGAGCCATGCCAGCCATATAGTTCTCCATCTCCCAAGTCAGCTCCTTCCATACTATTCACACATTGAGGACAATGTGCAATTTAAGTTTGGGAGTATGGGGACACATTCACACACTCACTATGTTCCATTTTTTTTGTTTCGTTGTTTTTATAGATAAATACATGTTCATTTTGTCCAATAAAATTTTGGGTGATCTAAACAAAGAATATGATTTAATTTCATAAGTGAGCTTAAAACTTTGAACATATAGGCCAATAGTTAAAGTTTTGAACATAGATCACTTACTTTTAGGTATTTAAGGATTCACAAGTTTGACCTAAGCAATCTCGAGCACATTAGTACATAATTGTGTGGGGTATGACATGTAATTTTGATTCGTATGCTTCTTTTGCTTGACTGTGAACCAGATGACCTATTAGATTAACATTTTGACATAAGAAAAAAAATATAAATATAAAAAAAATGCTCCTAATGATCAATAAAAAGAACTTTTCGCTGAGTAACTGGCCCTCTTGCCTCAATAAGCAATGAGTGTCACGTCAAAAGGTGGAAATTCTTATTAGAGCATTGAGACCAGTTAGTTTCATAGCCTTTTTTACTCGAGTTAGTAAGTCCTTATGGGTGTCTTTATACCTAATTCCCTAAAACCATTTGGTTTGGGAGTCATTGGCTAAACACTCGTTACATGAGTCAAATAGAAAGCTTAAGGGAACCAACTTGGCAAAAATATGGCAAACAAAAGAAAAGAAGATAATTTATGCCATTTTTTTTTATTCTAATAGGAAATTTGGTGAATCTTGAGACATCGAAACACACACGTTAGAATTATTTGGAAACCTAATCTTTTATGTGCTAGTTCACCACACACCAAAGTCAAACTTGTGATGTCTTAAATTGCCTCATGAAAGTGATTTGCGTTCAAAACTCTTATTCATTAAAAAATATGTTTATATTTGTTAAGTTTGTTCATGAATGCGCATCATAGTTTTGTGTTAAGACTTAAACTTTTGTGGACATTATGAACATTAGATCTATCTGTGTGTTGTTATTTTTCATTTTAGTTTTGTTTCGTATTGCTGAAGGACTAGCAATATGTAAGTTTGGGGGTGTGATAGGTGCTTAAATATGTATTTAAGCCCCCATTATTTACATTTGTTAGGTCCTTAGTTATGTTAATTTAGTCTATTTTACTTCATTTGTGTGTTTCAAATGTTTTTATAGGGTCTTGGAAGAAAAGAAGCAGTTTTGGCACATAAGGGAAGAAGCTTGGAAATCCTAGAGCATCTTCTGGTCAAATTGCGATCGATCACAATACTGCATGCGATCGAGCGCAAATGCGATCGTGCGCCCACAAGAAGGATCAAGCGCAAGATGCATGCGATCGAGCGTAGCATTGTGGGCATGAACAGTAATCTGCAGAACCCTATTTTGGAAATAAAAGAGTTTTGTGTTTTAGGAAAGTTGAGGAACTCATGAGCCTTCTAGGACTACTCAAGCCCTATAAATACACCCGTAAAGCACACACAAATCATCACCTCTTAGAGAACACTTCTTTTAGCTTTTGCTTAGCGGATTGACAACCCGTCTCCCTAGTATTCTTCGGGTTTTATATTTTATGCTTAGTTTATCTATGATGTTTATTTTAGACAGCATGTGTAACTAACTTTCTTATAGGGCTCGATTGAAGCCCTAGTTATGCTTTCTCATATATTTATTCATTGATAAAATCTTTGCCAATAGCCTTTATTATGTTGCTTAACTTGATTAATACCTATGCTTATTTAAATTCCTCATATGTATGTGTATGGCCAGCATATGCATGTGGTATGGATTGGTTAGTTAAATCAATTTGGATGACTGAATCCTAGGTCTAACATTAGTAACAAAAGATATCCACACTGGATTCTTAGATTAATCAACATGGAAAACCAGGAGTAGATACTATGCCCTAGGTCTCATGTGGTTGTCGATTTCCATAGCCCCTATGCTTTCTTAAGGAACAACTCACACAGATACCATGCTGAATCCCTTAAGGAAGAAAAGAGTTAGAGTAGATACCATGCCTAACTCATTGCTTAGGGAAATCAATAACTTAAGGAGTAGATACCATGCCCTTAGGTTGGCGACCATTAGGTATACATGATAAGGCTAGTGCACTGATACATTATACAATTGGGAAAGTATGACTAGTGATGGATATCAAAGCCCTATGTCTTTATTATTATCAAATCACAATACAACAATTATTTATTTCTTTTTACTCTAAAGAAACTATTTCTAAAACCGAACTTTACCAATCCCTGTGGAGATGATCTTGCTTTCGCACACTATACTACACTATTGACCTTGTGCACTTGCAAGTAAAACGAGTGCGATTATTCACCCAGTTATTTAGGTAGATAAACGCGCAACACTTAGATTCACACAACTATAAGCCTGTATCGAGGGTTTTAAATAACATCTGCAATGCAATATAGAATCAGTTATTTTGAAGTAGCGGTAGTCACCGTGAGTGTGGCATTCACAATCTTTTTTCTTCATCACAATTTGATAATAAAGTCAATTTTATGGTTTTTTTTAACTATAAATATGATCAAAAGATTAATAAATTTTGTTATGATTAGTGCAACAAATAAACATAAAGAACACACATAATTTACATGGTTTGCAGATAAAACTCATACATTCACTAAAGTACAAAATTACCAATAAACAGAACTCTCAAAACCCTAATCCTAATGTGCCCAATTCCAGCTACAAAAAATTGAATAGCGAAAAATACAAAACCCTATTGATATTGGATAGAATAAAGTACTATATATAGAAGTATTACATACATGTTAGCGTGATAACAATGATATCAATAATTTTTTAGTTGATGCAACTTTTCCATGATTTGCTTTAACCAACTGGTCGTAAAAGTCGTAAAATTAACTAAGCACATGTTAGTTTCAAATTGATTGAGAAGGCTCAAGGTTGCATGAATGCAATTTGAACACTACCAAAAATAGTTGGAGTGCAATCAACAGAACACGATACCCAATACCCAAAGAGAAATACATACTGTTGATGAGAGAAAAATATTGCATATGTTGGCCACTTAATTTACATTTTTTAGCTTAGGAATTTGTTACTTTGAGCTGTTTTCGTTGTTTTTTAGGTTTACAAGCACTGGGAAAGGAGTTTCACTAAAATTGCCAAAATCGCCTTACAGATCAGTCATTTTTGTGGATTTTACTGTATTGATTCCGGAAGAACCAAGAGATGAGCCGTATATGCTTGGAAAGATCCGGAAGTCTATTTTCTGAGGGATTTTACGGCTTGCAAAAATGATTTTTCTAGAGAAACTTATGGCCATTTTAGTAAACAAAGGTCAAGCTGAAGATGTCTAGTGCGCTCGATCGCACCAGACTTGCGATCGATCGCAAATGTGCACTCGCACATCCCACATCGGTTAAAAATGCTCTGTAGTGCGCCAATGTGCGCTCGAGCGCACTAGAGTGCGATCGATCGCACTCGGGCAGTATCCCACATCGATTTTGAAACCCATTGTGCTCCGGGACTCCCCCTATATAAACACCATCTGACCTCATCATTCAATGTACAATTCCTGAGCCACTTTGGTGTTTATCGGTGGACGTCCGCCAACATTCTGGTGGATCCTGAAGGCATTGCTACCACGAGGGGAAGCGCCGCCCGTCAGCAAGTGGAATTTCTCCCATGTAAAGTTGTTTATTTATTTCTTTATATTCAGTTGTTTTAGTTTAAATGTTTAGCACTTGTTATTATAGTTTTATAGTTATGAGTGGCTAGACTCTTCAGCTAAGGTTGAAGATGAAGCCCCGCCGTTGTTTGGCGTAGTAGTTCAGATTTGCTTGTACAAATCTGACAATTTTTAGTATAAATATTCTGTCAATTATTTGAGTTAATCTTATAATTGATTGAGTTTAAATTGTCTGTTGGATTTTCTTTGTGTTTCATCTGATGGATACATTGAATGCTTTTCGATTAAATTGGATTCCCTTTATGATTTGTTAAAAAGCGGATACATTGGGTGCTTTTGGTTTAGTTGGGATATTCTTTTTTTTTTGTCTTATAGTTGGATTCATTGAATGTTTTGATAGGCTATATTTTTAGAACATGTATGCTTAACTTTGGTGGGGTGGATTCGAAAACCTTAGTGTTTTTAATTATTAGTTTTTAAATCAATTTAATTTAGTTTTAATTTATTTTGCAATATCATTTGAAATTTGGAACTAGGTTAAGATAGAGTTAGTTTAGATTGAAAATATATTTTCACAACACAATTCCCTGTGGATTCGACCTCGCACTTGCACAACACTATATTGCAAACGACTCGTGCGCTTGCGAGTAATTTAAAACTCACAACAAGTTTTTGGCGCCGTTGCCGAGGAATTGTTTTGTTTGTGAAAATTTTTGGTCTGAATCGATTTTATTTTTCTACAAGTTAGTTATAAAAAAAAAAGGTTAAAAAAAAAACAAAAAAAAATTTAAGTTGTCTGTTTGTTTTATTCTGCAAGTTTCTGCTGGTTAGTTTACTTTAGGTTTTTTTTAGTTGGTGTATGCTTGGTCGGAGATCCTTGGACTTAGATTTGATACATTTAGATCCCGACTTAGAAAGAACTCTTAGGAGACAGAAAAGAGTGCTAGTTGAGAGAGAGACTATTGAGATGGCAAAGAATTATAGGAATGCAAATCATCCTGAACATGTAGAGCAACCTAGAGCTTGGAACGTGGACTCCACTACATCCCTTAGGGACTTGTTCGCACCCGTTGCGACTAACTCATCCTCTTGCATAGTGTTGCCACCGACCAATGCCACCCACTTTGACTTGAAGCCACATGTCATCCAACTCTTACCCTCATTCTATGGCTTAGATCTTGAAAATCCTTATAGCCATGTGAAGAAGTTCAAAGACATTTGTGCCACATTCAAATTCCAGAACTTCTCTGAAGAGTCGGTCCATCTTCGACTCTTCCCTTTTTCTCTTCACGATAGAGCTAGGGCATGGTTAGATTCCAACACGCTCGGGTCTATTACATCTTGGGAAAACCTGCTTAGCAAATTTTATCATAAGTTTTTCCCAATGTCTAGAGTGAATGAGTGCCGAAAGGAGATCAGCTCTTTCACTCAGGATGAGGATGAAAAATTTTCTGAGGGTTGGGAGCGTTTCAAAGAGCTACTGATCAGATGCCCTCCACATGGATATGAGAAGTGGAGACTCGTTCAATTCTTCTACCAAGGGTTGACTCAACCCAACCGTAGCATGATCGAGTCTATGAATGGGGGGGCATTCTTGAGTCCAACAGGAGACGAAGCATATATGGCGTTGGACAAGTTGTCTGACAACTCACAGCAGTGGGATTTTTCAAGCTGTCGAGATAAGTCCATTCGTGCTCCTAAGAGGGGAGGCATCTATGAGGTCAGAGAGGACGCTGATTTGAGGATAAAGTTAGATGCCCTCACTAAGAAGATTGACGCTCTCACTGTGAGCCAATCCATCAATGCTGCCAACACATTCAATGTTGAAAGCTGTTCCATCTGTGCTAGTCCCATGCATCTAGCACAAAATTGCCCATCAATGCCGGCTTGTGCCGAGTATCTTATGGAACAAGTAAATGCTTTCAATGACTTTCGAAGGCAGTCAAATGGATCGTACTCCAAGACGTACAATCCAGGGTGGCGGAACCACCCAAATTTTTCATGGAGGCAGAACCAACCAATGAATCAGGGAGGAGCCCCTTATCATGCTCAAAATAAATATCCTCCCGGATTTGCCCCACAAATTCCTAATCATGGTCGTTCTGCCCATCCAGCACCTTCACCTGCTTACCATGCACCCACTCAAACACCAGCACCAGTTTCACAGTCGCTAGAGGACACCCTTAAGGATTTCATGAAGGTGACTAGCCAAAATATGAGTGATGTGAGGAGTGCAACAGTGGTAAACACCCAAACAATTGCCAAGCTAGAGAGTCAAATAGGGCAAATTGCAAGTCACTTGGGTGAGAGAGAGAAGGGGAAGTTCCCCAGTCAGCCCGTGCCCAACCCGAAAGGACAATATATGGTTGAGAGTTCATCAACTCCTACGCACGGGGAGGAACAAGTACAGTCAATTGTCACACTGAGGTCTGAGAGACAAGTGGACAATCGAGTGGAAGAGAGCCCTGCTACGCAGCAAGGGCAAGGGAGTGGCAACACAGAGAAGAGAGATGCTGAGCCATCTACAGCCACACCTACTGAGAAAGACCCTCCTAGGTCGTTTGTACCTAGAGCGCCCTACCCCGTGAGATTACAGGCGCCCAAGAAAGGAGAGAAGTATGAGGAAATTCTGGAGGTATTCAAGCAAGTCCAAATCAATATCCCATTTTTGGATGCCATCCATCAAATGCCATCATATGCCAAGTTTCTAAAGGACTTGGTCACTATCAAAAGGAGGAAGAATGTCCCAAAAAAGGCATTTTTGACGGAGCAGGTCAGCTCAATCCTTCAGTGCAAGCTACCCATCAAGTATAAGGACCCGGGGTGTCCTACCATCTCTTGCACGATAGGAGTCAGCCACATTGAGAGGGCTCTCTTGGATCTAGGGGCGAGTGTGAATCTTCTGCCCTACTCAGTCTATTTACAGTTGGGGTTAGGAGAATTGAAGCCCACATCCACTACGCTTCAATTGGCTGACAGGTCAGTGAAAAGACCACGGGGAATAGTTGAGGACGTTTTGATAAAAGTGGATAAGTTCTATTTCCCCGTGGATTTTATTGTGCTTGACACAGAGCCGGTTCAGAATGTAGGGATTCAAATACCGGTTATTATAGGGCGACCATTCTTAGCCACGGCTAACGCCCTGATAAATTGTAGGACAGGGGTGATGAAGATCTCCTTCGAAAATATGACAGTGGAGTTGAATATTTTTTATATCACTAGGCAACCACATGAATATGATGAAGTGAGAAATGTATGCTTGATAGAGGAGATTCTTGAGGAGACTGTGAATGAATCAAGCACTGAGGACCCCCTAGAGGCATGCTTTGCTTAATTTGGAGAGGATTTGGATTTAGATAAATTACTTGAGCAAGCAAATGCCATTTTGGAGTCTCCTCCTCAGGAGAGCAGTAAGACGGAGGAGATTGTGGATGACTCCCGCATTGAGGACCCCCTAGAGGCATGCTTTGCTCAATTTGGAGAGGATATAGATTTAGATAAATTACTTGAGCAAGCGAATGCCATTTTGGAGTCTCCTCCTCGAAAGAGCAATAGGATGGAGGAGACCGCCACACCTGAAACCCCCAAGAAGGAACTTAAGCCTTTACCAGATAATCTTAAGTATAAGTTCCTAGGTTCAGCCGATAGTTTGCTTGTGATTATACCTTCCGATTTGGGTGATGCTCTAGAGGAGAAATTATTGGACGTCTTAAGAGAGCATAAGGAAGCTATAGGATGGACTATTGAGGATGTCAAGGGGATCAGCCCCTCGGTGGTGACGTACAGGATACATTTGGAGGAGGATGCTGAGCCATCGAGGGAGCCACAAAGAAGGCTCAACCCTGCTTTGCAAGAGGTTGTGAGGGCGAAAGATAATAAACTGTTAGAGGCAGGGATTATTTATTCCATTTCTGATAGCAAGTGGGTGAGCCAGATTCCAGTCGTGCCCAAACGTGCTGAATTTACGGTTGTAAATAAAGACAACGAGTTGGTTCCAACTCGAGTGCAGTCAAGATGGAGAAAGTGTCTAGACTACCGTAAATTGAATGCAACCACTAGGCCTGATCATTTTCCATTCCCATTTATTGATCAGATGGTGGAGCATTTAGTTGGGCATGTTTACTAATGTTGGGTCTGGCTGAAGACGTTAAACTTAACGCTCATGGGAGGCACCCCACAGCTTATCTTTTCTTTTGTTTATCTATTATTTCGCATTTTTATGATTAATGTTTGTTTCCAGTATTTTTTGTTTTTCAGTTTTTATTTTTCAGGGACAAAGCGTACTTCAGTTCAAGTTTGGGGGTATGCTATGAGCCATACCAGTCCAGATAGTTCTCCATATCTCAAGTCAGCTCTTTCCATATTAGTCACATATTGGGGTCAATGTGTAATTTAAGTTTGGGGGTATGGGAGACACATCACACACTTTGTCCTAATTTGTTGTCTTTTCGTCATAGAGATAAATGCATGCTCACGTTATCGTGAAATTTTAGTTGATCTAAACATTTTCTGTGATGTGATGTCATTGGTGAGCTTAACATTTTGAACACATGATCTGGTGATAATTTTTTAAAATTTAGTTACTTACTTTAGGCATTTTGAGAATTCACATGTTTGATCTAATCTAACACGAGCACATTAGCGCAAATTATGTGAGGTATGACATGTGATTTTAATGTGTATTTTTCCTTATCTTAACTGAAACTGGATGACTTGTTGGATGAACTCTTGGGCATAGGAAAATATTAAAAAAAAAAAAATTATCAATAAACTTTTCGCTGAGTAACTGGACCTCTTGCCTCAGTAAGCAGTGAGTGTTCACGTCAAAAGGTGGAATTTTGCTTGGTAATATTAAGGTCGGTTTAATTTCGTAGCCTTTTTTACTCGAGTTAGTAAGTCCTTAGGGGTGTCTTTACACCTAATGCCCTAAAACCACCTAGTTTGGGAGTCATTGACTTAACACTCGCTACATGGGTCAATTAGAAAGCTTAAGGGAACTAAACATAGCCGTACTTTATTATTAAAAAAAAAAAAATACTATGCCTTTTTCATTCATTTTGATGGGAAATTTGGTGAATCTTGAGACGTGGAGACCTTACACATTGGAGTTATTTGGAAGCTTCATTTTTATATGCTAATTCACTTTACACAGTGTCAGACTTGTGATGCCTTAACCTGCCTTTTGTAAGTAATCAGATTTTAACATTTCTATTCATTGCGAAGATGGGTTGATCTTTTTAAGCTTGCTCATGAATGAATATCATGGTGATGTGTGTTCCTTAAATTTTTGGATACCATGAATACTGAACTTATCTTTATAATCTTTGTTGTTCATTTAGTTTTTTATTTTGTTTTGCTAAGGGACTAGCAAAATGTAAGTTTGGGGGTATTTGATGAGAGAAAAATATTGCATATGGTGGCCACTTAATTTACATTTGTTAGCTTAGGAATTTGTTACTTTGAGCTGTTTTCGTTGTTTTTCAGGTTTACAAGCACTGGGAAAGGAGTTTCACTAAAATTGCCAAAATCGCCTTACAGATCAGTCATTTTTGTGGATTTTACTGTATTGATTCCGGAAGAACCAGGAGATGAGCCATATATGCTTGGAAAGATCCGGAAGTCTATTTTCTGAAGGATTTTACGGCTTGCAAAAATGATTTTTCTAGAGAAAGTTATGGCCATTTTAGTAAACAAGAGTCAAGCTGAAGATGTCTAGTGCGCTTGATCGCACCAGACTTGCGATCGATCGCAAATTCGCACTCGCACATCCCACATCGGTTAAAAATGCTCTGTAGTGCGTCAATGTGCGCTCGAGCGCACCAGAGTGCGATCGATCGCACTCGGGTAGTATCCCACATCGATTTTGAAACCCATTGTGCTCCGGGACTCCCCCTATATAAACACCATCTGACCTCATCATTCAGTGTACAATTCCTGAGCCACTTTGGTGTTTACCGGTGGACGTCCGCCAACATTCTGGTGGATCCCGAAGGCATTGCTACCACGAGGGGAAGTGCCGCCCGTCAGTGAGTGGAATTTCTCCCATGTAAAGTTGTTTATTTATTTCTTTATATTCAGTTGTTTTAGTTTAAATGTTTAGCACTTGTTATTATAGTTTTATAGTTATGAGTGGCTAGACTCTTCAGCTAAGGTTGAAGATGAAGCCCCGCCGTTGTTTGGCGTAGTAGTTCAGATTTGCTTGTACAAATCTGACAATTTTTAGTAGAAATGTTCTGTCAATTATTTGAGTTAATCTTATAATTGATTGAGTTTAAATTGTCTGTTGGATTTTCTTTGTGTTTCATCTGATGGATACATTGAATGCTTTTCGATTAAATTGGATTCCCTTTGTGATTTGTTAAAAAGCGGATACATTGGGTGCTTTTGGTTTAGTTGGGATATTCTTTGTTTTTTGTCTTATAGTTGGATTCATTGAATGTTTTGATAGGCTATATTTTTAGAACATGTATGCTTAACTTCGGTGGGGTGGATTTGGAAACCTTAGTGTTTTTAATTATTAGTTTTTAAATCAATTTAATTTAGTTTTAATTTATTTTGCAATATCATTTGAAATTTGGAACTAGGTTAAGATAGAGTTAGTTTAGATTGAAAATATATTTTCACAACACAATTCCCTGTGGATTCGACCTCGCACTTGCACAACACTATATTGCAAACGACTCGTGCACTTGCGAGTAATTTAAAACTCACAACAACTGTAAAAGCTCTCTCATACACAATAACATCAAAATTGTCATGTCATATAGAAGTTCTTCAACATCGAGCACTCAGATTTATTAAGGAAAAAGGGTCCTATATTTATATGTTTTATTTTTTTGTTGTTTTCTCATTGTATGCCATGTATTTCGTGGGGTTAATCCTTGTAGACCTTGCAGCTTTATTGCACGTAAATAAAAATTTTATTTCACTCTTCCAAACAAAAAAATAGGGTTTAGGAGAGATGCATTCTTACCTACTCCAACTTCATATATGAATAGAACTCTATCGCTAGATTTCTTCATTTATTTCATATGTAGAGGTCTTATCTAAATTTTTCCATTATTAATTTAAAACATGACGCAAACCATTTATATGCCCGATGAGAGAGCTCGCACTAATGAGAAATTTTTCTTCACTGATTGATAATAAGTCACTTGACAACTGCAATTTTTTAAGCTTTTGAACATAAAATCTATGTCGCTAAAGTTTATCTTGTTTTATTCAAATTAAACTCATGGTTTCTTAATTTGAATTAAGAATTTTATAGCCTAATTAAATTAAGAATAAAATGATTTATATAGTGCCTAACTTGGATTTGTACTATGAATCTAGTGATATGTCTACTAAATAGATTAGTTGACTTTACTAAATAAAGAAAAAAAAACCAACCATATATGATATGCAACATATATAGGAATTACAATTTAATACTATCTTAAGGAGACATAGATACGTACTTGAGATCTTTACTAAAAGCATGAGCCCTCATGATGAAGAGCATATGACCAAAACTATCATGACTCTACATAGATACGAAGGAAGGAAAACCACATTGTGAATATTGAATAACCACTGCACAATTCACAAAAAATCAAACCGTAATCCCCTAAGATGGGGTCAAGTCTTGATATCCTACATCGGCTAGACAGAATGTGATTGGACTATTTATAAATGATTGTCACTTCTACTTGCACAGTACATTTTAAATTTGTGAGGCTTGGTGTGCTAAAGCGAACAATATTGTGCCAAGTGAAAGGTTAGGTCCTTATAGTGGTATCTTGGATGTGGACCACACCACACAGCGAGGGCGCTGTGCCTAAATAAGGGGGGATTATGACACCCAAAGATAAGGTCAAGTATTGGTATCCCACATCAGCTAGAGAGTATGTGACTAGGTTGTTTGTAAGTGATTGTCACCTCCACTTGCATAACATGTTTTAAAGCCGTGAGGCCTAGTTTGCTAAGGCCAACTTGTGCAAAGTGGGAGGTCAGGTCGTTACAAATAATGGTATCATAGCTAACTCTCGAACACTCAACTGGCAATTTTTACCGATGGGTTGCCAATGTGACTGGGATATTTATAAGTGATTGTCACTTCTACTTGTACTACATGTTTTAAAGCCAAGAGGCCTGGTGTGCCAAAGCAGACAATATTGTGGACAATATTGTGCCAAGTCGGGTCGTTATAGATATACTAGACCAAGTGCATTAAAGTGTTGACATAAAATGGCAAGTTGTATATATATATAAAGAATTAATATGACCATTTTCCATGAACTTAACCTTTTAGGATAATCGATAACTCAACTATTTATTAATATGGTATTAGCCAAGTCTTAGTTTTGAGTCTTGTAAATTCCAATTTTCATTTAATATTTCACCTAATTATTACACTTGAGTTTCACGTTCAAAGGTTTGTTCATTTAGTTTTTGTCAGCTTACACGTGAGGGGGTGGTAAAGTATAAAGAATTAATTGATCATTTCTCACCAACTTAAGATTTTAAGATAATTAGTAACTCAATTATTTATTAATACTGACACCCAATTTTAAAATAGAAGACTATGGACTGCATGAAGAAATTTACAAATAAGCATGCATATTCTAAAGAACATAGACCGAAATGATAGTTTATTCGACCATTTATTTCATGGCACGTGCATGGTGCCAATACTAGCCGTGTAAAGTGAAGAGTTAATGTAACTATGATCTTTTTAATAAAATTTCAGTATATGGCCAAATATACTTATTCCTAAATTCTAGCTAGTTGAATAGATTCATAATTATCTAAAAATTATCAAATATTGTATGCATCAAGTATATCCCAATCCATATATAGGTAACTCCGAATTACTTACTAGTGATACCCCCCCCTCCGAAAAAGGGTTTTTAAAACATGTTCGAAAACAATTTTTTTTAGAGGAAATCAACTTGGGAAATGGAATCACCATCAATCCATTCTAAGGTCAATTGAACACCTTACGTATTATTCTTGTGCGTTTCAGTGTTAGTTAATACTAACATTGAAGAGTTGATCTACAAACTAAAGTATAGATTCAAAAGGTCTATTATGTAATGACCCATCTCAGGTAGACTCTACCCAAGACAAAATCGTCAGCTTTTTGCACCGAACCCTCCCTTATATGTACAATGCTACATGATACTAGGACACAATCATACAATTTACAATTTTCATAATAAATTAAATATTTATAACAATACTTTCACTTATACATAACATCAACATCACATTCACTAAAACTCCAGATAAATTACATTAGTTACAAGACACATGAGAATTTAATTTACATAATCATAATTACACATTTTATCAAAATAAACACAAGTAGTTTGACTCTAAATAAAATATCGATGATGCCAACTACGTTGACCCACCTAGAGATGCCAACTTGTAAGCTCTCCACAAGAGCTTCAAAAGATTTCATGCAAATCACATTGGGGAAAATAAAAGAAAGAGGGGGTGAGCTAAAAAGCCCAGTGAGACTCAATTACCTAGAGTACTTGATTTCTAAGTTTTAATTACCGAGCCTTATTATTTAATTGATTTTACATTGACTTTGTTACCTTTGTACACATATATATACACATATTCCCATATGTGAATGTCTATCTTTATCGACATAAACCAACACATAAACTTAAAGGATATCAAGAAAATTATAAATTATCTCATATCATCTATTCCAACCGTCGCACTCATGTCATACCACCACACCATCTTCTTTGACATCACTTCATTCATCATGATTCACTTTCACACATTCGCACATTTGCAATACAAATCTCAATCCACACATTCTCATCACAAAGTAATACACGTGCATCACATCATTCCACACAATCATCAAATCACAATCTTAGGCCATCTCAATCACCAAAACGAGTATGTCTCCCCACGTGTCCACACGCTAAACAATCATCATAATATGAACCTGTGACAATCTTATTATTCCTCATACCTGAAGGCCCTACTATTAAGAAAACAGAAATTCAAAATTACCCAAGTTGTATTTAGTTAAAAGAGATCCCACGACCAATCCTTTCCTCCGAACACCCTCCTCTTCTATAGTCCTACCTTTCATCTGAACCGAAGGTCCTATAATTAATATCTTTAAATTTAGTCCAAAATGCATGCACATCCATAACAAAATCAAGAAACCAAGGAAAGTTGCATTCTCACACATCCACACAAGAGTACATACCCACAACTAACCAATATATTTAGGCAACATATCTTACATTTACAACAAATCAACCCGTTTTTAAACTAATTCATTTAGCCAATAATACCATGTAAGTAATTTAATTAACATACATAAATGACCTTATATATATATATAGATAGATAATATAAAGGTTTGGATGTGATGGGTGATTACGTGTGTGTGTGTGTGTGTGTATAAATATATATACACACATATATATATACATATATATATATATATATATACATATACACACATATATATATACATATATATATATACATATACATATATATATAAATTTCCATACCCATCAACTTATCCAAATTTTAGAGTTTTTTATTTTCTTCTAGGGTACTAGAGGTAATGTGAACTTGCCTTACTGTTTTTGGGAAAAAGGAAAGGAAAAATATATTTTTGGGACTGATTTGTTTTTTTTTCAAATTAGTGAAGATCTTGTTGGTGTTTGTCTAAGGTTTAAACAAGGAAAAATCAGCATTAAGTGCACACTAATGTGCGCTGCAGCCTGGCTCTTCCAAGGTATGGCGCCCAGCAAGGGAGAAGACCTGGAGGAGATGTGCGCCATAGCTCAGCCTCCCCCATGCTGCGGTGCCCAGAATTGATGCAACATGGTGAAGTTTCAGCACATTTCAGGCCACGGCTTGAAGGCACACTAATGCCTTTTTGGTTCAGCCTTTTATTCAGTGCATGAAGCATGTTCAAAATACACAGGATCACTTAGAAGTTAAGGGCTAAGATTGATTGCTCCTCAAGATCTAAGGGTGGATATTGATCCTCAAGATGGGTCAAGAAGATGGTGCACTATATAAAGGGTCACCTAGTTTCAATCTCCATAAGTGTAAGGAATAACTTGTGATTGAAAGTGAGATCAATTGTAAGAGTGTAAAGACACAAAACAAGAGAGGCTCATTGTAAAGGCTGGTTATTTAGAAAGAGAAAGTAGAATAGAAATGGGATTCAAGGGCTTGTAAGTGAAATTTCTTGGGAGAAATTCCAGGGTTAGTTCTTATCACTTTCTTTTACTTCTTCTTCTTTTGTTCTTCAAGAACCTATCAGTTCTTGGAGAGGTGTTGCTGATTGTAAAGAACTTCATTGATAAGATAGTGCAAAGAGCTCGAAGGAGCTCACAGGGACGTAGGCATATTGTTGAACCTCGTCAACAAATTGCTTCTTGCTTTGATTGGTTGCTATCTCTTTTCTTTATACAAGTCACTCTAGACTTGGGTGTTTGGAAGAACACCTCTTGGGAATCATCCAAGGTGGTTTCCCAACAGTGGTATCAGAGCTTGCACAGCTAGGTATCAAAGCAAGAACAGAAGGTATCGGAGCAAGACTCCAAGAATCAAAAAACAACTTCTTGGGTGATTCAAGAACGGAGTAAAGATCAAGATCGGATCGTGTTCTTAAGGGTGATTCAAAAACGATATTGAGATCAATCTTCGATCATGTTCTTGAGGTTTAGAAGAAGTTGGAGAACAATTTTGGGTACTGCACAAATCTGGGATCTTTCTCCGCAAGATGAGTTCAAATTTCGTTGTTGAGAAGTTTGATGGAAAGGGAGACTTTTCCCTTTGGAAGCAGAAGATCAAGGTTTTTCTTATGCAATAGAAGGTGGACTTAGCTATTGGAGAAGATGATGTTTTTCCAGCAAGTATCACAGAAGTCCAGTGGATTGAGATGAAGAAGATGGCATATAGCACCATTTTTCTACACATCTTGGATAGTATCACAAGGGAGTGCGGAGACTCGAAAGATCCTGCTGTCAAATGGAAGAAACTAGATGAGTTGTTTCTTACCAAAACTCTCCCTAATAAGATTTATCTTCTTAAAAGAATCTTTGCTTTTAAAATGGATCCTAATAAAGAGTTGTAAGATAATCTTGATGTGTTTAATAAACTAGTTCAAGATTTGGCTAGTTGTAGTATAACATTCTGAGATGAACAATTGGCTGTTATGCTATTATATTCTCTTCCTGGTTATTTTGAGAGTTTGATTAATGCTATTGAATATGAAATAGATACACTAACCAAGGAAATTGTGATCAATTCTATAAGGGCTCATGATTTCAAAGCCAAGATGAGGGAAGCATCAAGTGGAGAAGGGTTGTTCGTTAGAGGAAGGCCAGCAACTCGGAATGGCAGTAGCATACATGGCAACTACTAGGAGAAATCAAAGGGTAGAGGGAAAAGCCATAGGAGATCATATTCCAAAATGAAATTTGGAGGGAAGCAATGCTTCTACTGCAACAAGAAGGGTCACTTCAAGAAAGATTGCAAGAAGAAGATATGGCATGAGAGAGGGAAAAGTTATACCAACAATGGAGAGGCTTCGGTTGCCAAAGGAGAACAGCAAATGATGTTCTTGTTGCGTGCTCAAATGTGAGCAAGAGGTAAAGCAGCGAGAAATGCATCCTGGATTCCGGGTGCACTTATCACATGTGCCCTTACAAGGATTGGTTCAAGAATTTCAAGGAAATTAATGATGAAAAGGTTTTATTGGGTAATGACACTTCTTGCCAAGTGAGGGGGATTCAAGACATCCAATTGAGGCTATTCGATGGAGTCACAAGGTTGCTACAGAATGTGAGATATCTTTCGGATTTGAAGAGGAATTTGATCTCATTAGGGCAGCTCGATTCCATGAGGTATACATACAAAGCAGAGGGAGGAAAGATCAAGGTGACCAAGGGATATTTGATAGTGATCAAAGCAGTAATAAAAGATAGACTCTATGAGATGATCGGAGAGACAGAAATCAAGGATCAAGCAGTAAGCTTGATGGCTGAGATGGATAGGGCAGCCCTTTGGCACACTCGCTTGGGACATATGAGCGAAAAAGGGCCTGCAAGTTCTCAACAAGGATGGTCTAATTGGTGGTGACAAAGTAAAGAAATTGGATTTCTGCGAGTGTTGCATTCTTAGGAAGAAACACCGGGTCAACTTCAACACTGGGGTGCACAAATCTAAAGGGATTTTTGACTACATTCATTCGGACCTTTAGGGACCAGTAAGAACACCAACACAGGGAGGTAACTTTTACTTTCTATCTTTAATTAATGATTATTCGAGAAAGGTTTGGGTTTATTTGCTTAAAAATAAATAAGATGCTTTGAATAAATTTGTGGTGTTGAAAAAGTTGCTGGAGACTCAAATAGGTAGGGTAGTTAGGGCTTTACGAACCGATAATGGCTTAGAATTTTGCAATAAAGATTTTGATAAATTATGTGAGTTAAATGGCATTCTAAGACATAGAACGGTTGTAAAAACACCTCAGCGAAATTGAGTTGTTGAGAGGATGAATAGGACCTTTATGGAAAAGGTTAGGTGCATGTTAATTGGGTTTGGTTTACCAAAATATTTTTGGGGGGAAGCTGTGTCTACTGATGCATACTTGGTTAATAGATCACCCTCTAGAGCTTTAGAGCTCAAGACTCCCATGGAGATATGGAGTGGGAAAACCCTTGAGTTGAGCAACTTTAGAACTTTTGGATGTGTTGCATTTGCACATCAAAAGGATGATAAACTTAACCCGAGGTCTAGAAAATGTGTGTTTCTAGGGTATGGTGATGGGGTTAAGGGGTATAGGTTGTGGTCCTTAGAACAAAAAGGAATGAAACTCATAATAAGTAGGGATGTTATTTTTAATGAATTGTTATTTCCCTATTTGGAGAAAACTAACCTTACCGGGGATAGTGAGCAAACCAGTCCGAAATTTGTGAAGTATAGCATCAAGGAGAAGTCAGTTCAGGTAGAGCAAGAAAAACAAGAGGGTTCAGACCAGGTAGAGCCCATTGATGAAGGCCAAGCTCAGGACACTCGAGAAGAAGCTAAACTAATAGGGGATGATGCAGCAAGTCAGAATGACTAGCAGCTCACAAGGGACCGAGAAAGGAAGGTAGTCAGACTACCTTTGAGATATGGGTTTGTGGATGCTAATGTAGAAGCTCCTTAGACAGAAGGAGGGATAGTTAAACTAGAAACTTACATGGAAGCCATGGAATGTAAGGAGTCATCAAAGTGGCAGCTAGCTATGGAGGAAGAAATGGATTCTTTGAGGAAAAATAACTCTTGGGAATTGGTGCCCTAACTAGAAAAATAGAGAGTTGTGGATTGTAGGTGGATCTATGAGATCAAAGAAGGGAACACTCCAAGGGATGAAGTTTGGTATAAAGCTAGGTTGGTGGCGAAGGGGTTCACACAAAGAGAAGGCATAAATTTCATCGAAATGTTCTCACTGGTTGTGAAGTACAAGACGATACGGATAGTATTGGCTATGGTGGTCCAATTTGATTGGAAAATTGAGCAAATGGATGTTAAGACAACATTCTTACATGGAGGACTTGATGAGACCATCTATATGAGGCAACCCAAAGGCTATGAGGAAGGAAGGTAGGGAGAGTTGGTGTGCCAATTGAAGAAATCTCTCTATGGTCTGAAGCAATCACCTCGACAATAGAATAAGAGGTTTGATTCCTTTGTAACTAGCTTGGGTTTCATGAGGAGCTACTATGATTCATGCTTGTACTATAAGGGGCACAAGGTGGAGGAAGTGGTGAGCGTCCTCATCTATGTTGATGATATGCTGCTGGTTGGGAGCACCATGGAGAGGATAAAAGAATTGAAGTCTCAACTCAGTTCGGAGTTTGAGATGAAGGATCTTGGCCATGTGTAGAATATCCTTGGGATGTGTTTAATCTGGGAAAGGGAGAGAAACAGATTGAAGATTCTTAGACTTCCTACATAGAGAAGATGATATCTAAGTTCTCTATGGAAGATAGCAAACCAGTGAAGGTTCCTCTTGCTGATCATTTCAAGTTCTCCAGCGATCAATGTTCAAGATCGAAGGCAGAGAAGAAGGAAATGAAAAAGGTCCCTTACTCTAGTGCGGTTGGTTCAGTTATGTTCACCATGGTAAGCACTAGACCTGATATTGCTCATGCGATAAGTGTTCTCAGCAGGTTTATGAGTAGTCCCAGAAATGAGCATTGGCTTAGGATGAAGTAGTTGCTGAGGTACTTAAAAAGAAGCCCAGAAGTAGGGCTGATTTATGAAAAGAGGAGTAAATCCATCTGTCTTGAGGGTTATACAGATTCGGACTATGGAGCAGACCAGGATAAAAGAATATTGATTACCTCCTACTTCTTCAACTTAAACAGATGTTGTATAAGTTGGAAGGCTCAGTTGCAGCCAGTGGTAGCACTCTCAACAACCGAGGCTGAGTACATAGCGGCAACGGAAGCCATTAAGGAGGCTATGTGGTGCAATGGGTTGTTGGAAGAGTTAAAGGTCCTGAAAGAGCAGGTGGTGGTGTATTCGGATAGCCAAAGTGCGTTGCACTTGTGTAAGAATCTGGTGTTCCATGAGAAGACAAAGCACATGGATGTTCGGTATCATTTCATTCGGGAAAATGTTATAGAAGGATGCATTCATGTGGAGAAGGTAGCCACGGAGGAAAATCCTGTTGATTTAGGCACCAAGGTTCTACCTCTAAGTAAGATTAATCATTGCCTTGGACTACTTAGGATTGGAGTCGGTTGATATGATGACTCAAGATGAATTTAAATCCTGAGTTCTCTACAAATGGGTTCAGGTTTAAATGCTTAGACAAAGGTAGAGATTGTTGGTGTTTATCTAAGGTTTAAACAAGGAAAAATCATCATCAAGTGCACACCAGTGTGCGTTGCGGCCTGGCTCTTCCAAGGTGCAGCGTCCAGCAAGGGAGAAGACCTGGAGGAGGTGTACGCCGTGGCTCAGCCTCCCCCAAGCTGCGGCGCCCAAAACGGATGCAACATGGTGAAGTTTCAGCACACTCCAGGTTGTGGCATGCCCTGTTCTAGGCTGCGACCTGAAGACACACTAATGCCTTTTGGTTCGTCTTTTTGTTAAGTGTATAAGGCATGTTCAAAATGCACAGGATCACTTAGAATTCATTAAGGGCTAAGATTGATTGGTCCTCAAGATCTAAGGGTGGATATTGATCCTCAAGATGGATCAAGAAGATGGTGCACTATATAAAGGGTCACCTAGCTTCAATCTCCATAAGTGTGAGGAATAACTTGTGATTGAAAGTGAGATCAATTGTAAGAGTGCAAAGACACAAAACAAGAGAGACTCATTATAAAGGCTGGTTGTTTAGAAAGAGAGAGTATAATAGAAAGGGGATTCAAGGGCCTGTAAGTGGAATTTCTTGGGATAAATTCTAGGGTTAGTTCTTATCACTTTCTTTTACTTCTTCTTCTTTTGTTCTTCAAGAACCTGTGAGTTCTTGGAGAGATGTTTTCTGATTGTAAAGAACTTCATTGATAAGATAGTGCAGAGAGCTCGGAGGAGCTCACGGGGACATAGGCATATTGCCAAACCTCATCAATAAATTGCTTGTGTTCTTTTATTTCTTGCTTTGATCGGTTGCTGTCTCTTTTCTTTATACAAGTCACTCTAGACTTGGGTGTTTGGAAGTTCACCTCCTGGGCATCATCCAAGGTGGTTTCCCAATAGATCTTTAAGGATCTTAGAGGAGAATCTCAATATTCTTTAAATATGGGGAGTTATCTAAATGGTTCGCAAGACTCTCCTATAAGAGTAAGATGTAAACCCTGAAAGGTGAACCACTCTAACCAAAGAGGGGGCTCTAAATCTAGGTTTTCTATTCCAAAGGAGAGAGATAGGACTTGGGTGTATTGGAGTAATGAGTTAGAGTGAGTTTATTGGATGAGAGTTTTATTCAAGTTTTTATCAGTTCAAAAATTTGTATCCTGTGAGTTTTATTATAAGAATAAAACAATCGTGTTGTTGGGATGTTAGACATAGGTAAGAGGTGTTGAAACACGCAAAACTATGCTTTTATTCTTTATTTCCTATTGTTTTATTTTTGCATCGTTTATAATTTTGTACTTTTGCTGTATTATTTATTTATGTTGATCTTGGGTGGATTTTTGGTGAAATGTTGAGACTGGTACCTCAATTGGAATACTTAAATCATGGGATTAATTTTATTTCGAAGTGTAATTGGTGTATAAGATGATTTTGAGCTATAATTATAAAACAATTATAAATTCATTGGTGTTAGACGTGTGTAGGACTTATTGATTGATGGTTAATGTATTGTAAAGGAATTGAGAGTATTTGATGGAGGTATTATTGTAAAGGAAAGGCTTGTAGTAATTTTGGGTTTAAAAGAAAAAAATAGGAAAGTTAAGGAAATGATATGCAATTGAATTAAAGAATTTAAAGAAGGACAAAAAGTTAAAAGCATGACTTTAATGATCCTATATAAGGCTTAAAGCCTTAGAGAAACAGCCCAAAACTTCATTTCTTCTCTGGAAATTTCAGATAGAAAGAGAGAGAGCAAAAGGCAGAGTTGCTGGAAATTTATGTACCCGAGCAGTAGTCATCAAACGGACGATCAGAGGTCTATCTGTGGTCTGATTGAGCTGATTTTTTGTAAGTAGGTTCCTGAATTCCTGTTATACATTTTGAACGTTAGATTATGTGTAGAAGCTTGTTACATCAAGATTTTGTGGGTTGTTTTCAAACCTCTATTTTTGGTGAAATCTTCACATGTTCAGCTCCTTTTGTTTTTCTGGGCTATTTTTTAGTAAGATTTTGAAGTAAAACTAGTTTCTAAGTTAAGGTAGACTTCTTAAATTTTATTCTTGGACTTTGTTTGAGATTATTTGAGTTTAATTTTGTTGAGTTTGAGCTATGAAAAGTTGATATTTGTATGGTTGATGATGGGAGTTTAAGAGTTTTGGTTAAATCCTAAGTTTAAAAAAAAAATAATGAGAACTTTTTTGGATTTTGCTTAATTTTATGAATTCTATTTACATCTTTTATAAAGTTTCAAATTTTTGATAAATTTTATATTTTAAGATTATTTGGGTTTGCAAGTTGAATGTGTAGTTTGACCTTGAATTCAACAAGTTTGATGTTGTAAATTGTAAAATTGTATGATCGCATCATAAAGTGAGGTGCTTAGAGTTGAAAGTTAATGGAGCCATTCCGAGTAGGGTCCATTCGGGATGGGTCGTTACATGAAAAATCCCAACAAGTGGTATCAAAGCAGCTTCAACATGACAAAGAGTTTCGATGCGAAGTTCGAACACGTGGAGTTGTTCAATGGAAGGAACAATTTCTTGTTATGGTAGAATAGAGAGATTCTTAAGCAGCGAGGGTTGTACAAAGCATTGGGAGATAAGCCTTCTAATATGAAAGATGATAATTGGTGTGAGATGGAATACAAGGCGATAAGCCCCATCCTTTTGGCGCTTGCTCTCAAAATTTTATACGGTGTTCTTGGAGGGGGAGCTAAGGGAGGCCCAAAGAGTAGGTTCACGCGCCATCAGTGTTTGATATCTTCAAGTGAAGAGGAAAAAGATCCATATGATAAGGAGATAGATTTAGAGAAATCTTATGCACATTCCAAAAGTAGTTTGAGTCATGGGGGAGAATTATTGGGTATTGTCTCAAATCATGGAGAAAATATTTGGGGCTCAAAGAAGAGGAAAAAGGAAAAAAGGAAAGGAAAAAGATTTTTTGGGGACTGATTTGTGTGTTTCCAAATCAGTGAAGATCTTTAAGGACTCTAGAGGAGAATTCCAATGTTCTTTAAATCTAGGGAGTTGTCTAAATGTTTCAAGGGACTCTCCGGTTTATAAGAATAAGATGTAAACCCTAAAAGGTGAACCATTCTGACCAAAGAGAGGGCTCTAAATCTAGGTTTTTTATTCCAAAGGGGAGAGAATAGGACTTGGGTGTATGAGGGAAATAGGTTAGAGTCAGTTCATTGGGTGAGAGTTTTTCCCAAGATTTTATCAGTCCGAAAACTTGCAACTTGTGCGTTTTATCAGAGGAATGAAACAATCATGTTGTTCGGATCGTGGACGTAGGCAAGTGGTGTCAAACCACGTAAAACTTTGCTTTTGTTCTTTATTTTCTGGTGTTTTATTTTTGCATCGTTTATTGTTTTGTACTCTTGATGTGTTATTTATTTGCGTGGATCTTGGATGGGATTTTGGTGAAATCCCAACACTTGCCACGTGATCAACAAGTTAGCTTCGAGCTACCTCCTTGCATTTAGTATTATCTTCCTTATATATAAAAATGAGTTATGTGATGTAGAGTCTAAATATATTTTTTTATTCATTTTGACTCATACAGGCATCAACATTAGAATTTAATGTCCATATTGTTGGGACTTATCTAAGAATTAAATGGGTTGAAGAATGAAGCTTCAGCAGGCTTTGAGCTGCGGCATAAGGAGTGTGCGTCGTGACTTCCAGCAAGGAGGGTTTGTCCTCCACCAAGTGTGCGTCGTGGCACAGGGTGGTGTGCGTCGTGGCACAAGGTGGCACAGGGCTGTCCGCCACGGCGTCCAGCACCGTAGAAGTTCTGCCCATGTGTGCGCTGCAGCCTGCCCTGTTTTGGGCCGCGACGCCAGGTACACCTGATGCCTTTGATTCAGCACTTTGAGATGGTGAGTGAGACTTGGTTAAAATGCACAGGATCACTTATACTCTTAGAGAGCCATGGGTCTTTGGTTCTTGAGATCTAAGGGTTGATATTGACTTCAAGATTGGTTAAAGAAGTTAGTGCTCTATATAAAGGGTGTGTGTAATATAACACAAAAAAAGAGAAGTGACACAACTCATGACACAAGGGTGTGTGAAAATTCCGGGGAAATACTTAGTTCTTATCACTTTCTTTTCTCTTCTTTCATTCTTCAAGAACAAGAGGGTTCTTGAAGGGGTGTTGTTGTAATTGTAAGAACTCCATTGATTTAGTGCTTAGAGCTCGGAGGAGCTCACGGGGACGTAGGCAAATTGCCAAACCTCGATAACAATTGCTTATGTTCTTTCTTTGATTGTTTGATGCCTGCTTTATTATAGACCTTTTATTAAAAGGATTTCCTAGTATGAATTAAATTGAATTATAATTGATAAGAAAGAAAATGAAATGGACCTTAATTATATTAGTGGAAAATGAAGGGAAAAATCTTAAAAGAAATATGAAAGGTAAAAAGGGAAGTGTTTGCGCAGAATATATAAGACTTGGTCAAACGAAAAATCAACCCAAAAAACTCTTTCTTCTTTTCTAAAATCGGGTAGAAAGAGAGATAGAAAGGAGAAATTTTTTGTCTGTGAAACCCATTTTTCTTCAACTTAAATCAAATCAAAACCATACCAAAAGAAGTCATTTTGCCTCTAACTTTTGCAGAACCCTTACTGCCATCATCCTCCACTGTCTGGCCAGGGAGGTGGACCTTCACGAGCAGGCCACTGCGGTGCGTGGCCTACACACTCCAGACAAAAGAGAAAATCCTGTTTTCTTCCTTTGGCTTTTTCATGCCGAATTTGAGGTAATTTCGAAAAGTAATCAACTACAAACTTAAACTAGACTTCTAGAGGTTTATTTTTGGTTTTTGTTTTAGGTTATTTGGATTTAATTTGATGAAGTTATGAATTTTTGAAATTGAAAGAGTTTTTGGTAATTTTCTGTTCAAAGTTTGAAATTTGATTCTTGTATAACATAATCTTGAGCTGGGTATTGTTAGAGAATTATTCTTTGGGCTGGAATTTTGAAACCCTTGTATGAATTAAAAGAAATCTCTCTGGTTAAGAGACTTTCTTGATTTAGAATTAATGTGTAGAAAGAAGACATTTTGCAAGTCTAAGTTAGAGATTTGAAATTTGAAGCCCATATAAATTGAGAATTTTATTGAATGAAGATGGTTAAACTTGAATGAATTCTTTGAGTTAGAAGAAGTTTGAAGTGAGTAATGGAAGCTTTGTTAACAAAAGCATAAAAAATGAAGATTTGGAAAGTAAAGGAAACAATTCACTTTGAGTAATGTTATTACTTAAGAAGTTGAAATTTTCTTATCTTTTAAATTGGAATTGTGATTACATAATTGAATAGTATCATTTTTGGATATGAATCTCAAACTTGGATAAGGAAAGAATAAGGAAAAGAAGTAAAGAATGAAGGAAAGAATGAAAGAATGAAGAAAGGTGATTAAAGAGATATTATCATTTTCTTTTGGTTATATGTGTAAGGAAATGGAATGATTGGTTGCTTATTAAATGTTTATGGTTTTAAATACTACGCTAAATGATATATAAATATATTTGTATAAATCTTTAGGTGTAATTGACAAAAGTAATAAGGGCAAGGAAGTAATCCAGGACTAAATTGCGACATATCGAGTGAGTTTCATATTACTCTTAGTAAGTATAATGAAATGAATGATCATGAAAGTGCCTTTATAGTTCGATTATAATTTTATTGATGCACATATATAAAGAAATGATAATATAAAGATTCTGATATGTTGAAAAATATGTTGTGGATTGAATGATGGTGATATGTTTGATTGTGGATTGTGTGTTGAGATAATTGTTGTATTACATGAATATAATTTATAGTTAGATAATGGAATTAAAGAATGATATTGGAAATGACATGATCCCACCTAGTGTAGGTTGTACTTAGGTGGAGAAGATTATAATACCTCACCTAGTGTAGGTTGTGACCTAGGTGGAGGAAATGGATGAATCTCCCCTAGTGTAGGTTGTGCCTAGGTGGATAAGATTATAATACCTCACCAAATGTAGGTTGTGACTTAAGTAGAGGAAATGGATGAATCTCTCCTAGTATAGGTTGTACCTAGGTGGAGAAGATTATATTACCTCACTTAGTGTAGGTTGTGACCTAGGTTGAAGGAATGAATGAATCTCGCCTAGTGTAAGTTGTAACTACGTGGAGAAGATTATGGGACCCTACCTAAAGTAGGTTGTGACCTACGTGAAGGGGATCTGAGGATATGAAAACATGAGAAAGATACAAGTACATGAGGAGACGTCCCCATTATGATATAAATAAATTCAAGAAATGGTGAAAACTTTAAATTTGGAAATAAGTGATAATTCGTAACATTTGCAGTGCAGGGTATCTTTATTAGAATGTTTATGTTGAGTTATGGATTTTATATGATTGAAATCTCCCGATGAATGATATATTATATTTAATCATGCCATGGAAGTGTACTCTGTCCTTTTATAATAAATTTTAGACATCATTTTTATGAAGTACAAATAATACATTCATTGATAATTAACTTTATTCATTAAAAAATGTTAGAAATATTTCATGTTATTGTGGATCTATTAATGGTTACTCCGAGTAATATGATTACTCATTGAGCTCTTTAGCTCATTCTTTATGTATATATATATGTATATATGTATATATATATGTATATATGTATATATATATGTATACATATATATATATATATATACATATATATATACATATATACATATATATATATATATATATATGTTTGTGTGTGTGTGTGTATATATATATATATATATATACATGTATAGATATACATATGTGTGTGTGTGTGTGTGTGTGTGTGTGTGTATATATATATATATATATATATATATATATATACACATTACAGGAAAACTCTTTTGAATCCTTGAAGCCATCAAGTGAAGGAGAGATTAAAAGATAATTTTTCTTAAGTGGATTATAAACAAGGAGTTTGCTCCAAATCTTTTTTTGTTTTGAATCATGAATGTATAGGTTATTTTTATGTCTCCATTTTTGGAATGATGTATAGTTTGGTTTATTTTGGATCTAGTAAATGGAAAAGTTATATATTTGTAGACGCTTGGTTTAAATCAAGAATGTTTTGTATAACCTACAAGTAGTGTTATGGTTATATGTGTATATGTAACGTAAATCATAGAATTTGCTGGAAGATTCAGGTCATAGTTTTCATTAGAATTTGCTACAAGATCCAGGTCATAGTTTTCATTAGTTTTAGTTGTTCAATGTTCAAAGGTAATGATGCCATTACGAATGGACTCATGTGGTTCTTTCAGGATGGGTCGTTACATGTGACAAGATTTGAAAATAAAGAATTTAAATCACAATACTATTACTTCTAATAAGATGATTTCTCACTAAGTTTTATACCTCACCCTTTTTTTATTAAATTTTCAGGAAAGTGCCGAAAGGCTTGATTTCAAGTTGAAGAAAGTTCCTAGTAAAGTCCCAGTCCATGGCATCCTCGTCTCTTGCATCTTTATAAGAGTTTAACTCTTGGCCTTGGTTTCATCTTTGAAAAAATGAAAAAAGTTTTACCCCTTTTTTACTTGTATCTTTTGTAAACCATAAAAAGTTGCTTACTTGCATTTGAAAAGCTTCATATATGTGAAGATATCGGTTTCTAATGATTGTAATGTTGGAAAAGAACGTTTTTTTATTGGCAAATCTTATAGGTTGCATCTTTAGTCAAGGTTCTCAGTGCTAAAAAGTAATGGAGTCATTCCAAGTAGGGCCTACTCAGATGAGTCGTTACAGTTAACCAGTGAACATCCGAACCATCTGGATCCCAAACAAACCACAGAACACCAGCAAAAAAATCAAAGCATAAACACATTAAATTTTCCATCACCATTACACAACCAAAACAACCCCGAATGAGCATAAATAAATAATATTCAAGCCTTGTAATTCAACATTGAAGCTAATATACTCTTATTTATCTCTTATTTCCATTCGGTAGATTTTTTTCAATCATATCATTTTCATTCCCTGTAGTATGAGCACTCTTATCATCTTCTTTGGCAACAGTATCCTTGGACACAAGCATCAAGGAAGGTGTTGGGATTATGCTCAAAATCTGATTAAGGAGTACTAGTATTGAAGGCTCGATTAAAACAATGAGGTTTTGATCGGGTGGAGGCAAATCCAGACCATGGATCAAAGTGTTTGGGGATTTGAGTCGAGAGAGGAAATTGTTGGGATGCTCTTCAAATCTCACACTAGAGAAAAGTGTTATTGTAAGTAGTTCTAGTCCCATATCGTCTATGTGTCAAAATGATGTGGGTGCTAGTTATTATAAATATAGGTATCAAGAGATGTTGTCTCTCACCCCTATTCCTTAACCATGACTCAGATGGGAGTGTAACAACCAACCACCAATATAGGGATCCAAGGGTTGAGTGAACATTGGGTGTATTAGGGTTTTGAGTTGTAAGATTGGGGAGAGTTTTCATTCCGTTTTGTCTAGATAAAATGTGTATTGTGGTGTAGTGAGTTTTAGTAGCTTTCCTCCATCCAAAAGTTACAAATGTAAGTTTTAGTAGCTTTCTTCCATCCAAAAGTTGCAAAAGTAGTGGAATAACGATTGGCTCGTGGACGTAGGCAAGAGGTGTCGAACCACGTTAAAAATTCTTGTGTTGTTTTTTCTCTTTATTTTTGCTATCGTGATTGCGTAGTTGCTTTGGGATGTCAGAATTCGCAACACGTAGTATCAGAGCTAAGGTTTGACAATGACAAAAATTCAAAGAATTGATGTGGTGAAGAAACAAGTCAGATTTGGTGATGAGGATTAGATTTATGCCTAGGTGGAGGATTGTTGGGATTAGGCCCAAAATCTAATTAAGTGGTACTGAGGTCTTGATTAAAACAAGGAGGTTTTGATTGGGTGGAGGAAAATCCAGACCAGGGATCAAAGTGTTTGGGGATTTGAGTCAAGGGGGGAATTTGTTGGGATGCTCCTCAAATCTCACATCAGATAAAAGTATTATTGTAAGTAGGTCTAATCCCACATCGTCTATGTGTCAAAATAATGTGGGTACTAGTTATTATAAATATAGGTATCAAGAGATGTAGTCTCTCACCTCTATCACAGTTGGTCAGATGGGAGTGTAGCAACCAAACACCAATATAGGGATTCAAGGGTTGAGTGAACATTAGGTGTATTGGGTTTTGGGTTGTAAGATTGGGGAGAGTTTTCACACACCTTTGTCTAGGAAAAATATGTACTGTGGTGTAGTGAGTTTTAACAGCTTTCCTCATTCCAAAAGTTACAAAAGTAAGTTTTAGCATCTTTTCTCCATCTAAAAGTTACACAAGTAAGTCTTAGCAGCTTTCTTCCATCCAAAAGTTGCAAAAGTAATGAAATAACGATTGGCTCGTGGACTTAGGTAAGAGGTGCCGAACCATGTTAAAAATTCTTGTGTTATTTTTTTCTTTATTTTTTCTATTGTTATTGCGTAGTTGTTTTGGGATGTTAGAATTCCCTATAGAAGATGATGCCTCAATCTCGTTAAGCCTCTTCTTCAGTTTCTCGCGAAGATCATCCAGCAAGGCCTTGAACTCAGTGAGCTCATTCTGGTTAAGCTTGTGGACTGATTTAAGGAACTTGTTTGATCCATTTGCTTTCGTCTATTTATGAAGCATCTCTCTGCGTTGTTCCTCATCATGCAGCTGCTTAAGCACGTCACTAAGGTGCTGTTTGACTATCTCCACCCTCGCCTCTGCCTAGCGAAACCCAGATTTGTGCTGTTATTAATACAAATCCTTTAATTTATTTTTTTATTTTATGAAATATTTTTCTTTAGGGTCGTTGTCAGCTCTATTAGATCCATTAGATTCTTTGTTTGTTTACTTAGTAGATTGTGTAATGTGGATCAACAGTAGATCTTCCTTTATGTTCTCTATAAACATATGATGATCAAAATAAGACTTTAGGAATCTGGCCATATAAATGCTTTTATAACCCATTTGATTATTTAATTTCAAAGCTTATGTCCTCTTTATTCTTCTCATGGTTACAATCTAAAACCAAGGGATTCCTGTTTGTTTTGCCAAAAAGGAAATCTTCTAGCTTAGCTTTCATTTGTTATGTGCGGCTTTCTTAGAAAATATTGGGTTTCTTAAAGTGACCTCTAGAAGACAAAACTTTGTCTAAACCTAGAGCCTAATTTAGGTTCAAAATAAAGTAGTGTTGGCTGGAGTTGAGTTACCATTTTTGTTGCTTTTGCCAAATATGGGACAATCTTTTTTATTTTTATTTTTGTACTTTAACGAGTCCTTCTGACCTTATAGTTAATTTACTGGAGCTAAAAGTTATGAGTTTAACACTGGTAGTTCACCAGTTAGTAAGAGTTCAATTGCACCTAAACTGATTAGTGTTGAGTGCTCCTCAAAATTGTGTTCTGAGACGACGCCCTTAAATATATATTCTCTCTAAATGATAAATAATTAGTTTTCAATAGATCGAAAAGTTATGTTAAAATTTGCACAAAGCTGCATATCGCAGTGTAGATATGCATTTATTCGAGTTTACAAATAGACAACATTAAATACATAGGGAATTCTAGATAGGAAGGAAATGATCTTCTTTATTCTTTGTTGGAAAAAATCCAACACTATATAGGAAAATCATTTATTTTTTTTTTTTTTTTTGGAGAACATACAACGATAAAGTAGGAATCATATCTTGAGCACCATATCATTTCCATTGGTTGTTGAAAGAGATTCCAAAGAAATGTTTTTACTAACGAAACTAGTGAACCACTGAGCTGATAATTTAGATCGTCTATCTGACACATTTTTGTAATCCACATAGTTCATGCCGAATCTTACTGTGAAACCTTGAACAAATTCATAGTTGTCTAGTAATGACCATGCAAAGTATCCAAAAACATTGGAGCCATTCCTATACACACCAAAATATGAAAAAATAATTCACAAATGATCTATTTTTTGTGTGTTAGAGAGAGAGAGATTGTTGTGGTAGTTAGATACTTACTTGATAGCAGATTGAAGGAAACAAAGATGGCTACAATGGTAATCAATCCTCCCGTAATCCACAAGAGTTTCATTAAGTGGTAATGAGGCAAAATCATTGAACCCTAAAATATATATATATATATATATATATATATATATATATATATATATACACACGTCAATCTTTATTGTATATTGTCAAATGGATATTTGTATAAAATAGTGAATAAGCTAATTAGGCTGAATGTAACAATATATAGTTCATGGATTATAATACATTTGAATTTTTTTTATAAATTTGTTCTAAATTTTGAAAACTTTAACGTCTTATAATCTTAATAGTTATAGCTAGTAAGGAAGGGAGTAAAGGATGACTTACCATTTTCTGTGATGTAAATAAGTGGATTATTATACTTTTCTTTTATATACACCAAAACGTCTTGAATTCCCTTCGGATAATAGTAAAATGTAGCTGCCTGTAATAATTCAATTCAAGGTAATCAATAATATTATTCTAATACTAGAGAATACAATTGATCAGTTTTTCTTTTTATATTATTAAGGAGGAGAATGATGAGTGAAAATATATAGTATAATATTTTACAACTGATAAATTACGTGATAGCAATCTCAACAAGAGACGTAACTAATGAATTAATCTTACAAGATTCAACATATGTAGTAGGAATACTACTACTTTTTTTTTCTCTATATTTACTTTTGAATTTTGACCTACCATCTTTATTCAACGAGAACAAAGAACTAGTAAAGTAGAGCTTTAAATTAAGAGGCCACAATAAAATACAAGTTGTATGAATTGTTTTGTGTATGTGATATTGGCCATGTTTGGATTAGTATTAAAGCTAACTTAAAGCAAGTTAGCTTTAATACCAACTCAAATATCTCTTTATAGACATACAAATATCGAAGAATAGTAAAAATTAAAAAAATTGATTGATTAAGTTGGTTCTCACCCTTGGACCGATGGGTTTCCCGTCACGAATACCTATAACAAAAAAAATTGGTCTTGTTAAATTTTATGAAATTTATTGATAAGCTCTTAATTGTTGATTGATGTGTTGAAATTGCACTTACTTGTAAAATTAACTTGTACATCAGTCAGATAGCTTGGTTTCTCGGGATCAAACGTTGTTGGTGCATTAATTGCATATTGAGTAAAATAGTAATTCAAACCGAGAAAATCGAGTGACCCTTTTAATAGTTTAGATTGCTTATTTGAAAAGTTTGGCAATCGATTTCCAACAATTTCTTTCATGATATCAGGGTAGTCACCTGTTATCAAAGGATCCAAAAACCTTCCAAAATACATAAGTAAAAAATTAGTACCAAACAATAAGTTAGCAAATGCAAGTTGTCCATATGTAATATACTTCAAACAACATATAGCTAAACTAATAAATTCGGTATGGTTCTAATTTAATAAAATGCAAAAAAAAAAAAAAAAAAAAAAAAAAAAATCCATATAAAACAAGAAAATATGTAAACAACAACATGAAGATTAAGGAATAAAATTTAGCTTGAGTTAATTCTATTCCACTAAGTAAGAATTTTTTTTTGGAAGAGAAAACAAGTTTGTGAAATCATATATGAAAGAGATTAGACATCTTTTGTTCATATAAACATCATCAACGACCAAGCTAAAAATTATAAACTAAAGGAATGAACATTATAAAAATTTCTTTTAATCTTAATATAATGTGGAACTTAATTATAATTACCATCCAAGCATGAAATCAAGGGCACGTTGACTCGCATCTTGATCTGCCTGACTTGTTTCGTTAAATGGTATAAACCATCTGGCAATTAGTGTTGTGCCTATCATTCCCCTTTGAGTTTCCTGTACAAATTCATTCTTTTGTTAATAAATCCAATTTTATTCTATTCATCGATTCAATATTGGCTCTAACTTGAACAATATTTTGCTCCATACAAAATCAAAATAATAGTGAAAACATACTTTATTCCTTGCTTGTTAAAAGTATGAGCTATAAAAAGAAACTCTTCAATCATACAAGTTTGCAATAAACCTGATATTTTCGTCGATACAAATCTACAGCTGTTGCATGAGCAAGCAGTAGGTTGTGTGCTACCAAATATGGTTCTGTCCCTGAATCTCCACCTGTGCAATTTAGGTTTTGCCAAGCAGAACATCGACCAGGTGCATTGGACCCATCCGCATAACCTTTCACACTAAAGGTATATGGTTGATTCAATGTGATCCAATACTTTACTCTATCACCAAATTCTTTGAAACAAAGATCTGCATAATTTCGATAATCGTGCCTACATAGTAAACATTAATTATTAATTAAACCTTTGATTATTTACTATACGGGCTCCTTATGTACATTTGCATCTTAATAAATTTGTTATTTGCTGTTAAAAAAATTTGTTTCAAAGTGTTAAAAATATGTTATTTGTACATGTTCTTCTTTCATGCAATTATAATAAGATCATTTTGTTTAATATATTTATTTTTTTGCAATGCAAAAGAGTCAAAATTATTAATAACAATGATCAAGTAGCTTGAATGGACCATAATACAAAAAAAAAAAAAAAAAAAAAACCGACAAATATCCCAAGGAGGTTGATCATACAAAGAATCACTTACAAAATGCGAGGGCTTAAGAAACCTCCATACTCATCCTCTAAGGGTTGGGGAAGATCCCAATGGAAGAGAGTCACAAAAGGCTCAAGACCTAATTACAACAGCAAATTAAAATAAAATTTTATAATACATTGATGATACTGATCAACATCAAAATACATTGACAATGAAGATGCAATAATGAAATTAATCATACCGTTGTTTTTGAGCTCATTGATGAGGTTGTTATAGTATTCAATTCCGTCTTGGTTCACTCCCCCACTTAGCTTTCCGTCTAAGAGTAGTAACAAGTTGTTGGATAATAAAACAAAATAGAAAAATCGTGTTAGAAAACAACAACTATATATAGTTATAATGCATTTCTTTTAGCATTTTGACTATATAAACCCATTAGCCATTACAATGAGAACACAAACAAGTTCTTGAAACTAAAATATAAATTAAATTAATGTTCATGAAATAAATTTTGGTGTCATTTAATGATTTGGTTGAAATGGATATGGAAATGACAATCTTACTTGGTAGTACCCTGGACCATGCTATTGAAAATCTGTAGGCTTCTAAGCCCATTTCTTTCAACATTGCAACATCGTCCTATAACATGTTAGAAAAAGAGATTAATATAAGAAAAATGTTACAAAATGTTTGTTTTCGATGTCTTATGGTTCCGAAACATACATGTTATCTGTAATGTTTCTTTCATATTGATGATGAAATATAAATGAGATATACACCTTCCAACAATATGTATATTATTATCAAGAAAGGAAGAAGAAGAAGAAGGAGAAGAAGTATATATTTTTTTGGATGGACATGAAATCAAATTTTCTTTATTTACCATACCTTGTAGAAATGGTATGAATCAATAGCCACATCTGCATTAGAATGATCGACTGTCTTTTCTGCTAGCCCACAATGTACATATACAAATAAATAGTTTATTAAAAAAAGAGTGAAAATAGGTTAAAAAAAAAGAGTGAAGGTTAACATATACTTAAAAAAATTGTACAAAGAGCTTTGGCAGTAAACATAAAATTATTAACATCTATGATAATTTGTAAACTCAGTATACAATTCATTGCATATGATCCATGAAGAAATAATATATATATATATATATATATATATATATATATATATATATATATAAAAGTTAGCATAATACATTTGTTTGGGGTTTGTTTTCTTTGCAACATTTTGCTTTCTTTTAGTTTCGTTTTCTAAAGAGAAAGACCTGGGTATCTATGAGTGAAAGTATCCCATATATTAAATGCTCTGGCTGTCACACCTTCAACCTGAGAAAGCGAACAAAGTTAGTGTTTTGAGCACTTGGGAAAAAAATGCTTCTGTCACATTTGAAGAAACATGAGAAAAATCTATTTTTTGATTTTTGACAGTAAAAATAATTCTACAAATAATACCTGGAATGCGGACGTTGCTGCTCCAAAAAGGAAATCATCATCGAAGCTGCTCCTATTAAATGAAGCAGTTTCATTACAATTAAATGGAGCATTTTCATTACAAGTTATTTCAGCTTCATATTTGGACACTGAGCAAAGAAGAACTAGAAGGACTAAAAGATTATAGTGTGCTTGAATTGCCATATTTGATTTTTGGTTGCTAACATTAGTCCCTCTAGTTGGCCTTTATATAGATGAGTTGTGCATGAAAGAGTAGAAATAAAGAAACAACATATCCTTCCATGCAAATCATCAAATTATTACTGAATTAAAGTTTATTGAAATACTTCCACGTGCAGTAAATTAATATTGGATAATTAAGTGTCTATCCCTTTAAAAGAAAAACTTTAATCTTACAAATTGGTATTACTGCTAATTAGTTTGAATTTTAAAAAACAAAAAAAAAGTAATTTGTTTGAGATACAAGTGACATAGAGGCAAACATAAAATTATGTGTGTGCACGTGAGAAATTAGGACGGGAAATAACGATATTTCCCTTTTATTCCTTTATTCCCACACTCCATTTTTCTATTTTAAAACTATTTTTTTAATTTATATATATATATATATATATTTAGGGTTTTGGCTCAATTATCCATAAGGAGAACTTCTAATTGATTTGGGTAAAGTGGTTTCTTATTTTATAGTTGCTTTTTCTAATAGGAGTAGTACTAGTAGTTTATTATGTTGTGGTTCTTTTCCTAATAGTATTAGGAATATATCCTCTATATAAAGGGGGCCTTAGAGAAGGTGTGAGATACACTCATAATTTCAATATTATAACTAGATCTAAATGGAGAGCTTTGGGTGTATTGGGGATTTTGGGTTATGAGGTACGAGAGTAATAATTTTGTTTTTCCTAAAGTTGTTAAGAATTAATAAAATTGTAGGTTTGTGGGTGGCATAGGCAAGTGTCACGACCCGCGTGGGACCCGCATGTTCTAGGGTTTCCTAGTACACTTTTTGATTATAATGTACAGCATTGTACTGCACGTGCACTACAAGGTAGTACCTTGTACTTCCGTACTACACTTGTACTACACTTATAGTACCGTAGGATTGTGATACTTGGCAAGATGTTAGCCATGGATTTAAGGGAGCTCTCCCTATATAAAGGGGTCTCCCCCTCACTTGTAAATCATTCAATCATTCAAACAATAGCAAGCTCTCTAGCTTTGTCTCATATTCTCTCTTGTGTCGGCTTATTTTCTTTGAGTGGGTCTAGCTTCGAGGGGGGTTCTCTTGAGTACTTAAGAGAAAGACGGACTTAGGCATTCCAAGGAGGTGTTTTCAAGCCTAAGGCCACACAGTTAGCAACTTAAGTTTGCAGTCTGTGACAAGTGGTATCAGAGCCAGGTTCATCAAGACTTTTGAGAAGAGATGGTGACCGCTTTCAATGCTAACAACCTAGCTCATGATGGTCACGAGACCTGAGGGAGGGCGACTAAGAAGAATAGTTCAAGGGATGTGATGTCAAGCATTGATGCTCGCTTGGCTAAGGTGGAGTTAGCCATGGGGGAAATGCGGGACAAGTTCGAGGATACTGATAGTAGCATCAAGGAGTTAAACTCTATGAGGGAGGATCTCCAAGGAGCGATGCAAGGTGCCCTCAACGAGGCCGTAGACCTGCTCACGCAAAAGAACGACATCCTTGAGGCCGTGGTGGTGTCTATGCGGGAAGAAATAGAAGAGCTCAAGCGAGAGCTCTCAACTTGCAAAGCAACCTTCGGAGGTGGTATGCTTGCTATGACACCCAATCATAGGGTGGATGTGCCTAAGCCAAAGGAGTTCAAGGGCATCCGAGCTATAAAGGACGTGGACAACTTTCTTTAGGGGATGGAGCAATATTTTCAAGTGATGAACATCATAGAGGACGTAACCAAGGTAAACACAACCTCTATGTATCTTGTTGATATTGCTTTATTGTGGTGGTGATGTAGGTGTGTCGGTGCTACCATTGTTACATGGGAAGAATTCCAAAGGGAATTATGTCAACAATTCTATCTGGAGTATGCGAAAGATGAGGCACAAGGCACACTACGAAGGCTCACCCAACGTGGGGAAGTACGGGAGTATGTGCGAGAGTTTTCGGAACTCATGCTTCAAATTTTTTATCTTGGAGAGAGGGAGGCTCTCTTCATCTTCATGGATGGCCTTAAACCATAGGCCAAGCAAGAATTGCAAAGAAGGGGTGTCCAAGACCTCATCCGAGCCATGTCCATGGCGGAATCTTTGGCAGAGTTCAAGAAACAAGAGAAATTTGACTCCTCCAAGAACAAGGGCAAAGGTGGGGAAGGCAAAGACAAGTATCAGAAGGGTGGTCTGGGGAAACCACCCATTCACAAGTGGAAGTCCACCAAGGAAGGAGATAAAAAGAAGGAGTCATTAGTATGTTTCTTGTGTGAGGGTCCTCATCGGGTGCGAGATTGCCCGAAACAAACCAAGCTCTCTGCCATTGCTAGGGAAGAGGGAGAAACAGAGAGAGATACCCTCAAGCTTGGCTCTATCATGCTTAACTCGATCAAAGCCAAAAGGTTTGGCAAGCAAAAGGGACTTATGTTTATAGACATCATGGTGGCTGGCACCAAGGTTAGTGCTCTTGTAGACACTAGGGCTTCCGATCTCTTTGTGTCCGAGGAAATTTCCAAGAGATTAAGCTTTAAGGTAGAGAAAGGCAATGGGTGGATCAAGACAGTCAATTCCAAAGAAGATGAGACTCTGGCCAAGCTAACTGGGTTTTATCGGTAATTCAACTACCCAAGGGGATGAGAAGGGAGGAAGTCACATACTTGGCCACCTTGAAACTTGAGGAGGTCCTAGAGTCCAAGGAAAAGACTCCTCTTGAGGTACTTGAGCTTTTAGAGTCCTTTGTTGATGCGATGCCCCCGGAGTTACCCAAGAAACTCCTACCTAAGAGAGAGGTGGATCATAAAATTGAGTTGGTATCTATTGCCCAACCACCAGCCAAGGCTCCATACCGAATGTCACCTCCTGAGCTTGAGGAATTGAGGAGACAACTTAGGGAGTTGGTTGATGCGAGATTTGTGCAACCTTCTAAGGCACCCTACGGTGCACCGATTTTGTTCCAACGAAAGCACGATGGTTCTATAAGGTTGTGCATTGATTATAGAGCTCTCAACAAGCTCACAATGAAGAATAAGTACCCCATCCACTCATTATGGACTTGTTTGATCAACTTGGGGATGCTAGATGGTTCACCAAGCTAGATTTGAGATCGGAGTACTACCAAGTATGGATAACCGAGGGGATGAGGCAAAGACAGCGTGTGTCACTCGCTATGGTTTTTATGAGTTTCTTGTGATGCCTTTCGGACTCACCAATGCTCCAGCAACTTTCTGCACTCTAATGAGCAAGGTACCCCAAACCTTTCTAGACTGCTTTGTGGTTGTTTATCTTAACGATATTGTTATCTATAGTCGATCTCTATAGGAGAATGTGAGGCACTTGAGGCAGGTATTCCAAGTTTTGAAAGAGAATGAGCTATATGTGAAGATTTGTCTCGTGTGTCAACAAGAAAAAGTCACTTGGGGGTTTCTTGGAGCCATTTCCAATTCTGGAGCATCCCTGGGAGAGTATCTCTATGGATTTAAATATGGGGCTACCCAAGAGTGATGGGTTTAGGAGCATCATGGTTATTGTGGACTGGTTTTCGAAGTATGGGACTTTTATTCCTACTGCCAAAGAGTGTCCAGAAGAGGAAGTAGCCCGGTTATTTCTCAAGCATGTGGTGAAGTATTGGAGTGTACCACAGTCCATTGTTAGTGATTGAATGGATGGTTCACGGGACGGTTCTGGACAGAATTGTTCAAGTTGCTCGGATCGGATCTAAACTTCTCCACTAGTGTCCACGCCCAAACCAATGGACAGACTGAGAGGGTGAATGCTTTGTTGGAGACATACCTCCAACACTATATGAGCGCCTCGCAATGGAATTGGCCAAAGTTACTAGATGTGGCTCAGTTTTCCTATAATTTACAAAGGAGTGAGGCCACCAGCCAAAGTGCCTTTGAGATTATGATGGGACGGCAGCCTCACACTCCGAGTACTATTGCTATAGGATACATGAGGTTAACTCCGGCGGCCTATAAGTTTGCCAAGGTGTGGCAAGAGCAAACCGATTTGGCTCGAGTTTTCCTACACAAGGCAGCCAAGCATTCCAAGAAGTGGGCTGATCGTAAGAGATGGGATGTGCGGTACCAAGTAGGGGATTTTGTGCTTATGAAGCTACATTTGGTACTTCGCACCAAGGGGATCCATAAGGCATTGGTACACAGATATGAGGGGCCTTTCAGAGTTCTTAGGAGGGTAGGCAATGTGGCCTACAAACTTAAGCTACCATCCAAGCTCAAGCTGCACCCGGTCTTCTATGTGAGTATGTTGAAACCATTCCATGAAACCCAAAATGATCCGGATCGAGGTAAGTCACAGCGAGCCCCTATAGGAGTTAAGGTCTCTTATGACCGAGACATTGAGAGTATACTGGCCGACCGAGTTTTGAGACGGATGAACTATAAGCCGAGGCTTAAGTACTTGATACAATGGAAGGGACAACCTAATAGTGAGACTAGTTGGGAACCAGCTGAGGCCTTATGGAAATTTCAGATAAAGATCAACTAGTTTCATGCCGAGAGTGTGACGAGGATGTCGCCAGATTGAGTGGGGAAGAATGTCATGACCCATGTGGGACCCGCGTGTTCTAGGGTTTCTAGTACATTTTTTTTATTATAATGTACAGCATTGTACTGCACGTGCACTACAAGATAGTTGCCTACTGCTATTTGTTGCATCTACGCCACTATGTCGACAAGTATACCTAAATTTGAGATTCATTTATTTAATGGAATCAATAACTTTACTCTATAACAGAGTGCAATTCAAGATCTTGATCAGGCTTTAGAGGAAAAAAAGCTAGAAGTGGTGACTAATAAAAAGTGACAATTGATTCAGAGGAAAGCTATAAGCACAATCAGGTTAGCTCTTATTCTTGAGATCAAGTATAGTACATTAAAGGAAACTACACCCAAGGGTTTTGGGGATAAGCTCAAGAGCATATATGTGTGAAAGTCTTTGACCAACAAATTGTGTTTCAAGATGGACCTCTATTCTCTAAAGATTGAAGAAGGTACAAGTATGAATGATCATTTGAATGAATTGAACTTAACAAGTTAGTGTCTCAATTGTTGAATGCAGAAGAAACATTGAAGGATGAAGAGAAAGCATTGCTCTTGTTATCATATTTACCAAAATCTTACAAACCATTAGTGCAAACATTGCTAGTGGGCAAGTCGATATTGAGCTTAAATGATGTGACCACTCTCTTACGTGAGAATAAAAGGTTGATGAGAAACAATAGCTTATCTAGTGGTAGTCAAGCACTTATTGTGTAGATGTCTAATCGAGGGAGGAGCCAATGGAGAAAGAACAGTGGCTAAAGGTGGAGATCTAAATCTAGGCTTAGAGATGATGATGACAATGAGTGCTTCAATTGTGGAGAGATATTACACATAAAATATTATTGTAAGGCCATGACAAATGATTTAAAAGAATTGAGAAAGATGAGTGGGAAGAAGAGTAATGATGGTAAGAGTAGTGAAAGTACTAACATACCAAGGGAAGTAATGAAAATGTGCTAGCTATTGAGCATATTGAAGAAAACTTTTATGAAAGTGATATTGTGCTACTTGATTAACATATTCAATAAGAAGAAATACTTTGATTGTATGAAGGAACCTACCCTTGTTAAAGTTGTTACTGTATATGGAAAACACAAAACAATTGATGGTGAAGGAAGCTTAAGGTTGAAGCTCCATCATCGAAGCGTGAAGACACTTGGGAATGTAAAGTTTGCTTCCTCTCTCACTACAAATATCATCCCTTTGGGGGAGCTTGATAAGATGGGATACACATGGACTGCAGGCAATGGAAAGCTACAAGTTCTTAGTAGATCAAATGTAGTGTTGAAGGCTACTATGAACAACAAGGGCTTGTATGTGCTGGATGGGAAGATTTTGCTTGGAAAATTAGGTAGAAGAGATATCAAAGAATCAAAAGGAAGGTGATAAGAATTCATAATATCTATATGTTTGTTATATTTCCTCATGTTTTAATGGTTATAAATGCTTAAATATTGGATTTTGATTATGTTTCGTATTTTGTGGAGTAGATTGAGGAGTTAAATCAAATTGAATTAAAAATCAAGAGATTTGGAGAGGAAAAATCGGAGCTAAAAAAGATATACATTCCAGAAGCGATTTTTGCTTAAAGCGTGGGCACGTCCTGTTTTCCCAGAATGTTCACAGAAGCAGTCAGCAGATAAAGCGTGAAAGCGCCTTACTAGATCCGAGGTTCTGACCTAGGGTTACGAATTTGTTGGAGAAAAAGGATATGTATGATAGCTGGAAAGATTTAGTTACCCATTCTTATCTCTAGGAAAGTATTTGCCAAGACTCCCTATTAAGGTGGGATTTGCTTTTAATTATTTTCCTTATCTAGATAAGGTAACTATTATTTGATGGAGTAACTATTATAAATAGGATGGGGATCTCTCATAGAGGAGACGCACAGATTATTCACAAGAAAAATTCCTCTTCTCTTTTCTTTAGGTGTTCTTTTAATTATGAGTAGCTAAATACTTTTCTTCCAGTTGAAGGATAATTGAAGTTTTGGTTCTTCAAAAATTGTGAGATCTAAATAATTTTCATTGCTCTTTTATTTCTTCACTATTTATATATCTTCTATATTTATTAACAATTATTGTCTTGATTGATTGATGCAAAGGGCCCGTTGTTCAATTATCAGGTTAATAAATTACCATTTAGAACTTTAAATCCGTAATTGTTTAAATATTCTAATATTAGTGGTAAAATAACACAGTTGAGAGATTTTCAATTTATGTTATGAAGGTACATAATCTAGTCTAAATGAATCGAGCTTGTGTATTTGTTGGCTAGAATTGGTAGTCTCTCTAATTATTAATGTTGTCGATAGATTAAACCCTAAGAGCTTGTTTAGGGTTGTTTATTAACAAGGGAAGTAATCAAAAAGCTTGTTTTGGTTATCAAGAAAGTAAGGAGAGATAGGTTGTTAGAGCTTGTTAATAACCATAACCAATTTAGTGAAGAATAAAAGATTTTACCTTTGTATTTGTGATCAATTCTCTGAACCAATTCTGAAATTATACCTTTGGTTGGATATTTGCCTGATATTGATTTCTCCTTAGTTTTTAGTTGATTATAATTGCTTTCTCTTTTATTTCATTACGAAATTTCAAACACTCCCCCTTTTCTTTTCTTTAATTTTCATTAAAATAAATCTACCCAATCTCTGTGGATACAACCTTGCTCATCACTGTTACAATTTGTATTTTTTTAGAGTAAGAATTTTATTATTTGTTGGATTCGACACCCACCAGAAGGATTGCACTAACCAAGAAGAAAGTTATATTTGTTGATCACGTGTGGAGAATTTGAGCCAAGGTGGAGATTTATTAAGATTTTGGCTCAATTCCCCATAACGAGTTCTTATAATTAATTTAGGAAAAGTGATTTCTTATTTTATAGTTGCTTATTCTAGTAGGAGTGGTAGTAGTAGTTTATTATGTTGTTATTCTTTTCCTAATAGTATTAGAAAAATATCCTCTATAAAGGGGGCCTTAGAGAAGGTTTGAGACACTCATAATTCTAATATTATTACTAGAGCTAGGTGGAAAGCTTTGGTTATATTGGGAATTTTGGGTTGTGAAGTACGGGGTTAATAATTTTATTTTCCCTAAAATTATTATTAAGAATTAATAAAATATGAGTTTGTTGGTGGCATAATGTCACGGTCCGCTAGATTTGCCCTAAATCCGGAAGATTGTACGGTGCTAAAACTTCTCCAAGTTCTAGCCAGCCTTTCTTCACATTGAGTTTTCACCTCAGGAATTCATAAAACAACCTTTTTGAAGCCACATAACTCAACACACTTTCTTTGAAGCTCAAACCCACATTGTCATTAAACTTGCAAGACACTTAACATTGTCCTAGAGGTTACCGTATCGAACTTGAACCAACCTGAAACATACCACTAACCTGAATGATAGTCCACCATTCTAACTGAGAGCATACCGCCCATAAATCCAGTTTCCTATAACCAACTCTCGAACTTGATTGCACGCACACAAGCTATAAGTATAACCAAAGGTAGTCAATGCACAGCTCAACCATCAATGCATAATGCCAACAATCATTATGTTGAACACATAGATAATAGCCCACAACATACCCAATGATACCTCAACAGGTGTCTCATTGCCACAATAGTACTACACATTGTTTGCACACATAGTGTCAAGATATATCTGATAGCCCACACAATAGAGACCGTAAGGTCGAAGCCTCAAACATGGGAGAAGAGCGCAATATAGTGCATATGAGCCACCTATACTGTCCATGATGCTCCCCACTTCATGGAGGATTAAGTCACCCTATGGTGGCCCCAAACCCGCACTCCAAGTTTCCTTAGGAAGCTCACTTAGTGCCCATACATAGCTCAAACCATACCCATCATGGCCCATGTGTGTACACCGGGGTTGGTGGAGAGTCTGACACACTGTCCCCCCTATAGAGTCTTAAGTCATTCTGAGCATTACCAGAAGGAAACATACCTCACGCTTGAGTGTTCATAATCTTTTAATAAATATATTTTCCATAATCTGTCGAATCCTAGCATACTATATCACTAAGTGCATCTTCTAGACACTCCCTAAAATTTCCCATTAATTTCCTAAGTATAAACCACATGATTACAAAATTGCCACAATGCCACACTCGCACACCACTGACACACATCTGCTGCACGACTGCCCCACAACTAGGCTACATTTGTTGCATAACAGTCACAAAAATCACCACATAGCCCATTCAAATGCCAACTCACAGGTAGCAACCATGTCAAATAGTGCGTACCGTGATGGAGGTTGCTGAATCACATTAAATCGTTGTGCTTGATATTTGTTTTTTTAGTTTCTTATTTATTATTTTATGTTTTAATAGGTGAATTTTAAGGGTAAAACCCAAAATAATATACACACACACACATACTGTACTTCTAATCTAAAAGCAAAAGTTTCTATAATAAGAAGAAAGTGTACATTTTAACGTTAATGTCCTACTAGAAACAGAATTTCGGGTCCAATATATTTGAATGTTAAAGGTAATATCTCATTAATGTACATGGGAAACTTAAATTTCCTTGTTTAGGTATTTATAAAAAAAAAATTTAGTTTTATATTTTTAAACTAGACTTTGTAGGGTCCAATATATTTATTGATTGTTTTGTTCAAAAGAATATTAAAAAAATCTAGACCCTAAAATTCACATCAGCACTCAAAATTGCTAGAATCAATTGTTTTGTTCAAAAGAACACTCAAAAAATCCATACTCTAATATTCACATCAACACTCAGAATTGCTAGAACTGAAATTTTGGTTTTTATTGTTAAGATTTTGGCTCAATTCCCTACAAAGGAGACTTCTAATTGGTTTTGGAAAAGTTGTTTCCTATTTTGTAGTTGCTTGTTCTAGTAAAAATAGTAATAATTTCCTATTAGATTGTTGATTGTACAATTAGTAATAATATATTATGATGTTGTTTTTTTCCTAATAGTATTACGAAAATATACTCTATATAAAGGGGGTGCCAGAGCAAGTTTGAGGCACACTCATAATTTCATATACATTGTAAACTAGAGGGGTTTACAACTAGAGTTGGATGAGAGCTTTGGGTGTATTGGGGTTTTGGGTTGTTAAGTAGAGAGGGCACTTACAACTATAGCTATGTTAAGAGTTTTTGTTGTCTTGTGACTTTAGGGTGATAATTTGACAAGTTTTCTCTTCCTAACGTTGTAGTTGAAGATTAATAAAATAGTGGAGTTGTTGGTGGATGTAGGCAAAGAGGTTGTCGAACCATATTAATTATTGGTGTTCTTACTCTTTGTTTGTTTTGCCTATTTAATTGTTGTGGTTGTGTTTTTTGCCTAAATTTTAAGTAGGTGGATTTTAGAGGTAAAATTCTAACAAGTGGTAACAGAATTGTGGTTCCGATGGCAAAAATAAAAGAAGTAGGCATAATTAATATTGAACTATTTGATGAATTGAAGATGGAAGAAGGTCTGATGAATATTAGCCTTTTCAATTTCATTATCACTAATTTGTTGAGTAGTATGTTGACAGAGATGAAATACTTGCAACCGGAAGGAGATGACATAGTCACGATGTTAATGGTGGGTAAGGAAGTTTGGATGGATGGGGAGGTTCTTGTAGTACCTCCAGAGAGATAAGTTGAAGAGGCCAAGTATGTTCAAGGTTGAAGAATTGTTTGTGATTATATTAAGAGAAGAGCCAGACAAAGTGAGTGAGTAGAGCACTTCAAGGAAGGTGGAGGAAAGATCATGATCCAAGTCTCTAGATTTTTCAAATAAGAAGTGCATCTAAAATAAGGAAGAGAAACACACACAATTGCAAAGCAAGGCCACAATGAAGGACTTGGAGAAGTTAAGTAGAATTAAGGAGAATAATAATGGAAAGTCTAATAAGGATGATGAATGTAGGTTCTTGATGCTTTAAAGATGGTGACAACAGATACCATGAATGAAGAGAGGTTGTACGTGTTGAATGCGAGGATGATTGCTTCGAAGAGTAAGTGCATGAGATGGGGAGACCAAAAGGAACGATCGCACTAACCAAAGAAGAAAACCAAATTTGATGATGAGGTGGAGAATTTGAGCCAAGGTGGAGATTTGTTAGGATTTTGGCTCAATTCCCTACAAAGAAGACTTCTAATTGGTTTGGGAAAAGTTGTTTCATATTTTGTAGTTGCTTGTTCTAGTAGGAATAGTAGTAATTCCCTATTAAATTGTTGATTGTAAAAGTAGTAGTAATCTATTATGATGTTGTTGGTTTTTTCCTAATAGTATTAGCAAAACATCCTCTATATAAAGGGGGTCCCAGAGAAAGTTTGAGGAACACTTATAATTCCATATACATTGTAAACTAGAGGGGTTTACTACTAGAGTTAGGATGACAGCTTTGGGTGCATTGGGATTTTGAATTGTCAAGTAGATATGACACTTACAACTAGAGCTAAGTTAAGAGCTTTTGTTGTATTGTGACTTTAAGGTGAGAGTTTGATAGCTTTGCTCTTCCTAAAGTTGTAGTTGAAGATTAATAAAATAATGGAGTTGTTGGTGGATGTGGGCAAAGAGGTTGTCGAACCTTTACTCTTTGTTTGTTTTGCTTATTTAATTGTTGTGGCTGTGTTTTTTGCCTAAATTTTGAGTAGGTGAATTTTGGAGGTAAAATCCTAACATTTATATATATTTTTGAGAATTTTTTATTTTTTTAAATGCAAAATAAAAATTTATTAATAGACAACATACTGCAGAAAATTAGTCATCGTATATTAATAGATTATGTGGTTCTACCTAATCTTTGAGTGCACCTCTATCCACTTGCGTGCCCCAACACATTGGATATTTGGATAAAGATCTAGAAGAGAATGATAAGATAATGTGATTATTTTTCGTGTAATTTTTTCAATTCTATAAAAAGAAAGTCTGAAATACAAAAGCTGTTTTCGTCTTTGATCAAACATATGGACTTGTAAAAAGGCGTAGGAGAATTTCTTTTAATCAATTTAATGCTACTACGTATTACAGCTTTATCTGAAAATCCTTAGAAGTCAAAGTTAATTAGCTTTGCAGCAATTTTGTTAGCTTTGAGACATTACGTGCGTAAAGGGTTTCATTGGAATTTTGCTTTCTCCTGATAAAAGACAATTTCATATAAATCTAAAATTGCTGGTACCAATGGTGGTTTTTTTTTTTTTCTCTGTTGATAAGGTTGAGTTTTGGGTGTGCTACCTGTGTGTTATATTTTGTATTGTTATGTATTCGTTTGATCATTATGTGTTGGAAAAATCAGCTCTAGGAGCTGATTTTTAGACCATTTAAAGGTCTTAATTTAAGCTAATTAATGATAGGTGCATTAAATTAAACTAAGGTTGACGATTTAATGGGTATTTATTTTGATTCAAAAGGAATCTTAATATATGAGCTTTAAATGAGAATAAATGATTGTTTGAAAACCCAAATTAGTTTTGTTGCATGTTGATAAGAAAATGAGAAATAAAATGCTTTATAAGCATTTATTTGAAATTCTTATCTACTTCTATTAAAAGAAGAGATAAAGGTGAAGGCTTACGGTGTGTACACCACAATGCACGTGCTTGTGCCTCGGATCGAGCTTGAGCCCGGTCGCGTCGCAAATCCTCACTGAGGAGCCCTCGCCTCGAGCCTACCCCGTATCCGTTGTTCGAGTTTGAATATCTAGATTTTAGATAAAAACCAATAAAAGCCTAGGATTTAATCAAAAATGTGTCAAATTAAGAAACGCGTTCAAAAGGCTCAAATAAATACCCTAAAAATACCATACCCCCTCCACATTCAGAATACAATTTCATTTCTTTCTTTCTTCCAAAGTTTTCAGATTTTACTGTCTGCACAAACTTGTTTATTCAAGTGGGAACAAATAAAACCTTAATTAAAGATAGTGATTAATTTACGTCTCTAGATTTTAATTCTCATATTCTGTTCCAATCAGAAAAAATATAACAACATTATGATGTTAATAAAATATTTTCTTGCGCTCTAAAAATAAAAATAAAAACTTTGAAACTAAGAATCAAAAACTATGTTTTGCTATGTGATTGAATAAGCGAGAAGTGGTCTTATAGATCTCCTCACTTTTTTTAAAAGAAATTTAACGTACTTTAGGGCTTTACTTCATGTTCTCTTTTGTAGAGATTTTTCCTAAAATGAGTTTTTAGAACTTAATTCCCTAACCAGAGTGGTTTTGATTTTATTTTTTAAATTAAGGTCTTTAAACCATGTAGGTGATATAATCATGCAATTAATTTTTATCTTTAGATTACTTGGCTTAAAACAAAAATAAAGATGTCACTATAGTTTTAAATAGCTGCAATGCGACTTAGCTGTCGCTATATAGAGGTAGAGGCAGGTGTTGCAGCCGCTATTCAGCTATTCAACACTATTTGAGGAGTATATCGATCCGTCGCAGCTATAACGGACGGCATTAGCCACTATTCATGACCATCATGTTCACAACCTACATTTTAATTTGTGCAAAATTTTAAAAAAAAAAATTCACGGCTGCAATACTCACGATCCGCTTTTTTTCACCAACAACATTATACGATTGTGTTTGCGACCGCGACCGTAATTTTAAACCCTGGATGTCATAGTTAATTATATTAACCTTACTTCTAATTAGGTAGGGTTTTATTTTACTTTTCTTCTAATTGGCTCTCCACTGCTCAATTCTTATATTTTTTTTAAACAGCACTGCTCTCTTAATACAGAAAACCATATTCTTCTTCCATAGGTATCTAAAAAAATCAGAATCCTAAAACTAAGTTGAAGCGATAAAGTCAATCTCATGTAATCATCTGTATCAAATAGTTGCAGAAATCTGCAAACCTCCATGAATCTTAGCTGATTGATGCTTAGTAATAAATTTTATTTTTGCCTTTAAAAAATATTCTTAGCTGATTGATTATATCTTGCACTCCTGGAAAGACAAATTCCTTTTGTAATTATGCTTGAAATTGGATCCATCCCAGATCTGAAACACACACAACCTGTTACCAACTCTCAGATATAAAGGAACCAAAAGGACACAAAATCTTGCCAGAAAAGGATTGAGGTTCTGTAGCTCGAGTCCTGAGCAGGTGGTGTTTTTTTTTTCCAATGTGAGGTATTCACTATTCTGTTTTGTCCAGTTATGGAGTTTATATTTTTTGGGGGCCTTGTATTTGGATCCTTGCTGAGTTTGATCTTACATAATCTTACTTCTTAGCCATTCCTTAAAAAAAGAGAAGATTATCTTCTGTTAGAAGAGAGAGAGATTTGAGATTGAGATTTCCATATTAATAGAGAGACTTGACCTAACGAGGATGATAGATAAATTTGAGAAAAAAATAATAACACGGCTTTATGCTTACATGGTAGAAACAACCCAAAAATAAGATCAAAACAGCTCTATTTTTTTTTCTGAAAAACAAAAAGAAATTATTATTAATGAGGCACTAAGACCATACATACAAGGAAAAGACCAATTCCCAAAGAAGACGAAACAAACCAAAACACGAAACGCACGCGCCAAACCAGCATCTATACCGCCAGCAAGATAATAATGGATACTGACTTCAATCAAAGATTAAGGAAACCCATACAGAACTGCACCTCAGAGAATTTTATCAGGTTTGGTCATCATTTTAACATGCTCCTTGTGATACCTGTATCTTGGAAGTGAGGGTAAAGAAATAAATTAAAATATTATTTTTAATTAAATGTGCATACATGAAAGATTGATTGTTGAATTGAAATAATTTTTGAAGAAAAAAAATAATGTTCAGTATTTTAATTAAAAGATTTATAAATTTTTGAAGAAGAAAGGTATTAAAAGTTTATGAAATTGAAGAGGTTTTTTTAAAAAAAAATATATATTGAATATTTTGATATAAAAAAGAGTTAGAAATGTTTTGTGAAAGAATAATTTTTTTTCAAACGGTTCAAGGTTGGACCGGTCGGTTGGGTAGCCGACCGACTGGTTTGGTGGCAAAATTGAATTTTTTTTAAAAATCTGAAAAGGTTGACAGGTAGCAGACCGGTTAGACTGAAAATCTTATATATATATATATGTGTGTGTGTGTGTGTGTGTGTGTGTGTGTGTCATTTTTAAGTTTGAAAATGTTTACGAAATTTGTTTTCTCTCTAAGATTTCACTCTCTCTCTAGAAAAAGACTGGAAACACTTTGAAACTGAAGAATTGATAATTAAAGATTGAAATTTGTTGAAGTTTACAGAAGAATTTTCAAAAAATTCAAGGAAAGCTTTGAAAAGTGTAACTGTTGACCCTTATTTAATTTTAATAATGACAAAACACTATTATAATTATACTAACAGTTTTATCTAAGTGTTTAAGCGGTAAAAGTTTTTAGCAAAGAAACAAAATTGAAGAACTCAACCAGTTTCAGACGTCAAGACAAGACTGAAGATATAAAATAGGCATTAAGGTATTGAAACCAACTGTAAATCTGTCATGTTCAAGTACTTAGCTTGTCCTATGGCTCTTTTTACAAAAAGATTTTGACAAAACTATTAATTCATATACTTCTAAGTCAAAAACAGTTTTGAAGCATGAAAAATTGGGTTGAAAGGCAACCCAGTCGACTAGGGTATGGGACAAAATGTCCCCAGTCGACTAGTGTAGAGCACCCAGTCGACTGGCAACTGGAACAGTGAGTTCCCAATCGACTAATGCTTAGGACCCAGTCGACTGGTACTCCCAATAGCCTAAAAGTGAGATTTCTCACTTAACCTAGTTGACTGGGTACCAGTCGACTGGTAATTCGAAAATATGACCGTTTGAGACGTGGAACTTGAGCATTTAATGCACCAAACCTACCAAGTCAGTGTCTAACGACCATATTGAGTCAAGGCTATATAAACTCACTTCAATGAGTATTTAAAAGAAGAAGAGAATGCATTCAATTCACAAGATTGCTCATTAATTCTCAAAAGCTTTAAAAAAAATTATTGTTGAGCCATTCTTCAAGTTTATTCTTGAAAGAAATATATTGTTCATTTGTAAAAGCATTCATTAGTATCTCTCAACTACTTACTTTATAGCAAGTCTCATTTATTGTAAAGGGAAAAGAGTTGTAATAACTCTTGGAGTGTTTAGGATTAAACACTTCTTGTAATCTTCCGATAAGAAGGGATTAGCTTCCATAAGGAAGTGATTAGCTTCCGTAAGGAAGGGATTAGCTTCCGTGAGGAAGGGATTAGCTTTCGAGGGGAATGGATTAGCTTCCAAGGGGAATGGATTGGTTGTAAGGTTTGTACAACACCCATGAAGTTGTACAACTAAAAGTTTTAGTGGATTACTTCAAGGGAGTTCCTTGAAGAGAGTGGACGTAGGGTCAAAAGGAATCTGATATTGTCGAACCACTATAAACTTAGTTTGCACTTTCTCTTCCATAAACTATTTTACTTAAAGCACATTACTTATTTGTATGCTTGTATGTTTAACTATTTTTATAAACTTACAAGTAAATAGCAAAAGTTTTTAAAAACTCAATTCATCCCCCGGTTAGAACCCCAGTCTACAATTGGTATCAGAGCCTCATTCTCAATTTCAGGCTTAAAATCCTTGAGTTGATCTGATGGCATCAAATAGCTATTCCGAAGGACATTCCTATACTAGGCCTCCCTTATTCAATGGTTCCAACTAGAACTATTGGAAAAATATGATGAAAATCTTTGTCGAAGAACAAGATTACAATCTATGGAGAGTCATTGAGGAAGGACCTAGAATTCCTACAAAGAAAATAACTATTGGAGAAATCAATCATACAATGCCTAAACGTAAAACTGAGTTCAATGAAGAGGATTATAGAATGATGTCTCTAAATAGTAGAGCCACGATTATTTTACATTGCACTTTAGATGTTTCTGGATATAATAAAAAAATTTCTTGTGTTTTGGCTAAGGAGATTTGGGACAAATTACAAGTTACATATGAAGGAACTAGCGAAGTTAAAAAAAATCAAAAATCTATATACTAGTGTCCGAGTATGAATCTTTCAAAATGTCTCCTAACAAAACAATTTCTCAAATGCACTCACATTTCATTACTGTTTTTAACGGTTTAAAACTTCTTGGTAAGAACATTGAGGAATTTGAACTAACAAGGAAAATCTTAAGGTCTTTGCCATCCACTTGGAAAGCAAACAAGACGACCATCACGGAGGCCAAAGATCTCGACAAACTTGATGTCGAAACACTTCTCGGATCACTATTAACATACAAGATGGAAGAAATGAATCTCGTTGTCAATGATGATGAGAAGAAGAAAAAAGTGATTACTCTCAAAGCTTTTATGAGCAACAAAGGGGAAGAAACGGAAGAAGAGGTGGAGAGAAGAAAAGAAGATGGTGAGATGGCTCTAATCACCAACAGGTTTCACAGATTCTTAAAGAATAGCAAGAAACCTTACACAAAGGATTCTACTTCAAAGAGAGAGCTGCTTATGTGTTATGGTTGCAAGAAGCCTGGTCACATCAAGGCCGATTATACAGCGACAAGCAAACCATATAAGAGCTTCAAAAAGAAAGCTATGATTGCAACCACGTGGAGTGATGACAAAGACGAGGAATCCTCAGACAATGAGGTTGGATACGAGGAGATTGCCAACCTATGTCTAATGGCAATTGACGACGAAAATGAGGTATCAAATTCTTCCACTTCTAATAATAATAACATTGTTAGTAGTAGTGAAGAATTAATAGAGGTCATAAATGAAATGCATGAAGAATTGAAGAAATTTGATTCTAGGAACACCATTCTCAAAAAGGAAGTGTTATCTCTTTCTAAATAGATTGAAGGCTTAAAGGAAGAAAAAGAAGAACTACCTTCCTTGCTTTATAACTCTTCTAAAGATTTTCTTAAAGATGAAAATGAAAAATTAAAGAAGAAAATAACAAAATTAAATGGCACTATATCAAGACTTATGCTTGGAAAAGAAAAGCTCAATGAAAGTGGAGGAAAATCCGGGTTGGGTTATTCTCCATTAAGCAAGCAAAAATCAAAAGAGACCTTATTCATGAAAGCATCATGTGTGAATGAAGCCCTTACTTTAAAGACCACTATCAAGGTTAAAAGCACTCCTTCAATGAATGCTAGTAGGTCTAAAAATATTAATTCCAATGTATATACAAGAATTAAGCATCCTAGAAATATGCGTGCATATATGTATGCTCACTCAAGAAATGAAAATGCTAGGAACAATCATTCAAGAAATGCATGTACACATCCTAGGAGTAACCATCATATGTATCCTAGAGATAATATGCATACTAAAAACTTACACACTACACATGCATATCCTCAGAATTACCATCATGTGTATCCGAGAAATAATATGCATGTTCATAATAATGCAAGTACATATCCTAGAAATAATATGCATCTTCATAATAATGCAAGTACATATCCTAGAAATCATCATCATACATTTCCTAGAAATGAGATGCATGTTCATAATCTTCACAATAGAATCATGTATCCTAGGAATACTTATCCAAGGAACTATAGACATGCACAACTAAGAAATCCTAGAAATTTCAATTACTATTATCCTAGGATTGTGCATTATCAACAAGTCTATAAATATAGAACACCTTACAATGTTAAGAAAGTATTGGTCCCTAAAGGAACCGTATTTTCTAGGACTAACCCCAAAGGACCCAAGAAATTTTGGGTACCTAAGAGTGCAATTGTATATCCTTGTGTGATGTAGATATGTCTCCACACCAAAGAAAAAAGTAATTGTTGGTACCTTGATAGTGGATGCTCAAAGTACGTGACCAGTGGTCAAAGTGTATTCGAAGAGCTAACTCTAAAAGATGGCAGACATGTCACCATTGGAGACAACACAAAAACAAAAATCATCGGGCATGGAAAAGTTGGTAATGATTTCTTAAACATTGATCATCTATTGTATGTTCAAGGCCTTAAGCCAAATTTACTAAGTATTAGTCAACTATATGACAAAGGAAACAAAGTTATATTTGAAACCTTTCATTGTCTAGTTATAGATATCAAGAAAAACAAGATCAAGTTTGTTGGCCATAGACACGAAAATGTCTACATAGTTGATTTAAAATCCTTGCATTTGGAAAATGAAAAATGATTTTCCACTTTTAGTGAAAACCCATGGCTGTAGCATAGAAGACTTAATCATGTGAATATGGATTTACTGAAAATCATTTCAAGAAAAGATTTAGTTATTGGACTTCCGAAAATCAAATTTGAAAAGATAAGGTGTGGGATGCTTGTCAAATGGAAAACAAACTAGAATTTCTTTTAAATCAAAAAATGTAGTCTCAACTACTAGACCATTGGAACTTTTCCATATGTTCTTATTTGGTCCAATAAGTACCATTAGTCTAGGTGGCCATCAATATGCTCTTGTTATTGTTGATGACTATTCAAGATATACCTTTGTTATCTTTATTGCTTACAAGGATGAAGCATACAAAGGATTTGAAAACTTTTGTAAAAAGGTTCAAAATGAAAAAGAAATTTGTATCTCAAGCATTAGAAATGATCATGGAAAAAAATTTGAAAACCAAAGCTTTTCAAAATTTTGTGATGAAAATGGAATTGATCATAACTTTTTGGCTCCTAGAACTCCTCAACAAAATGGAGTTGTTGAGAAGAAAAATAGAGTTCTAGAAGAATTTGTAAGAACAATGCTTTGTGAAAATAGCTTGCCAAAATACTTTTGGGCCGAAGCCGTAAACACCTCTTGCTATATCTTAAACAGAATATTAATTAGGCCTATGCTTAGCAAAACTCCATATGAATTATGGAAAGGTAGAAATCCTAATATCTCATATTTTCATGCTTTTGGTTGTAAATCCTTTATCCTAAATAACAATAAAACTAACCTGGGTAAATTTGACTCAAAGACCGATAAGGGGATATTCTTAGGATATTCAACCTCTAGTAAAGCTTATAGAGTCTTCAATAAGAGAATACTAGCTGTAGAAGAATCTGTACATATAGCCTTTGATGAGTCTAACCCAATTAGTAGTAGAGTAGTTTCTTCCAATGACGATGAAGATTTCATTTCAAGAACGGAAATACCTACTCTCATTGTTGACCCAAATGAGAGCCCACCTCACACAAGTCAAGATATAGAAGCTCTCAATCCCGATCAACCATCTACAAGTCAACAAAAGGAGAGTCTTCCCAAAGATTGGAGATATGTAAATTATCACCCAATCGATTAAGTGATTGGTGATCCTTCACAAGTGGTAAGAACTCATTCCTCTATTAGAAATATTTGCAATTGTGTAGCCTATTTATCTCAAATAGAACCTAAGAAGTTTGTAGAACCCAAGAAGGAAGTTGATTAGATAAATGCTATGCAAGAATAAATAAATCAATTTGAAAGAAACGATGTATAGAATCTACTTCCTAGACCAAAGAATCATACTATAATAGGAACTAAATGGATATTTTGAAATAAGATGGATGAAAATAGAATATTAACTAGGAACAAGGCTAGACTAGTTGCTAAGGGATATAATCAAGAAGAAGGAATAGACTTTGATGAGACCTATGCTCCTATAGCTAGATTAGAAGCTATTCGAATGTTTTTAGTCTTTGCATGCTTTAACAAGTTTAAATTATTTCAAATGGATGTAAAAGGTGCCTTTTTAAATGGCTTTATAAAAGAAAAGGTGTATATTGATCAACCTCTTGGATTTGAAAATCCTAGTCTTCCAAATCATGTCTACAAGCTTTCAAAAGCTCTATGTAGGCTGAAGCAAGCTCCAAGAGCATGGTATGAAAGACTAAGTAAGTTTTTGATTGAAAATAATTTTACAAGAGGAAAACTATACACAACCCTCTTAACAAAAACTAACAAAAATGACACTACTAGTCCAAATATATGTTGATGATGTCATATTTGGTGCTACTAATGAATCTATGTGTCAAGAGTTTGCTAAGTTCATGCAAGGTGAATTTGAAATGAGCATGATGGGAGAGCTTGCCTACTTCCTTGGACTTCAAATCAAATAATCAAAAGGAGCCATCTTCATCAATCAATCAAAATACACTAAGGACCTACTAAAAAGTTTCAGGATGGAAAGCTCAAAGTCACTTGGCACTCCTATGAGCACTTCTACAAAACTTGACCTTGATGAAGGAGGTAAGTGTGTAGACACTAAAACTTATAGAAGTATAATAGGAACTTTACTTTATTTAACTGCAAGTAGACCTTATATAATGTTCAGTGTATGCATGTGTGCTAGATTTCAAGTAATCCTAAGGAATCACATGTGATTACAGTAAAAAGAATCCGTAGATATCTACAAGGGACTCAAAACCTAGGATTATGGTACTCTAGAGATTCATCTTTTGAGCATATAGGATATTCAGATGCTGATTTTGCGGGGTGTAGGCTAGATAGAAAAAGCACTAGCGGAACATGCCAATTCTTAGGTGCAATGCTAACCTCTTGGTTTTCCAAGAAACAAAACTTGGTTGCGCTATCAACCACCGAGGCGGAATATGTAGCAGCTGGAAGTTGTTGTGCATAAGTGTTATGGACAAAACAACAACTAGAAGACTATGGCATGAACTTTAAATAAATTCAAATTCATTATGATAACACCAGTGCTATCAACTAAACCAAAAACCCTATTCAACATTCTAGAACCAAACACATAGAAATTAGACATCATTTCGTAAGAGATCATGCTAAAAAAAGGTGATATAAGACTAGAATTCATTCTTTCATAAGATCAAATAGCTGATATTCTTACAAAACCCTTAAGTGATGCTATTTTTTGTAAGATTAGACTGTCAATAGGCTTAATAGATTATGATAAACCGTATGTTTGATTGCATCATGATAAGTGCTTAATTATTCATATTTAAGCCCTTAATTTACAGTTGCTAAGCTCTTTGTTTTTGTATTTTAGTATATTCTACTTCATTTTTCTGTTTTCTATGTTTTTTATAGGTTTTTGAAAAAAAGATAGCATTTTGGAGCTCTAAGAAAGAAAACTAAAGATCTGGAACCAACTTTGTGCGATTAAGCACAAAGTTTCTGCGATCGAGCGTAGAAGCACTCGTGCGCACACCTAGAAGGCTCGAGCGCAATCATGCACTCGAGCGCAAAAGCATGAGATCAAGCGCACATGCACAGAGAGGCGGCAGAGCTAGTTTTGGAAAGATTTCTTCAGGTCTTATTTTGGAAATTAAGGTTTTGAGGTATCCTTAGAACCCTATATATAGGCTTGTAAAACACAGAAACCATACTTTTCAATTTTGCTTGGAGTTGTAAGCTTTGGAGAGGAATTGACGACTCTTCTCCACAATATTTTTTGGGTTTATTCTTTCCTATTTGGTTTATATTATGATAATGTTTAGTATAATCAGTATGTGTAACTAACTTCTTAATAGGGCTCGATTGAAGCCCTAATTATGCTTTTCTATATATGATTAATGTTGCCTTTGCAAATAGCCATGTTATGATGTTTTAATTGATTAATGCCTGTTTTATTGAATTCCTCATATGTGTTTGTCTGATCAACGTATGCATGTGGTATGGATTAGTAGTTAGATCAATTTGGATGACCAAGTCCTGGGTCTAACAATAGTAATGATGGATTCTTGGGTTAATTAACATGGGAAACTGGGTGTATACAACATGCCCTAGGTCTCGTGTGGTTGTTGATTTCCACAAACCTTATGCTCTCTTAAGGAACAACTCAATATACACCATGCCGAATTCCTTAAGAGAGAAAATAGTTAGAGTAACACCATGCCTAACTCATTGCTTAGGGAGATCAATAGCTTAAGGAGCGGACCAAGCCCTTAGGTTGACAACATTTAGGTATTCATGGTAGGGCTAGCGCATTGGCACAACACTTATTAGGAAAGTATGATTAGGGGTGGATATCAAAGCTCTATGTTCTTATCATTATCAATCTAGACTCAATATTTATTTCTATTGTTTTTACATTGTGAAACTGATTCTAAAACGAAATTCACCAATCTCTGTGGAGATGATCTCACATTTGCACACTATGCTATTGTTGACCTTGTGCACTTACAAGTAAAACAAGTTCGATTATTTGCTCATTAATTTAGTTAGATTTTTGCACAAGAAGTTTTTGGCACCGTTGCAGAGAATTGCACTAAATTTCTTTTTAGAATTATTTATTTTTAGTTCAATTTATTTTTCTATTTTATTTTATTCTATTTCATCAAAAACCTTATCAATTATTTTCTTTTCATTTTTTTGTTCTGTTTCAGGTACTGTAGCAAAAGTTTCATCTGAGGCACTACGATCAAGCACACTGCCTTGTGCGATCGAGCACATTTGAGGCAGAGGCTACCCGAGCAGTAATACTGAACTGCTACATTAAAGTGGTTTTTGTTGATTCATGCAAGGGCTTCGATCCAAGCATCCCACTTTCTTTCCCCTCGATACAGAGCTTGAGTAAACCATTCGACGAAGGCTTAGAGACAACTCTAAAGAGGTAGAAGAAGAATTCGAGGAAGAAGTATTAATGGCAGAACAGCTAGAAAACCAACAACTACCTGAGCGAAGACTTATGAAGCAATCCCTCATCCCACGGAACCTCGACCAGCCATCTTGCATTGCTTATCAACCAGAGGTGGAAGGCAATTACTAAATATCTCCACAGATACTCAGTGCATTAACTCGCTTTAGGGGTACACCTAATGAGGATCCACACTTGCACCTTTGGGAGTTCTTTGATCTCTGTAAGTTCCAACATATCCAAGGCCTAGACCAAAAGGGAATCAGGTTAATTCTTTTCCCTTTTTCATTAAAAGATAATGCTAAACTATGGTACAATTCATTGCCTGCAGTTTCTATCCACACTTGGGAAGAGTTGGCCAGTAAGTTCCTAAGAAATTTTTTCCCAACCCAAAAGATAAGACAAATGAGGAAGGAGATTCAGTCCTTCCAACAAAAGGATGAAGACCTGTTCTTTGAGGCATGGGACATTTCAACGAGCTGATACTCAAATGCCCACATCACAATCTACCTCAAGATGAACTGGTACAAGCTTTTTATGAAGGTTTTAGTGATACTAATAAAAGTATTTTGGATTCAGGTTGTGGAGATGTGCTGATGGAGAAGAGCAGCGAAGAAGCAATGGAGCTATTCGAAACATTAAGTGAGCACACCCAGCAATGCTCCTCTAGAGGTAGACATGGAACCAAGAGCAAAGGTATGTATAAGGCGACTCTACATGGTGGATCCTCTACCCAAATAACTGTTGTGGAGAAGAAGCTAGATCTACTTGTAGAAGCCATGACTGCTCAAAATGCCTCACTTAGTCCACCAGCTACACCACTCCAAGTATGTGCTATATGTTCTCAATTTGATCATAATAATGAGACATGTCCCTTATATTCATCTGTAGATTCAGCACAAGCAAATTATGTGGGACCAAACAACTAGCCTCCCAAGAACAACCCATATGCGAATACCTACAATCCTGGATGGCAAAACCACCCCAACCTCTCATGGAGCAACAATTAAAATACTCAAAATCTTCAAGGGCATCAAAGGAACTCCCAACTAATAGCCAAACCAGTTCCAAAAACAAAGGAAAGTAACCTAGAGAGTCTTATAATGCAATTGGCAACTCAGCAACAAAGTCTGATGACCTCACAAGAACAGTTCATGGCAGAAACAAGACAATTTCGGACTGAGCTAAGACAAACCACTACAAAACATGAACAAGCCATTCAAAGACTAGAGGTATAAATGGGGCAAATTGCTAAGGAGCTGAGTGAAAGAAAGCTGGGTGAACTTCCAGCCTAACCACTGAGGATTTCCGGAACCTTGTTATTTCTCATTTATATTTTGTTATATTTACACAATTTCCTTCACATTATTTCACCATCAAAATGCATAATCTTTCATTTAACTTTTATCATTCTTGTCAAAGTTCACACCTTTCCTTTGTAGTTGATCTATTTCCCTGTGGAATCGACACCCCAAAGCCGTGCTACAACTACCGCATTAAACTTTGGGTGTAATCAACACCACTTCAATATCTATCTCTTACTGCTCGCCAACATGATAAATGGCGAAGCTAGTAACTCCGGGTGCCTTCTCTATGGGATGATCATCACCCTTATCCTTCAGTATTTCCAGGTTCCCCTTCCCACCTCTGAGGCTCAGGACATCGGCCCCAATGACATCATCAATATCTCTTCTCTAAAAAAGATGGGATGTACTATCCGCGATTGATTTATCTACTCTAAGGCCAGGAAGAACATAAGAATTGGAGAGGGTGACAACAAAAAGGAGGATGACGAGGTTCCTAGTGATGCAGCCTATCTCACTGCTATGAACACTGATAACTGAGCATCACAGCATGGTGGTTCTAGTCCTGGTCAGGCTGGATTCGATGATCTATTCTAGGCTATTTCGAGCCTCTAGCTATCCATACAGTCTGGGTTCTAGAGCTTGAGCTCTTTTGTTGACTCCATGCACCATGATCTTTGCTCATTTTAAAATGATTTCGAACTACACCGAGAGCATATAGAGGGCTCTTTGGCTGAGCTTAGAGATCTTATTCGAGATGGCTCTGATTCTCCTGCTCGATGAGCTTCCTGTGTTATCCCTTTTTTTTAATTATTGTATATATAGCTCTTAGATGATCTTGGCACGAACATTTAATACTTTATCATAAATTTATGTTATTGTACTCGATTTTTGGCTTCTATAAGCCTGTAATATATGGATGCTTGTATATATTTGGCTATATTTCAGTTATCTTGCTTTTGGTTCATATACTTGCTTTACTTTTAAGCTATATGATTACTTGGTATAAGTCATTCATACTCAGCAATATGCTTTAACTACTTATGCTAGTGTGGAAACTTTCGGTTCTTCTCGGGAAGTCTTCCAAGCTCCGAATAATGCCTAGTTTTTCATACAAGTTTTTTTTTTTTTGCATTATCTTTTTGTCTTTGTTATCCATATTACTTATTTTTCAAGTTTATACCCCTTTTTCTGTTGTTGTCAAAATGGGGAGAGAAAATTGAGAAAGAGAAATATCAATGTAAACTTAAAATAGAGCATAGATTTAGAAGGAGCATTGCTCCGAAAATCTTGATGAAAATAAGTTTATTTTACTTTGCTTGGTTTGGTTATTTATAAACTATTTTGAACTGTTTAACAAGTTGGTTTTATCCGAAAAATAGAGGAAACTCTGCCCAATTATTTCTAAAAGCCCAAATTTAGTTTTTAAAACTATTTTCTCTCATTAGTTTTGTCATCATCAAAAAGGAGGAGATTGTTGACCCTTATTTAATTTTAATAAGGACAAAACACTACTCTAATTGTACTAACAGTTTTATCTAAGTGTTTAAGCGATAAAAGTTTACAACAAAGCAACAAGATGCAAGAACCCAACCAGTTTCAGATGCTATGACAAGACAGAAGATATAGAATAGGCATTAAGGTATTGAAACTAACTATAAATCTCTCATGTTCAAGTACTTAGCTTGTTCTGTGGCTCTTTTTACAAAACAATTTTGACAAAACTATTAATTCAAATACTTCTTAGTCAAAAACAGTTTTGAAGCATGAAAAACTAGGTTAAAGGACAACCCAATCGACTGGCTCAATATACCAATCGACTGAGGTATAAGACAAAATGTCCTCAGTTGACTGGCAACTGGAGCAGTGAGTTCCTAGTCGACTGGTACTCCCAATAGCCTAAAAGTGAGATTTTTCGCTTGACTCAATCGATTGTAATTCGAAAATATGACCATTTGAGACGCGAGAGTTAAGCATTTAATGCACCAAGCCTACCAAGTCAGTGTCTAACGGTCATATTGATTCAAAGCTATATAAACCCACTTCAATGAGCATTTAAAAGAATAAAAGAACACATTTAATTCACAATATTGCTCATTAATTCTCAAATGCTTTAAAAAATTTATTGTTGAGCCATTCTTCAAGTTTATTCTTGAAAGAGAGATATTGTGTATTTGTAAAAGCATTCATTGCTATCTCTCTACTACTTACTTTACAGCAAATATCATTTATTATAAAGGGGAAAGAGTTGTAATAACTTTTAGAGTTTTTAGGATTAAACACTTCTTGTAATCCTCCGATAGGAAGGGATTACCTTCCGATAGAAAGGGATTATCTTCTGTAAGGAAGGGATTAGCTTCCGTAAGGAAATGATTAGATTCTGTGAAGAATGGATTAGCTTCCGAGAGGAATGGAATAGCTTTCGAGAGGAAGGGATTGGTTATAAGGTTTGTACAATACCTATGAAGTTGTACGACTAAAATTTTTAATGGATTACTTCAAGGAGGTTCCTTGAAAAGAGAGGATGTAGGGTTGGAAGGAATCAGATATTGTCGAACCACTATAAACTAAGTTTGCACTTTCTCTTCCTTAAACTCTTTTACTTAAAGCACATTACTTGTTTGTATGCTTGTGCATTTAACTATTTTTATAAACTTGCAAGTAATTAGCAAAAGTTTTTAAGAACCCAATTCACCCCTCATCTTGGGTAAGAACCCTAGTCTACAATAACAATATTAATTTTGTTGTGAAAGATTGAATTTTTATAGATTGTTATTCTACTATTCTTGAAAAGAGAATTTGAATTTAGATTTGAACATAACAAAAGGAATTTCTGTTGAAAATATTGAAAGTTGATTTATGCATATATGAAATTACCTAGAATTGGGTATAGAAATTCAAAAGAATGAAAAAAAATAGAAGAATTAAAAATAAGATAGAAATTTAATGAGATGTTATGATAAGTGTTGGTAATCAACAATCGGGTGAAATTGCTGAAAAGAGCAGGAAAGGAAATAAGGTTGTTCAAAAGTAGCTTTAAGTGCTACTAGGTGAGTTGAATTTACTTTTAGTAAACAATTCCAACATGAAAATTGATATGATAAATAATATGAAAAGATTATTGAAAATATATATATGATGATATATGATATTTTGATGAGATAAAAAGATTGTATAATGAAATGAAAACTATTGAATTAATGCTATATATATGAAAGATTAATTGATAAAAATATATGTTGAACAAAGAAATGAATCTCTGAAAGTTATGATTGATAAATTGACATTATATGAAGAGATGATTGATAGCTATATAATAAAAGAAAGATAGTTTGATATGTATGTTATGATATGTCTACTTGCATGTTGTTGATCATATGAATAGAAGGAAGACTAGAAAGATAGTTGGTCGACATGAAACATGTCAAAGTGGAAAGATGTTCCCAGATGATATACCGAAATTGGTATTTTCCTATATGTTGATAGTATGGAGTGATGATGAAATGATAAGAATGAAAGAAAGAAGTGATGATGATATGATTGCATGCATTTTATTTGAATATTTTATTATTATGATTGAGATGCCTAAGTCTTAGATTGACTGAATAATTATGATGGAAAAATAAGTCTCATAATGAGACAATTATGATGAGGAATTGATTAAATATGATATGATAGATAATGATTGATTGTATATTGTAAACCTCATAATGAGGTAAATTATGATAATCAGATGAAAATAATGACATTGACATGATAGATTTGAGTTTATGAAAATATATGGGAATAAAATTGTAATAAAATGTATATGAAATAGAATTTTGAAAGAATATAGTATGATGATTAATTTTATGTGACATAAGAAGAGATAGATGATTAAATATTGAACTATGACTAAAAGTATACAAATCAAGTACTTCTAGTAAATTTAATTCACTAAGCATGTGAAGCTCACTCCTTATTGTTGATAAATTTTAAATAGTGGAAAGGACTGGTCAACATCCTCAGACGATTGAATGAAAGAGAAAGAAAATCTCTAAATATACCTGCATTTTATTATTGTTTTTTATAGGAGAAAGATTATGTATCTTCTTGTGCAATAATATACCTAAATTTATAAGCAGATAATCGAACGGTTTTACTTGCAAGTGCAAAAGGTCAATAGTAGCATAGTGTGTAAATGCGAGATCATCTCCACAGGGATTGGTGAATTTCGTTTTAGAATCAGTTTCACAATATAAAATGATAGAAATAAATATTGAGTTTGAATTTGATAATGATAGAAACATAGGGCTTTGATATCCACCACTAATCATACTTTCTTAATAAGTAATGTGCCAATGCTCCAACCTCACTATGAATACCTAATGTTTGTCAATCTAAGGGCTTGGTCCGCTCCTTAAGCTATTAATCTCCCTAAGCAATGAGTTAGGCATGGTGTATACTTTAACTCTTCTCTCTCTAAAGGGATTTAGTATGGTGTATACTAAGTTGTTCCTTAAGAGAGCATAAGATTTGTGGAAATCGACAACCACACGAGACCTAGGGCATGGTTTATACTCCTGATTTCCCATGTTGATTAGCCTAAGAACCCGGTGTGGATTTCTTTTGTTACTATTGTCAGACCCAGGACTCGGTCATCTAAATTGATCTAACTAACTAATCTATACCACATGCATATGTTGATCAGACAAACACATATGAGGAATTCAATAAAACAGACATTAATCAATTAAAGCATCATAACATAGCAATTTCCAAAGGCAACAATACTCATATGGAAAAGTATAATTAGGGCTTCAATTGAGCCCTATTACGAAGTTAGTTACACATGCTTGTTGTGCTAAACATCATCATAACATAAAATAAGTAGAAAAGAATAAACCCAAAAAATATTGTGGAGAAGAGTTGTCAGTTCATCTCTAAAGCTTAAAACTAAAAGGAAAATAAAAAAAAAAAGTGTAGTTTCTATGTTTTACAGACCTTTTTATAAGGTTCTAAAGACTCCCCGAAACCCTAATTTCCAAAACAAGACCCAAGTTATTCTTTCCAAAATTGGCTCTACCATTTTACTGCACACATTCACTCGATCTCATGCTTTTGCACTCGAGCGCAAGGTTGCGCTTGAGCCTTCTATGTGTGCACACAAGTGTTTGTGCACTCAATCACACTCCTCTATGCTCGATCACACTTCGCTGCTTCCAGGACTTCCAGTTTTCTTCCTTAGAGTTCCAAAATGCTATCTTTTCTTCCAGAACCTATAAAAACACAGAAAACACAAAAATGAAGTAAAACATAATAAAATAGGTAAACAAAGAGCTTAACAAATGTAAATTAAGGGGCTTTAATATGAATATTTAATCACTTATCACACCCCCAAACTTACATATTGCTAGTACCTTAGCAATACAAAATGAAAAGCTAACTGAAAAATTATATCAAAGATAAATTCATCATTCATGATATCTAGAAATTTGGGTTGCACACAAAACCATGATATTTATTTATGAGCAAGCTTAAAATATAAACACATCTTCCTAACGAATAAAAGTTTTAAAATCTAATTACTTATTCGAGGCTGGTTAAAGCATCACAAGTCTAACTTAGTGTGTGGTGAATTAGCACATAAAAGATAGGCTTCCAAATAACTCCAATGTATAGTGTTTCGGTGTCTCAACATTCATCGAATTTCCTATCAGAATGAACAATAATGGTATAGTTTTATTTCTTTCTTTTTTTATTTTATTATGAGATTTTTGCCACATTGAGTTTCCTTAAGCTTTCTAATTAACCCATGTAGCGAGTGTCTAGCCAATGGCTCCCAAACCAGATGATTTTAAGGCATTAGGTGTAAAGACACCCCTAAGGACTTACTAACTCGAGTCAAAAAGGCTACGAAACTAACTGGTCTTAATACTGCCAAGCAAAATTCCCACCTTTTGACGTGAACACTCACTGACTAAAAGTATACAAATAAAGTACTTCTAGTAAATTTAATTCACTAAGCATGTGAAGCTCACTCCTTATTGTTAATAAATTTTAGATAGTGGAAAGGACTAGTCAACATCCTCAGACAATTGAATGAAAGAGAAAGAAAATCTTTAAATATATCTGTATTTATTATTGTTTTTTATAGGAGAAAGATTATGTATCTTCTTGTGCAATAATCTACCTAAATTTATAAGCAGATAATCGAACAGTTTTACTTGCAAGTGCAAAAGATCAATAGTAGCATAGTGTGCAAATGCGAAATCATCTCCACAAGGATTGGTGAATTTCGTTTTAGAATCAGTTTCACAATATAAAATGATAGAAATAAATATTGAGTTTGAATTTGATAATGATAGAAACATAGGGCTTTGATATCCACCACTAATCATAGTTTCTCAATAAGTAATGTGCCAATGCTCCAACCCCACTATGAATACCTAATGTTTGTCAATCAAGGGCTTGGTCCGCTCCTTAAGCTATTGATCTCCCTAAGCAACGAGTTAGGCATGGTGTATACTTTAACTCTTCTCTCTCTAAAGGGATTCAGCATGGTGTATACTGAGTTGTTCCTTAAGAGAGCATAAGATTTGTGGAAATCGACAACCACACGAGACCTAGGGCATAGTTTATACTCCCGGTTTCCCATATTAATTAGCCTAAGAACCCGGTGCGGATTTCTTTTGTTACTATTGTCAGACCCAGGACTCGGTCATCTAAATTTATCTAACTAACTAATCCATACCACATGCATACGTTGATCAGACAAACACATATGAGGAATTCAATAAAACAGACATTAATCAATTAAAGCATCATAACATAGCAATTTCCAAAGGCAACAATATTCATATATGGAAAAGCATAATTAAGGCTTCAATTGAGCCCTATTATGAAGTTAGTTACACATGCTTGTTGTGCTAAACATCATTATAACATAAGATAAGTAGAAAAGAATAAATCCAAAAAATATTGTAGAGAAGAGTTGTCAATTCGTCTCTAAAGCTTAAAACTAAAAGGAAGAAAAAAAAAGTGTAGTTTTTGCGTTTTACAGACCTTTCTATAAGGTTCTAAAGACTCCCTGAAACCCTAATTTCCAAAACAAGACCCAAACTATTCTTTCTAAAACTAGCTCTGCCGTTTTACTGCACACATGTGCTCGATCCCATGCTTTTGCACTCGAGCACAGGGTTGCGCTCGAGCCTTCTATGTGTGCACACGAGTGTTTGTTCACTCGATTACACTCCTCTATGCTCGATCACACTTCGCTGCTTCCAGGACTTCCAGTTTTCTTCCTTAGAGTTCCAAAATGCTATCTTTTCTTCCAGAACCTATAAAAACACAGAAAACACAAAAATGAAGTAAAACATAATAAAATAGGTAAACAAAGAGCTTAACAAATGTAAATTAAGGGGCTTTAATATGAATATTTAATCACTTATCACACCCCCAAACTTACATATTGCTAGTACCTTAGAAATACAAAATGAAAAGCTAACTGAAAAATTATATCAAAGATAAATTCATCATTCATGATATCTAGAAATTTGGGTTGCACACAAAACCATGATATTTATTTATGAGCAGGCTTAAAATATAAACACATCTTCCTAATGAATAAAAGTTTTAAAATCTAATTACTTATTCGAGGCTGGTTAAAGCATCACAAGTCTGACTTAGTGTGTGGTGAATTAGCACATAAAATATTAGGCTTCCAAATAACTCCAATGTATAGTGTTTCGGTGTCTCAACATTCATTGAATTTCCTATCAGAATGAACAATAATGGCATAGTTTTATTTATTTCTTATTTTTTATTTTATGATGAGATTTTTGCCACGTTGAGTTCCCTTAAGCTTTCTAATTAACCCATGTAGCGAGTGTCTAGCCAATGGCTCCCAAACCAAATGATTTTAGGGCATTAGGTGTAAAGACACCCCTAAAGACTTACTAACTCGAGTCAAAAAGGCTACGAAAGTAACTGCTCTTAATGCTGCCAAGCAAAATTCTCACTTTTTGATGTGAACACTCACTGCTTACTAAGGCAAAAGGTCCAGTTACTCAGTGAAAACTTTATTTAATGATCATTATAAGCACAATTCCTATCTTTTGATGTCAACACTCACTGCTTACTGAGGCAAGAGGTCCAGTTACTCAGTGGAAAGTTTATTTAATGATCATTATGAGCATTTTATTTTCTCTTTTTGTGTAATGTTTTTTTTCTGTTTTTCAATGCCAAGATGTTCTTCTAAAAAGTTATCCGATTATGGTTAGGCCATGGAAATATACACATAAAAATTATATGTAATACCCCACACAATTATGTGCTAATGTGCTCGTGTTAAATTTAATCAAACTTGTGAATTCTTAAATGCCTTGAAGTAAGTAATTAAAATTTTAAAATTTTATTATTAGACCATGTGTTCAAGATTTTTACTGATGAAATTTTATCATAATATTTGTTTAAATCAACCAAAAGTTTCAAAACAATATGACATGCATTTATCTTTTCAAAAAAAAAACTAGGATAGAGTGTGTGAATGTGTCTCCCATACCCCCAAACTCAATTTACACATTGTCCCCAATGTGTGAGTGACATGGAAACTTCTAACCTGGGAGATAGAGAGCTAGATGGCTGGCATAGCTCATAGCACACCTCCAAACTTGAATTGATGCGCACACACATTGTCCCTGAAAAAGAAAAACAAATGTAATACCGGAAAACAAAAGATACTAATAGTAAACTGTTACAAAAATAAATACTAATAAGAAATGTAAAAATACTATAAAAAAAAAAGGATATGTTGTGGGTGCCTCCCATGAGCGTTAAGTTTTACATCTCCATCTAGACAGTGCACCTCTCTCACCACTGGTCTCCATCCTTCTATTGGAAAGATTGAATCTTCTTCCTCATTTGTCTTGTCTTTTGAACTGGGAAAATTTTCTTATAAACTTGTTGGCTGTTGGATGATTATATACCTAAATAATTAAGCAGATAATCGCACTAGTTTTACTTGCAATTGCACAAGGTCGACAGTGTAGTGTAGTGTGCGAAAGCAAGATCATCTCTACAGGGATTGGTAAAGTTCAGTTTTTAGAATTAGTTTCTTTAAAGTAACAAGAAATAAAATAACTGTTGAATGTGAGTGATAATAATAAAGACATAGGGCTTTGATATCCACCACTAGTCATACTTTCCGAATTGTATAATGTATCAGTGCACTAGCCTTATCATATATACCTACTGGTTGCCAACCTAAGGGCATGGTATCTACTTCTTAAGCTATTGATCTCCCTAAGCAATGAGTTAGCCATGGTATCTACTCTAACTCTTTTCTTCCTTAAGGGATTCAGCATGGTATCTGCTTGAGTTGTTCCTTAAGAAAGCATAAGTACTATGAAAATCGACAACCACATGAGACCTAGGGCATGGTATCTACTCCCGGTTTCTCATATTGATTAACCCGGGTATCCGGATAAGATATCCCTCGTTACTAATGTTAGACCCAGGACTCGGTCATCCAAATTGATCTAACTAACAGGTCCATACCATATGCATACACTGGCCATACACATATATATGAGGAATTTAAATAAGCACAGGCATTAATCAAGTTAAGCAACATAATAAAGGCTATTGGCAAAGATTTATCAATGAATAAATATATGAAAAAGCATAACTAGGGCTTCAATCGAGCCCTATAAGAAAGTTAGTTACACATGCTGTCTAAAATAAACATCACATATAAACTAAGCATGAAATATAAAACCCGAAGAATATTAGGGAGACGGGTTGTCAATCCTCTCCAAAGCGTAAAACTCCAAGCTTAAGCAAAAGATAAAAGTGATCTCTAAGAGGTGGTGAATTGTGTGTGCTTTACAGGTGTATTTATAGGGCTTTAGTAGTCCTAGAAGGTGCAGGAAACCCTAGACTTCCTAAACCGTAAAAACTCTCTTATTTCCAAAATAGGGTTCTGTAGTTTACTATTCACGCCCGTACATGTGCGCTCGATCGCACACGTCTTGCGCTCGATCGCAGTGTGCGCTCGATCTTTCTTGTGTGCGCACCATCGCAATGTGCGCTCGATCACAATGTATGATGCAATCGATCGCAGCTTGACCAAAGACTGCTCCAGGATTTCTAGGCTTCTTCCTTTAAGTGTCAAAACTGCTTCTTTTCTTCCAAGACCCTAAAAACACATGTAAAACACACAAATGAAGTAAAATGGACTAAAATAACATAACTAAGGACCTAATAAATGTAAATAAGGGGGCTTAAATATGAATATTTAAGCACCTATCACACCCCCAAACTTACATATTGCTAGTCCCTTAGCAATACAAAATTAAGAACTAAAACGAAAAAAAAAACAGATAAATCAAATGTTCATGGTGTCCAAAAAAAGTTTAGATCTTACAAAACTATGATGCGCATTCATGAACAAGCTTAACAGATACAAACATATTTTTGTAATGAATAAGAGCTTTGAACGCAAATCACTTTCATGAGGCAATTTAAGACATCACAAGTTCGACTTTGGTGTGTGGTGAACTAGCACATAAAAGATTGGGTTTCCAAGTAATTCAAATGTGTAGTGTTTCGATGACTCAAGATTCACCAGACTTCCTATTAGAGTCAACAAAGATGGCATAAATTTTCTTCTTTTCTTCTATTTGTGAGATTTTTGCCAAGTTAGTTCCCTTAAGTTTTCTTTTTGACTCGTGTAACGAGCGTTTAGCCAATGACTCCCAAACCAGATGGTTTTAGGGCATTAGGTGTAAATATACCCCTAAGAACTTACTAGCTCGAGTCAAAAAGGCTACGAAACTAACTGGTCTTAATGCTACAAAACAGAATTTTCCACCTTTTGACGTGACACTCAATGCTTACTGAGGTAAGAGGGCCAGTTACTCAGCGGAAAGTTCTTTTTAATGATCATTTAAGATTTTCCACCTTTTGACGTAACACAATCAATGCTTACTGAGGCAAGAGGGCCAGTTACTCAGCAGAAAACAAGTTTTATTGATCATTAGGAGCATTTATTGCTTCTTTTGAGCCCTAATCAATCTTTTCTATTTTTACATGCCAAAATATCAATCTAATAAGTCATCTAGTTCACAGTTAAGCAAAAGAAACATACAAATCCAAATAACATGTCATACCTCACACAGTTATGTGCTAGTGTGCTTGTGATAGTTTAGGTCAAACTTGGGAATCCTTAAATGTCTAAAAGGCGGTGATCTAGGTTCAAAACTTGATTATTGGCCTATATGTTCAAAGTGTTAAGCTCACTGATGAAGTCGAATCATAAATTTTTGTTTAGATCACCAAAAAAAAGTTTATTGGACAGAATGAACACGCATTTATCTATGAAAATAGCAACAAAACAGAAAAATGTGGGACATAGTGAGTATGTGAATGTGTCCCCATACCCCCAAACTTAAATTACACATTGTCCCCAATGTGTGAATAGCATGGAAGGAGCTGACCTGTGAGATGGAGAACTGATGTCTGGCATGGCTCATAGCACAACCCCAAACTTCAACTGGATGCACTCACACTGTCCTTGAAAAAGAAAAAGAAACAAACATAAAATGGAAAACAAGTAATAATAAACAGATAGAAAAATAAACTAGGAAATACGAATAATAAAATGAAATAAACTAAGAAAAAGTATATGCTTTGGGATGCCTCCCATGAGCGCTAAGTTTAATGTCTTCAGCCAGACGTGGTATCCTCTCATTGTTGATCATCAGGTGGTGCAGTCGAAGAGGTACCGGGTGCCGGAGGTAGGCAATCAAGAATAGCCTGCAACATAGCCTCCTGCCGTGCAAATCGTGACTCCAAACTATCGATGCACTTATGCACGAGTGTGGTGGCTGAAGAGACCTCGCCTTGGAAGGAGGACAGCTCAACTAAAAAGTGATGGGACTCAGTGGGTCCCATATCTGAATGGTCCTCCTCTCGTACTGGGCTAATGACCGGGGTCTCGGTCTCTATACGATCCTCCTCAACTCTCTCAGCTACTGGAGCAGGTGCTGGGAGTCCTCGAGGCATGTGCTAGATGTTGTGTGTCCACTGAGCCTTCCCAAAGAAGCGATGCTCTCCCACTGGTCCGTCGCTGGAGGTCCCCTTTATCCCTTTCTTCTTGAGTATGTATGAGAGTATGAATGGGAAAGGGAGGCCCCATGCATTGGCCGTGGTGGTCTGACAGCCATGAATGTGATCCCAAAACTTGTGTAGCTGGCTCCAAATGACAGTCAGAATGGAGTACCAGTGGCCTCTATGGAAGGCATGTAAGGACTAGAGAAACTGGCCTCACTGCTGTGTCTTGTGCCCCAATGGACACACATTGCCCTGTAGGATTGTGTCGACGAGCCAAAATCGTCGAGGCAACTTTGATCGGCTGGCCGCATTGTTATGTCTGTCGGCATACTGGCCAGCGCACATGTCTGTAATGATCTCAGCCAGGGCAAAGAACTCCGGCTGCTCCTCGATATCGATGTCCTCAAGAGTGGACTCATCGGTGCAATGAAGGGAAACGGCTATATCGGCACTAGTTACCTCGATGGGCATACCCTGGACTGAAGAAGTGAGTACTCCCGGTCTGCTGCAGTCAGATGATAGGCTTGCATAGAACTTGACCACGAGCTGGGTGTAAGCAGTCGAGCAAACTGGCTTAAACAGCTTCTTCAACCCTTGGTGTCGAAAGGCTTGGACAGCCCATTGAGTGGCGTCCATATGCTTGAATATGTCATCAATTGCGAAAGTGGTATCGAATAAGAGCTCCCGTTGCTCGATGTTGGGTCAGGATGACGAGGCATGACTGTTGGATGCACCGGAGGTAGAAGCAGATGGTTTGGTCATGTTTTTGTTTGCTTCTGCCCAATTTGTGATCGATCTCAAATTGGTGCACTCGATCGCACACTGGCTATGCGCTCGATCGCAAGTACCGTGCACTCGATCACACACGGTCAGGCTTTTCCTCGAACAAGTCGTGTGCACCAAAAGACCAAGCTATGGTCTTGAGGATTTAAAATTGTTCCTAACCTCCTTGTGGATGCGTGGTGGTGACAGTACGGTAGTGGTGGTGGAGTGATATGGTGATGTGATAGTAGTGATGGGGCGATGGAATGAGTGTGGTGATGCTGGAGTCGAGAGTTAGAGCGTGAGGGTGAGGGTGATGACAGTGTGAGTATGTGTGCAGAGAGTGTGAGTGAGTGAGCGGTGAAGAGAGAGTGAGTGTGTGAGCGGTGAAGAGAGAGTGAGTGTGAGTGAAAATTTTTAGACTTTATAAATAAATCCTCTGCCACGAATGCACTCGATCGTACATGGAGTGCGCTCGATCGCACTTGTGTGCTCGAACACATTGACTGGCGCGCTCGATCGCACTCTTGCGCTCAATTTCATGGAATGCTGCAATCGATCGCAATCAGTGTGCATATGCAAAAAGAAAAAACTTACCTTAGCTGAAAGATGATGAAATTGGAATAGTACAACCTTACTATTTGTTAGTGGCCTCAGTACCACTAACCTCAATAGAGACGCTAGAGCTGTATAAGTAATCAAATATGAGCTGCTCAAGCGCTCTCGTGCCATAGTACTAGTTGGTTGGGAGGAAGCACTTAGAGTCAATCCCTTGTGGCTCCAGTGCTTTTGTTTCAGATGTATACTGTACTGATTCAAGTGCCAAGTCTTCATCTTTTGGAGGGAAGTTAATGTTTAGGTAAAGCTTGGCTCTGTGTCCATTTATCGTAAAGGGTTGATTTTCGTTTGGACTACAGACTTCTAATGCACCATGAGTGAAGACCTTGGTAACCATGTACGGACCGTACCATCTGGACTTGAGCTTGCCTGGGAATAGTTTTAATTATGAGTCATAGAGTAACACTTTTTGTCCTACATGGAACTCCTTTCGTACGAGTTGCTTGTCATGATAGGCCTTTGTCCGTTCCTTGTACAACTTGGCATTCTCATAGGCATCATATCTTAATTCTTCAAGTTCATTTAGATGCAACTTTCTTTTCTCCCCCGCTTGTTTCATGTCGAAGTTAAATTGCTTTATGGCCCAATATGCTCGATGTTCTAATTCCACCAGGAGATGGCACACTTTTCCAAAGACTAAGCGGTAGGGAGACATGCCAATTGGAGTCTTATAAGTTGTCCGATATGCCCATAGAGCATCATTTAGGTGTAGAGACCAATCCTTCCGATTAGGTTTCACTGTCCTTTCTAAGATTCCCTTGATCTCTCGGTTGCTTATCTCTACTTGGCCACTGGTTTGAGGAAGATATGGAGTGCCTACTCTATGCGTGATCCCATATTTTTGGAGTAGTTCGGCAAAAGAGCGATGATGAAAGTGGCTGCCCCCATCATTGATGATTGCTCTTAGAGTCCCAAATCACGTAAATATGTTAGCCTGCAGAAACTTTACAACTACTTTGTGATCGTTAGTTTTTGAGTGGATAGCCTCGACCCATTTGGACACATAATCCACACCCACAAGAATATATAAATAACCAAAGAAGTTAAGAAAGGGTCCCATGAAATCAATGCCCCATACATCAAAAAGTTCTACTATTTGAATATTCTGTAAGGGCATCTGATTTCGGGAAGAGATGTTACCTATCCGCTGGCATCTATCACATGAGCTGCAAAAGGAAAAAGCATCTTTAAACAGATTAGGCCAATAAAAACCAGATTGTAGTACCTTAAGAGCTGTTCATTTTCCCCCAAAATGTTCTCCACAAGCAAACTGGTGGCAGTGTTGTAATAAGCTCGAGTGCTCCTCTTCTGGGATACATCATCTGATGATTTGATCAGGCCAAACCTTGAAGAGGTAAGGATCATCCCAATGGTAGTGTCTTGACAGAGATTTTAGTTGTTTCTTTTCTTGAGTGGTCATGCCTGGGTGAAAAACTTTAACAGTTAGATAATTCACTATATCAGCATACCATGGAAGTTTTACCTTTAACACGAATAGTTGTTCATCAGGGAAGTTCTCATTCAAATGCAACTCTTTATTATCATTCTCATAGGGAAGCCTTGACAAATGATCCGCAATGACATTCTCACTGCCTTTCTTGTCTTTGGTTTCTAAATCGAATTCTTGTAGTAAAAGTACCCATCTGATTAGCCTAGGTTTCGCATCTTTCTTAGAAAACAAATATCTCAAAGTAGCATGGTCAGTGAATACTATAACTTTAGAACCAATAAGATATGATCTAAACTCTAAAGAAAAAATAACAGCTAACAATTCTTTTTCAGTAGTAGAATAGTTAAGTTGAGCATCATTTAAAGTTCTAGAAGCATAGTAAATAGCATGAGGTACCTTATTGATTCTTTGACCTAAGACAGCTCCTAAGGCGAAGTCACTGGCATCACACATTAATTCGAAAGGGAGATTCCAATATGGTTTCATCATTATTGGGGCAGAGGTGAGAACATTCTTCAAGGTGTTAAAAGCTTGCATGCAATCATCATTCCATTCAAACTTGGTATCCTTAGTCAATAATGCACAAAGAGGTCTTGAGATTTTGGAGAAGTCCTTGATGAATCTTCTATAGAAACCAGCATGTCCAAGGAAACTTCTAATGCCTTTGACTGTGAGAGGGGGAGGTAGCTTTGAAATGATGTCTATCATAGCCTTGTCTACCTCGATTCCTCTGTTTGAGATGGAGTGCCCCAACACAATACCTTGTTGAACCAAGAAGTGACATTTCTCCCAATTTAGTACTAAATTACTCTCTTCACATCTCTTTAGGACATTTTCTAAATGATTTAAGCACTCATCGAAATTAGAACCAAAGACCCTAAAATCATCCATGAACACCTCAAAGTATTTCTCAACCATATCGGAAAAAATGCTCCTCATACATCTTTGAAAAGTGGTTGGTGCGTTGCATAAACCGAATGGCATTCTTCTATGAGCAAATGTACCGAAAGAACATGTGAAAGTAGTCTTTTCTTGATCCTCAGGTGTTATGGCAATTTGATTGTATCCACTATACCCATCCAAGAAACTGTAATAACTGTGACCAGCTAACCTCTCTAGCATTTGATCAATGAATGGCAGGGGAAAATGATCTTTTCTAGTTACTTTGTTCAGTTTTTGGTAATCAATGCATACTCTCCAACCCATTGTTTTTCTCGTAGGTATGAGCTCCTCATTTTCATTTTTTACAACGGTAATCCCACTCTTTTTATGAACAACTTGGACTGGACTCACCCATTCACTATCCGATATAGGGTAGATGATGCCAACATCTAGTAGCTTTAATACCTCGGCTTTTACTACCTCTTTCATGTGTGGGTTAAGTCTTCTTTGAGCATCTCGAGTGGGCCTTGCTTCTTCTTTAAGGTAAATACTATGCATGCATTTTGCTGGACTTATCCCCTTAATGTCAGCAATGGTCCACTCAATGGCAGATCTATGCTCCCTAAGAACTCTTAACAGCTTCCCTTCTTCTCCACTACTCAAGTTAGTAGCTACAATCACATGTAAGGTCTTCTTTTCTCCCAAGTAGGCATATGTTAAATGTTCAAGTAGCTGCTATAGTTCCAATGCTGGTGCCTGGACAATGGATGGAAGAAGAGCAGTATTAGTGGGTATGAGAGATTCAAATGGAGGAGGATACTTACTGGAGTATTTTGGAGAGGTCTCAAGAAGGTGCACAGCTGTGATGATGTCACTATCAAAATCTTCATATTCTTGCTCAATATCCACCTCTGTGATGCTATGGGTGATGGTAGTCTCCAATGGATCAAGTTGTTGGACCTGAAAAGCTTGCTCAACAAAGTTTTGTATCATACAAACATTAAAGCATTCCAAGTCATCTTGAGGAAGTTTCATTGCATCAAATATTTTAAACTCTATTTTCTCACCATTGATTTTCATACTCACTATACCCTTCTTCACACAAATCTTAGTGTCGGTAGTTCTCATGAAAGGTCTCCCTAATATGATAGGCAAAGGTAATGGCATAGGGCATTCCTCCATGTCTAATACAATGAAATTAGCAGGTAAGATGAACTCGCCAACCTTTACTAAGACACCCTCAAGAATACCCCTAGGTCTTTTAATACTCATATCTGCCAATTGTAAGGTAATAGAAGTCGGGTGTAGCTCCCTCAAACCTAAGGTTTCGAATACCGTGTAAGGTAGTAAGTTTACCCCCGCTCCTAAGTCTAGTAATGCTTCGTCAAATAGCTAATCACCTATTCTACAGAGAATAGTAAAACTACACGAATCTTTCAGTTTTGGTGGGAGTTTTCTTAGTAGGACAGCACTTACTTCTTCCGTTAATGTTACAGTCTCATGTTCTTAAAATTTTCTTTTATGAGTGCAACAATCTTTCAGGAACTTAGTATAGGTAGGAATTTGTTTAATGGCATCTAACAAAGGAATATTAATCTCTACTTTCCGCAAGGTTTCAAAAATATCAATTAGTTTGTTGTCTTTCTTTTGTTTTATTAACCTTTGCGGGAAGGGTGGTGCATTCACCTTCTCCGTCTCACTTACCCTTGATGTTGATGGGGTTTCTTTGGATGCTGCTGCAGACTCATTGGACCCTATCACTTTGCCATTTCTCAAAGTTGTGACAGCCTTTAGTTGTTGATGCCCCCCAGGGTTGGGTAGAGTTTGAGCTGGGAGCTCTCCTTGCTTTTCGCCACTGAGCTCCTTAGCTAGTTGTCCCATTTGTACCTCTAGTCTTTGAATTGCTTGCTCATGTGCTGCAGTGGTATGTTTCTGCTGAGTCATGAATTTTTCTTTTAACGTCATAAATTGCTACTGCTAAGTGGCCATTTGTCTCACAAGACTTCGAGGTCATTATTCTTTGGTTCGAAAACAGTTTGGGCTGCTAGGTGAAAGTTTATGTGCTGCCCTTAACTGTTTTGATTGTTGCTCCACGAGAAATTTGGGTGGTTTCGCCATCCAGGGTTGTAAGTGTTGGTATATGGGTTGTTCTTCGGTGGATAGTTGTTAAGCCCCACGTAATTGGCTTGTTCTGGATCTGCAGATCAGTACAAAGGACACGTATCAGTATTATGGTCATATTGGGAACATATTGTACATACCTGGAGCGGGGTGGATGGTAGGCTGGATGAGGCATTTTGAGTAGTCATGGCTTTTACAATCATATCTAGCCTCGTGTCTAGCTTCTTCTCCAAATCAGCTATTTGGGCAGAGGGTCCACTATTCAGAGCAACCTCATACATACCTCTACTCTTGACTCCTTGTCTACCTCTAGAGGAGAACTGCTGAGTCTGTTCACTGAGGGTTTCGAAGAGTTCCATCGCTTCCTCGCTGCTTTTCTCCATCAACACTCCTCCACAACCTGAATCAATAATACTTTTGTTAGTGTCATTTAAACCTTCATAAAAAGCTTGTACCAATTCATCTTGAGGTAGGTTGTGGTGTGGGCATTTGAGTAGCAGCTCGTTGAAGTGTCCCCATGCTTCAAAAAAGAGGTCTCCATCTTTTTGTTGGAAGGACTGTATCTCCTTCCTCATTTGCCTCGTCTTTTGGGCTGGGAAAAACTTCCTTAAGAACTTGCTTGCCAACTTGTCCCAAGTGTGGATGGAAACTGCAGGCAAAGAATTACACCATAGTTTAGCATTATCTTTCAAGGAAAAAGGGAACAAAATTAACCTTATTCCTTCTTGATCTAGGCTTTGTATGTGCTGGAACTTACAAAGATCAAAAAATTCTCGGAGGTGCAAGTGCGGATCTTCATTAGGAGTTCCCCTAAAATGAGTCAAAGCATTCAATATTTGCGCAGATATGTAATAGTTTCCATCCGCCTCAGGTTGATATGCAATGCATGATGGTTGATCAATGTTCCGTGGGATGAAGGAGTGCTTCATCGGTACTCGTGCAGGTGGTTGCTGGTTTTCGAGCTGTTCCGCCATTGGTGTTTTGTTCTCGACTTCTTCTTCGTTCTCCTCGAAGTTGTCCCTAAGCCTTTGTCGGATGGTCCGTTCAAGCTCGGGATCAAGGGGAAAGAATGTTGGATGTCAGGATCGGAGTACGTGCATAAATCAGGTCAAACTAGCTTTAGTGTAGCAGTTCACTATGCTGCTCGAGTAACTCTCTATCCTATTTGCACTCGATCGCACAGAAGGCTGCGATCGATCGCAAATACCACAGAAAGTACGATTAGGGTTTGAAGTGCCTGAAACAAAAATTAAATCAATTAGGGTTTGATGAAAGATGGTAACAGAAAATAAAGTAATACTAATAATGATTAAATGAAAGTAAATCTAAAAGGAACTTTAGCGCAATCCCCGGCAACGGCGCCAAAAACTTGTTGGATGATTATATACCTAAAGAATTAAGTAGATAATCGCACTAGTTTTACTTGCAAGTGCACAAGGTCGACAGTGTAGTGTAGTGTGCGAAAGCAAGATCATCTCCACAGGGATTGGTAAAGTTCAGTTTTTAGAATTAGTTTCTTTAAAGTAACAAGAAATAAAATAACTGTTGCATGTGAGTGATAATAATAAAGACATAGAGCTTTGATATCCACCACTAGTCATACTTTCCCAATTGTATAATGTATCAGTGCAGTAGCCTTATCATGTATACCTACTGGTTGCCAACCTAAGGGCATGGTATCTACTCCTTAAGCTATTGATCTCACTAAGCAACTAGTTAGGCATGGTATCTACTCTAACTCTTTTCTTCCTTAAGGGATTCAGCATGGTATCTGTTTGAGTTGTTCCTTAAGAAATCATAAGTACTATAGAAATCGACAACCACATGAAACCTAGGGCATGGTATCTACTCCTGGTTTCCCATGTTGATTAACCCGGGTATCTGGATAAGATATCCCTCATTACTAATGTTAGACCCAGGACTCGGTCATCCAAATTGATCTAACTAACAGGTCCATACCACATGCATACGCTGGCCATACACATACATATGAGGAATTTAAATAAGCACAAGCATTAATCAAGTTAAGCAACATAATAAAGGCTATTGGCAAAGATTTATCAATGAATAAATATATGAGAAAGCTTAATTAGGGCTTCAATCGAGCCCTATAAGAAAGTTAGTTACATATGCTGTCTAAAATAAACATCATATATAAACTAAGCATGAAATATAAAACCCGAAGAATACTAGGGAGACGGGTTGTCAATCCTCTCCAAAGCCTAGAACTCTGAGCTTAAGCAAAAGATAAAAGTGATCTCTAAGAGGTGGTGAATTGTGTGTGCTTTACAGGTGTATTTATAGGGCTTTAGTAGTCCTAGAAGGTGCAGGAAACCCTAGACTTCCTAAACCGTAAAAACTCTCTTATTTCCAAAATAGGGTTCTGCAGTTTACTGTTCATGCCCGTACATGTGCGCTCGATCGCACACGTCTTGCACTCGATCGCAGTGTGCGCTCGATCTTTCTTGTGTGCGCACGATTGCAATGTGCACTCGATTGCAGTGTATGATGCAATCGATCGCAGCTTGACCAGAGACTGCTCCAAGATTTCCAGACTTCTTCTTTTAAGTGTCAAAACTGCTTCTTTTCTTCAAAGACCCTAAAAACACATATAAAACACACAAATGAAGTAAAATGGACTAAAATAACATAACTAAGGACCTAATAAATGTAAATAAGGGGGCTTAAATATGAATATTTAAACACTTATCATTGGCCCACTTTTCCCAAGTGTGGATAGAAACTGTAGGCAATGAATTGTGCCACAGTTTAGTATTATCTTTTATTGAAAAATAGAAAAGAATTAACCTGATTCCATCTTGGTCTAGGCCTCAGATTTGCTGGAACTTGCAGAGATCAAAGAATTCCTGAAGGTGCAAGTGTGGATCTTTAGCAGGTGTACCCCTAAAATGAGTCAATGCACTGAGTATCTACGGAGATATGTAATAATTTCCTTCTGCCTCTGGTTGATAAGCAATGCATGATGGCTGGTCGAGGTTCCCTGGGATGAAGGATTGCTTCATAGGTCTTCGCTCAAGTGGTTGTTGGTTTTCAAGGTGATCTGCCATTGCTGCTTCTCCCTCAAATCCTTCTTCTAGCTCCTCAACATTGTCTCTAAGCCTTTGTCTAATGGTCTACTCAAGCTCTGTATCGAGGGGAAAGAAAGTGGGATTCTTGGATCGAAGCCCTTGCATGAATCAGTAAAACCACTTTAGTGCAGTAGTTTCAGTGCTGCTGCCTGGGTAGCCTCTGCCTCAATGCGCTCGATCACACCAAGGAGTGCTCTCAATCGTAGTGCCACAAATGAAACAGATGTAGTATCTGAAACATAACAGAAAATGAAAATAAATTAGATTTATGATGAAACAAAATAAAACATAATAGAAAAAAATAAAAATGAATGAAAAATAATCCTAAAAATAAATTTAACGCAATCCCCGGCAACAATGCAAAAAACTTGTTGTTCAATAATCTACCTAAATTTATAAGTAGATAATTGAACAGTTTTACTTACAAGTGCACAAGGTCAATAGTAGCATAATGTGCAAATGCGAGATCATCTCCACAGGGATTGGTGAATTTTGTTTTAGAATCAGTTTCATAATATAAAATGATAGCAATAAATATTGAGTTTGAATTTGATAAAGATAGAAACATAGGGCTTTGATATCCATCACTAAACATACATTCCTAATAGGTAATGTGTCAATACTCTAACCCTACTATGAATACCTAATGTTTGTCAACCTAAGGGCTTGGTCCACTCCTTAAGTTATTGATCTCTAGCAACGAGTTAGGTATGGTGTATACTCTAACTATTCTCTCTTTAAACGGATTCAGCATGGTGTATACTGAGTTATTCCTTAAGAGAGCATAAGATTTGTGGAAATTGACAACCACACGAGATCTAGGGCATGGTTTATACTCCCAGTTTCCCATCTTGATTAACCTAAGAACCCGATGTGGATTTCTTTTGTTACTATTGTCAGACCCAAGACTCAGTCATCCAAATTGATCTAACTAACTAATCTATATCAAATGCATACGTTGATCAGACAAACATATATGAGGAATTCAATAAAACAAGCAATAATCAATTAAAGCAACATAACACAGCTATTTGCAAAGGCAACAATACTCATATATGGAAAAGCGTAATTAGGGCTTCAATTGAGCCCTATTACGAAGTTAACACATGCTTGTTGTGTTGAACATCATCATAACATAAAATAAGTAGAAAAGAATAAACCCGAAAAATACGGTGGAGAAGAGTTGTCAATTCGTCTCCAAAGCTTAAAACTAAAAGGAAGATAAAAAAAAAAAAAAGTGTTGTTTTTGTGTTTTACAGGCCTTTTTATAAGGTTCTAAAGACACCCTGAAACACTAATTTCCAAAACAAGACCCGAGCTATTCTTTCCAAAACTAGCTCTATCGTTTTACTGCACATGTGCACTCGATCCCATGCTTTTGCACTCGAGTGCAGGGTTGCGCTCAAGTCTTCTATGTGTGCGCACGAGTGTTTGTGTGCTCAATCACACTCCTCTGTGCTCGATCGCACTTGGCTGCTTCCAGAACTTCCAGTTTTCTTCCTTAGAGTTCTAAAATGCTATCTTTTCTTCCAGAACCTATAAAAACACAAAAAACACAAAAATGAAGTAAAACATAATAAAATATGTAAACAAAGAGCTTAACAAATGTAAATTAAGAGGCTTAAATATGAATATTTAAGCACTTATCATATTTCCCCTAAAAAGAGTCGAGGCTTGGATGTAATTATTATTTTATATTGATATATGTTTTTAAATTGTTGCATATATGTGTCGTCTTGGGATAGTAAAACGCAATGATTTCGGGGTGTCTAGCCCGAGATAGGTCATTACAATTTTGGTATCATAGCATTAGGTTTTATGATTTTGTACACTGCATAAAATGTAAGAAAGTGGAAGACTAAAACAAATTATATTTTAATGTATAGTCTGAGGATGCCACATGGATGTACCAAACCTAGAGGTAGAATTATGAATTAGAGAGGGTGTGATAGGCCCCCAGTATATAGAAGAGAATAAGTTGAGGTGGAGCTTGAGTATGTGGTTCCTGATAGGGAACATGTGGGTAGTACTGCTGGTACTAGTAGGGGTGTGAGACAATCTAATGTTAGGAGAGATGAGCTAAAAGAATCTCTTACTAGTGCTTTAGAGAGAATGAATACAATAGAAGATAAAGCTAATAGTCTATAGTGTAGACTAGATAAGAGGGTTAGAACAGAACCTGATGTGGCTATAAATCTTATAAGACAAGATGTTCAGAAGGGAGATGGTGAGTTTGTACATGAGATATAGAGAGACTACTTTGTTAGATTCATTAAGTTGAATCCCTCGTTATTTAAAGAATCTATTAATCCTTCTAATTCTGAGTTGTGGGTCAAATATGTTGAGATATTATTTGGTGTATTGCTAGTAACTGATAGGTAGAGGGTTGCCTTTGCTTCATTCAAATTAGAGGGTGAGATTGTTGAATGGTGGACAGATACTTTTCCTAGATTGAATGAAGATGTTGATAGACTTTTAATCTATAGTAGGTTTAAGGAAACTTTTTTTTTATAATTATTTCCTATATGCTTTTAGAGCACAGCAGGAGAGATACTTTATTCATTTAGAACATAACATGTTGATTGTGACACAATATGATAGCAGATTTGTAGTGTTATCGAGGTTTGTGCCAGAGTTGATACATATAGAAGAAAAGAAGTGTAAGATATTCCTATATGGATTAAACTTTCTTATATGAGACATGTAATTATGCTATGTTGGTGGATATAGCACTTTAAATTGAGAAAAAATGTGGTGGAATCTAGAGGAATGAGAGAGTGGCTGAAAAAATCTAGACCTGAGAGTTCTAGAGGTGGTGGTGGCATAAGTGTACATGGTGGGAGACCATCCCATAAGGGGGTTCCTTGTCATAGGGATCTATGATGTAGAGTTAGAGACAGACATGATCTGTAGCTTTTGTAGCTCCTTTAGCTCACAATTATGTTGGTTGGACCCTGAGGTTTGGGAGATAGCCTATAGGAGCTAGAGGATATAGTAGATGTGGGAGTGTTCCACCCAGTAGAGGTGGTAGTATAATGTTTAATAGAGAGACTAAAACTTGTTATAGATGAAATCAGATAGGACATCTATCCCAGAATTGTCTTACTTTGATATACTTTGTATATGGTGAGGGAGGACACATCAGTGTAGATTGTCCGTTGGGGAGATATGTTAAGGTGAGTACTGGAGTTGTTAGGAGGAGACAGTTAGAGAGATTAAGAGGATCTTGTTGAGTTCAAGCTAGATCTATAGGTAGAGGAGCAGTTACTAAGAGGGGACAAGGTGGTCAGATACAGCCTAGAGATAGAAGAGTTTATGGTTTGACTTAACAAGATGCTCAAGCTACTCCTAATGTTGTTATGAGTATGATATCTATTCTTGATAGACCTGCTTGTAATGACCTATTCTGAGTGGGTCTTACTCGGAATGACATCATCATTTTTTAAGCATTGAGAACTTTGACCTATATGCAAACATGCAATACCCTTACTTCAAAACATACAAAACATCCTTTGGCACATCACCATCACGTACATACACATTACTACCTCTACATAGTTTTACAACACATCATGGTTATTATCAAGAAATTACATAAAACAAGTAATTACAAAAAGATACATCTAAGACATCTATATATATACTTTTTCAAAAAAAAAAAAATTATGTGCATAAACCTAGACTTCAAAAGACCCAAAGGAATGAGGATGTTGTGGACGAGAATCTCTCAAATGCCTTGATCCAAAGCCTTCTGCTAATTTTCCTGAAATGTTAATAAAACAAGGAGGGGGTGAGCTAAAAAGCTCAGTGAGTTTTTACCTTACTAAAAGTAATTGATTTAAAACTCATTCATTTATCTTTAAACCTCGTTAAATAGCCAATTCTTATTCAAATGTATATATAAATAGGTATTTATATATTCTAAAATCTTTAGATACTTTCCCCACTACTTGTTATAGAGAAAAAAATTATAAATAAAAAAAATACTAATGCTTTTAAATAATCTCATAGATCAAACCACACCATACACATCACAATGGTAATTCATTTATAAGTAACACCCATGTCTACTTTTTCCTCAACACAGAAAATCGACAGAACATGCCTCTCATTGGGCCAACCACGTCATGTGCCCCTCAATGAGCCAATCATATCAATACATCAATCATGAATGAAATGCAATGCAATACATTATCATGTCCCATTTCGTTTCTTCTCATGTCATTGCCCCTCATTGGGCTAATCTCATCACAATGCCCATCACTGGGAAAATCATATAACAATGGGGACTTCTCCCCACATATCTGTACTTCAAACTTCACATTATACATCCATTCGATTCAACCTCACTTTCCACTTCCAATTGGTTCCATCTCACTTTCCACTTCCACTCATTTCCATAACATCATCAAAATGAAACGCATTCATTACAAATATATATCCATCAATCAATTCCATCACAATAATATATATCACAATTTTTTAATCATAAAAATACCTCAAACCATTCCTATACTTATTTCTTGTACAACCATATCTCTATATACATAATTATTTATATTTGCATAATCATTCATATATACATGCTATAACATTTCATTTTCGTTGCACAATTTACTACGCTTACTAAAGTAAGGTAAAACTCACCTTGATTTCTACACTTGAGTGTCAAACCCGAAGATTTAGTTTACCATCCACCAATAATTAAATCATTTGTTCGTCAAGTCCATTGTCTAAAAACATAATTATGATTTTGAAACAGCCCAAATTAAACTCAAGAAATATAAATCATACTTGATTTACTTAATCTAGATTTAAACTAAAAAAGAATTGAATCCATTAAGTTAGTTTAATTAATCACTCTTTAATTCACATCTTTAGTTTTCTTGAAAATTATTATAAATCCAATCCACCTTCTAGAAGAATAACATAACTCGATCACATTTCCAATTCTCTCCAAGAAAGAATTTCCCAAATCAACCTAAAACAATTATCTAAAGCCACTCCCCTTAAAGAAGGTAGATATGGCGAGGGTACAGATTATGATGAGTAGACATATGGAAATGAGTGAAACCTACCAAGTTTAATACAAATCCTTTATAAGTAGTAAAGAGGCACCCATGATGGGTGCGCTTTTAATGTATCAGACAATGGGCCATTTGTTTTCCAAGCACAAAGCAAGGATGATGGGTAAAAAGCCACCATTTGACTTTGAAGGGGGTCAAATCCCTTGTCATTAGTCTACGTGAAAAATTCCAAAGCTCGGGAGATTTAGACGCAAAAAAGTGAGGATTCTCTCTCTTACCTAGACCAAAGTCTAGCCCTTTGTATTTTAAGGAAATTAATTGAAATTTTAATTCAAGTATTATTATCACAAACTACTAATAAAACCAAGCACAAATTTTGCAATTTTTATTCAAACAAAGCAACACCAAATATTAACTTTGAAGTAATTTTGTGAAATTAAGTATATAAAGGAAATAAATTGCTTTGACAATGAAGGAAAAATAAATATTAAAATACTTACAAAGTATGGATTAGAAGTAAATTAAAGTGTGTGCATTTAAACTAAGTGGATTAATTATGTAAGTTAAACTAGATGGATTGAGACTAAGTTATTTTAAACTAGATGAATTAAACTAGGCGAGTCAAAAAAAATAGGAATTAAGCTAAATAGATTTAAACTAAACTACCTTAAAGATGAGATTCAAAATAACTAGTAACAAGTAACATTTTTAATGGGCCAAAGGGGGCCCCAAAAATTCTTCTTAAAGAATTAAAGTTCATATGTAATTAATGACAACTTAAAATAAAATATCTAACTTAGAGAACATAAGAAATCTTAAGGTACTAAACTAAAGGAAAGAACTTTAAAATTACCGTTAATTTAACATCGCAATTAACGGAGAGACTACATTTTGACTAGTATCTAACTAAATAAAGACATATAACTAGTGAAAAATAAAATGCTAAGAAACTAGTAAGTATCTTGAGATGAAACTTTTTAAGTGAGCTAAATTAATCTAGTTTATTTTCATGGTGGTTTAAACACATTAATCATGCTAGCAATTTATTTTGCAAAAAGTATAAGCTTAACCAACCTTCTTTAGCTAAGGAAACTTTTCACACACAGAGATTATCCTCAGAGATCCTTGTGCTCTTATGGACTTAGTGAAGTTAGAAGAATGATTTCAATGAAGATTGGAAGGCCAAAAAAATATGCCATTTGCTCTTTTTTTTCACCTTTCTTGAACACTGTTCTATTTTGTTATATTCCTCTCTTTGATCTTCCTACTTTTCTCTCTTTTTCTCTATTTACTTATTTCTTTCTTTCTCTCTAAACTTTCTCATTTTTATCTCTTTTTTGCATTACTTTGCCTTAGTGTTGTGCTGGTTTCCTATGTTAGCAAAAGGGGGTATTTATAGGAGGAGTAAAAGCTAGCCAAGAGATTAAAAAATTCAAAATAATTGGTGAAAAGAAGGTGCATAGCTGGTCATATAGGGAAGGGGAAAAGCAGTTTCAACTTTTGAGATGAAAAAGGTGTTTCACTTTTGGGGTGTAAATGTGGGGCTAGAAAAGTGAGGTGTGGTAAACCAAGTGAAAAGTGATATGGAAAAGACTTTTAGGTGGTTGGACATAAGGAATAGGGAGAGGTTTCTTTGAGGTGAAAAAAAAATGAAGAAGAAGGTTTGCAAAAAGGTGAACAAGAAATGACATTTTGGAGTGTTCAATAAAGCAAAAGCAAAAGAAAAAAAGGTGAGGAGAAACTCTCCTCGATTTAGATGACCAAAAGAGGTGGAAAAGACACAATTTTCTTTGGTTTTTGATATATAATAAAGTGGAAAATCTTAGAGAAAAAAAAAAGAGTTCACTTACAAAGAAAAAAAGGGAGAAAAAGGCTTCACATTCTAAAAAAATTGAAGTTTTTTAGGTGCTTTTTTGGGGTATAAAATGTGATTTTTTGGGTAGAAAAAGGTTCTATTTAAAATTTAGTAAAGGGTGTAAGATTAATAAGGTAATGTCCAATTAATTAAGCAAAAGGAGAAGAAATAAAGCTCCTTTTTTTGGTACACATGGTTGTCCAAAGAGGGAGAAAATTAAACTGCTTTAAAGTGCATTGTTGTTGCTTTTTAGGTGAAAAAAGTCCAATTTTGTGTGGAAAAATGTAGAATTTGGTAAAAAAGAAGATGAGGGAATCTAGGAAGGAGATGTGAGTTCAAAACAAAAAAAAATAAAGAGTGAAAATTCCTCATTATGGCCAGCCACATAGGGAAAGGAGGGAGACATCTTTTTAGTTATAAAAAAGTAACTTTTACATTGAGAAAAGTGAACCAATCAAGGAGTGGCAAGTGAAGGGTGAAACTGGAAGTTCACCCTTATAAATTACAAGTCATCTTGGGCTTGAAATTTGGGACAAAAGTGTTTAGGCTTAGGAAAGATCAATGGGCTTTAGTGAGTTTTGGATTGGGTCAAAGTTTAAATGAAGACTTTTGTCTTGGATTAGTTGAATCAAATAAGGCCCAATTGATTTAAATCCAAAGTGAATTAAATGGATTGAACAAAAAGGTCTTGCAATTGCTCTTACTCCCTAATTAAATTCATACTTCCTCATTTACCAAGTCCGAACACACTAGGATGTGGTCTGTTAAAAAATTTTGCAACGAAATTGGGTGTCTACAATTTGCCCCCTTTTGATTAGGGCTCCTTTAAGAGTTCCAATCAAAGGCTATGAGTGACCACTATTTCGTTTCAAAATTTTAGAACGACAAATATGTGATGTGCGCATAAAAGTAAACGTGTTGTTGGGAAATGTTGGTGTCATAAGATCACCTATGAGAATGATACATACCTAGAGTAACGGAATTGACATTCTTCACTCGTGCAATACTTTTGAACTGATTGGTGCCTGTTGTGAAGACTTTAGTTTGCTTGTTGATGAGGACTTTGGTTTACATGCTAACGAGGACTTTTAGTTTGTGATTTTGCCTATTAACTAGGACTTTGATTTTCCTGTTAACACGTACTTTAAGTTTGTGATTTTGTCTGCTGACTAGGACTTTAAGTTTGTGATTTTGTCTACTAACGAGGACTTTGATTTGCCTGCTAACAAGGACTTTGGTTTGTGATTTGGCCTGTTAACGAAGACTTTGGTTTGTAATTTTGCTTGCTAATGAGGAATTTGGTTTCCTTGCTCATGAGGACTTTAGTTTGCCTACTGATGAGGACATTGGGTTGCCTGCTATAAGGACTTTGATTTGTGATTTTGCCTACTAAAGAAGACTTAGGTTTTCTTGCTGATGAGGACTTTGGTTTATGATTTGGCCTGCTAATGAGGATTTAGGTTTGCCTACTGACGAAGACTTTGGTTTATGATTTTGCCTGTTAACGAGGACTTAGGTTACCTACTACGAGGACTTTGGTTTGTGATTTTGCCTGCTAATGAGGACTTAGGTTTGCCTGTTGATGATGACTTAGGTTGCCTACTACAAAGACTTTGGTTTGTGATTTTGCTTGCTAATGAGGACTTAGGTTTACTTGTTGACGAGGACTTTGGTTTGCCTACTAATGAGGACATTGAGTTGCCTGTTACAAGGACTTTAGTTTGTGATTTTGCCTGCAAATAAGAACTTAGGTTTGCCTACTGACAGGGACTTTGGTTTGCCTACTGATGAGGACATTAGGTTGCTTACTGATGAGGACTTTGGTTTGCCTACTAAAGAGGACTTTGAGTTTGTGATTTTTCCTATTGTGAAGGTTTTTTTTTTGTGACTGTGCCTGTTGTAAGGGCTTTTTGGTGATTTTTCCTGCTATAAAGGCTTTTTGATAATTTTTCCTGCTGTGAAGGCTTTTACCTATTAGTTCTACAAAATCTTTTCAGTCAAATTTGTTAAATCACAAAAAAAAAAAAAAAAACTTGGGCATGAGCTGAGTCATGGAATTTAGAACTTTGTTTTTTGGAGTTTGGAAAAACAATGCATGCAAGAGATGACTTTTGAAGAACAGTGCACTTAATGAGTTTTATTTGGCAACTTATTTTATTTGATCCAAAACTTATATTTAAACTCATATTTCCTCCTAGCGAATTCGAGATAAAAATATTTGACTCAAGACTTGTGTTTAAACTCATCTTTCCTCTTATTTGATACACATCCTTTAGTATATCTAAGAACAAAGCTTCACAATTTGTCCACAATCTTTTTTTCCTTCTTTAATAGAAAGGTGATAGAAACTATCTCAGCTCAAATGATATGCGGGATCGACAACATGAAAGGTATCTGGCTCCACAATTTCTCTTGGTAAGGCATCAATGCGATCTTCTCACTCGAAGGTGTAAGGATCGATTGAAATTTCTTAAGGGTTATACTGGCAAAGTGGGATCCTGACACCCACGTACCTGTTCCAATTTGCCCCCCACTATTCTAGCTCAAAATTTGACTCTATTGTTGAGCTCGGGACCAATTCAAAAGAAAAATTTAACGAGGCCATGATTCTTCATGTTTTTTGTCTACTATATGTATCATGAAATCCACTAAAAATTAACAATTGGCATGAGCCATTTTAAAAAAGGAAGTTTCCGTTAATTTTGATACTGAAACAATTCTACTTTGTTTTGTTCATTCAACCGAGTCTTAATGATGTATTTGCATGGTTCTGACGAGGATAAAGGGAGAACAAAGGTTCTTTTGCAAGATCATCGTTGCACCAAAGTGGTTGCCTACGCACCCAAATAGGGATAAAGGCATACTTAGTTCGAGGGCTTCATCTCATGTGTTCGGCGAACACAATCGATTGGCTTGGATGTAAGGTAGGATTTGGTTGAAACCTCTTGCAAGTGGTGCAAGAGTGAGTGTTAGTTTGGCAAAGTCATTTTGGAGGGATAATCTTTCGCGAGTGGTCTCAAGAAAGAGTATGTTCGCTCGGAAAAACTAAGTTCCATCATCACCCAAAATTAATTTATGAAGCTAAGCGATCTTCATCAATCTGAGTGAATTTTCTTAAGGTTTATAACATGGTCAATGGTTTCTAAGGCTAATGAAGGAAAGGATAATCGAAAGTTTTAAAAGGTATTTTAGGGTTCCTATAAGCCAAGGATTACCTTTTAATTTTATTTGCCTTTTTTTTTTCCTTTTGTCTCCTTCGTCAATTATTCGCTTCATTTTTTCTTGTCTTCTGACTTTCGTTTCCTTCCTCCTTACTTCTTCTTCTTTTTTTTCATCTCCTTCATCGATCATTCTTCTATTTTCTTCTCTCTTTTTTTTGTATCTTTTTTTTGTTTGCCCCCTTGGCCTGGCCTATTCTGTTTGAAAATTTTCATCATCAAATGTGTTGATGTTAAAAAGAAGTGGAATTTGTAAGGGTATACCGAAGGGAAAAATCCCCTTGGGTCGATTCACCTGAGTAAAAAAAAAAAAACCACAATGGGGGAATTTGTTCGAGTTGAATCCACTTTAGACTGAATTCATTGGGGTCTTAGAGGTTGCCACGTGTTGGGCCTTGATTAGGTGGTGTGAAAGCAATCCTTAGCGAGGGTTGTTTTGAAAGAAATCATAATGAGGGAAAAATCTTGATGAATGGGAAAAAATTAGAATGATGGCCTCTCGTCGTCTCAAATTCAACTGCTTAACCTTTCCAAACAAATATTTTATAGGTTCAAGATTACAAGTGAACTTCCCAATGTTTCTTTTTATAGGCTTAGATGACATTTAACTCAAATGTTTAGGTATACAATGCATATGTACCATGAAATGTTTTGTTTTTATTAAACTAGAACAGATTTAGTACCTAGATTAATAGTCAGAGTTCATTTGTTTCAATTTTTTTTTTTCAAAATCAAGTTCATTGAAAGGAATTTCTTATCACATATTGGAAACATAACACATTCAAAATCAGACATTTTTTTTATTGACATGGGAAATGAATTTGAATAGAAGGCACAGACAGTATTCTCTTGCTCATCCTTCAGAAGAAAGGGTTCAAAACTTTAAATCAAACTGGTACAACCATTCGAGTTCTTTATTGATGCTCTTAATTAACTTGCATCCTTCATATGCTCCGAACCTAGCTGGCATTCTCAATTCTGATTTGTTTCTCAAATACATCTTTTTAGTTTAATGTCCATCGACCCGCTGCTCATGCCTTTCAATATGTTGTTCATGCGTTGTAATAGGGCCTACCATTAGCATCACATTGCGTTCTTTGTCCATTGCGATCTTCAAAGCCAGACCATCTGGATCCAAAAAAATTTCAATTAGGGCCATGAGCCCCTAAAATTTGGCACTACTCATCTCTCCGAAGTTGGGCTTGGAAAGGTTAGTGTTTATGGTTATGCTTAGGGTTGTGTTTGGGGTTATATTTATAGTGGAGGGGTTAAGTGGTGTGTTTTAACGGGGGTTGTGTTTAGGGTGGAGGGGTCAAGGGTTGTGTTTAAGGTGGAAGGGTCAAGGGTTGTGTTTAGGGTGGACGGGTCAGGCGTAGTGAGTAATTCTTTGATCATGTTAAAGAAGTTTGGTGAGGCATAATTAGGCATGGGAACTGAGTTATCAGTAAGTTTTTCCATTGAAGATGAGACTAGACGCATATAAGACCTTTTTCTTTAGCCTTCTACTAGAGGATTGGTACCAAAATGAAGAAGGATTGCCTCCCGTCCCAGACCTATGACTCTTCTTTACAAATAAAAATAAAATTAAGTTCATCATTCTATGAATTCTTTTTGCCATACTCGCTTATCTCCAATATTACTTTAACTGTATCAATGAGTTTTGGTTTTGCATCCAAAGGCCCACTGAATGAATTAAAGTCCACTTGCGGATAAGTTCTCAATTAGTTTAATTAGGTGGAGACGGAAATATAAAGGGAAATTTCCTTTGATTAAATTACAATCAAATTCTATTGGTTTTCTCATGGTTAAATATGTTGGAATTGACATCAACAAGCTTACTAAGGGGATCAGAGTCTAATGATGATTTAGGCTAAACCCAAGAAGCCCAAATGAAAGATGAAGATTGCCCCTTGCATGGATCATTCCACTGGATCCTTAGGCCTTCAGTCACTTTCATTTTAGATTTCTTGGGTTAGGGCCTAATTAACATTAGTTTCTTCTAATTGGCTTCTCAATGATATTAAACTACATTAACTAAGGGAAATCCTCTATTTTGAAACAAATTGAGCTTATTTCATTTGGTTATAATTTAATCAAAGGAAATTTCCTCCGATTAAACTCTAATCAAACTTTCATAGTCTGGGCCCCTTCAATCCCTTATTGTCTTTCTCATAGTTAAGTATTGTGGGTTTGATATTACTAAGTTTCCCAAGAGATTTGGAATATAGTGGTGATTAGGGCTAAATCCAAGAAGCCCAAACGAATGATGAACTTTGCCCTTGACATGGATCTCTCCACCTGATCCTTGGGCCTGTAGTTGCATTCATTTTAGATTTCTTGGGTTAAGGCCCAATCACAACTAGTTTCTTTTGTGGGCTCCTTAATGAGGTCAAACTAACAAGATTTAACTAAGAGAAACTCCACTGTTTTGGATTAACCTAAACCCAACATTGAGTTTAATTTATTTGATTGTGATTTAATCAAAAGGAACAGTAAATTTCCAAACATGTTATCAAACAAACTAATTTTAACTTCGTTTTTTTTAACATGTGAGGTGAAGGCAAACACATACAAGCAAGCAAAAATTGCTAGAAAAGGGTCCCTATCCTATATAGAAAGGTTCTAGGGTTTGCTTAAAAGAGGGTAGGCTCACCTCATAAGTGGGTTTAGGTACCCCAGGGCTAGAACAATGCTATCATGCTCCTCTAGTGGCCCGAAAAGTGGACCAGAAGGGTACAAACTGTTTGGAAAACCTTCGTTACATGGACAACAACCAAGAGGAACTTGTCCCACACCAAAGGCTGACGATAAGCAAATGGGGGTCACACCAGAAACCTAGAGGAAACCAGCCCCCCAATTTACTCCCTCGAGAGTAATGGGTAAGTACTAGTGTGCAAAGTGATGTATGAAATAATAACTCAAATTAAAATTTCAAAAGATTTCTAAGAAACACTTTAAAGTTAAATCTCCCCAGTGGAGTCGCCAACTATAGGTACTGCTCTTTACTGCCTGAGACCCATGCATCCGACTCATTACCCAAGGCCACTCTCCTTAAAGAAGATGGATATGGCGAGGGTGTAGATTACGATGAGTAGACATATGGAAATGAGTGAAACTTACCAAGTCTAATACAAACCCTTTATAAGTAGTAAGTAGGCTCCCATAATGGGTGCGTTTTTAATGTATTAGATAATGGGTCGTTTGTCATCCAAGCATAAAGCAAGGATGATGGGTAAGGAACCGCCATTTGACCTTGAAGGGGGTCAAATCCCAAAAATTTCAAAGCTCGGGAGATTTGGATGCAAAAGAGTGAGGATTTAAAGTTCTCTCTTACCTAGACGGAAGTCTAGCCCTTTGTGTTTTAAGGAAATTAATTGAAATTTTAATTTTATCATACACTACTAATAAAACCAAGCACACATTTTGCAATTTTTATTCAAATAAAACAACACCAAATATTAACTTTAAAGTAACGCGGTAAAAGTAAGTATATAACGGAAATAAATTGCTTTAACTATGAAGGAAAAAAATAATAAAACTACTTGCAAAGTATGGATGAGTCGTAAATTAAAGTGGGTGCATTTAAACTAGGTGGATTAATTATGTAAGTTAAACTAGATGGATTGAGACTAAATTATTTTAAACTAGATGAATTAAACTAAGTTACTTTAAACTAGGCGACTAAATTATTTCCAAGAGTAATTCTTTTGTTAATTATAAGGATCTCAATAGATTTTGTTGATTTATAGTTTTTGTACAAGAGTTGCACCCTTTTGATGCTTTATTTATTCAAATTTACTTATAAAAGAAAAGTCTTGTAATGGGTGGAGGTGAATTGGGCTTGATGTGGATTTGAGGTTGTGCGGAAAAGAAGAAGAAGAAAATTTCAGTTAGGGTTGCTTTCAGTTTTTTAATTAAATTTTATTTGAGTTTGTTTTATTTATATTTATGTTTAGTTTTTTATTTAAATTATTTTTTGATAACTTTGTTAGTCCAATTGGACTAAAACATAGGATTGCAACAATTTTTGGAAGTTCCTGGTCCAATCTGTCACAATTGAAAGCTTGTGGTTTATGTGCGAGATACCCCAAAATCTTGGGCGTCAAAATGCATTTAAGCCTCCTTCTTTCTCCTTATATGGAGTTGTGAACTCTACCTTCGTAACAACAAAACTTCCAAATATCTACTCTAAGAGGGGAGACAAGTGGCTTTTTCAACATTGAAGTTGGCTAAGGGGGTTCGTTTACTCTCATCTTATTAGGTGGATATAAGTGTATTTACTCGAGAAGAAATAGAAATTGGGGAAGAGGGGGGGGGGGGGGGGGGGGGGGGGGGGGGGGGGGTTTGTACTTATTATAATGTGAAACTAGCAGTGTAACATGTGCATATGCACATGTTAAATTGTATTATTAATGTTTAAAACTTTACATTAACTTATGAAATAAATAAAAAAATTAATAGGAAAAAATTATAGAAGAAGAAAACAGTAAAATTTAAGTATTGATTTCATTTTCAAATTATAGACCACAACGAAGAAAATAGGTAGTAGAAAAAAAGAGAAATAACCTTAAACAAACAATAATATATACAAAAACTTATTTTGCCTAAGAAACTAAGGTAACCATCGTTCTTTGGGATGCTACAACTAGAATCTGCAAAAAGAAACAAAAAAATAAGATCCCAAATATATTTTAAAAAGTTTCTATGAGAGAACTACGAAGTAAAGAAAGTGGAATGGTAGGGAAGAATATGAGAAATGAGTGGGGAAAATAATTGTAGGTTGGTTATTGTGCAGTTAAAACGGTTTGGATGATTTGAATTTTGAAATGGTAAATGGATGAGATAAAGGGAAACAGGAGAATAATTAGGATTGAAGAGGGAGAGAGTGGAGGTAGTGGGTAGTTACTAAGAGAATGTTTGGGTAACAGTTTTCAGTTTTCGAAAATGAAAACTGAAAACAGTTTTATGATATTTTCAGAAGAAAACATGTTTGGATAACTGTAACTCGAAAACTGTTTTCAAAATAGAAAACAATGAAAATGTTGTTTAGATAATCTTATTTTGAAAGCTGTTTTGATACACCTTGTAATTATTTTTAGTTTTGAGTTTAAATTTAAAATCTATATTAATTTTATTTCTCATATTTACTAAATATTTAAAAATAATTAATATTATTTTATTTTTAAAATTTTAAAATTTAATATTTTTCATATATCATGGGGGAAGAATGAAACAAAGAAGTGAACACTAATTTTAGGGTTATTTTTCGAAAATTATGTCAGAAAACACCAATTTGGAGTTTTCAGAAAACAGTTTTTGAAAACTAGTATTTTGAAAACTGTTTTAGAAAATTATTTTTGAAAACTATTTGCCAAACATAAAAAAAAAAAAAAAAAAAAAAAATTGAAAACTGTTTCCAAACATAGTCTAAAATACCTACGTGAACCATGACCGGAGAGATAAGAGGGCTCTGAAGAAATCTGATATTTTTTTGTTAATTTCAAATAACTATTTTACCCTCCGTCTATCATCAAGTCTTATTATTTATCTTGTCCTTTTTTGTAAAATTTTAACTGAGTTGGTGTCCACCAACTCGGTGGAGAGTAAGCTCTTGGCTTAATAATAGTAGAGATATACACATTTTTTAATGCATCATATTAGCTCCTCTATTATTTTCTGGATAAATAAATGCATATAATATGTAAAGGTTTATGCCTTTCGACTCTAGGTTTAGGTGATGAATATGTCCTTCATGTGTTTTCTTGTATGTCATGCTCTTAACCTTTTAACTTAGGTTTTTGCAATGTATCATTTTAAAAAAAGAATTAGCAGATTGGCAGGGTTTCAAGTTAGCCCCTGCTAGAATAAGTTAATCCCACTGACTGTAGATTGTATAACTTAAAAGGCCACTATTTTATTGAGCACAATAGTCCACTTGTTTATACTCTCTTTTTTTTAACTTCTATTCTGACTTTGTCATGTTTTGAGTTACTTTCTCTTTCTAGTCCTCAAAACTGTACCTCTTGATGTAATGACTTGTTGAATCTCTAATTATGGGCAGGCGCATTGGAGAATATGTTGCAGTCTGTTGATCAGGTCAAAGAGGAACGTATTAGAAAGGTAACCTCAATTCTTTTTTATGAAGGGGGCATGAATTAGATGCTTGTCAAATATTTGCTTTTTTGTTCCTCTATTTGGTAGCTAGCCGGGGTGAACTGGGAATTGGAAATGGAACTTTTTTGGTAGAATCTGCTTTGGATTATACATCCCTTGTTTTAAGCCCTTTTAATTAGTGTAAATGCGGATCATAATTACATGAAGATACGGTTAGGGTTTGGGATAGATATAAAATTTACCTTTGGAACCCGATGGACATTTGCACTTATTGTAGGATATTTTTATTGATTAGCTGCTCAAATCCAATGCCGTCCTGAAAATTGCAAAGCCAGTTCTCTTAGCCATGACAGATATTTTTGATATATTTTTGGACATAGTCAAATAATATTTGCGAGTACTTTGGTGATGGCTTATACCTATGATCAGTTCGGGACTATGATAATAACGTTCTAACATATCAAATGTTCTAAATATCCCACACATTTACAAAGACAAGATAGTGAATCTATGAACTCTACAAAATGAAGTTCATTTACAAAACAATTCTCCTCTTAAAAATTAATAATAATGAGATTAAACCAACCCTCTATAATGGAGGCACTAGCCCTCTCCACATTCTCAAATGCTCCCTTGTTTTTGCCCAACCAACCCATTCACATAACGGATAGAGGAATCAAAGCAGTGGCTTTTCTCTTCTCTTTAGAAGCTCAAATACCTCTCCAAGGCCAAACTTCCTCATGAATGGAGCTGCCAAAAACCCAAGAGAGACCCAAAACCTAAAGTGTCAAATCCCAAAGTTTGTGAATCCAAGAGCAACCAAGAAAAATGTTACACATGGTGTCAGCCTCCTCCTTGCATAGTTATAGCACCAATTCATTAAAACTTTTCCTCTCTTTTGAAGGTTATTGATTGTTAAATTCTTTCCCAAGTAGAGCCTCTTAAGCAAAGAATGCCGCTTTATAGGGGGCACAAGTCTTCCAAATAGCATTCCATGGAAAATTAGAATTTCCCTCAATAGGCGAGAGGGCCTTGTAAAAAGAGCTAACTTCAAATTTCCCATCCATCTTGATGATACACCTCAACCTATCCTGAGTTTGGAAATCAAACTTTGCTTGCTAATCTTTGCAAAATGACCTTCATTGTCTTGAAGTTCCCAAATCTTGCATATTTCGGCTGAAGGAATGTTCCAAACCAAATCACCATTAGTCAAAGAAGCAAAATTGGAAATCAAAGCATCCTTATCTCTCACTATGGCATAAACTATTGGAAATTGAACTTGCTAAGTGGTGTCTCCAAACCACACATCATGCCAAAGACTAATTGAGTCACCCTTCCCAATTCCCATCGTATTCTGAGCTCGGGCCTTGGTTTTGATTTCGCCAATTAAAACTCTCTCTTAGGGCAACCTAATCTTTAAGTATAAGTTCACCAAATATCAGAATCTCTTCTGGTTTATTTGCAAGGATTTCCCCCATCTTCTCTTGGTCTCTCTCTACTTCATGCAGCTGATTTCCCCCTCTTTATCTGCTTTTCTATCTTCTTGTGTGTGTGGTGTACTGCATTGTTCATATGTATTTTGATATATTAGAATTGCAGTATATAGTAAATTAGCAGTACTGGACTTATTTTATTTTATTTTATTTTATTCATTACCTGCAGACCTTGGAAACAAATCCTGATCAGGCTATCCTGAGCAAGAACTTGGTAATCTTGTCATCCTTTCCTGTCACTTGTTATTGGAACTATATTTTTTCAAAAATAAGTATTTTTAGTTAGTAAAAAACTTCATACGGTAATCATTAAGTTATGCATTTCGTTATTTACCTGTCATGACTAATACTGTTGGGATTTATGGAGTAGAGAATCTCAACCATACTTGATGATTTAATCCCGTTACTTAATGATAGAATTCTCTGTCTATCACTGTTAAGCTATTCAAGGTTACACGAACCTAAATTTAGTGTATCCTTTCATTTCCGTAAGTGGTCGAAGTGTTAGTGGTCTAGCCAGGAACCCTTGATCACACAGTGCCAACCATAGAGGTTTACCTACTGCAATGTGTGGAGATACATAAAGCTACACTTTTCTTGAGCATTGTTGACGGGGGTACTTCCGTTAAGTCTTCTTCTTAATTCTACTTACCAAACAAAAGTCAGCTTCTTAATTCTGCTGGCAAGTTGGTTTAATAGACACTTTTAAAGTCACAAAAAAATGTCACAACCTTTTGACTTTTTTTATATAAAAAAAAAAATCTCCCTTTAATCTTCTAGAATATCATTAGTAGTGCTCTTTTCACCAATTTTAGTAACGCTTAGATCTGATTGGATGAGGTTGGTTGTGCCTTTCCCAGTTGAACCCTTTCTTGAGTGTGTGTATATTTGATTGCATATTTTCATATTGATTTTTTATATGGTTGCATGACAAACCCTCCTTTGAATTCTCTACCTAACGAAATCCTTTGTGTATGCCTGGGTTAGTCACTGTAATGTTGTTGAGTTGTATTGAACATGCATGCTGCAACATATGCAACAGCCAGGCTTGACGAAAGGACGACAGTTTCCTTTTTCCTATTTCGGTTATTTTCTTTCTGTTGCTGCATTATTATTACAAATTGAATGACATTTACATGGACCGAATTCATGTGTGAAGTAAGTTTCATGCTTTCGTCTGGCTTTATTATCTCTAGTTTTGTTTCCTTCTTGGAGCAAAGGTATTGCTTTATTTAAGAACCCCTGGATTGACTCTAACCTTTATTAGAAATTTTAAAGGGTGACAGAAGAGCTTGAACTCTTATATGTACTCCCTAAAGTGATTCATATGAAAGTTCCACACTTTTAGTAATATGTTTCCTTGTTTTAGCAAATTGGTGGCACCTTTTCACGAAACCCATTTATGCCTACCCAGTTGGATTAGGTTGAGGTTGAAGCCTATTACATCGACTTAGTTTGGACCTTTCACTCTTATGAGAACCCAAGCTATGTTGAAGTTAGTAGTATGCCCCTTCCTGGTTTTATTTTCTGTTTTCCTTTACCCCCTGAATGAGCATCTAACTAATCAGCCAAACCTCTGGTCCTCCATCCCCCTTTTTTTTTATTTAATGCCACTCTATTCACATTTTCCTTCAGCTATTTTTTAAGGGAAAATGTAATATTTCCAGTTCAATGCAAGGTGGAATCTCTGACTTGATCATTTTGTTAATAAGAACTAATTTCACTTAGCGGTACATCTGCTTTTGTTGTGATATTTTTTTGTTCTTGTTAAAGTTTACCTTTTCCTACGTCACTAGTAAATGTTTGAACTGTGATTGTCCTAGTTTAGAAGCTTGCAATAGTTCTGAGATGTGCTCCTTTTTGTTTTGAATGATTCAGTATTGTAGATTTCATTGCCCTATTTCTGAAGAGGCTTGAAACCTATTCTATTAGCTTTGTTATGATATTTGAAACTTCATGTTGTGGCAGGCATTGCTAAGATCTGATCTTCCGTTGTACATGGTACCATTTACCACAAGAGATCTCACATTTAAGAAACCAGAGGTTTGTATAATTGAAACTATGGAAGTTATATATGCTATCTGCAGTTATCATAAACTCAAAATTTAGTGTTGAAATTTTTCAGTTCTAATTTTAAAATTGTAGTTAAGATTGTTTGGCATGTGATATGATCCACGCCAAGAATTAAGAAATTTATGGATCAAGAAGACCTCCAAGATCGTCTAGAAGCAGATTTATGTGAGACCGCGACCCGTTGCTTATATTGAAGCAAAAACCTTGGTATAATGAAGACTTAGACCGCGACCCGTTGCTTATATCAAAGCAAGAACCTTGGTGTAATGAAGACACTACGATCAATTATGGAAGGATTGATTGATAAGTCGAAGATGAACGCCACGGAAACTCCGATAAGTTCAGAAGTTCTAAAAGAACCAAAGAGAAATTTCTCTCCGAAAGTATGAATCAAATCTGAATTGTGTTATTCCAAAAGCCAATGGCTATTTAAATACATGAGAATTCGTAACCAAATAGAAAAAGGAAAACTAAAAAATAGAAAATAAACCTAAACAGAATTCTGGTAGGAATAAGAAACTACGAAATAGGAAATAAACCTAAATAGAATTTTGGTAACCTAAAATTCAAATAAGGAAAGTACCTAACTTGGCATGTAAGCCTTATAATGCAACAATTAAATTTAGAAGGAAACAATTAAGAAAAGGTGCAAGCCTAACGTAGATTCAGATGCAACAGCCTACTGGATTTCGGCTCATCATACCAGGCCCAAACGATATACTTTTTGAAACTTTCTTAGGTCAAAATTGAAGTTCAAGACGTCATCTTTCCATCTTAATAAGTTTCAACCCATTTGAAGTTGTGGGCAAGAAGATATGACCATTTTAATTCTGTTCATTCCTGAAATTCCAAAGTGGAAGTTCCCTTAGATCATGGAAACCTTGTGGATCATGTATAGCATCATCCTTGGGCCCCCAAAGATGGTTCTTAGCCCAAATGTGTTGAATAAGCCCATTGAGAGTTTCTTTGAACCTTTTAGCTCGAGCCCTTGTAACTGGACCAATTGGAACTTGAAGAGGCTCTGCATCCCATTTGTTAGTCGTGTCCTCATCATTTCATGTTTATGAAATTTCAGCACTAAATTCAATTGAAGTGTTTTATAACTGCAGGTACTGAAGTATGAAATTCATATGGTTTCATATAGGAAAATTGTCCTTTTACCCTCTCTTTTATCTTAGATAGATTCAACTCTTGTACAAAAAACCAAACTCATCATAATCCCAAAACATGGATGGCAATTTGGCCCCAATCCTCTGGGGCTATGACCCTACCACCTTGATCAGGTTGTTTTTTAAAAGAGTGTCAGGTTGAATGTGGAGTGTTTTTCCTTGACCCAACTCAGGGTAGGGGCAGTGGTGGATCCAGAATGTTCTTAGCCTGACAACCCTGAGTACGAATTTACTAGATTATCATATTCCTTATTTGCCATTCTACCTTTTATGTGCTATGAAATTTCAAAATGAATTTGTGATGTGTACAGGACAATGGGGAGAAATTCACAAGCCTCTTAAATTCCATCAGTGCTTATGCAAAAGGGTTTTCATCTGATCCAATAATCAAAAGAGCTTTCTATTTGTGGAAAAGGCTTGAAGCACGGTGATATGTTGTGTTGTACATTCAAGCTTGATGGCCTGTAACGCTGTTTGAAAATCGGATATAATTTTTTTGTATAAAGTTGATTTCAGTGTTGGCCAATTTTGATATCGAGGATATAAGTGTAATACTGGCAGCCATTTCTGGAAATCTATATATTTTTTCTTGTAAGTTCTCGTAGGGTCTTGCCCCTGAAATTCATTTATACTTTTGTCAGAGCTAAAGGAAAATCAAATGACGGTTGTATGATATTTTAAAAGTAATGTAGAAATGGCGTGTGATCTATGATGATGATTAAGGCTGTAATAACATGATCCATGTAGATTACTAGTCCAACAACTTTACAAAGGAATCTAAGCCATTAACCCTAAATTGTTAGTAGTAATCCACATTATTGATTTTGTTCAGATTTTTTTTTTTTCAAATCACATGAAAGGGTATTAATTTTAGCTTCAATTAAATCAACACACATCATCAATTTAATGAAAAGAAATAAACAAAAATAAAAATAATATGAGTGGGCACATAAGATTTACGTGGTTCTGTATATTTTTGTTTATGTTGAATGAGAAATAAACTTGTGTTTTTACTATGAGAAAAATACAAGAAAAATATCAATTGTCCCAAAACCCAATCTCATGAATCATTGTACACCCTCTTTTAACTCAAAGAACACTATTACATGTGTTTATTCCTCATACTGTTAATAGTAAATCATTGAGAATACGAATCAACACACCTAAAGCACATAGCCCCTTAAATGAGCCTATCTCCAGCTTTCCTCATCACCTGGTTGTTCCCTTGCTTGTTTTTTGTGTTGTGTTTTTTATATGTATTCTCTCATATTTTCAATGTACACATAAATATAGCTACCAAAAACTTGCTTCTTAAACACTTAAGTCTCCAAGTTAAAAAAGAATTCCTAATGATAATTGGTCTCCAAGTAAAAAAGAAAAAAAAAACAACTTCATAAAGATGCTTAGACTCCAAGTCAAGAAAGACTTCCTATATTGCCTATCAAGCTTCTAGGGTCTTACATCAAGAATATGAGTCATATCTCAACAAATCTCCACCTTGACGAATATTCTTGTCACCTTGAAGATTAGTTGTACCTCCACCTACTTGTCAATGCCACAGATAGAACCCATTGGCCTTCAAATCCACTAGCTACACATAACCCGAATAAAAAAAAAAAGGGTCATGATTTCACTTGATTTGAAAACCTCAGCCAATGCACATGTGTAGCTGCAACCATCAACTTATCATAGTTGATCCACGATACCACTGAACACGTTCAAGTATTCCATGAGATTCCTTGCCTTCCAGCATCTTCACCTGACTTCGGCTTTAAATGCACCTTATTAGTCAAACTCTCAGCTAGATAAAGTTTTTTCAATTCTTCCAAGGCCCTGAATCTTCATAAGATTACTGATAATGCCATCGGTAATACAGAGTTGAAACGAATTCACCTTGATTTCAACTTCACCCACTCGCCTCCTTCATCTTTCCTAGTTTCTATCATTTCCCTTCAATGCTTTTTTTCCAAGCCCTATTGAAACAAGGATGTCATCCACCCTTCTTTGTCAAAGAGTGAAAATACTCTTTCCATTAAATTTATCATCGGTGTGTATATAACAATTGAATCTCGAACCTTGTAGTTTTTATACCAGTTTGTTAGAAATTTTTCCAAATCACACGGAAGCGTATTAATTTGAGATTTAATCAAACCACTACACACCACCAATTTAATGAAAAGAAATAAACAAAAATGAAAATAATAAAAGTAGACACACAAAATTTACATGGTTCGAAACAATCCTACCTACGTACACAGAGAGAATAAACTTGTTCTTTACTATACGAGAAATACAAGAAAAATGTCGATTGTGTTTTTATCCCCAAAACTCAATCCTATGAACCCTTGTACACTCTCTCTCAACCCAAAGAACACTCTCACCTGTTTTTATTCCTCATACTCTCAATACTAACACATTGAGAATACGAGCCAACATACCACAAACACATAGCCCCTTGAAGGAGCCTATCCCTGGCTTTCCCTTTCACATAGTTGTTCCCTTACTTGTCCTTGTGTTGCTTTGTATGTATTCCCTCATATTCTCAATGTATACATATATATAGCTACCTTAAACTTGCTCCCCAAGATACTTAGACTCCAAGTCAAAAAAGACATCCTAAAGTTAATTGGTCTCCAAGTCAAAAAGACGTCCTAAAGATACTTGGTCTTTAAGTCAGAAAAGACTTTCTACTCAAGTATCTTACCTATCAAGCTTTTAGAGTCCCACATCAAGAATATGAGCCATATCCCAATAGTTTCAATCTTTGACATCCTTGTTTAACCCCCAACAGATCCACAAGATTCACCCTAAAAGATGTGGGTTTCCAAAGGTTTTGGCCCACCACGTTGCTGCCATCATTCTCCTGACTCGTCTTGTCGAAAAGACCATCCTAATATGGTCCTCACACCTCGAGGGGTAATTGCTCATGCAGATTACTGACTCAAGAACTTGACAAAGGAACTTAAACCACTTACTCAAAAGCTTAATCCCAAGTTGTTAGTAGTAATCCACATGGTGGGTTATACAAACCAAACATTATAAATATACACATGGGATCAGGGTATCATAAAAACCCTGATTGGTAGAAGAAGAAAAAATGGAAGGAAAGATGAGGGGGAAGATGATTTTTTCATCATTCATTTGATAAAGATGATGAAAAATGAGAAGACAAAAGAAAATGAAAAGAACAAAGAAGCTTAATTTAGCTTTCACTCTCTAATTATCTTTAATTATATAGGAAGAAAACATCAATCTTATATACTTTTCTTTTCTATTAAAAAACATTTTTCTTTGTTGATCATAGTCCAAGTATGTGGGATTGAGATGCGTATAAAATGTTGTTATAGCAAGAAAATTGAGAAGAAAAAAAAAAAGACAGAAAGTTGGAAAGAGTATGGAAAAGAGAAAATATTGGTGGCTAAAATTGTATTTGGCTGTACAATGTTTGAGTATTTTTTATGGAATTAGATTTTAGTTTTTCTGTAAGCAAGTATTTTTTTTACAGACAATATGTAATTAGAACCATTAAAGTGAAGAAAAAAATGTTAAAAGGAGTAAATCTAGAATATGTTATTTATTTAAATTATTGATCATATTTTCATCTAATTAATAATTTATTCAGCATACTAAATGTTTTTTAACATTTGAACAATATTAATGTTCACTGATTTAGTATAAATCGTAGTACTTTTTACTTTTATTTTTCTCAATTTTGAAATATATTCCACTGTTTCATAAGTTAAAAACTTAAAATTTTTATATTATTTGCTATAATTTCACTTGGCAACTCTCAACTTGTTTGAAGACCCGTTGTTTGAACAACAATTTTTCTTATTCAAAATTTAATTATTGAACATGTTGGAATATTCACATAGAATTCAAAGTTGCTTATGTAACATAGTTTGGATATAAAACTTTTGAATTTAAACTTTTAAATTATGTTGATGTACATCAATGTTTATCAAGCTTCTTCTTTTTACTAGGACAAATTTCCATTATTTCTTTTATTACTGTACTTCAATGAAAAGTTTCCTCTTATTTTAAGTGATATCATGGAAAATTATTACGTGAACATGATTTATTGTAAATCAAGACACATTTTTATGAGATCCACGAATGAATCCCAGTGTAACCATGGTGAACTATGCTCGCCATAATAATTCCTTAATCTGCACCAAAACGAGGTGGAGATTTAGTAATAGCTCTTAGAAGTTTGGACCACTTCCAGTGATCTTTTTGCAGAGAATTTCTTTTTGGTTTGATTTACAACGTTGCTTTACCCTACTCTTAATCTCTATCAACCCATACAATTCTCTTTATCATAAGAAAGTTGTTAACATAAGGAATCAAACTCAGAATTTCAACACGCCCAAATACACTAAGTTATTGACCGACAAGATTTACATCAAAGAAAGAACCTCAATAAGTAATGATATCAAAGAAAGAATGCCACGCTTTTAAGATGGAAATATCATCACATTACACATCTGCGGAGCTTGATGTTTCAGTTTGCGTTTTTTCAAGTTCCAGTACAGCATTAAATCCAAATTCATTTCCAGGAGCAAACAACATTTTGAGTTCTTCTGCCGTCTGGGCTGTGTTAGTTTTATTGTCCTTCACATTCAAATTTTCCTGTTTTGAAAATAAAAAACTTAGATATAAGTAGAGCCTAATCAAAATGATGCAAATAGAGTGGTGAACAATGTCTTACCTTCTTTACATAATCAGCCATGGTTGAACTGACTATTTCTTGTATAACAAACTTGGTGACACGATCTTCACCTAGTATTTTTAGGAGGAAACTCTTTGGGACCTGTGGAAATTAGAGAATTAGCCATCTTCTATGATGAGTGGAGGAAACATATCAAAAAACGAATATATGACCCACAAAGATTATATATTACTGTACAATTCTGAATGTAGCACAAGCTGAAGGTACTATAATACTTAAGGGTCATCTATACAAACCTGTAATTCCACGCCACAGCAGAACATGGGGTTGGGTAATGAATATGTCAGAAGACACCACAATTTCTAGCCAGTTTTAGAGGTGGGATACTCAGCACACAATAAATTCAAACACGCTAGGCATTTCGGAATGGATTCAACTGTCTAAATTGGCATGGTACTATGTCAAAACTTCAACAATGTAATGTTTAGAATTTATTCTGCTTTGCTCTAGTATATGGATTACAAGAAAAAAACTGGGAAAGATTGAGCCAGATTCTCCACAATTTAATACTATGTATTTTCATCAACTGAAGGATGAGTCCGCATACAAAAAACTGAGTCCCCACATTTTAAAGAAGGTGGATAGACAAATATCTTTTCTCACACATAACCTGCACCACCCATGCTGCCCTTGCCCATATAGAGTAGTTCAGATCAACAGGTGATGAAGGTGGAACAGTTCATTTTTCAAGAGTTATACACGAAAAGTTCAGGGAAAAATGATTCACGAGGATGAATGGGTAAGCTTGACCTAGTTTATCAGACCCCTAATTTCATCTAGGTTTCAAGTAGCAGGATGAAACACATCTCACATTATGGACGCAATGATATGATGCTAGATAGTAAATGGATGAAATGAAATACTGTGGTTAGAATAGTTGCTTTAACATATAAGCTTTAGTTATGTATGAGAGATTTTTTTTTTTTGGATCCATTGAGATGATTGGTGGTGGAGGGATTTGAACCCGAGGCCAGCTCTTTAGAGTAGGGGTGTGGCTACCAATTGAGCCAAATAACATAAGGCAAGCAAAAATATTAAGGCATTTCAATTTTAAAAATTTTACATTGATCACCCTTATCAAAATAGGTTTTGGGAATGGTTCAGATATGGATGGTAAGAGATCCAAATCTGCGATAAGAAGCTACGCACAGCTGTGGTGTTCAATTTTCAATTTCTGTGCAAGTTTTGAATATGCAGACTGGCAAAGTTTTTCAAGAAACTAGTAATAGATACAGAGTAGAGAACCGAGGATAAGTGGATTATTTTGATAAATGAGGCCACTGAATTCTGAATATCAGAGATGTCTTGATTCAGAGTTGTCCCACTGTCCACTATTACCCCCAAGTTAACCCAATTCTTTTTTTTTTTTTTACAAAAATAAAAATAAGAACACTGTTAAACCCAAGAATGGAGTTCATAAGCTAGGCTTTAATTCTCACTAAAGAAACAAGAGCTTTCTTCAGCGATGGAAAAGCCAAATAGATGAGAAGAGGCGCATCAAAGGAAAAGAAAATAATCAGAAAACAACTTAAAGATTGAACATAGATACTAAAAAGACTAAGCCATCTTCAAAAATATAAAATTCTGATCTTAAAGAAAATAGTAATTAAAAAAAATAAAAAGCCATAACCAAGGTCAAAGACCGCTCACCCTTGTTGTTTTTCCTGCATTAGCCCCATGCACATGTAAAATGTAATATGGTTAGTATTCACAGATTGACAAGTTCATAAGCTGCATGGAGAATAAATTACGAAGCAAAGGACAGTAGTAAGGTACTATCAGAATAGAATACCCATGTCCTGGCATAAATGCAGTAGGGATCAACAAATTGATTGAGTTTGCCTATAACAAGATTTAATACCCTTAATTTTTTGTTTAAAGGGATTTTTTTTTTTTTTTGTAAATGAGGTAGATCTTTTAAATTTTGTGGAGTTTCTTCCTTTTATTTAGCCTTTGACTTTGAGTTTCATCCTCTTGGTGCTTCTTAATACAATTTTGCTTATAAAAAAAATGACATGGCCTATGAATTTTGATATGGAGTATAATTTAAGACTATTTTTTTTATTAGTATAGTATGATTTAAGACTATTAGAAAATAGTATGAGTAGATAGGTGTCAAATGCAAGATAATGATGTCAGTTTAGGTGAATTTGCATTGAAAATTACTCAAGTAAAGAAAATGAAAAAAAAAAAGATACATAATTTATACAAAAAATAAAATGACTGGCAATCTACTGATACGCATTTATCGAAACCTCAATCAAGACTTACAAAAATCAACATTAAGCGACATAGATGATGATAATTAGATGTGTATAATGTCAATAAATCTCAACAAATATTTTTTTTTTAAAAAAAAAAAACTGCCATCAAATAAGTAATATGTAAAAAGTTATATTACTCCAGTTAACTATTTTTCACAGTTAATATTTTCTTTTCAATTTTTTTCTGAATAAAAATGTTTAATTGCAATAAATTAATCCGTCATCCATATTTTGATGCTAAATAATGTCACTGAAAATAAGACTGTCAGATCTAATGCTAAAAACTTCAGTTCATTTATTATGAGTGCAACATGGTAGTTATATCCAAAGCTAACACATTTATCATTGTGGTCAATGCTGTTAATGATCGACCTGTCCAAAAGCAGAGGTTGATGTTATATATCATATTGAAGAAAAATATTTATGAATCAACATTAGAACTTAAGACACTTCATATCATATTACATTAAGGCAAGGTTTGAACCTGATCAATAAAGGCACACACTTTAATCAAAATATCGACATTCATGTAATACCTCCTTTATCTCTGCGGAATCCTGGAATTGGCGGAGCTGTACGAGCCAAATTAATCAAAACTCTATCAAATACTTTTTGTGTCTCATTCCCAGGCAAGTCCACTCTTAGCTGCAATTCAACATCACAAGAACTGCTGAAGGAGGTCTCAACTCTCAGCAACAAAACAACAGTGTAAAAAGGCATTTACCTTTGCAATAAACTATCCAAAGTTTAAGGATGAAATATCATATGTGGTTCCAAGAACTTAGAATCTACTTCGTTGATCTAGAAATCTTTTCACCATGTGCTTGAGAGAATAAAATGTTAATGGCATGGCCAGCTAGGAAAAGAACTGCCATTTGGATTCCCAATTACACAAACATTAAAAACTGATCCAACTGGGTGTGCATGCTATATTCCCATAGGATGAGATGCGTAGGATCATCTCCTATAATTCTCAGGAGACATGTTCCTCCACACAGTGCCTGTTGGGAGTATTTTTATAGGAGTTGTGCCTCATGACAATTGGTTACGGACTCTTGGTGTCTATAAATATATGGGAATTCACTTATTATACATCACTTTTATCATTATCCTTCAATCCAACTAAATCTCCTGACCTACTGTGTGATATGACAATCACGTTCTCTTGCTTTTAGATCCTACCAATTCCAGTTGTCATTATTTTGCGGCTATGTTTGCTATAGGAGGCATCCCTGGGGTTTGGGATCTAGCAAAATTATTAATTATCATTAAGACTTTATTTTTCATGTGTAATATTTGTAAAACTTAATTTGCAATTAATTTTATCAAGCTTAGAGTTATTATTTAATCATAATTTTATATATCTTATATCTTCTTCTTTTTTATAATTAAGATTTTATATTTTTAGATACGTTTGATATAATATAATGAATATTATTATAATTATTATATATTTTTAATTAATTTTTATGAACCAACGATTCGACCATTGACCCACTGGTCCACCAGTGAACCGTTGATTCAGTGCCTTGATCAGTTCGATGTCTAGTCTAGTTCTGATAAGTATGCTTAGATGTATTGTATTTAATAAAAAATTATGTTATTAATAGATTATTGAGGGTTACTCCTTAAATATAGAACTTACTCATTTAAATAAATACTTGATTTAGAATGATGAAATCAAATACCTATCAACAAGATGCTTGATTTTATTTCTAAGTTGTGGAATCAAATCAAATAACTTGATTAGTAAGAATATTTTTATTTTAAAAAATAATAATTAAGTATCGATATTCTACAGGTTGTTAATGAATGTGGCTGCTAATACTAACTAGCTCTAATTTCATACACTAGTACTTTACAATGACTAATTGATAGATAAATGTTGACAATTGGAAAGCATAAAAGCTACAAATATATATTGATTTTTGCTTTCCACTATTATCCTTAGAACTTAGACGAAATATAGACAACCTAAAACCATTGATGCATTCTTTAAAAGGAAAAGATGAACATTACTTAAAACTAATGCATTTTCAACTACAACCTCTCTTACAAATAAAAAACCTACAACTTCTAATCTCATGCTTTTATTCCTGATAATTGATAAACATCATTCTCATAAATGTCCAATAATCATAGCCTTGCGACCATGGGTTTAACCCCAAGAATTTCATATGGCCATTGTAATGGGGACATGTCCTAGGTTTGGTCTCAGTTATCTCCCATTCACTTTTTTTTCAAAAAAAAAAGTTCAATAAATGAACTCTACTTCTTTAGAATGTAATTAAAGCCAAAGGTCATCAATAGGTATATTAGACACAAAAAGCTACATAGGTGATGAAAACAAGCAAAAATACTCACAATAAAAAGTCTGATGTCATGTTTTGTCCGGTATGAATTTTAGTTCTGGTCACCTTTTAAAGCATAATTTTGGAGAACAAATATTCAAGGCTAATCAGAATAACTTTCATGTTTATCAATATATCATCATATCACTGGCGTGAGAAAAACATGCACAGAGAATCGACTTGGTATTAATTAATAATTGGGAATTCACAATCTTTGATTATAAATGTGTGATACAAATTAATTGGGAATTCATAATCCTTGATTATCAATGCTTGATACAAATTAATCTTGTATGCTCACCTGTATCTTGTTTTCATCTTGAGACTCTACAATGATCTTAGCATCTTTTATAGTTATTGCATCTTCCTTTGGATCTGTAACAGATGCCTCTAAACCTACAAGACAAACATAGCGAGATATTTAAATTACTAACAGTAAAGATTCTATTGGAAAGGACAAGAATCTAGCTACGTACTTATATTCTTTAAATGAAATTACATTCACCTGAACCTATTATAGATATTCGCTTGGGAACATGCCTGAGAAATATCCCATTGGAATTACAAGGGAATAATAACCTGAAACAACATGAATTTTTAAAAAATGCACTTAGAATTTCGATTTGGATGTACCAATTAAATCGAAGTTAATGAAATGTAAAAAAAACTTTTTAACATTACGTGTTAGAACTGGCAAATTGCATGTGTGATCCATGAACTTTAGGTAGATGAAATTTTGATTTTAGCAATAAACTCCAAGGACTATCTATCTGTGGCGATGTCTCCTCTAGGTACAACATTTTCAACACGTTTTTAGATGAAGGTACAAGTACATTGTAGCAAGCCTAGAGGGGGACATTGCCGCAAATCCATAATACATGAGATTTTTTTTTTTATCAGCAATAATAATAACATTGGATTGTCAAAATTAAGAGTTCATGTACTTAACTGGCAAACCTCCAAAGTTCATGAGCCACGGCTATGATTTATCTCATTAGAACTTTAACATGCAAAAGATTAAAAGGGAGCTAGATCATGAAGCAACTTACAAAAAGTAAATTTTAAACTTCATTTGTAGTTAACTGATAATAATAATAAAAAGAAAAAAATAGAAAACTCCACACCAAACTAGCATGTAAGGTGAATCAAGAACTTCAAAAAGTAGTCAAGCTTGTGAAACCAGTTAGTACCGAGATTCTGTTAATATCATCCTCTTTTAGTTTTCATTTGAAGGTGTCTAATGCCAATTTTTCCATACAAAATAATACATATTAGATCCACAAAATGTTCTACTGTTTGTTACTCTACCAAAATAGTGTACATCATTCTCCATTAAACTAAAAATTGACTATAACAATGGCATCAGACAGTTCCCTAAAATTTAACATTTAAAATCAGAATACACAAAAAAAATTAAAATCAGAATACAAATTAATAAAAAAAAAAGAATGAAAAAGAACAGACTCAACATTATATAAGCCCTCCCTCCCCACCCACCGCCCACCAAAAACAAAGAAAAAAGAGAAGCGAAACTGTTAACAACAGCAATGGGTGCAAGTGATTTCACCACCTTGTCATGTTTTGTTCAATTCTAGAGAGAGTGATGCTTGTGGCATTTTGATGGCTAAGAACAACATGATTGCAGCGTTTCCTAACAGAAACCCACTGTAGAAAATGCACAAAATTTAAGTCAAGAATTAACTTCCACAATCCACACAAAGCATTTTAACTCATCCGATAATAGTCTCTATAATTTATTTGTCTTCGGTTATAATTTTTGAACATAATAAACCAATAAAGTTTCAAATTTCTCCCTTTTAGTAGCATTAGATTCTCGTTCACTTTCAAAGTAATCAAAATGCATGTAATTCTTAGCATAAGGTAATGATACATTGTTTGGTTGCTGAGAAACTGATACGAAAATTTTAAAAAAGAGAGAGAAAGGAAAACTAAATTCTAAACTTCTATTAAAATTCGTAAATTACTAATAAAGAAGTATATGTTAGCATTTCTTACTCTGGAGTTTCGAACATGCTGAAATTGCGAGGCCATCGTCGTCATCGTAATTGACGCCATTCTTCTTCTTCTTCTAGTTGTTGTTGTGTTCTGCTCTTCGAGAACGGAGGGCAACACAAAATGGATTACGTCCTGCGTCCATCCTTAAAACGGGGGCGTTTAGTGTAGCCTTTTGAGCGAGTAGAAAACGAGCCATTTTGCCAAAATTTTATTACTACCAAACACACCTTGGCGGTCAAATTTAAAACGGCGTCATTTTTAATTTTTATACCCTGGCTCCACCTTTCTCTTTAGATTTTGCTGAGTTCTGATAGAGCCATAAGTTGAGAAGAAGATAATGGAAATAGCCGATAAGACCCTCTTCCTGGGTTTATACCCCAATGTAAGCCTTGCCTTTATAAGTTAAATTCTCTTCATTTTTAATATTTCTTTTAACCAAATTTGATCACTAATACCCATTTAAATTGGCTTCATTATAGTGTATGAGTGATTTCAAACTTCTTTCTGCGAGTCTTTAAGAAGCTAGATTGGTTTTCTAAGAGGGGTTCTCTTAATTCATTTATCAAGTTTAATCTTTTGCATAAATTCAAATATCAGAGATACCCATGTGATATTGGAGTCGGAACTTTTTTTTTTTTTTTTTAAAAAGGAGTTGGAACTTTCTAAATGAAATTGGTTAGAAGAGTTTGTGTATGTCGTTCTTGGATGGTCTTGTTCGTCCCATTTATATGATTCGATTCTACTGCTCACTAAATTTTATTATTATTTTTTCATATCTTTTGGTTTCAAATGATTAAATGAGAGCTTCTATTTTCACGGGTTTATAAAATTTCACTAAGTAGTGATTTTTCTGTCATACTAGGAATGACATATTCACTTAAAACATCGGTAACTCTGTATATCTAATTTCACTCTTTCTTTTTTTCTTTTCTATAATGGCTCTCCATTTTCTGGGTTGTAACTGTAATGGTTTATATTATGCTTCTCATTGGTCAGTCTGAGTTTTCTTCCTTGAGGAAAAAAAAAAAGAAAAATTTTAATAGCTATTAGCTCCTATGCTTTTGATTTAGAATTTATGCTATATACCAGAAGGAAATGAACACTCTTGCCTCCTCCTTATCTTTTTCTTTTATATGTTTTCGTTATTTATATAATAAATTATTTCTGTATGAATGATTAATATCAATGCATTACAATGATGTATATGGTCTCTTAAATATTGGCTTTTTTGGCTTCCAGGTCTTCACTCAAATCCAGTTTTTGCCTTGAAAAGCTAATTATATGTAGTTTCTGCTTCATAAGTAGTGCATGTAAACAATAAAATTGTATAAGAACTTAGGTGGCCATCATTAGGTAGATTGATTATCGTTATCATCATCCGTCCCCGTTAAAATGTTTACTTGTTTCTTTAATTTTTTATGACTTTCGGTAATTATCTTCTGTTTCATTTCTTAAGTAGCTTCGGAGTGGATTAGAATAGAACGGCTGTTGAACTGATACAATAAACTATATTTGATGGAAATGGAATGCATCGATCTTAATGCTGTTAGTTTCTGTATCCCTTAGTCTTGCAACTTACAAGAATGAAGATTTTATGGTTGTGTGGTTTTTCTGCAGATAATAAATCAGAAACAAGTTATAGATATCTCTATTCCTAACCTTTCGTGCAGAAGAGCATGTTTTCCCCATCAATCAAAATGCAGCACTAGAAAACTTTGGGGGAGGTAATTCTGCTCTCTTGATTAAAATACCTGAGTTGGATACATTAATCTAGTTCACAAATTAACCTTGTCGTACCAAGTATTTCTTCCTGAAACATCATGCTTTTTCGTTTCAGGTAGTTATACAATGCTCGAGAGTTTTGCACCTAAGTTAATCAAATGTTGGATTGGAAAGGGTTATTTGTTTAGATACTTCAATCACACTTCTAAACAAATTGTAGGGAAAATAACATCGAAGTTTGTCAGTGTCTGGGTTTTCCCTTTTGTTTGATAAAACAAACATGCAGACTGTGAACAATTAAGTTATTCATGTCCTAGACTGATTTATATTTGGAGTTTGTTGAAATTGGCAGTGCAGCGTTGGGGTGTGGTCATCAAGTTTTCTTTTTCATGCTGGGCAACCTGTTGAACATATGTTACAAAACGTTTTTGTTCGTTAAAGCTGATGACTTTTTCATTGACATTATGGTCATTGGATGTCCAAAGGAGAAATATGCCTATTCCGTTCTTGTAGGATCTAATGTTATATGTAGAAAAATCGGTAGTATAATAGGGCAGCAGCAGCATAATTGCGCTGATCGATTCGACATGAGTTCATTATTGGATTTTTCCAAGTCATTGTTTACAGTTACCAAGAAAAATAAATAGGCATATAGACAAATTGCTCATTTAAATCTTTGACAAGTACAACAGAGTGACTCTTTTTCATGGGATATCCAAATTCATGTAGAAACTCAAAATTAAGTGAAGCTTTTTGCAGCATTGGGGGTGTTATATTATTTTATCTCTCTTCCCTTATTGTTTAAGTTCTCTGGTATTTGATTTATTCATTGTCTACTCAAATGATATTCTGGCGCTTTGATTTGTCAACACGCCATATCTTATAATTGAGTCCATTCGAAGAATAGTGATATTCCTTTTCATTTTGCAGGGAAAGTAAAAAATATTGTCCTGCTGTTGGTGCTGTACTATCAGGTGTGAATCTGATATATTCTCTTGCTAGTCCCTCTTTTAACTTTCTCCCTAGCAGGATTTTTGAACTCTTTTTATAATTTCATGGTTATTAGGAGTAGAAGATGTTGGAGTTTCTTCTTCATCAGTTGAAGATATCTCGGTTACTCCTTCCAAAACCAATGAAGCTAGGGAACTAAAGGTACAAAAGATATTATGTATGAAAGTGATACAAAATGGACATGAAAGTTTCAAGGAGGAAGAAAAAGTATTAATGATGTGGAGACATTTCTAGATGATATTTATATTGCTCGCATATTCATGTTGGATGATAGGAAGGTTTTTTGTGCAGACATTCGGAATTATTTCATATGTCTATTAATTTTGATTGCAAATTATGTTCGTAATTTTTCTGACTAGATAAGTGTGGAGGTATCTGGTGCCAAAACTCGAGCAATTTTTGACGATGTATTTGACAAAATAGCTGCTGCAGCCCAGCCAATTCCAGGCTTTCGTAGAGTGAAAGGAGGTAATATCTTTTTGGTCTACTGAACAATTTATAATGAAGAAGCTAAGGATGATAATCTTCAGAAGTCACTGTAGTCATTCAACTTTCTTTCATCAACAATAACCGGCTGAAATTGAAACTGGTTAGCATGTAGGAGCACTTTATTTCTTGACTACACGCTAGCAGCAGCCTTTTGAGTGGGCATGTGTGCCTTTATGCTAGTATAGTACTGTGTTGTTGCATTTCCATAGGAAGATTATGAAGACTGTCATGATATCCTTTGCCTTTTTTGAGATTTTGGTTAGGACTGAGAGAGAGGGAGATGAGAGATTAAGAAGAAATGTTATAGAGTTATTATCATTGATGTGCATTGTTAACAAACCAACAACCCTATATCTAGACCTAAGGATATAAATCCTAATAAGAATAGGAAACATAAACTAAGAAAGATTAGGAACTTAATACACATCTAATTAGAAAACTATATCTCTCAACATTCCCCCTCAAGTTGGAGCATACACATGCACCAACTTATTACAAATAAACCCACACTAATAACAAACCTGATCCAATCTGAAACAAAGAAACTCAAACTCATAAATTACAATAACCTATGAGAACAAGTCAGGCTCCACACCCACGACAAACAGTTAAGTCACCGCATTGGCACCACCTAACAAGACAAGATCCGAGAATATTGGATCAACAAGACTTAACTTTTTGTCTTGATTTATTTTCTCTTAATCTAGTTTACCAAATGGGCACTTTGCTGATGATTTTTGTTCCATTTGGGTTGTGGTTGATTTATTTTATTTTGTTTTTGTGTGTTTAGTGGAGACTACTTTACCATAGGGGTGGCAAATGGGTGAGAATGGTTTGGGTAGTAAATGGGTTGGGCTTATTCATAACCATAATCTCATTTTTTTGTAACTAGCAAATATAGTTTATGCTTGTTGGGCTCTCTTCTTCTTTTTTTTGGCAAACACTGATAGGTTTTGTGCTGTTCGCTTTCCACATATAAAAAAGTACAAACATGTGTCACTCTTTCTTCTTTATTAGTTTGTTATTTGGGGCTTTGATCTTTTGAACCAATGGAATGGTCCAAGTGAATATTGAGTCTCTATTATATTGGTCAGGGATGCAGCCGTTGGTGTATTTTTGTTTCTTATTTACTTACAAATGCAGTGGCAACTAGATAGCCATGTCAGCACAAATATATTAATGGAGTATGTTAGTGCCTAAATGCTGAATATCTAGACTATTCATGCAAGAAAGATCCTCTGCAGAGACTTACATTAAATAAGCAGCTCAATAAGATCCATGAAAGTGAACTAAACTATACAACTTGATTTGCACAAAGTGCAGTAAAAGAATAATAGAGACAATTACGCGTCAAGTCTTTAAGGACATCTCCTTCCTCAAGCTACCGAGTCTTTCCATATGAAATGGTGGAGAACTTGGAGATGACGTGGCTAAATCTGAATCTTGCAATAGACTTTGTGAGTGAAGTAGGCTTGAGCATAACAAAAATAAGAACCCAAATTATAATATGCAGCTCAGTTTTCAAGTGATCATATCAAAAAAGTCTCAAGGAAGTACTATAAAACAAACTATCACCTATAATCTATCTGCACAAGAAAGTAAAAGAAGAATCAAAAGCTACAAAGGTAAACATTTTTTAATCAGTCAACAAAGACCAAAAACGCAATATAATTGACAATAAGCAAATATACTCGGTTAAATCTTAAAGAAAAAAACTTGAAACTGAGAACCCCACTCGATTCTGTGGAAACACTAAGAGAGATAGAGACGGAGAGAGAGAGAGAATAAATGAGAGAGAGGGTAAATAAACAAGAGAGATGTACTAGGCGCTTGGTGCTGAAGCTCAAATGGTTTCATCCATAGGTGGATTTTTTTAAAGTTTACAGGTTTTGTTTAAGTTTTGCTTACTGATCACCCATACCCATCCCACTTATAACTGGGTTATATGCAAGACACTGATTTAAGTTAAATAGGTTACCCATATCCAATCAAGTCTGGGTGGCTTACATACTTAATGCCACCCCTATGTGGAGGGAGCTTGGAGCGTAGTAAGATATTGCTTTAATTGTGAGCTTGAAAATTGTAAGCCTTTTGGATCCATAAAGCTGAGGATGACCATAAATGGAATTTTGCATGACCATAAATGGAATTTATTATATGTCAAAGCACTTCAAGGTCATAAATTTTTTTGTTGACTGGTAACAGGATGCAACTTATCAGAATGGATGACCAAAGTTTTGGCAAGCATTGAGTTGATAAAGTTTGAGTTTTAATGCTACTAATATGACTACTATTTTTAAATTTCCGAAATCTTCAGTTTTGAAGTCGCTTCTCATGTTGTTTTCTTCATTTGATACCTTTTTTTTTTTAAAGGGCATTCCTTCACTTGTCATTTTTTACAGTGTTATCCAGTAATTTGATACTTCTACTAGATCACTAACATTTCTTGTGATTGCTTCTGTGGGGTGATTTTTTCTCTTGGTGAACCATATGGGGACTACCAGGAAAAACACCAAATGTAAGTTTTCATGTCCTATTAACTTTTTGACATGAATTTATTCACATATTTATTATTGGTAGTGTATTTGGTAAAGTATTTTGAGTGTAACTAAATTAAGAGTAAATCATTAATTCATGATCTTGTGTATTATGGAGCTGTAGCACTCTTGCAATTTACATTCTTTTTTATTGTGTCTGGCAGATACCTAGAGACATTTTGTTAGAAGTCCTTGGACCTTCTAAGGTTTACAAGCAAGTAATCAAGAAAGTAATCAATTCTATGGTTGCTGAATATGTTGAAAAGGTAACCAACATCAGATTACATTTTGGCCTTCTAAAATGTTTATTATACCTTCACTGTCTATTATTTATCCAGATTTATTCAATATGCTAAGGGTTTTGTTGCATGAACAAGATATGAGAAATAAGGAATTTGAATTTTGGGTATACTTTCTTTCTGATATGTACAGCTAGTATTAAAGTTATCTAAGGGGTATGTGATGGGAAACACGAGGAAGATTAGGATTAGAAAATTTAGTCTAAGTGTTAACAAAAAGAATTGAAAAGAATTATATATTATTGATTTTTTGAATACAATTCAACAGTCATATATATAGACTTATGAATATCAAACATAATAGGACTAAGAGACATAACTAGATAAGATATATAAAATATATAAGATTTAAGAAACCTACTATGACACATAATAAGAAATCTAATTAGGACTCTCAACACAAACCTAATTAGGACTCTCAACACTAGAAATTGGAGGATATGGGGATAATTATGTAATTGTAAATATTAAAAATTATTATCCTAGTTAGCTTCCTTATTAGAATAGGATAAGGATTAGGCTTATCTTCTCCATTATTATCTTATCAGTTCAATTGTTCTTATCTTCTTAGGTTTATTCTTTATCTTTATGTTAAGATTTTTTCTATATATACGGGATTCTCATTTGTTATTCGGTAGCTTATGAATGAAATCAAACTAAATATTATTTGTTATACTCTGTGATTGAGTGTTGAGTTATTCATGTGATTTGGACTACTGTTCCATATGATTTGGATCAGTGTGTGCTTGAGTGTTTCCTTATATTTACGATATGTTAGCTATTGTTCGACATCAAGTGGTATCAGAGCCCTAAATTTGTTCCCCTGTAAAATTGAAAAAAAAAAAAACAAACACCATAGCCTACCGTAGCATCACCTGATTTTCTGCACGCCACTGTCTGTCGCCGTCCACCACCTCCCTAGAAGCCGGACCACCACCAAAAGGTGCGGAATTCATGGGCGATTAAAACTTGAGAATCTCGGCCCTGTCCGCCATAGTTCCCGCCACCAAAAGCTGTCGCGACCCGTTTGTTCCTTTTCGGCCGATCCATTGTCTCCAACCACCTGCTGCCCCGGCCGCCGCCACTATTGGAACTAGCTCCCCATTCTCGGCCTCATCCCAACAGCCCAGACCGCTCGTCGCATGGATCTGTCATCTCCCAGTCGCAACCCGTTTGTTCTTTTTCGGCCAGATCCGTTGCTTCTACACACCGCACAACCACGAAGCCACCACTAACATGGCCAGGCCAGACCCAGGAACCCAACGTCTATCTGCCATGGATCCACCTACTCGGATTTGACCCACGCTGTTGGAGCTGACCCACATAATAGACCCGAGCCGCCAACTGCATTCCTTCAGCTTGAGCCGAACCAGTTTAAAAAAAATTCCAGGTTTTCTTTTTTTAATTTTTTTATTGCAATTATCTGTAAAAAAAAAAAAAAAAAAAAAAAAAACAATTGAAAAAAAAAAGCAAAAAAAGAGGGAAAAGAAACAAAGAAAGAGAGTAAAAATATTAATTATGTTTGAAGTATTTTAATTTGATATCATGTATTATCGTACTTAGATTCGTATTCGAAATCTACAAGCTCAACTATAGTGTTTATTTTTGCTTGGATGCGTTGAAATTCAAAGCAATCAAGTATGGTTGGTGTTATCTTCCCCAACGTATGTATGAAGAATATAGAGAACTTCAATATTGGGTTTATCGTGATAAGAGACGACTTGAAGAATTGCAGCACCAATATGAATATGAGTATGAGCAGAGTTTTCGAGATGTCCATATTGTGAATGGTAATGGCGATTATATTTATGATGATGGAGATGCTTATAAAAATTATTATTATGCTCCTAAAGATACTAACCATGGTTGTGTTGGCCATGATCGTACTTACATAATCCAATTGCTTAAAGAATGTAAAGAATTGTGCAAGCTTTTGGAATGTTGTGACAATGCAGGCTGATCTCGAACTTGATAACTCAAAGCCCACAAATGATAGAGAAGACTCCACATAGCATCAAGATGAAGTCAATGAGAATGCAGATGTTCAAGTAGGGGTTGAACATGTTGTCCCAATTCCATGTGAGACTGTTGTAGTTGAACCATGTCAGTTAGATGATGACTTGGTTATACCCATTGAGTCTCTTGATCAAGTTCCAGACCAAGATGACGGACATGTCGACCACCAACGTGATGTTGTTGAGTATATTGAACCAGTTCCATATGAGGTTATCTTCTGCGAACCAGTCTAGCAAGATGAAGAGCTTGATTGTTCGTTTGAGGCGGTTGAAACGATTCAACAACAAGCTTGATTGTTTGTTTGAGAATCAAGTTGATACGTTTGTCCGTGATATTGAATTTATCTTCCCTACTTGGTTTCAAGTACCTAGGCAACAGGCATTTCCAGCGAAATTTTTTTCCCCTTTTGGTGATTTCGCCAAACAAGACTTTCACAACCATGTTTTGTTCCTCCACACTAAGGAGCTCTTACTACTGGAACATTTTTCAACTCGAGGACGAATTCTTTCTAAATGGTTGAGAATGATGGGGAACACAAGGAAGATTAGGATTAGAGATTTTATTCTAGGAATTGAGGGATATGGGGATAAATATGTAATTGTAAATATTAAGATTTATTATCTTAGTTAGTTTCTTATTATAATAGGATGAAGATTAGTTATTAGAATAGGATAAGGATTAGGCTTATCTTCTCCATTGTTATCTAATCAGTTTAGTTGTTCTTATCTTCTTAGATTTATTCATTATCTTTATATTAGCATTTTTCCTAAATATACGGGATTCTCATTTGTTATTCGACAATTTATGAATGAAATCAGACTAAATATTATTTGTCATACTCTGTGATTGAGTATTGAGTTGTCTATGTGATTTGAACTATTGTTCCATGTGATTTGGATCAGTGTGTGCTTGAGTGTTTCCTTAAATTTACTATCTGTTAGCTACTGTACGGCATCAGTATGATTAGGCTTCTAGGGTTTTATGCTCTTATGAAACGGAGATTATTGTGTTAAGTTGATAGTCATTATGTGACAACTACATACTTGGCCAAATAAATAAAAGAATAGATCAAACCTATGTATTTAAGTTTTTAAATTTGACTGAATTTAATTGTTCAAAGATTTTAGCATTTGGATTTCAAGCTGACTAGTTAACAGATAAATATCTTTCCATCATAGAAATATGGGTCCAACGACAAGTTAATAGGTGATACACAGTTTAATGTTTAAAATTTGTTTCAAACATTATACGTGATGAGGTGGTTTCTAAGTAGTTTATATATGAGAGGCCAATATCATGAGAATAATAATTGGTGAACAATACTACTTATCGGACAAATATGTTTTATATCTGTATTATGACGGCCATTTTTTTGTTGAGCACCAAGTTTTTATGCATTCATGCTTGTTTTGGGTGTATATACCAAGGTACTGAAAATTTGAGAAAAAATATAGGACTATGCCCGTTTTGTTTTATTTCCTGCCTATTATTGGAACTTAGAATTTCGTTTCATACTTTAGTAACATGGGAAATCAAACCTTGTGACACAAAAGTGGAATTTCGCTTACCAAAAAAAAAGTGATGTGATCCACCAAATCAGTAGTGTTCATAATGCAACTCCTAAGCAATATGACATCTGATTTTATGCATGCTTCCTGGAATATGATTCTATGTTCCTCCAGGACTTTGTTTTTGTTCAATCAAGTAGACGATGAATTCTGGCACTGATTTTTTTGTCAATTTTGCATTTGTTGTAGGAAGGTTTAAATGTTAGTAATGACTTGAGAGTTGATCAGAGTTATGAAGATTTCGAAGACATGTTTGAACCGGGTGAAAAATTCAGCTTTGATGCAATTGTTCAGCTTCAAGAAACAAATTGAACAATATGCAAATCGAGAAACAATCAAATTTTTTTTTCATTTGTATTCTTGAAAATGGATATATTTTTTACTAATCAGATGAAACCCATTATTCCAAGCTCACCTCGTCATCACAGTAGGACAGATTTAATATTTTGTTCTTGTATGTTCGTGTAGTAAAATAATGTAAAAATTACTGCATTTGTCTGGTAACCACAATGTTGTGATTGAAATGCTTGAACAGGTTTTTTTTTCCCTGGTGGAAAAAAGACTGAAAGGGAGAGGATGGACTGTGAAGCCTTTATCAACGCTATCTGTTTTCTTGTTTTCTCACACGTTAGTCAGATACAAAATGCATGGGAAGATTCAAACCATTTTGATGAGGGGAGCAAAGTTTAACTACCCCACTATAACTTCGGTGGTACTTGAGACAGATTTTGTATTGGCTTCTTATCAATTTCACCATTTGGTATTCTATTGATTAGTTGTTTTCATGTCACACAAGATAAATAGGTATAACATAACAACCACCATTCAAATGGTATAAGCAACCCAACCTTTGACTACAAATCGCAATCCAAGAACTACCAGGAATGTCAACAAGTCAGGTTTGACTTGCAGACCGCATTCCCGCTCCATCCTTGCCTTCTAACCCTCTCTCGTCCTTGGCCATCCCCACCAAGCATTCTTCCCCTCCATCCATCCCGTTTCTCTTCAAAGCAAATACCAATCAGTTGATGACCAGCACTTTAACCATTTGTAGAGCGTGGTTTCCCCAATAACCTGATGGGATTTCTTATCTCTAGTTATTTATACTTGAAATATAAAATTAAATTCCTTTGAGAAAAATAACACGTTGGATATCCCTCACGCAGGTCCATACCCAAACCTTACAGGTATTTATATGTTATACCCATGTGCCCAGTTGGATAAAAACTGCCATACAAACCTTGCTTGTGGTGCAGGTAGAATTGGCATCCCTAGTCATCTAGAACTTTTACAACCTACGATAATTAGCTCAAATATAGCCTAAATGTATGCATCAATTGATATACAAAAATTCTCTCTTCATAACTCAACAGTCTAATATCTTTCTTTTTTATAAGTAACTCGACAGTCTAATATCAAAACCGACCATTGTGGAATTCAATATCTCAAAACATGAAGCATATTAACAGCAGTTTCACCTAACATAATTTCTACATTCCGAAAGATCAGCAGTAAAAACAATGATACATGGCCAAGAAGAATAATGATTACATCAAGACTTGGGATTACTCATCATCATTTGATTTTAAATGTGACCTGAGGATGTGTCTATACTTATCCGGGCTATCGTACCATGTTGGAGTATTGATAATGGCCTTTTCCAACCAATTTTTGTCATACTCTTCTTCCTTTGCAGTTAGCTTCTCAAAGAACCTTCTCCAATTGTCCATGGCACGAGTTAAACGAACACTCTTAGTTCCACCAAGGAGAAACTTAAAATAGTCCTTTGCAAGCCGAGTCATCTCCTCACCACTGATGATGTAAATGTACTGCAACGAAACCACCAAGCTTAAAATGTTATGAAATGGCACAAATGATTGCTTGACCACTATGATTACCATAAGTGGCCCATCATTCTAGAGCATTTTGATAAAATACTATACAAATTTGAATTCGATAGATGTAATGATGCTTACAAAATCGGATAAATAGATACAGAACTATGTTTAATATATCATGTAACACTTGCAATCATGAAATGTAAAAATTATCACATATGTTACGTTGGACAATCATAGCATATCATCGTTTCACTAAGAATATCCAAAAATGTTAATGATTTAGATTAGGTTGTCTGTCAGAAGTTAGAACACACTGATAATATCCAAGTTGACATTTCTCGTCATAATACAACCCTTGTGTCTTTTTCAGGCAACTGGGTAGGCAAATTTAATCAACCTCAATACTCTAAAGTTTAGCTTAGAGCTAGTTGTATAATTGTATTGATGCTTGTTTAAATTGAAAGAAACGGAGGGAAGTGAAATTACACTGAAAGAACTAGAGTAATTTCACTTGTTTGGATGTTTCATTAAGGAGACAACTGAAGAAAAGAAAATTTGCAGAGTGTTCTCTCTACAGGCTTATTTTCTAGTTGAGAGATTTGCAGAGAAATGTAACCGTTCATTTTTAATATTTTAAATTTCTAAAAATACCACAGCTTTGACTTCCGAATATAATCTTTTTCCACTTCTCTTCATTTCTCGCGAATAATTTCTTTTCTCTTCTCTCCAAACTTAAATTGCCAAATACAATTTCTATTCTTTTCTCTCCAAACTAAAATTGCCAAATACAATGTTAATACGAAAGTATTATTTCAACTTGTGCAGCTCAAAGTCACGTGCTTGACAACTTTTGTGCACTACTTATATTTTGGGTTGTGCCCCTCATGGGCACATGTCACCATTTTTCCGTTTCTTTTTTTTCTTAAAAAGAAAGGGAGGGGAAAAATGCTTGAAAACTTATACATTGTAGACAGTGAATTGAATATACCAGAAAGGTCATGTGATTCCTGGCTCAACTTCAAAAAGGGAAAAAAGAAGATGTTTTTACCAGAAATATAAAGCCCAGGGTTGCAAAGACCACTTGCAGAGTTTCATCCATGATCCCAGTAAGGCCTTCATCCTCTGATCCTTCAGAACCATCCTGGCCACCACCACCTCCTCCACCACGTGGTGGGTTTTCGCCACTGCCTCCATCATAGTATTCTTGTTTTTCAATCTGCTTCCGTAACACATCCTCAATTGACTGTTTCCCCATAGCTTTCTCAATAGCTTTCCATGGTGATGCCTGAAAACAACTACCCTAGTCAGATGCACATAGTTATCCTGACCAACGTATAAAAAATTACAAATTGTTTGATCACGTAAATGATGAGCTGAAAATGGGGCTATAACTCCCCCACTGGCTTGAAGACCAGGACCTCTCCCTCTCAAAAGGGAAGAGGTATCACTTGCCACTTGGCTATGAGGGCTGATGGTTAAAATTATGGTTTAGAAGTGTAGAAACTTAAAAACGTCCTATATTCACTCTTCCCTTTCATCTGCTTATGAAGAAGGAGGATTTCTTGTTATGCACTTCACCACTCAAGGAAAAAAAGAAAAGTCAACAAGATGACTGAGAAATCAAAAGAGGGGAAAGTAAGAATCTGAGGGCAGTTTCAGCCAGAAAGAGAAGTAATAAAACCAACAAGAAAAGTTTTAATTTCTTCTTTTTTGTGTGGAAAAGATACATAACAAAAGAAACATCAGATGGAACCTAGAATTAAAGCACCAATTCATTATATTGAGACCATCTGGAATGATGTTAAGCATCACAAAATTACAGCTTAAGATCAAGATTCACGAAAAAATGTTCTTAAGCTACATAAAAAATTATCAATCACAACCAACAGTTCTTAGCATGGTCCAAGTGGTTTCAGTGGTAGCTTTTCAATTCTTTTTTAGGTGAAAAAGAAAGGGGCATAGAACATATAAACACCAGAGTAACTTCCATCATAAATTGAAGTGCTGCAACAGTACATATTAAAATTGAAATTCATAGCAAAGGTACTTATGAAAATAGACAAGGATTGCATATTGCAATAATTTATTTTTATGTGTGGAAGGTCCTTTCATTACCCACATTGTTGTTCTACTTGAGCTCCAACCTTCTACACACAACCAAGCAACAAGAGGCTGGATATTTTATGAAGATGGCCAGTGCAAAATTATTCTACCAGCCTTCTTAAACATGGATTCAATTCCCTTTTGGGTGAAAATGAAGGGGGCATGGAACAAATAGATACCAAAGGATCCTTCCATATTTATTGCGAAATTTGACATGAGATTAAACGCAAGTGTACAGATAAATATTGAAATTCACAAAAAAGGTGCTTATGAATATATATATATATATATAAGGATTACAAATAGCAATCCGTTTGCCACCCACACCAGTGTTCTGCTTGAGCTCCAACCTCTTACAAACAACAAAGCAATGAGAAGAACTGGGTATTATGGAGACAGATGATGCAAAAACCATTCCAGAAACCTTATTAAATATGAATCTTCCATATTTTTGGGCCCAAAATGGGAATGAACAGACAAAAGGACACCTTTAGCGCCCCAACCCCTTGCCACCACAATTATTCCCCTCACCCCCTTGTCCTAATTACAAGAATCCCATTTAATTCATTAGCTGGAGAATTTAGTACAAGCGAAAAGATAGGAAGACAATAAACGGTCACGCAACAATTCTTATCACAAGCTCAACATACATTTTTAAAAAGTCATAACTAAGACCATCTATGTTACTAGTGCTACTGACAAGCATAATAAAAGGTTAACCGGTTAAAAGTTACGAAGGATGTTTGATCTTGGCATGTGAGAGTGTATGTACATGCACACTAATATACACACAAAATCCTAACTTCCATAATTTTCATTTCAAACTTTTAATCAAACATATTTCAGCATTTACCAATCTTGTACATAAAATGCCATCATACAGAAACTTCAGGGAAAGCATCTCACCTTGTCATTATTCTCTGACTCATCTTTTCCACCAAGCAAGCAAACAGGGGCACCTCGCTGGTATTTCGATACAGGCATGCAATGCTGGTGCTTCAACACAGTTGCATACTGAGAGTGCATTGACTCATTGTTGCTTAGTTTCAAGAAAGTTCGTATCGGATGACTAGCACGGAGTGGTAGGACACATGGTGTGGAAGGTAGGCAGCGTGATTGGGATGTATTTGGGACATAGTTGCAAGGTCGGCATACATTAGCCTGAATGCAGCTCATCCTTTTTCAATTTTTAATCACACATTAAGTTCACAGAATTTCAACCAGACAAAACGAAAATTTCCGTGTGCCTACCAACAAGAACTGATAACAGTCATATATTTGCAAAAGAACGACGCCCAATTCAATCTGGTTTGATTAAGTATGAAATCAGCATGATTTCATAAATAAGTAGACAATAAAATTTGATTAATAATTATATATGTTACTATAATTTACCTCCATGCATCGTGCAAACGATAAGACAAAATAAATGGAAAAAAAAAAAACATATTTTGACAATGAAAGCTCACATTTAAATTATAGACTATCAAGAGAAGCTTGAGCTGCACTTCACGGTATAAACTAGTTTAGGGCATATCAAAACTACACAAAAAAAAAAAAAAAAAAAAAAAAAAAAAACCCTACAGGTATTAAGAATACCCATCTAAAAGCTAAATTTGAAGTTATTATCCCTCAAATAATTCATTATAAAGAAATAACGGGAGGTACATGAAATATATACCAATCAAAATAGTAACAAGATCAATGAAACTTAAACAAAAAAATCTGAAAAACAAATGAATGGGGAAATAAGATCCCAAAAAAGGAATATGATAAAATTACAGATCTTCAATATTCTATTGCAGAGATAGAGAAGAGAAAGTAAAGAGATACCTGAAGAAAGGGACAAAAGTAAAGCGAATCTGAAGAAGAGCTCAAAGTCTAAGAAAATGAAGAACCAATGCTTTGCTTTCTGAGCTTCCTTATAATTTTCTCTAAAGAACCCAAAAAAACCTTTGAAGCCGTGCCGTCGGTGACCACGGTGGTCGGTCTACCGTCGGTTTGAAGTAATTTTGCTGAGAGTTTGAGAGAGAAAAGAAGAGGATGTGGGTGGTCGTTGAAGAAGAGTAGAAGAGGATTTCATCTGTGGGAAAGTCGGCTAAGTCGGGAAAGAAGTGGGTCTGTATAAGTTGGGCTGGCTGGGTTAGATGGGCCATGACTTATAAACTAATTGTTTTTTAAAAAAATTGAGCCCTTGGCCCGCCTAGACAGTATCTTCGCCCATGTAAAACGATCAATACCTGTTATTATAAAGTTTTTTTTTTTGGCCAGACATTGTAAATAATTTCACTCATCTTTTTTAGCTAGGTATTTCATACTCATCTGATCGTCTGTTTCTTCTTTCTACTCTGTCAAATATCTTTGGTCATGGACTTGGAGTCAAATTACGAAATCGCCCGTACGGCAGGGTTCATTCACCAAAGGAAATTCACTAGAGTCGCTTTGCAGGTAATATAATTATAGAACCCTAGCAAAACCTCTGATTTGTTATTGTTCTGTTTGGTTGCAAAGAATTGTTAAAAAAAATGAAAACACTTTATAAGCTCATGTGTACTCAGTTTTTGGTTTTATTTATTTTTTTTGCGTTGAAAAGAAAAATGGGACTCTTGTATTGGAAAAACACACCCTTTAGAAGTTTTGTGCATTTTAATTTTACTGCTTTCTATTTATATAAATTAAACAGAGCGTTTGGGTTTAGTTCATTTTAATTACTTTGTTCATTTGAACCGTTTTATGTTTATTTAAGTTGGTGACTTTGTGTAGCCTTAAAACTACAGGAAAACCTCTCATCTTTATCCTCTGTTTGATTGCTAATACAAACTATTGAATCCTGTTGTTGTTGTTGTTGTTGTTTGTACTGTGTAAACAGCTCAAGTATGACATTCTAAAGTTTGTTCTTTTATTTCTTTTACTTTTTCCGATAACTACTTCCTTGAAGTTGCTTAAGGGACTAAATGTAGGTAGGCTTGCTTTTGTTGCTTACTAATCTGAGTCTAGTTGCATTACTTCTAGTTCCCGGACGAGTTACTAAAAGATTCAACAAGAGTTGTGAGTGCTCTTAGGAACAATATCTGCTCACTCAGGGATTCTGATACTGAAGGAAATAGGGATGACAAAGAAGTTGGGTTGTTTGTAATGGCAGATACAACATATGGTAGTTGCTGCGTTGATGAGGTAGGAGCATTGCACATTGATGCTGATTGTGTCATCCATTACGGACATACATGTCTAAGCCCGTGAGTACTTACTAACAAAGTTTGTTTAACTTTTTATACGGTGCTGTTGAGGCTGTTTTTAAGTTTTAACTGTTTAAAGCACAAGCACTCTCTTGCACTATGTCTAACTCAACTTGAGTTGACAAAACCTTTATTCCAGACTAATTGGGGGTTGGTGCTATAAATCTTTTTTCTCAAATCTGTCTAGTCCAGATTGCTTTCTAAGATTTGTAGTGATCAAATCCTTCATCACTACTCTATTCCATGTGACTGTTGGTCCATCTTTATCTCTCTTCAAACTTTTTGCTTTGATCCTATGACACCTCTGCATTCCATAGGCCCATGTTGCACATGTCAAAACCATTTAAGATGTTGTTCTCATTCTATTGATGTATGTGTTTTGTATGTTGTTATGAAAACTTGAGTAGTCTTCTTTCAATCAAATTTCTCTTAGGTTTGCATTCTTTTAGGGGTTATATTTCTAGGAATTTACTTGTACATATTTTGCTCTACTCTACCTTAAAAACTACACTTTTTCCTCCTTAGCGGAATAGTCTGGTATGTATACAGTGAAAGGAACAAATATGAGAAAGAAATGAATGCAAAATTTGGTATGAGGTATGCCTTGGAGATGCAATATAGCCTTCATTTGGGATTGCCATGTTAGAATAATTCCATGGGTATGGACTAACATTAGTTGATCCATTCTGAGATGCATAGCGGAATAGCAACAACGAATCCTCCTTCTAAGCGTAAGTACTTCCCCTTCTTTGATTCCCCTTATCACTTAGCCTTGATGAGAGAAGATGTAAAACCCTAGAGAAGAAAATTGTATTCTTTCCAGAGAATTTTGTATCTTAGAATCAGGAAGGGGGACCTAGCCATCTCTTTATATAGTGATTTATT